>OZ017789.1:13247677-13457316 GCA_963969325.1 Lycopodina hypogea | reverse complement strand
CATGTTCAAGTGTCCCACACTCTCAAGTATTATTGTGAAGTACCATACAAATTTCACCAAATATGGTTAAAAAAATATGGCCATGCATACTGGCAAAACAGTCCTACATAATGTAATAAATTTATGTATATATATGTATATTAGAAGACCTATGTAACTGTGTAACTGTGTAACTATGTTCATCCGTTTCATAAAAATCCCTCTGTTAGATTTTGACCAAATTTTTAGGGATGGAGGAGACCCACCCTGAGATGGTTTTATGCCAGGTGGCATGTCTGGGAAAATACAGAATTTGTCTGTCTGTCTGCCTGCCTGTTGGTCTGTCTGTCTGTATGTTTGTACCATCATTCCGGCCAAACCGGTAGGTGGATTTCTCTGAAACTCGTTATGATGATAGGTTTTGACCCAACTTAAAACATGGGCTAAAAATTTCACAAAATGGTTACCATGGTAATGAGAAAAAGTCAAAAATGGTATTTTTGCCAGAAAAACCATTGGAGCTAGAGATCTAAAACTTGGTATGAATATACAACTTCACTCTGGGAGTAACATGGGCTGTGTCCTACCTGGCCACACCTCTTCCTTTCTCTGTGTAAGGCTATTAATGCCAAAAATGATATTTTGCAAAATCACTTGAACCTAGGGAGTTAAACCAATGAACCCATATATATTTAGAATCAATATAATCTGAGGAATGTTTTAAGTACATTTATATGACCACACCCACTTCTGTTTTCGTGTCAGGTCCAAAAGAGGACAAAAATGGTACTTTGGCCAAACAAATCCTTGGAGCGACAGATTTGATATATGGTTTGTATACTCAACTTTGACTATAATGTTTGATGTTGAAATTGACCGGGCAATGCCGGGTATATGCTGCTAGTATATATATATTGTATATAGTGTCACGAGTTGAATCCCAGCTGGCAACCTTCATTAGAGGTGGATCATAAATTGAGGCACACTACAGTTGACACAGACCTTCAATAATTACTAGAAGAGTTCTGTCGCAGTGCAAAGGCAACTCAGCATTAAACTGGACCTTTTGAATAATCAGAGTGATGATGTTTTTATTACTTAGAAAGATAAATATGTGAACAAATCATGTGCTGCAATAGATCTACATGTAATTTCCATGCTATAAAGTATGAATAGTCTGTTTGTCTATCTGTCTGTGCATCATCGGGTTCATGCTAGAACAATTGAAGTTAGACCACAAACCCATATGTATTTACAATCAGTATCACCAGGGAATGTTTTAAGCATGTCTATGTGGCCACACCCCTTTTCCATACTAAAAATAAAAAAAAAAAAAAAAAAAAAAAAAAAAAAAAAAGCACTTTGCTGGGGGAAAAAAATTGAGCTACAGGCCTAAAACTTTGGCATACAGACACAACTTGACTCTGTGAATAACAAGGGGTGGGTCCCATCTGGCCACACATCTTCCTCTTAGTGTATAAGGCTAAAATTGTTAAAAATGGTAGTCCAAAAAAAATTTTTTTTTACCTAATCAGATGTTCACTTTTGTTTCAAAAAGTCTACAAAATGTTTTCAAAGCAAGACGCTTTGTGACTATGTGGGTTGAATAACCGCCCATAGGGCAGGTTTTTTGCTAGTATTCATAAAATTTCAATGTATATGTAGAGTTATAAAAATTTTTGTTTCTTTAGTTTCAATACAATATGTACTAACAGTTAATTAAAAGGATCTTTACCCCAGTAAACGCGATGAAAATACCAGGTGTTGCCAGGCCAGATATACATTTGTGATGAAGATAGCTTTTTTATCTTACAAATAGAGGATGGTCAGTCAATTAGCAATCCAATCCATTCACAGGACATATTGGATGCTTCATTATATCCCCGTCCTCAAACATATTTGATATCCAGATCTAATTGGTACCGGCCATCGAGGACGGAAGTAGCAATCACCTAGCCAGTAACTTTAGTTAATTTGGCATATTGCAAAAAAATCCTCTCTGATGTCATGGTGTACAAATTGCACACATATATGAATTACTTCTTTATTTAAAGAAATTATTTCATCCATCATTATAAAAAAATGATTTGCAATTCTTATTTTATCAACTAAATATTTTTAATTATGTTCTTACCTGAATTAATTATTTTCATTTTGTATGTGGGGTGATGTGTATGTGGTATTCTTTAGCTTTGGTCTTTCAAGGCGAGCATTTATGACAGAGTTATGCTTAGCCAATTGAATACCTTCATTAATGCCAAAATAACTTCCTGGTTACCATTATATCAAGGTCCACCATCTTCCCTAAGTGCCAAGCGTTACCATCCACAAAATAAAATACATTCTGGCAGAACAATGAATTGCGTCTATTTTCCTCAATAGCTTTAGCCAGTGCAGAATTAATGCATACATCTACATTGTGCTGTGGATTTTCCACAGATTGGACAAAAGTACTTGAATCTGCCATTGCATTAAGGTGGTACAGAGTAGAGGAATGACTATCTACTATGTTATTGACAAGAATTCCATACTTATTCCTATCTGCTACAAACAAACTAAAGAAAATACAAACCCATCATCCAATCAATAACTTATTCTATACCAACCAAGAATATTTTATAGCCATTTCACCTGAAAGCAACAGCTATACAATATACTCCTTGGGGAAAAGGAAAGTTTCGGGGGAAAAAAAATGTTTTAAAAATCTAAGATTTGATCTTTATCCAAAGAATTTACCACACCAATTACTTCAGTAGTGGGCATGCATAAAAAATTTTAAAAACGATGACATCTTAACTTTCTTTAGATAAACTGTAAGGGCCACCATTACCACCAAGATGGTTCAAACTTGCACAACTAATATTTAGCAGCTGATCCCAAGCTAAGATTTTCACAACTGCCATCAATAGTGCTAATTACAGGTATATGATTTACATCAGCAACACCGTCACTAATGACAATAGAAATGGACAGTGGACATTGTGCCTTCAAGTACTTCAAAAGATCATCACTTCTGGAAGTTGCCCTCTTCTCCCAGCAAGCCTTGCCTCCATATTAAGTTTAACTAGATGTCCCAATATCAGGACCACCATTACCATCTACATCATGATGATTTAAACCTTCATAACCAGCAGAAGGTCCCAACCTAAGATTATCACTGACACAAATGCGACCAAAATTACTGAACATAGGCACATAGTTCACATCAGCAACACCATAACCACTGAGGGTAGACATTACAGGGGCAGCTTGAGCCCCTCACTTTTTGGTAGGTGGGGTCAGAACCCCCCCCCCCCCCCCAAATTTTTTTAACAATGATGTCAATGTGTGAATGAAGTAGCTGTAACTCAATCCTCCCTTTCTATTCTCTTTCTCTTTTCTGTCTCTTCTTTCTCTCCCCCCCCCCCCCCCCCCCCTTCCTTGCTCACTGGACAGAGAGAGTGAGCAAGTTTTAAAAATGATATTATGTGTCTACATACATATGCAGGTATCTGCTAAAATGTCTGTATGTGTAGATACCCCCCCCCCCCCCATCCAAAGGGGGGTTCCGTCGAACCCCTCGAACCTTCGAACCCCTCAAACCCCCCCTGGCTACAGGCCTGCACCTCCATTGAGTTCTGGCTGCAGTGGCCACCTTGTGATGTCAATGAATAGTTACACCCACACAATAAGTAAAAATTTTAAGCTTAGTATTCTTCATGAATATTGAACTAAAAATTTCCAAATTTTTTTTATAACAGGCTATGCATCAAGGATAACAAGATAAAACAATTTAAAAAAAAAATTTTTTTTTCCAGTTCAGTTATCCTATAATGCAAAGTGTAACAAAATACAAGCAAACAAGCAAAATGTATGATGTATAAATGGAAACCTCTGAAGGTATTCATAATATAATTATAATTTAAAGCAATTTATTTATTTATAAAGAGACTTAGCTAGAAGTTATAGAAGTTTGTGTAGCATTTGAATATAAACCCATTTCAAAGCACTGTGGATTACCAGGCATTTTGCATTATCATTTTCTTTAATTAACCACTTACAAAGCATCCTGGTTTCCCAGGGTTTTGAGCAATTACTTCTAAATTCATTCCCCCCCCCCCCCCCCCCCCCCCCCCCCTCTCCCCAACTTTTGGATTTGACCATGCCCCAACCTAGACTTATCCTTATCCTTATATGGTCTTGCCTTCTTATCAATGCCAGATATCAATGCCAGTGCTGCTGTTAAGCCAATTTCCCTTGTTAACACTACAAAAATGGAGTACAAAAGTGTAATATCACTGAAAATGAATGTCCCTGAATATTTTGGAATGATATTATCCTTATTACATATACCTCTTCATTGAGGGTAAACGCTGTCCTAATTTTTCAGTGACCCAAAGTATGTTGTACCCAGGTGTCAAGAAAAAAACCCATTGAGATGTGGAAAAACTGGTCGACAAAGATTAACAGAACTAAACTAGAGTAAATCTCCATGCTGATATGCTAAATATATTGTGATAATAGCATAGAGTTCTTGGTATAAAATTTTTGGTTTATTTTTGCTCCCCATTGGCTCAAATTTGGCTTAAGTAGTCCTACCATATAGTTACCCGGACATGTCCTCCTTTTTGGTCATTATATATCAGTCCAGGAGGATTTTTGAAATATCTGAAGATGTCCGGGATTTTGGTCTTCTTTTTGTTAAAAAATATTTGTCCCTGAAATAGTCACACTTTTTTTATACCAAAAGTCCAGCTTAGCAACAATAGCGCAGTGAGGCGGTCTGGAAGAGTAGAAACTTAAGTTAGCATACTTTTTTCTCTGTCCCTATGCCCCTCCTACTACTTATGGTAGATGGTGGGGAGGATTGTGGTGGGTATCTTTTTTATATATATTTCTTTTTGGATAAATTGTCGTGACTGTGTGCGATGCTCCGCATGCTATCATAAAGCCTATCACCTATCCTATGAAGGCTGATTTCTTGATTTGATGATTATATTTTAAAGCTCACAATGCCCAAAGGTAAGTGCAAATCCACTCCAAAACTGAAGATCAAATTTTTTATGTTTGGGAGAACAGGAGAGAATGAGAATCCCAGTGTTTGGACTGACTATTTTTGTGGAATAGGTAACAATGCAATTAGTGCAGTAGAGTGGATTTTTCATTTCACACAGTGAAGCATCATCAGGATTGCACATCTGCCATGTTAACCAAAAATCTTTAACCAGAGTAAGTGAAGGTAGGATCTTTTCAAGTCCAAATTATTGATATTCTTGCATAAAATTGATGATATGATTATTTTATACTTTTACTGTAGTCAAGTAGAGGTTTAAAAATTGAGCCCATTTCTCTGTTGTGGTGAATAAAAATGAGGGAGCCTGAGATTAGGGATTCTATTTCTTGTTCCCCCATTATATTTTATTAATGGTGCTCCTTCACACACAAAAGTTCACTAATAAGATATGATCCCCCCCCCTCCCCTCCCTCCCCCTCTCAAAGTGTCCTCTTTTTTGAATCTGTAAATATGGTAGACCTAGCTTAAGATGATGAGTCATCTGGCTTTTAAAAAAATTGCTCAGAAGTTGGCAACCCTGCCATGGGCCTAGCTAGTTAGTCTGGCTAGCATTACCCAGACAAGCTATGCTGGGAAAGGGTCTAGGGACAGGGCTATGCCATATGAGGAGGTGGTCAATTACGAGCAGAAATTAACCACAAATTCCATTTGGGGTATATTACCGTAGCCATTTCCGTATCCCAGTAAAAAAAAAAAAAACTAGGGTATTGCTAGAGCCTTTCAATGTGTTAAGGATCAATTACGCCAGACTTGGGCCTAGCAGGAATACAAAATGCCTCTGCTTGCCAGAGTTTAATTAATTCCAGAATAGATGATAAATAGTACATATTGCTGTTCCGAGGATCACCCACAGCACCTCTTCCACTGTTCCACCACCAGGAAGGAAACACTGGGAGAATTTTCTGTGACAGGATGGGTCTTAACCACAATTAAGTTAAACTTCGACCCCAAGAATTTATCATAGCCTAAAAATAAAATCTCTGTGGGTGTGCCCTATGACGTAACTGCTATAATTACGCTAGAAACTTCACTTCTAAGCAAGCTCCCCATTGTCAGTGTAGAGATTTGTCAATACCGCGGTGATGCTTCTCGCTCCAGTTCCCAACCGTGAGGATGTCAGCAATGAACTTGAACATGTAAGTGGAATATGCTTTAACTCTACCCCCTCCCCCCCCTTTTCAATTCATGACAAACTGGTTCATTCAATCTTTTCCAGGCTTTCCACAAGTTAAAGGCCCCAAGTTACGTGGGATATAAAACTGGAGACAGCTGTGTCCCAGTGAAGGAGCAGTTACCTTACCCCATTAAGTACCCTGGAGAAGAATTCAACTCCACTTTCCCTGTGAAGTACCCACATCTCTACTCTCCTCCCAAGTACCCAGAGCTGCAGCCACATCCCAGCAAGTATGAGCAAGACTATTTGCTCATGTTCCCTGTGGATACTCCAAATTTCATTCCCGCCGCAGCCACCGACTTCAAGCAACAGCAGGAGTTGCCCCCTGCTCTGAGCATGCCTAATCATGGCACTGATGCCAACTGCTTGCTGCCTGACGACCAGAATTTTGACCTCAATTCTTTGCTCATGCTCCCAACGCCAGCCAACAAGGAGCTGACTCACTTCAATGGCGATCTGACCTGGGACTTCCTGGGAGGCTTGAAACAGCCTAACTTGGAGGACATCGATGTGATGAATTATCTGGAGGCCAACCTTCCTGATGAAATGCACTCATGGCATGGCTTGGAGAAAGGTGCTAGTTACCATGGAGCAGCCCCTCAGGCGCCCAAAGAAAGCACAGAGTCATTTGTGAGCATGCCCATAGTAGAACAGCAGACACACACACCAATGGATCAAGGTGAGATCATGTTCTTCAACAATTCCCATCCAGCTGACTATCCTACTCACCTGGGCCAGCCAGCAGAAGCCAATCCCATGGAAATGACATCACCGACATCCGAAAATATGCACACACCTTCGTCTGCCTCAGACAATTGGGGACAAAATCCTGAAACTTTATATGAGGAAAAATTTGATATTTCAGACGTAAATATTACTGCACAAGATAAAGTTGTTGCCAACTTGGATCACACACCACCACATGATGCAAGTCAACAGACGCCACCACATGTGTTGTCTAGCAATAGCCCATCCCACGAACGGCCAACTAACAGACCAAAAGATGCTGAACTGAAGTCCAAACCCACTCCCCTCCTGTTTGGGAAGCACGACAGTGCTATCATTCACAAGCTCTTAGCAGTGAAACAAGGTGCTCGTAGGAAGCCTCTCACACGAGACAAGCTGATTGTCATGCCCGTGGAGGAGTTCAACTCCCTCCTGGAACAAGCTCGGCTGTCAGAGATAGAGGTGGCTTTCATGAAGGAGTGGCGTCGTCGTGGAAAGAACAAGGCAGCTGCACAGATAGCTCGCAAGAGGAAGCGGGAGGAAGTGAGTGATCTGGACCTGGAGGTGTACAACATGCACGAGCAGAAAATAAAATTGGAGAAGCGATGCAAAGAGCTGCAGTTGCTGGTGGAATCACTGAAGGCTAGAAGTAAGGCAGCCGAAGAGAAATTATTTGCAGCAAAGAGTTCCGTTGTAGGACAACCAGTTTCCAACAACACTCACCACATGATTATCACAGAAGATGAAGAACTTCTATTGATCCCGAGAGCCAACTCTAAACTAGTCGTGGCCAATTAAGGGCTTGCCACATCCTGGACTACCACACACCCACACAAATAAATAACACAATCTATTACATACACTCCATGACAAGTTATTTAGTTATTCATGTGAACACTGTATGTGTGGGAGTGTGCGTAACTGTGCTGGATGTCTGTACTTGACACCCATAACCTGGAAAGTCAAAATCTAATCCCAAGTCAGAGAGTTTCTTCCTTTTCTTCCTCTCTTTCTTCAACAATCTTTTGAGTCCATTCTTGTACTGCACCAGTGTCTTGCCCTGCACAGGAACAGAGAAGGGAAGGGTAGACAATTAATTACAGCCATTCCTTATGACATCAGCACTACCCAATAAGGTTTCCCACTAATGCCTATGGTGTGTTGACCACAATGAAGACATAGGAGAGCGAAGGAATCTTCCTGACTGACTAACTGGTGGAGGGGTGGGGGGTCTCGCATGCCAGGCAGATTATCTGTCTGAGCACTATAGCCAGGTTTTCATGAGCCAGTGACTGGAAATTATAATCAAATCTGATAGGCCAGAATTGTACAATATCAAATATTGCACAGTCCTCGGCAAAGAAATTTGCAGTTTATTGCAGATTTCAATGCCTGCAAATTGCTTTACATCGGCAACTGTAATTACATTTTTAGCATGTGACACTTCTGCTGGGATCACAAAAACCTGGCAACAGTACCAAAAGGATGATTCTCTTTTCAATTTATCTGACCCGTGAGACTATGAGAAGGGAGGGAGGGAGGGGGGGGGGGGGGTGCAGTGAAGGAGGGAATGGTGCGGAGGACAAACCACCAGCCCAGCTAGTGCATGCTCTGGTCTCTTGCCCTTTCACATAATGAGGAGGAAGTTTGGGTGTATGTGTGTGCCACTCTGAAGAGGAGGGGGGGACCATCAGGTGTATTTTACTATGAAGCAGACTAAGCATGTCATCCATTGGAATTGATGAGAGGTGATAGAGAGAGAGAAAGAAGTTTACCTTTACCTTATTGTGGGCCATTTGTGCTCTGAAGAGACGAGAACTTAATTTGATTTCCTTGGTACCGGTGTTCCTCCGTCTAGCGAACATTCCTGGGTGGACATTCGTGGGCTCCACACAGTGACCTGCAGCATAGAGAATAGAGTGAGACAGACAAAGGTGAGCTGTGAACCAAACCAAGAGCACAAGAATTGGACATTCACTGGTTGACATAATTGAGGCGCAGACTATTCAACAAAACGAAACAAACAAATATGAGAGATTGCTAGCAACACCGATAAAACAAAACTATGCCTAATAATATTCGAAAGGCCTATAATGGACTCTCATCAGTGGTGGGGTCCTGTCGTAGATCCCACACCAACATGCAGCAACACACTCACTCACTCATTCACTGCCACCCTTCATGAACTAACTCCCAGCAATGATCCCAAGGTATACCATCATACTGCCCCCTCCAAGCCCTCAAGTCCCATGGTTTTCCCCAGAGTGGGCTAGCACACCCCCCCCCCCCCCCCCCCCCCAGTGCTAGAAACTTCCTCATTTAAGCAAATGGCCCTCAGGCCATGTATCAACAAAGAGGATGGTTGAGATTGGAACTGGTGCTGGTCCTAGTTGTAGAAACAGAAATGCTGACAGGACATAATCAAGATAGCAGATGGGGGAGGGGGAGAAAAGAGGAAGAAGACAAAAGTAAACAAACTGGAAATTTCCAGCCAAAAAAACCCCGCTTGCTTATAACTTTGTTGTCTTTATAATGATTTAATGTTAACTTCTAAAATCTACTGTATTCCCACGGGGAGGGGGGGGGGGCATTTCCAGGATCATCACGTAATGTTCACTATTGAATTTACAAGTATCACCAGAAGAACAAGAACAAGAATAAAGTAACCTTTAGACTCCGCAACACACTACGTAAGCTCACCCTATGTAAGCTCGTGCTACGTAAACTCACGCTACATAAGCAAACGCTACATATACAAATGTTACGTAAGCTAACACTACGTAAGCTCACTCTACTTAAGCTCACACTACGTAAGAAAATGCTACGTAAGCTCATTCCATACTATGCAAGCAAATGCTACGTAAGCTCACGTTACGTAAGCTCGCACTATGTAAGCTCATGCTACGTAAGCTCACTCCACACTTGGTAAGCAAATGCTACGTAAGCTCACTCCACACTACGTAAGCAAATGCTACATAAGCTCACACTACGTAAGTGCACGCTACATAAGCGCACACTATTTAAGTTCGCGCTACGTAAGCTCGCACTACGTAAGCCCACGCTATGTAAGCGCACATTACGTAACCGCACGCTACGTAAGCACACGATATGTAAGCTCAGGCTACGTAAGCTGACACTACATAAGCTCCAGGTAAAAAAATAATAACTTTACTGTGAAATACAATCATATTGTTCTAAGTAAATTTTTAATTAATCACCGGCAAATACAAATTTCAAGGACCAACAGAACATTATTCCTAATCCGTTTCATGGAAAACTTGCAGTATGCTCCTTAAGCAAGTACACAACATTCCACCACCTGTTAATTGACCACATGAAATGCAGTCGGTGACAACAAAAAATTTACATCAATTTTCAAATAAAGAAAGATTAAAAAGAAGTTTTTTACTCTTTCAGTTTTTGAACAGAATGCAGCAAGCAGCACAAGCATGGATGTCTCAGCTGGACTCTGACCCCAGAGGACATGGATGTCTCAGCTGCACTCTGACCCCAGAGGACATGGATGTCTCAGCTGCACTCTGACCCCAGAGGACATGGATGTCTCAGTTGCACTCTGACCACAGAGGACATGGATGTCTCAGCTGCACTCTGACCCCAGAGGACATGGATGTCTCAGCTGCACTCTGACCCCAGAGGACATGGATGTCTCAGTTGCACTCTGACCACAGAGGACATGGATGTCTCAGCTGCACTCTGACCCCAGCGGACATGGATGTCTCAGCTGGACTCTCACCCCAGAGGAGGAGGACATAGATTAGATTCCCATCAATTACCTCGTGCAAGGCAGGGTTGGTGGGTAAGTGTAACTATACAGCTGGCCAAGCCTGCCACATATAAATCTTATAACAATATGTATAGTAATTTCTATTTCTGTGTCCATTCATTATCAACTTTTGTTTGGTCTTATGATTTGATGAACTAAAGAACACACAGTGTGGGCCAAATTATCATGTTGATTAAGTTTTGGGGAAGCACATCCTTGGTAAGTCTCTGGCCAATAGTCTGCACACAGCTCCCTATGCTGAAGGTAAGTAAGTTGTTCTTGATGTGACCCATTTAACTCTATTGAGGAGTACTAATCTCAGCATCACCCCAAGGACATGCCCAAGGATATGCCCAAGGATATTTCCAAAGGGATGCAACAGGATGAGACATAATGGTACTTGGACAGGTTTCCATCCAGATGTGCCATGATCATTTTTCCCATCAAATGAAATACAATTCCAGTTATATTCTGAAAGTGTTACAACACAGTGTACTCTTATTTTCCCAGGCAAAGCACGCACACGTACTGATAACGTACACGTACTGATAACGTACAATGTCTGTCAAAAGACACAACCTGTAACCTTGTCATCTCTACGGCAGAAAAGCAAAAGAAGTGCCTCTAACTGGTTCTCTATCATAGAATCCCTCCTAGGCAACCTAATGAATGCAAATGAAGGACTTGTCAGCTACAGAGGTTGAGGTTACTGGAAGGAACAACAGTAGCTTCAGACTCTGTGTAGTACTTGGAGAGTATCCCTCCCTGACCTGTATGTACTTCACATACTGTTCAGTGCCATCTCAACACCATGTGGCTAATATCTTGTTTCTCATACCCCATAAATAAAAGCAGCAACAAAACAGCAACAAAGCAGCAACAAAGCAGCAACAAAGCAGCAACAACAAATCTGCCAGCATTAACTAACCAGTTCAAAAAACTTTCCAGACTACCATCTCGCACCTGCCAGCTCTGAGCTTTGCAGGTAAAATGACTGCCACGTGTGTGTGTGTGTGTGTGTGTGTGTGTGTGTGTGTGTGTGTGTGTGTGTGTGTGTGTGTGTGTGTGTGTGTGTGTGCGTGTAGCTTACCTATCCATTGAAATGAAGCCTTTGCAGCCTACAGAACCACTACTACGCCTTCACACAGTCCATAGTGCTATTATTACATTGTGTATTAGTTGTGTGTGTGCATACATTAAACCACTTTTGTCAAAGTTAATTGGCTGAAGCATGCATGCAATTTTGAGATTAACTGCTGACATCCTGGACCCCTAGTAGGTGTAGTAGAGTATCTTGAAGGTGTATCATAACACACCACCTTTGATAATTAATCACACAAGACAGTTTTGGGTCAGGCCAAAGTCATCTCACTTTCTGTGGCTGTCATAGTGTACTATAGTACAAGTAACAAATCACATTTAGCTTTAAAACATAGAACAGAGCAAGATCTTCAGAATGATATCATATATGACTAAAACCATGTACCTGATGTTGCCCGGCCAAAAATGCCACTTAAAACACCATTTGTAGGCCTTGTAGTTCTCTCTAATAAAATAAGCTCTTAGCAGGTATGCAGCATTCCAGTTAATTTTTCAGAAGAAAAGACAAATTGTTTTGTAGGCATGGTGTAATGCTGAAAGGTAGATTGCCAACAAACAAAAAAAAAAAAAAAAAAAAAAAAAAAAAAAACTTAGCATAAACAAAGGGAAAGATGAGGGAGGATGGGGAAAAAGGAAGCATTCATGGAAGAAAGTATTGAAGAATAAATTAAAAACATAGGAAGAAGAAAAAAAGAAAAGGAAAAAGAAAGGGAATACAAGCCCATCCCTGGATTTGAACCCAGGATTTCTAGCCTAGTTGCTCTGTGCCTTGACCATTGGACTACACCTTTTGTAGGCCTCTTCTGTGTATTATCACCTAGTCTCAGTCCCAGACCTCTTTATAATAAAAAAAATTAAGTGGGTCTGGTGACTTGCCTGTGTATTCCATGTTCTTGCACCCACATTCCGGCATAGACCAAAATAATTTTTATAACGAGGTTTTAGAACCACCACACCCACCGCCAAGGTTATAAAATTTTTCGAAGTGACTGTTTCCAACGCCATCTCCAGGACCTGGTGCTATATATTTACGCGCAAAACATAAGACTTCATGAATATGTAGTTCTGGTTAACCAAATAAGTAGATGTGGCTTTTATGGTTGCATTCCACGGATGCCTTAGGAACACGGAATGCACAGGCAAGTCACCAGACCCACTTTATTTTTTTATTATAAAGAGGTCTGGGACCGAGACTAATTATAACCCTAGCCCTGGAAGATTCCAACTATTGGCCAACTTTTTGGTTATTTTTCCTTTTTTTCATAAAAATATTGAATTCTTTTTTCCCTACAAGGGGTGGTAACTGTAACAACCAAAAAAGAGTTAAAAACTATCCCCGGTGTGCCAGGTGCAAACCCTAAAATTTTCGTTCCTTTTGGATTGAGGTTCCGGCCACATGCCTAGACACACATCCATACAAACATACTTACATACCAAAATATATAGCCACATAGCTAGGGCAATATGACAATATATAAATAAATATTCTTCACATAAAAATTTAGCCCCCACTGAATTTGGCTCCTTTGACAAACAGTCTCTACATATTAACTCTTAACTCACACTTTAGTAACTTGGAAAACATGAGGTAGTTATTCATTGTTTCTGCCACCACCTCAGCTACTTCTATACATTCAAATTGTACAAACGCAAAGCCTTTGGAACGCCCAGTCTTCTTGCTCCTACCGACCTTCACCGCCTTCACAACACCAAATTGGGAGCAGTAGCCCATTATTTCATCTTCGTAAAACCCATGAGGAAGGTGTCCTAAGTACACGACACCACTTCTAGCCGAATCAGCAGCATATACTACCTCTGATGTAGCCATGTGCTCTAACCCAAACGGTGTGCCGACCCTTGGAAAAAATCGTCATCAATTAATCTGGGCGTGGCTATATTAATACCGACTTTTTTTTTTTTTTTTTTTTTTTTTTTTTTTTTTTTTTTTTTTTTTTTTGGTTAAAGAAACATCGCATGCTCCACTGCTTCAGCCAATGTTGATTGTCTTGCATAATATTACACTTTACCAAATCATTCCTTGCTAGGGAAGACTTTGAGTAAAGGGTCTGGCAGCAACTGAGGATTCTTGCATTCACCCCTGCAACCAAATTAATTCTTAATCCTTACTATAATTAATGTCTGGCTGTGCATAACCATCTCCTTCCAGATGCATGGACCAATGCCCTGACGTTTTCAGGGGTTGCTCACAAAACCACTGGCCCAGTTTAGGGAGAATGTGGTTAGGTCAAGGGCATAATTTCATTAAATAAACTTTTCTATTCATAAATGACCACAAAGTTGTAATGTATAATCTGCTCCATTCATATTCAAAAGGACACTTGTACAGGAAGTGGTTTTGCAAACCATACTAATCTGATCTCACAAGAATTGGACTAGGTACTTAGGCGGCTTATGCCAACCAAAACAATCAAATAGAAAGATATGGCAATCTTATCTTTAACAACAAAAACCAGCAATTACACAATACAATTTTATTCATAGAATAATGACTATCACATGAGTCAAGTTAGGAGTCAACCGGTAAGGGATAATTGCTATGTCTGGACGACTGGACAGTCCAACCAGAAGGAGTTCTCTGCAACACTATTGATGGTGTTGACGAGGGTGAAGATGAGGATGTTTGCCCGCTATCAGTATCTTGGCAAACTGTCTCCAGAAAAGCTGGTTGAAGGTGATCAATGGAGACGGTATCTATTTTCCCATTCATCTGTAATGTGAAGAACTTGTCTGAACAATCAAGTACTTGGAATGGCCCTTCATAAGGACACTGTAGTGGGGTCTTGTGTCCATCTTTTCGCACAAAAATGAACTTGGACGTCTGTAAAGCAGCTGGTACATGTGGCACTATCCCTCCATGATGGGCAGTTGGTGTTGGTTGCACCTTTTGCATGGTCCTCCACAGCTGGGGAAGAAATTCTTCTGAGGCCTGTATTGGTGTCTGTCCTATCTCATAGAATTCATCTGGCAACCTCAGTATTTCACCATAAACAAGATCGGCAGCTGAACATTGTAGGTCCTCTTTTGGTGCAATGTGAATTCCTAGCATGACAAGATGCAGCTCATCCATCCAATGAGGTCCATCCAAGCGGGCTTTAAGCGCAGCCTTCCCAACGATACCATTAGTTTGAGGATGATAGCTGGTTGTTCTGTGTGCCTCTGAGCCTAGTAACTTAAGTGCTATCCACATATCCAAAGTAAACTGTGGACCTCAATCAGAAGATATGTGTCCAGGTACTCCGAAATTGGCAACATGCTAACAATGAAATGCGCGTGCGCATCAAACAGTGATGGACTCGGCCATTGGAATTGCCCCCGCCCATCTGGTGAAGCAATTGATGATAGTGAAAAGGTATTTCATACCCTGAGACACGGGCCTACAATGTCCACATGAAGCTGTTCAAAACGATGGCTAGGGAGCTGGTCATGCTGCAGTGGAGCCCGGATGTGCCGATGTACATTTGCCCATTGGCATCCAAGACATGTCCTGGCCCCATTACCAACATCTTTATTAAGACCATGCCACACAAATCTTGATATCATGAGCTTCCGTGACATCTTGATACCTGGGTGGGAGAATCTATGGATGAGATTAAAGATTTTTCTTCTCCATGCCTTAGGCACAATAGGGCGAGGTTGTGCAGTAGAGACATCACATAGGAGCGTGTATGTGGAATCTGGCACTAGCAAGTCCTGTAGAATCAGTCCTGTGATGGCCATGTGTGTAGCATGTACTTCTGCATCTGTTAGCTGTGCCTGTGCCAGTTCACCATAATCAATCTGGGATGACTGTAATGCATATACTTCCAAGGATGAGATGGTAAGGGATTGTCACATTATTCTGTTGCCTATAGTCACCACAAGCTCGCCAGCTTCCTGGTTCCTTCTTGGGGACCAGATGGAGGGGTGATACCCAGCTACTTGATGATCTGTGTATAATTTCCATGGTTCCATTGCCGCAAACTCACAATGAGCTACTGCCAGTTTGGTAGGGGATAATCTCTGTGCTTTGGCATGTGCCGGCGGGCCTGATGTTACAATATAGTGCTGCACATCATGTGTTATCAGAAGTGGAGAACAGTGGTTGTGTGAGGGACATAAACTCATTAAGGATATCTGCAAATCCAGACTCTGAGTTGTTGTTGACGGTGACTCGATGTATGCCATTGATACCTTTGTTGACACCAGCGGTGGCAACATGGGCCTTGTGACTCATATAATTATAGGCATCCACAAGGGGTTCACCTTGGCAGTCGATGAGCAAACCTTCACTGCAGAAGAAATTAGCACTGAGGATAGGCTGCGAAACTTTAGCCAAGATGATTTTACAGTTGAAAGTGTGTTTCCCAAACTGTAGGTGGAGTCATATTTTTCCAAATGTGGCAATTGTTGTCCCATTGGCTGCAACAAGACCTTCTCCTTGTGGATTCCTGCAGCGGTCTTGTGCAGAATCTGGGTAGATGCTAAGTTCTGCTCCTGAGTCAACGAGAAAGCATCAACCTAAAGAACAATCCCATATGTAGAAAAGACAGTTGGAGTGATTGCTAGTGGCTAAAGCTACTATGGCCCAGTATGGTCACTGGAAAATCCATCATCAGTGTTATTGGGGTGGATAGATTGAATTCCCTTTGTCAATTTGAAGATGCATGGCTTGATGCATTTGTGTGCATTCTGTCTGAATCTGTAGTGGCACCAGCAGATACTGTTGGAGGCATTGGTGTCAGAGACTTTCTGATACTGCTTCTTCGTTGGGTTGAACTTTGGTAGTTTTTTCATGGTGGCATACCTGATTCCCAAAGAGAATGCTCTCTGTCCTTCCATAATCCAGTCTGCCCTCTCTGCAAGGACTTCTGTGGTCCCTGTTACCCCATCAAGTTGAGCAAGTACATTGACAGGCATCAAGTTAGGAGTCAACTGGTCAGAGGTGATTGCTATGTCTGGATAACTGCTACAGTAATACTGGAGGTGCATCATAATATTTCCTTTTGAAATAGGGCAATGCCTCATGCATTCATAATATTTACTTCAGAAATTCCCCACAAACTACCACCTCCCCTTCCCCCTACTCCATATATCGCTACATGAAACATTATGCTAACTGAACAAGTTTGTAACTACAGGAGGTCGACTGAAAAACCACCCTTATGGCAGTTTTTTCACTAGTGATTATTACTCTAATTACAAACCAATACTGATAGAGTTAAACCTCTTGACTGTAGGGCTAGGACTAGGGCAATTAACTTCTTGCTGCCCCTTGTTACAGACATGCTATGATGATGTCTAACAAAAACAGCAAATAAAAAACTCAAACTCAGATTACATGTACAAAGAAACTGCAGGAAACCAGCAGATGCATGTGCTAGCTGATATCTAAACATGCAGTTGTACTCATTCTCCTTCAAGAAACCCACTCCACTGCACCAATGCAGCTTAACCAGTTCTCCCAAACTAGAATTAGCAAGATTTATCTGAAGCAAGAAATATGGCATAGCCACATTTGTCCATAAAGATCTGAGGAGGACCCATGAGGGGGAGTCCCCCAACCACTCAGATATTTACTGGTTACACACAAAAATAGAAGCTACATCAATCATCAATGTCTAAAAGTCACCCTCCTCCCAAATAATCATGGCATCCCTACCAGTGTTTCCGCCTCCCAGCATATATGCCAGTGACTTTAATTGCCAGCATACAAGCTGGGGGTATCAAACCAACAGTGGAAGTGGAAACTGCCTCATTCAATGAGCTAATCTCAATGACCTCAGCCTCCTAAAGACCTGAAGGAGCCATGCAGTTTCACTCAGATAAATGGAACACTGGAACTAACCTGGACCTGGCATTTGCAAGCTATACAATGTGTCATCTCCTTGACAGATGTGTACTCAGAAAATTCCCAATGTCCCAACCCTGACCATTGCTGATTCTCACATGGCAGCTCATCCAACCAACTCTGAGCAAGCTTGTACAGCATTGGAACTTCCGTAAGGCTAAATGGAAACAGTTGAAACTGTCTGATTACCAACTCCAGATAGCAGCGATGTGAATCAGATATACCAGGCTTTTGTGAATTGCTCATCTCAGCGGCAAAGAAGACCATCTTATACAGATATCACAAACCTATATTCCGGATAAGGAGTGCAACAGCCTATACCATGCCTTCCAATGTGAGACCAGATTTGTTTCAGAGAAATTACTTTCTCAGCTTGACCAGAAGAGGCAATCCCACTGGGCAGAGGCTATAGACAGCATCAACTTCACACACTCTAGCTGCAAAGCATGGAAAACAGTTAAAAAAAACTGACCAGCAGGTCTGCATCTCCTCGCAAATGCCCCATTTTGGCAAACTCTATCACCTCTTAACTTGTGAATTATGGGGTATTCAAGAACAAGGAATATAAGTTCACCTGGCTCATGGTCAAGGAGGTTTCAGACCGATGGAGGGCCCAAAGCATAGACCTTGATCTCTCAGGAGACTTCACGACTGAAAAATTATATTCAACCATCCAACAACTCAAAGCCGGCAAAGCTCCAGGGCCAGATAACATATGCCCGGAGCTAGTACTCCATACTACTGACAAGCTGAAAGCCTGGTTCCACAATTCCTCTCTTCCTGCTTGTGCCACCTCCAAATCCCCAAAATATGGTGAAGAGCCATAGTCATAGCAACACCCAAGCCATTGCTAAAAGTTACATTCCTATCTCTTTACTCTGTGTTCCATTCAAGATCCTCTAGCATCACATCTACTCACTCATAGAGCAGGTCATAGACTCTCAACTTTGGGGGGATGCAAATGCCTTCATGTGGCACCCCTGTTACAGACATACTTTGAAGATGTCTAACAAAAACTAAAAAACCCCGACTACATGTACGAAGAAACTGCAGGAAACCTGGTGGCAGCATGTGCCCTTCTCAGGGCAGGAAGCATTAGCTGTCAAAAACACACTGGTGTCAACATCCTGCAGCTGAATGTTGAAGGAATAACATCAAGCAAGCTGAATATCTACGAGCAACTGGTATCAAAACATGCAGTTCTACTCGTTTTCCTTCAAGAAACTCACTGCACCAATGCAACTAAACTGTTTCTCCCAAATTATGGACTAGCAGGATTTATATCAAGCAGAAAGCATGGCCTGGTCACGTTTTTCCATAAAAATCTGAGATGGATACATGAGGGGGAGTCTCCCAACCACTCAGATATTTACTGGCTACACATAAAATAGATGCTACATCAATCATCAATGTCTAAACGTCACCCTCCTCCCAAATGACCATGGCATCCTTACCAGTGTTTCCACCTCCAAGCATATATGCCAGTGACTTTAATTACCAGCACACAAGCTGGGGGTATTGAACCAACAGTGGGAGTGGAAACTGCCTCGTTCAAGGGGCTAATCGCACTGACCTCAGCCTCCTATAAGACCCAAAGGAGCCATGCAGTTTCACTCAGGTAGATGGAACACTGGAACTAACCCAGACCTGACATTTGCAAGCTATACGAAGTGCAATCTCCTTAACAGACGTGTGCTTGGAAAGTTCCCTATGTCCCAACACCGACCATCGTTGATTCTTATGTGGCAGCTTGTCCAACCAACTCTGAGCAAGCTTGTACAGCATTAAAACTTCTGTAAGGCTAAATGGGAACAATACTGTCTGATTACAGAAGAAGCCATTAAGGACCTACCACCTCCAGATAGCAGCGATGTGAATCAGATATACCAGGCTTTTTGTGAATTGTTCATCTCAGCAGCAAAAAAAAGACCATCCCGCATGGATATTGCAAAACCTATATTCTGTGCTGGGATGAGGAGTGCAACAGCCTCTACCATGCCTTTCAACATGCTACCCTGGGAACCGAGACCAGACTTGCCTCAGAGAAATTACTTTCTTGGCTTGACCAGAAGAGGCAATCCCGTTGGGCAGAGGCTGTAGACAACATGACTTCATGCACTCTAGCCGCACAGCATGGAAAACAGTTAACCAACTGACCAGTCAACTGATACCTTCTCACAAATGACCCCTTTTGGCTCTATCGCCTCTTAACTTGTGAATTATGGGGTATTCAAGAACAAAGATCATGAATTCACCAGGCTTGTGGTCAAGGAGGTTCAGACCGATGGAGAGCCCAAAACATAGACCTTGATCTCTCAGGAGACTTCACAACCAAGGAACTATACTCAGCCCTCCAACAACTCAAAGCCAGCAAAGCTCCAGGGCTAGATAACATATTCCTGGAGCTAATACTCCATGCCAGTGACAAGCTAAAAGCCTGGTTCCTCTATTTCCTCTCTTCCTGCATGTGCCACCTCCGAATCCCCAAGATCTGGTGGAGAGCCATACTTAGCAATCCCCAAGCCTAATGATGCTAAAAGTTACCGTTCCATCTCTTTATTTTGTGTTCCCTTCAAGATTCTCGAGTGTTTCATCCACTCACACATAGAGCCGGTCATAGACTCTCATCTACCTCCTGAGCAAGCCGGCTTTCCTTGCAGTAGGTCAACAGTGGACCAAGTCACCCTGTTGACCCAACACCTCGAGGATAGCTTTGAGGCTAAAAAAGAAGGCTGGTGCTGTATTTATCAACCTTATGGCTGCTTACAACATTGTGTGGCAATGTGGCCTCACCTGCAAACTATTGCGCCTTCTACCAGTCATGAACATGGTTCAAATGATTATGGAGCTTGTCCTACATCGCAGCTTCATCCTCAAGATTGATAGCCAGTAAAGCAGGTTACAGCACCTGAAAAATGGTATACCACAGGGGTCTGTCCTGGCTCCACTACTATTTAATATCTATACGTATGACCTCCCTAATACCACAGCCAGAAAACATATGCTTATGCCAACAACCTGGCAATAATGCACACAGCGTGCAGCTGGCAAGAAGCCGAGGAGTGTTGAACAAGGACATGGCAAGACTGTCTGACTACCTCACAAAATGGAGATTGAACCTCAGTGGAAAAAAAGAGGGTGTCAGCCTCATTCCACCTCAACAAGGAAACAAAACATGAACTAAGTATCAAAATCAACCGCTCCTGTCTAACACATCAAGAGATTCCACCATATCTTGGTGTGAAGCTGGACAGGACCCTCACACTTGCACACGAAATTAATATCACTTATCGCACTCTTGAGGCACTTTGCTGGTACTGGGTGGGGAACTAAGGGGCAAACCCTCTGTATCATGGCTCTCACCCTAGTCTATGCTCCAGTTGAGTATTGTGCCCCTACATGGTGCAGGAGCGTACATACTCACCTGATAGACAAGTGCCTTAACGATGCCATGCGCATAGTGACTGAATGCCTGTGACCCACACCAATGGAGTTTCTGCCTATCCTGTCAGGCATCCAGCCTGCTAAGCTACACTGCACTGGAGCAACCATTTCACTCAGTCAAAGTGCTCTGAATCAACCAAAGCATTTATTATATCGACTGCTCTCAGAGTCCTCCCCAGGACTTCAAAGGCTGAAGTCTAGACACCCACTTGTGCCAGCTGCACTAGATCTCCTCAAGAAGACCATGCAGGAGGACAACTCAGTGCAGCTCAATGGATGACAGAAAAGTGGAGAAGCAAGTGGGAGTCAATGACCACTGCACCTCCACTTCCCCACCCCTCAACAAAGACCTGCTGGCCTGGATGTACCCAGGTTGGCATGGGTACAAAACCCAGTGGAACTGTGTCTCATCTCTATCAGTTCCACTTTGTAATGTCATTGTCATGTGTTGTAAAAATCAAAATAGTCTACTTATAAATAGGAGCTGTGTGTGTGTGTGTGTGTGTGTGTGTGTGTGTGTGTGTGTTGTTTTCTCTACCAAACCACTGAACTAATCAGGTTGAAATTTGGTATGTGGTCTCAAAGTGCCAGGGTGAGTGTGGTTTTGTCATAGGGACACCCACAAAGTTATTTGTGCTACCAGAAACTAATTAAAGGACCAATAAATCAAGCTAAAATTTGGCATGCAGTCTCAAAGTACTCACTCAGTGGGGAGGCATCACTGGCTACCTGTAGGTGTGGTTCTTCTTGGCCACACCCACACAAGTTGTTTTCACTGACAAGAACAAACCACATTAAAACTTTGTACGTGGTCTCCATGCTGCCAGAGTATTAATAACCTCTTTTGAGTGCCTAGCCACACCCATAAAATATTAAGTTAGATTTGTCAAGAAGGGCAATCAAGTGGAACATGATTTAGTTGAACCCACAAAGCACACAAATAGCCACACCCACAGGGGAGTAACACGCTTTCCAGTCACATGCTGGATCAATCAGGGTGAAATTTGGCATATGACCATGAATGTTATTAACCTCCCATTTTTATGGTCATGGGTGTGGTTTGGCCAACAAACATCAGTGTAAAATGTATAAATGCCAATACTGACACATTTCATTCAAACTGACACCAGCAAATCTGGCTTTAGTTACTTACACCACTTTCATAATTTGCTGCACCAATACCATGCAGCCATGCAGCAACAGGCCCACCAGTAATAGTAACAGTAACATAACTTCACTGACCATGTTCCTCACACCGAACACACACACACCCAAGATCGGTTTACATATTGATTGAAAAAGTCTTGTACATTTTATGTCAATTTCTGCACCTCAACTAATCTTAAACTTGGTTGGTCTATATTTCACCTCATACAGCATTAGTTGGGTCAATTAACACAAGTGATGTCTCAAATTGAGTCAACTGACACTAGTGATATCTCTAGTTGGGTCAACTGACACTAGTGATGTTTCTAGTTGGGTCAATTGACACTAGTGATGTCTCTGTGGTAGAAAATATTTCTGCATTATCTTCCAATTTCATTAATGCATAACCTGAAGATTAACCTTTGACCCCAGCAGAAGCAAATTAGAATGAATTGACATAAAGGTATTATAACTATTATTGAGGTAGCATCGTAATGCCATTAGTTCAGTCCATGCCCTGATGGTTCTGTTCCCAGCAGCTCCTTCCCCACGAAAGCCAACCATTAGGAGCCACTGCAGACAAAACATGACAACATTAGCAACAGATCAAACAACAGAAAGTCCACACACTCACTCATCGCCCACTAGCTTCTCTCCATAGCAGAGCAGATACATGCCAACATTTAGACCTATGAGTTATTATGTACAGGCATGAAACTAAGCACAAATGGAGAGCATGACACTAGCACTAATTACATAAGCGAAGACATTCAGAAATTTATTCTTGGATTCAACTGGATACTAATTGAATGTAACATTATTAACACCACCAAATTTCATCTTCAAGTGCTCAACATTGGTATAAAATTAAACGTGTCAGTCTCAAAAGTAATTTAAAATGGAAATAGTCTTTAATTCTACTTTAATTAAAAGTTATTGCCATATATAAAGCACTAAAACAAAAAAGAGCGGTCCTGCACTAAGAGCTGTAGCAAATAATTACTATATTTATTATCAGTGTTTTAGACCCAAAAAATAATTGTTTAGAACACTTAAGATGAGGTTAATGGTGTGATAAGATCTACAACTTTTGGGTCTCTACATAATTAAACTCAGTTGCAACTACATGGCTTCCTTACAATAAAAACACTTGGTTGTAACCAATTAGTTGTAAAACGTTGGTGTTTCCAAACAGTAAACAATTCGCTTTAAAATCTATTCTAGAGCAAACTTGTGGATGTATCCACCTCCCCCCACCACCATTCTAAATGTTCCTAGATGTGTGGGCCACAGGTAAAAATAGGTCAATAGAACTGAAGTCCATTCTAGTTAACTTGTGCGCTAGGAAAATCTTAATAACTTCACGAATACTCAACAGCTTTCCAGCTTTCTAGGACCAACAGACTCATAACGCTCCAGACATTCTTTTTGCACTACTCCTGTAAAAGTAGACAGTTCCACGGAAAAATTAGCTGTGGTCCCATAAGCTAGTACACAACCAAGCTTCCTATTTTTAAGGCGAACTCTCAATTAGAACAAAACTGGAAATTTTCCAGTCCAAAACCCGCTCATTTATGATCCAATGTTGTGACTCAATAATGACTTAATTGTGGTTTTAAAAAAATCAAGTAGAAGGGGAAAAAAGGGAGAGGGGGTAAAGAGGAAACAGAATCATGACCAGGAGTTGAACCGGAGACCTTACTTAGCACTGGTTGGAGAAGGAAATTTCATAACAAGAAGCAAGAAGAACAAGATCAACAAGTAAGTAACATTAGACTCCAGAAAACAAATTCATGGGTAAAAAAAAAGGGGGGGGGGGGGGGGGAAGTCTTGATGAGCCAAAGAGAACTTAAGGTTCTGGCCATGACAGAAAAATCTTTAGATAAGTTCCAACGAGAAAGGGTATTTTCACTCATTTTGACACTACTGAAAATAAGAAGAAGTGGAAGAAGTTATTAGAAGGTATTAGTGTACTCAGAGTTAGAGTCCAGCTGAAACAAAGAAGAATTAATTCTGTGCTTCTTTTTCTGTATTCCACTCAAAGAACTGATAGAATTCTGTGGTGGACGTTAGCCTCCAAGGAATCTTTTTTCTCTTGCATTCCATATGGTCAATTAACCCTTGGTGGAATACTGTGTACTTGCTTATGGGACATACAGCTAACTTTGCCAAGGGATGGTCAACTTCTTCAGGAATAGTTCCAAAAGAACGTCTGGAGCGTCATGAGTCTGTTGGTCCTTGAAATCTGGAAATCTGTTGAGTATTAACCAAGTTATTAACGTTTTCCCAGGGCTCAACTCAGCGAAAATAGACTTTAGCTAATAAAACATTTGCCTCATATTAAACACATGAGTAGTTTAGACCTTTGACCTCCACAACCAGCAGGGGGAGAAATGGAGGCATATCTTTGCCACAAGTAGTACTACATATCCTTCACAATGGTAATATTTGAGCTGAGCATACCTCAGTTACCCAACCCGCCACTTTCAGTCCCCACACCATCTCCTCCATCACCAGGCACTCTCTGAAGTCAGCTGGTCATATTCATAGCTGTGGGGCCAAAAAGCCCATGCTGCCATGAGCAATGTCAGTTCACTGAATGGAGACCAATTGCTACATGAGAATTACTGCATTTGAACTTGAACAAGGAAATCTCTCTGACTTTTTCTTTTATTCAGTTGATGCCAACAGGTGCAGACCAGCTGCTTGCCACTACTGCAAGCAATTTATATTGCTCCTTACCACAGTTGAACAATAGTTAGCTGATTGCTGAGATGGCTAGGGCTAGGGCTAGCACTAGAGTGGTGAAGTATGGCATCATGGAGGGCAAGGTGGGAGGGGGGGAGCTGCTGCAACAATTATTAACAATACTAGCATGCAATTTCGGCCTTCGGTCACATTGCTTGCTAGGCCCACCTTCAGTGGGCAGTGGTCACAAAATTGTCTAAGTAAGAACATGTCTTATGGGTGCACATGATTTTCTGTATCATATGCCTTTCAGGATGACATGTGTTATGATAGCTTATGTCTTGAGGGAGGTCATGCTTAGTTGTAGGAAATGTCTTATGGAAGGTCATGTATTGGTGTAGTGCATGTCTTCAGGATGGCATATCTTATTTTACTGTAAGACATGTCTTACTGGAGGTCATGTTTTACTTTAGGGTAGGTATTATAGGAGGGCATGTATTGCTGTTCGAGGTATCTTACTGGAGTACATGTTTTACAGGAGGGCATATCTTACAGGATGATTTGCTGTACAGGGGGACACATCTTATATGAGGACAGGTTTAACTGGAGGGTATGTCCTATAGGAAGTCATGTATTACATGAAGGCATGTCTACAGGTGGACTTGTCTTGCAGAAGTATGTAATATGACTGGACATGTACTGTTCGAACACATGAAATAAAGTAGGATAAGTCTTACTGGAAGGCATATCCAAGAAGAGGACAGGTTTTATAGGATGGCATGATATGCAGGTGAGCATGTATTACTTGAAGACATGTGTTAGTGGTGGTTGTCATGTCTTTCGTGAAAGTATGTGTTATGGGAGGACATGTGTAGTAGGTGGGCATGTCTTGCAGGTTGGTGCAGAAGCAACCATTTAAGCTGCTGTGAGTTTAGGCATCTGGTATTTATTTTTTTTCTACAGTAAATTTTGTTTGCTCTGAAAGCCTCTCTGATGTGGTAGCGTGTAAAAGGCTGTGCATTCCCTTTGATTTAAATAAAATGGCGGATGAGGAAGAGCCTTTTTTGGGCTTCTTTCAGTCACTACACTTGAACAATGGGATGTGGACGATTGGGACATAGCCGAGGTTACTTTCGTTTATCAGAATATCACATCTGCCAATTTTCAACAGGATCCTTACAGCCACTTCGTATTTTATCATGTACATATAAATAAATATATAAACACCACTACCTCTATTAGTATAAAATTATTCAAATATGTCATCTTCTTCTATGTTTTTAACTGTTATAAATTTTGTTGAAAGTCAGTCCAAAAATTTTATGCTTAGGTTTGAATAAATGAAGAAACTGTAATAGAAAAATCTAATTTTGGAAGGGAGGGTGGTTGGGTGTGTGTGTGTGTGTGTGTGTGTGTGTGTGTGTGTGTGTGTGTGTGTGTGTGTGTGTGTGTGGGTGGGTGTGCGTGTGTGTAATCTCTCATTTCTACCTTGAGTGCATCCAGGTGCTAGTTACACCATATTATATAGTGCTATATAAGTACAAGAGAACATTGCCTTATTTCCCCCCCCCCAAAGAAGGATTTGGGGGTGGGGCCATTATGTTTCCTGTTTACCAAGAAGGATGTGGTTATGTAAATGCATGGAGTCTTGCCCCCTTCTGGGGGAGTTCAACTTACACTATGATGTTGTTGATTGGGATGTGAATGAGCTTGACAAAGAAGCCGATGAAGCCCATTATGGCAAACCCAATGAGTGTGGCTAGGGCTATCTTTTGAAATTCTGCAAGGACAAAGAAATGAGACAGAGAATGCTCACCTGCTCTCTCTCTTTCACACACACACTGACACACACTCACAGGACAACAACGACAGAATGAGAAGCAACACATTGACCACATCAACCCACGGTTGCCTCAGGCACAAATATTTGTACCCACATACATGGTCAACAAGGACATGGTCCAGAGCAATTGGAAGGAAGCACAGACACATGCCATCAACATTCCCCACTACTCCTCCTGCACCTAATTAGTTCAACATGCCCAGAATGTGGAGAAAAGCAACCACCCAGGTCAACAGAAGCCACCAAGCACATCCACAATAACATCCAGAGGCCATACAAGAGGCCATGGTGTCACATCACATTACAAGAGATGGACAGATAACCGGTAGGATAGTGGAATCCTTACATGGGAGTTCAAGGTACACACAGCCCACCAACCTGACGTGGTGGGAGGGGCTTGTGAGATGACATCACAGGATGAAAGTCACTTCACCAGCGGTGTTTAATGGGAATCCTTGGAATGACTGCTTGGCCCTCTCTAGAATTAATGGGATGCAATAATTGACTGTCAATATTATTTGAGTAGTCTCACAAGCCAGACGCTACGTGTGGGCAGGGAACATCTAGTGAATAACGACTGATGTCAAGTTATGATATGGCCTTTCAAATACAAACTAACAAAAGCATGTGAGCAGATGTACCTAAAACCTTGAAAAAAATTAATGTTTTTTTTTCACTATGCAGGATTTCCCTGTTGTTACAGTCAAAAACAATATGCACTACCCAGTACCAGTCTACACTATCACAGGAGGAAGCAAAATGGAAAGCTATTGATACACTGTCTGTACTTGATGTGTGGCTGGTGCTAGGATTGGCTATACACACTCATAGCCAGTGGCTTGGTTGCTTCTTTTCTTCCTTTTCATTCTTAAACGATCCATAGCCTCTGGCAAGTGGAGTCCATTGCAGAATGGAAAGAAGAGGGGGGAAACCAGAACAATCCCCCCCCCCCCCCCCCCCCCCAAGATATTAATGAATGTTATAGGCATGATCAGTGTCAAAACTGGTCTGATTAGCTCTACCTAAACAAGGCAGAGATTCAGGCACACCTGCCATGATTTCACATACCTAACCCTGGGCTTGCCAGAGACTATGTGGGGTAGTGGGACAGGTTCAGTGTGAGTATTCACACACACACACACACACACACACACACACACACACACACACACACACACACACACACACACACACACACACACACACACACACACACACACACACACACACACACACACACACACACACACACACACACACACACACACAACCTTCTGTGTGGTAAAGGGTCTTCTAAGCACCCTGTCTCAGGGCAATTGGACAGCCAACTGATGAGTTATGTGAAACAAAAGGAGAAAAGGAAGGTCGGTAGGTTATAACACAACTTCCCTTGTTAGCAGAGCGTTAGTCACCCATAAATTACCTCCTTAAAGAAATAATAAAACAAAAATGAAGCTCAAGCTAAAAAATATACTTACCCTTCAGGTCAGGCTTCGTACAACGTTTAACCAGGCGCAAAGAGTCTTTGGAGAATTCCTTCAAGGGCTTTACGTATGTCCATACCTGATCCATCTCTTTACTTAAAGCAAGCTTCCTCTCAGCCCACTATCAAAAGAAGCCCAAAAATTAAACTCCCCCGTCCACTCGTACTGCAATATTCCTTTCAGTATCCTCGACCAACTATTGTGCCCATGTGTAATATCCGGGCAGGAAGTCCGGGAAGGGCGTGTCGATCCTCCAGGGTTCTGGCTGCCAGGACTGCAGTCGCATTGCATGCATGCAGACTTGTTACAGAGATCGTACCTGCATTAACCATCCGGTACTACAGCTATGAGTTATTCTGGTGATTTGTGTCGCCGAGACCAGGAGCTAACTGAGTCGTCCCTCCTCCACCAATTAGGAGCTCGCTATAAGGACGACCTAAATGAAGTAAGTGTTGCTACGGTGGGCCCCTGGGGCATACGAGGCACTAAGTGAGCTACAAACCTTCCTCCTATGCACTGCACTAACCTCAAACCCTCAGCTGTTATCAAATATTGTCCCACCTCTCACTGAGATTAAAATTTGCTCCCCACAAATGAGGATTAGCTGTGAGTTCTGTAACATTTTTCAAGCACTGCTTATTAAGAATTGAGCTGCCATGCTGGAAGAATAATATTAATTGTAGCCTTTAGCTTCATGGGGGCATGAGTTAAATAGTTGCAGATTAGTCTGGTCCCAGACCCCTCCCCTTTATTCACAGCACTGGATGTATTGCATCACCAGCAAGCAAATAAAGTGTGTCTGGTGACTTGCCTGTTCATTCCGTGTCCCCTAGGCTTGCGTGGAACGCAACCATAAAAGCCACATCCACTCATTTGGTTAACTAGAACTACATATCCATGAAGTCTTATGTTTTGCACGTAAATATATAACACCAGGTACTGGGGATGGCGTCAGAAACATTTGGTCACTTCAAAACTTTTTACAACATTGTCGGTAGGTGTGATTGTTTTAAAACCTCATTATAAAATTATTTTGATCCGCGCCAACATTCCTGCACTAGGTCATGGAATGCACAGGCAAGTCACCAGACCCACTTTATTTGCTTGCTGGTGATGCAATACGGCCAGTGCTGTGAATAAAGGAGAGGGGTGTGGGACTGGCTCAATTCTAATCAAATGGACTTTAGTCATCTAAATAGTTAAGCAGGGGTATATACTAGATACTGTGTGGGGCATGTGTTGGAGGAATTTGGTAAGCAGCTTAAAGATCTTTGAGGGACTTGCCTTCCAACCTTTCCTGAACAACCTGAGGAAGCTAGGATCAAAGAACTTGACTAAAATGGAATAAAACTAGTGGTCTAATTCTAATGCAGATCCTGTGGATGAAATGTTGCCAAAATTCTTTTAGAGCTTGTGCCAAACCTTCCCTGTGCAACCTTCCCTGCTTGATTCAGACCCTTAGCAATAGCTGGTTGAGGGAAGCTTGGACAACTAATGGCGTGACCCTCCTGTAGTTAGTGTGGCTGCAAGCCATCTTCATCTGTTGCTGGGCAGAGTGTGTGTGTGAGTGTTTGTGTTCTGTATCAAATATGAAGTGATGAAATTGTTTTCTCCCCAAACGGTTGCTATGGTGTCACCATTATTGTGCTGTCATGTGACTATGCATGCCTGCTGTCTCTCTCTCTCTCTCTCTCTCTGTTCATGCTCCTCTCCTGCACAAGAGCTTTGTGGGCAGTGTTCTTCTGCACCTCTCCAACCACGAGCCCACCAGCTCTCAGTTCCAGCCCTACTTTGCCTCGTCTGTCGTCCAGTACATCGTGTGCTCCTCCTATCAGGACCAGTCTGTGGTGCTCAGTGGGCACCACAGCAGAGGCAAGACTGGCCTGTTCAAGGACATCCTCTCGTGTATCCTCACACGTCTTGAGGACCCTACGGACATGGCCAACTTCACTCTGGCCTCAGCTAACCTCCTCGACCTCTTGTCTTGCAGTGCTGATGACAGACAGCCTAGGGCAGTGGTGGTGACCACCATGATTGTGGACTCTCACAGCACAACGCTCAGAGGAGTCCATTTCTCCTGCGCTCTACTGGACACAAGCAACCTCTCTGGCATGAAGGTCTGTCTGTCTGTGTGTGCACATCTGCTGTCAGCTGCTCCTTGTCCACTCTTTGATGTGCAAAAGTCATACCAATGTGTGTGTGTGTGTGTGTGTGTGTGTGTGTGTGTGTGTGTGTGTGTGTGTGTGTGTGTGTGTGTGTGTGTGTGTGTGTGTGTGTGTGTGTGTGTGTGTGTATTTGTTTGAATGTGTGTGTATGTGTGAATATGTATATATATGTAAGTAGCTATTTCATGATAAAAATGGACTGGAGTTGGCGGAGGCTTTGTTGCTGAAGATAGGAATGTGTGCTTCCGGACTGAAGGAAATTGGGATGGTTCTGTCTGCAGTGGCAGCTCTCTTGTCCAGAGCTGATGTGGCGGAGACGTTGCAAGGCTTGGATGTCACTATCCTGTCACATGACACGCTGCCTGGGGCCGAACACATGGCTCAGTTGCTGTACGCTTATCTCGTCCGATGGTTGGGTAAGGGCTATGCAGTGTAAATGACCACACCATCAACTGTATCTCCCCTCAGTGGCATGGATGAGTGCGAGGTTTGGAGCTAGCAAACACTCAGAGACGTGTTGGATATCTCTAGTCTGCAGTCCTGGCACCAACTTGTGTGGCAAGAGAGAGGAGGGCGTGTCTAATCAACTCTCCTCCATGATGTTGGCTTATGCCGATGAGATCCTGCACAACATCTACTGCCAACGGCTCTTTGTTTGGGAACAGGTGGGTGGGTGTGCACATGCTGGTCATGTTACTGTGTGTGCACATGCAGGTCACATGGCTGTGTGCATGTGCTAGTCATGTGATTCTGTGTGTGCACATGCTGGTCATGTGACTGTGCTAGCTACTCCTGCAGAGAAGGAACGTAGGTTGGATGAGGGAAATGTTGGGATCTTATGAGCATTGAAGAGAAATGTGACGGGTGTGCACATTGTAGTCATGAAGAGCACAATGTACTCTCACTCAGGAGTGACATCCATTAGTTGTCAGTCCCACACTGTCAGTCTGTGTGGTGTGGTAGGGCTGTAGAGGAGTTGGCCTCTGCATGTGAATGTTGGGTTACCTATTGGGTGTGTAAAATAGTTGGTGGTGGGACTGGTTGACTGAAGTAAGGCACTGATGTAATCATGCATTAATGTTGTTGGTGTCATGTTAGGATCAGTATGTGGACGAAGGCATAGACTGGGAAGCAGTGGAAGTTGATTTTAACCAAAGCTTGATCAATACATTTCAACAGGTATTTACAACTATTCTATAGAGACAATCTCTTCGATGTCACATTAGGATATGATTGAGGCTGTCTGTAAGGGGTGCATTGGTGTTGACACTGATAGACCTCCAAGTAATAGCTAACACATCACCTTAATCAGTGCACACCAACAGATCTTGCCTTGTCTGTGTGTCTTCCACAGGACAAAGGCTTGCTGGACATCTTGACAACATCATCATCACAAGATGATATAGAAAGGGGCATTTCTAGCCTCTGTCCCCGGAGTGGTGATTCTTGTTTCATGGTGGGCGGTCGTGAGGACACGTTCTCTCTAGAGCACTTCCAGGGGGAGTGTGACTATGTGGTGCGAGGTGATTGGCTGGACATGAGTTCGGTGCACATGGCCACTCCCTCTGTGCAGACTCTGCTGAAGACTTCCTCCTGCTCTGTTCTCATGGACATGGCCAAGGTAAGGTCAGAGCTGATGCTATGGGCCCAGGTGTCACACACTCCATCTCCCGCAGAGCATGACAGCCAGCCCTGACATCGTGCTTGGTGAAGATGATATGCCAAGCTGTCCACTCGCCAAGAGAGCCAAAGTTGCCATGGAAGCGGTGTGCAACCTCATTACATCCTCGCACCCTCACTTCCTCTTCAGTCTGGAGCCTTCCAAAGTGAGGAGACGTGGCCCTAGCCTTTCGTGTGAGATGTGGAGGGTGGGGGGTTGCCTGCAGGTCCCCTGTCAACATTTCTGTGATTGTGGTCACCATTTTTATAGTCCTTGTTAATGAAACCAATATGCTGCGTAGCGAATGTGTTAAGCAGGTTAGGATACTCTTGTCCTACAGTAGTGTTGATTGTGGAATGATTGTTGATACTTATGATATACAGGGTGTTATCCTTAGCATTCCTCTCTCCCCCTCGGGCTATTCTATATTTAGCAGGCGCAGCAGTTCCTAATCTTGCCTTAAGTTATTAATGCTCTCTCTCTTCCTCATCCTCAGGACGGCACTAACATATTCTATCCGGAGTTTGTGCTCAGTGAGCTGCGGCAATTCAAGATCCTTGACACGGCTCTCATCCAGTCCTATGGCTTCCCAATACGAATCTATCATTCCACATTCCGCAAGAATTACCATGCACTGATAATTGACGAGAACAAGATGAGACTGTCAGATGTGGAGATGTGCAGGAGAATTCTGAGTGCAGCGCATGTCAAAGACTATCGTATAGGGAAGACCAAGGTATGTGTGTGCGCGTGTGTGCATTCATATTGGTGAGTGTGTGTGTGCGTTCATATTGGTGTGAGTGTGTGTGTGTGTGCGTTCATATTGGTGGAGTGTGTGCATGTGCGTTCATATTGGTGGAGTGTGTGTGCATTCATGTTGGTGTGTGAATGTGTGTGTGTGCGTTTATATTGGTGTGAGTGTGTGCCAATGTGAGTGTGTGAATGCCAATGTGTGTGTGTATGCGTTCATATTGGTGTGTGCATGCATTCATATTGGTGTGTGTTAGCGTGTGTGTGCGTTCATATTGGTGTGAGTGTGTGTTAGCGTGTGGGTGCGTTCATATTGGTGTGAGTGTGTGTGTGTGTGCGTTCATATTGGAGTGTGTACGTTCATATTGGTGTGTGTTAGCGTGTGTGTGCGTTCATATTGGTGTGAGTGTGTGTATTGGAGTGTGTGCGTTCATATTGGTGTGTGTGTGTGCGTTCATATTGGTGTGAGTGTGTGTATTGGAGTGTGTGCGTTCATATTGGTGTGTGTGTGTGTGTGTGTGTGCATTCATATTGGTGTGTGTGCGTGCGCGTTCATATTGGAGTGTGTGTTCATATTGGTGTATATGTGCCAGTGATTGTGTGTGCATTCATATTGGTGTGTGTGTGCATTTATATTGGTGTGTGTGTGCGTTTATATTGGTGTGTGTGAGCACGTGTGTGTGTTCATATTGGTGTGTGTGAGCATGTGTGTGCGTTCATATTGGTGTGTGAGCATGTGTGTGTGAGCATATGTGAGCGTGTGTGTGTGCATTCATATTAGCGTGTGAGCATGTGTGTGCATTCATATTGGTGTGAGTGTGTGCCAGTGTGTGTATGCGTTCATATTGGTGTGTGCGTTAGCGTGTGTGTGCGCTTTTATATTGGTGAGTGTGTGTGTGCCTGTGCCAGCGAGTGTGTGTGTGTGTGTGTGTTCATACTGGTGTGTGTGTGTGTGTGCATGCGTTCATATTGGAGTGTGTGCATTCATATTGGTGTGTGTGTGCCAGTGAGTGTGTGTGTTCATATTGGTATGTGTGTGCGTTCATATTGGTGTGTGTGTGCGTTCATATTGGTGTGTGAGCATGTGAGTGCATTCATATTGGTGTGAGTGTGTGTGCGTTCATATTGGTATGAGTGTGTGTGCCAGTATGTGTGTGTGTGTGTGCCAGTGTGTGTGCATGTGTGCCAGTGTGTGTGTGCATTCATATTCATATTGGAGTGTGTGTGTGTGTTCATGTTGGTGTGTGTGATGTGTGCACATGTTTGTGTATGTGTGTGTGTGCCATGATGCAGTGTACAATGCCTGACACACTGTACCTCATGCCCTCAGGTGATGTTGAAGCCATGGCATGTTAGAGAACTTGACTCGGCCGTGGATATTTATAACGTGTCGGCTAAGAAACTGCAGCAGGGTGAGTGGGTCATTATTACCCCATGAAATTCACGGTATTGAAGTGTCCAACACATTTGGTTTGCAGCTCTGCGAAGGAGTATTTTAAAGAAGAAGAGTTTCCAATCTGAAGATGTAAAACATACTGTAACCCTAGCCATTGCCCTAGTCCTGGCCATTGCCGTGGTTCCAGCTTTACTGTGGTATTTCTAGTAAAAATTATTCAATATTTTTGACAGGTTGCAAATAAGCACGATTCCCCTCCCCTCCCTCCTCCGAGACCCATTCACACTCTTTCTGAAGGTTACCCTCCTGAACAAGATGAAACTTCACCTGCACCAATGGACACCCCATCTCCTGCTACGATCAGGAAGAACAACAGCTGGAAGAAGAAGGACTCTTCAAATCCTATTAAACTGCCATCTTCATCAAGTGTAAAGACTCGCACGTAAATCAACATTTTCTAATGCATTACACAGCAGTAGTTGTTGTCATGGTTACAATGATGCAATATGTCTAGATGGTTGCAGGGCCCTATCAGCCGCGAAAAATCAGAAGAATGTTTGAGGAATATGCCGCATGGTAGCTTCATGATACGGGAGTCTCAGAAGCGTCAAGGGGAATATTCCCTGTCCATTGCCCATTCTGGACACGTCAATCACTTCCGTGTGGACATCAAGCGAGGAGCGCTGCCTCGCTACCTGCTCTTCGGGGCGGAGCGTTCCTTTGCCACTTTGGAAGCTTTAGTGGACTACTACAGTAACCATTGCATCTCTTCCCGTGGAGAAGTTCTCAAACTGCCATACTCTGCTCAAGTAAGGGACACTATCACCAGTGTGGTGTGTGTGGTGAGTGAGTATTGTGTTTGTGGTGAGTGTGTGTGGTGAGTGTGTGGTCTGTGCGTGCACCTGTGTGTGTGCACGTTTATTTTTGTATTTTTGTGCATGCCTTTTGTGTTTGTGTGTGCCTGTGTATTTCTTTTTTGTGTGCATTTCTTGTGTGTGTTGAGTGTGTGTGGTGAATGAGTGTGTGGTGAATGAGTGTGTGGTGAATGAGTGTGTGGTGAATGAGTGTGTGGTGAATGAGTGTGTGGTGCATGTGGTGTGTGTGGTGAGTGAGTGTGGTGAGTGATTGTGTGTGTGTGTGTGTGTGGTGAGTGAGTGTGTGTGTGTGTGGTGAGTGAGTGTGGTGATTGTGTGTGGTGAGTGAGTGTCGAGTGTGTGGTGAGTGAGTGTGGTGCATTTTGTGTTTGTGTGTGTTTTTTCTCTCTGCTTGTATGTTTGACTGTGTGTGTCTCTCTGGGGTTACATGTTGCGGAGGGAGGGGGAGGTGCTCGTGCTTGTCTCTTTCTCTGTCACATATTCTTTGACTTATGGAATAATCTGTATTATGTTTCATTAGTATCTGGTGTGTGTGTTGTAGCAGTCACAAGCTCCACCTTTGCCTGCGAGGCGGAAACTGTCCACCATACACCGTCCTGAACCAGCCTCAGATGTGAAACAAGGTCAGTACCACTAAACTCCACCCACGGCCAGCTCTAAGCATGTTGTGTCTCTGTGATGCAGTGGGGCGTGTGCACACACCTCAATCTCCCACCAGCAAGATGCTTAATCGCGGCCAGTCAGAGTTCAGGACAGACGACTCCATTGCTGTCCTGCAGGGCAAGTTGGAGGTGGAGGAGAGAATAGTGGAGGCTGCTCGCAGGATGACAGAGATTCCTGCTCGCAATAAGAAAGAGAGACAGAGAAGGAAGATAACTCTGCAAGAGTAAGTCTGGCACTGGCACTGCCACTGGCATAAGAGGTTTATAGCTGTCAGGTTATGTGTGAATGTGTGTGCTGATGTTGTTCTGTTATTGTTGCAGAGCTCAGTCGAAGCTGATGAGACTTAGACAAGAATTCCACACCCTCAAGCAAAGGAAACTGTTCATTGAGTACTCCATGGAGAACATCTCTGAGCATCCCTGATGATTCCATACATCAAATATCATTCTTTCCTTTTTGAACTTGATAAACTCTGTGACGCTATAATTTGCATTGTGACGTATCAATTACTATACACAATTTATACTAGACCTCCATTATGCTATCAGCCATTGTATGAATCATACGTCCAGTTAAGCTACCGAGTTAGTTTAATCCAACCCGCCATCTTAGTTGTCACTAGATGATAATTTGCTGGTTACTGGGGTGGAGGGTTTGACCTGTGAGCGATGGAGCGAGGTGCCGATATCACGGAGACTACAAAACCTTTCCTGTGCAATTTCGCTGGATGTGGCCAGGTGAGCGAGGGAGGAGAATGGATAGCCTATCCTAGCCCAAGTAACAGTAGAACGCTACTAGACTCTTACAAACCTGACAGAGCTAAGTCTTATAGTTCACTACCTATCTCCTAGCTAACCTGACGTAGCCCAACGCAAGGATTACATCATCCTCCGTCCAGGAGGCATGCACTGTATACTAAGGTTGGCGTCCATATTTACCAGCTCTCATTATGTCACCATAGCCATCCAACCAGCCTTAATTAAAACTAACATTATCTTGTTCATGTCTACATTTTAGATGTTTGCCAATCATGACCACCTCGTCAACCATCAGCAGAAACATGAACTCTCCCTGAGATTCAGCCCTGGAGATTCCTTGCTAGTGGGTGAGCTCTAGCCCTTAGTCCATCAAACTGTTCTAAAGTTGCTCCTGCAACCAATGTCATCATGCTAGCAACAGCAACAGCAACAAGCTGCTTACTTATGCAAGGAAAAACATGATATATAGTTTATGACTCCCAGATCAAACGCCCACCCCAACACGCTTCCTTCGGATTGGAGAGAAGATAGGATTGTTCCAGGAGCTGGAAGAAGCAGCTTCCAATCCTTTTGATCAAGATTTCAAAACAGTTACTGGAGGTGAGAGTTGAAAGTAACACTCCCCCCCCCCTGGGACTTGGGCCAGAAGTGCAGAGTAGTCTAGTACAGTACAAGGTGCACTCCTAAGACCTGTCCAACACATAAAGTCTGGAAGTGCAGTGGGGTGTGGTGTGGTGTGGTTGTCATGGTGCAGGTGTGCATGCTTGTGATGCCCCACCCACTATTCCTCCCTCCCAACTGGCGTTCATTCCATCAGGTGGGTCATAGATAAGTCCTCGTCAATGTGTTTCCAACAATGCCAATGATAGCATCTTACCACAGGCAACAGGAATGGCTGAAATGTGCAAACACGAAGCATGGTTTCATTTGGGAGTTTGGGAAGAGAGGGAGGAAGGAGAGAATACTAATAAGTGTTGTCAGAATCAGCCCAACATGGTTGTGTGTTAGCATCAATTTTAGAGGTAACATGTGGTAATGATATTTTTGTGACTTCCGAGTTTCCTTGCTCACATGGTTTTTCAGTATGCACAAGACATGTCAGCCCACCACCACTCATCATTATCACACCCAGGACAGCACATATCTTTGATACCAGGCTTCCCACGATGTCTAGCAACTGTTGATATGAATTCGGTCTACTTGTGTTTGTTGACATGGAAGTAGCTATGGTGACCCACTTGCAGTATCTGATGTTAAGCATATTGAGAAATATCACTGACTATGTCAGTTCTAGGACATTTGTTTGTGTTATTAGCAATTCTTAAACAGCTCTCTCAGTTCCATGATGGGTTGGTTACTAACCCATCACCAGAAATATATACTAACCATACAGAGTATAACACATTCTCATTCCTAAGTTCATTAAGTTTGGCTTGCTATCTTACTATAATTCACTATTTGTTTGTCTGTCTCTATGTGCACAATTTAACTCCTTTCAAACTGCTATGGGGATCTTCACGAAACTTCCAGGGATAGGATGAGAGCACCTCACTGCAGGGCCTCGCCAAGGATTTATTCAGATCGGGTGGCTATAGGTGTGGTTTTGTGAATGGGTGTGGTTTGGTGATATGGAACAATCTAACTAATGACCCGCAGGTTCAATGAAATATGGCCTGTTCATTAATTGTGTCGTGTTGGTTTGACTAATGGGATTAGTGTCAATCATCCCTACATGTTCCATTAAGCAAACTAAACATGTTTGATGCTGCAAGGGGCCAGAGGTTGAGGTTTTTGCTAATTAATATGATGTTCAAAAGTTCACTGGGTTACATAGCATTTGACTCTTTGATAGTTCTAGGAGACTTATTGTGTGACCATGTGACTTGAATGTTTATCATCAATTTCAAATTATATTATGGTTACTGACACAAAACACTCTAGTATTACATTATTTAATTGACTGTTTACATTTCTGTCTCTCTAGATAAAACTCTGCTCAGAAGTAATGACGCACACATTAGTTTTCCACAGATATCCCACTGTAGGTGGTGGCCGTAGTCCAGCTACTTTTGAGAATTCCCCCTGGAAATGAAGCAAAGGGTGCATGCCACGCTTAGGGGGCCATTCAATGCATTCCAGAGGAGTAAATGTACACGTGCAGGTGTGTGTGGTGACAAGGTAAGGTGTGGTTAAGACTTGCAATGTTGTAGTCCCAAATTAATTACTCTCATTCAGCCAATGGCTTGGCTTGTCATGTTGAAGGCTCTTTATTTCTTACTTGCACCACATGGAGTGGGTGTGACATAGTCTGACTTGCACCACATGGAGTGGATGTGACAGTTTTATTGCTTGGACAGACTCTGGAGCTCAATGTTCAGATGCGCTGATGATGTACAGATAGATCACAGCTGCTTTAATGTGCAAAGGTGAAGGAGACCCAAAATGAAAGCTGAAAGTGAAGATGATGTCATGCAGTGTGCAACACTGCCTAGCAACACTCGAGATAGCAGCCCTGTGCATAGCTGCACCACAACCTGTTGTTATGAGAGGAGGAGTGATGGGGCTTCACCTTAGAAGCCGCCACTTCTCTCCACCTTAGCTCAGACAGGTATAAGTTCCAACCTATTCACAGCAGACATCACCATTTAGTTCATCCGTCAGCACAATGGGAAGGAGAGGCACTGAGCACATCTGACGCTGGCTGGCATGCCTAGCACCACATCTGTTGTCTGATCAGGTGTGGAGCAGGACGGGAGTTGTTAGTGTCTGTCTGATCAGGTGTGGAGCAGGACGGGAGTTGTTAGTGTCTGTCTGATCAGGTGTGGGGCAGGACGGGAGTTGTTAGTGTCTGTCTGATCAGGTGTGGGGCAGGACGGGAGTTGTTAGTGTCTGTCTGATCAGGTGTGGGGCAGGACAGGAGTTGTTAGTGTCTGTCTGATCAGGTGTGGGGCAGGACGGGAGTTGTTAGTGTCTGTCTGATCAGGTGTGGGGCAGGACGGGAGTTGTTAGTGTCTGTCTAGTTGCAGCACACAACAGGATATAGTTGATTAGAAAGAGAACTGCTGCTGCCATTGTATTGCATGTTGTCTCTCTCTTTCTCAGTGCACTTGTAACTGCCATCTTGTCCTTGACACTCTGTGTGTGTGTGTGTGTGTGTGTGTGCTGTGTTGTTTCTTGTGGTGCATTTGCAGATGATGCCTCGTCTGTGGGTTCTGAGGAGTCCTTACGAGTCGGAGCCCCAACTATTCCAGTTGCTCCACCTGCGACCTTGGTGAATCCTGACAAACCTGTTCCTATGGCAACAGTTCCTGCCCACATCAACACTGTGTCAGCGCTGACTAAGCAAAAACTGTTACATACCATTCTGGTTCAGAAGAAAGAACAACAGAAGTTGCTGGAGCAGACGATCGCTCATCAACTGGGACAACCTCCTGAACTACTCGCCCAAGCTCTGAAGAGCATATTGCCTGTAAACATCTATCACATGACCAGTGTCCCCATACATTGCCTGTAAACAGCTGTCACATGACCAGTGTCCCTGTACATTGCCTGTAAACAGCCATCACATGACCAGTGTCCCCGTACATTGCCTGTAAACATCCATCACATGACCAGTGTCCCCATACATTGCCTGTAACAAGCTCTTATTTTGGCAGGTGTCAACAGATGCATCCAGTACAGGGTTGTCTGGTGAGGAGTCAACCTTTCTGGAGCCGACTGACATACCAATACGCAGGTGAATGTGTGTTGCCGATGAGGGGGTGTGGCATTACCAATGCATGCACACAAGACTGTGGCAGTTAGGTGTCCTGTGATGGGCACCATGTTAGACAGGTATGATATGTGCTGACATGGTGACTCTGTTTACCTCACCAGACGAGGACGCAAGGCTGATGAGGAAGACCCTGAGGTGAAGAGACAGCGCTTCCTGGAGCGTAACCGTGCAGCAGCCAGCCGTTGCCGGGCCAAGAAGAAGGTATGGGTGGACAATCTGGAGGACAAGTGCAAGGAGCTGGACACAGCCAAGCAGGCGCTCACTCAGGAAGTGGCTGTGCTGCGGGCAGAGGTGCAGCAACTCAAGTCCATCCTCATTGCCCACAAGGACTGTCCCCTCATTGTGCACCAAACACAGTCCTCTTCAGGTGTGAGCACACCCACGGCCACACATACATACATACATACATACATACATACACACACACACACACACACACACACACACACACACACACACACACACACACACACACACACACACACATACACACACACACACATACACACACACATACCAGGGATTTTCTATGAAATTTCCAAAGAGGGGGGAAAATGAAAGAGAAAAAAAAAAAGGAAAAGAAATGTATAGGGAGCAAGCCACCACTCCTGTAAGAACTACTAGCAGCAATCACGGCCTCAGGTCACGATTGCCTGCCAGGAAATGCTTTTTAGGCCCACCTTTGCTTGGCTCTAGTCCTACAAATAAAGGCATTTGCATGTAACTTGTTTCTTCCATTTCATCATCATCTTCTTCTGTTGTATGTCTTTAGAGTTGTAGCTCTGTTGGTGCAAGCCAGTTCAGTGTCTCATTGTCCAGGTCGATCAGTCCTTGTTTGCCATGTGGTGGCCGATGTATGGGGCAGTTGTTGGTGACATGCTCTACCGTCTGGCTTGGTTCCCCACAGTCACAGGATGCACTGTCCACCAGACCTAGCTCTTCATTGCTGCACTGTATCGTCCAATACCAGTCCTCAAGTGATTGAGGGTTGTCCACTGCTTCCATGACAGATTCTGTTCGGAGATGTTTTCTGGGTCTTTGACAAAGCGGTGCAGCCTGGATGGTTCTGCAGAGGTCCACTGGTGGCTCCAATTGGTCTTGATCCAGTTGGCCTTGGAGACATCTGCTGATGTTGCAAAGAGCTTATGGGCATGTGTGGCAAAGGGTCGTTGGGATTTGAGGCATGCATGCTGTGGCATCTCTGTGACAATCTTGTGGAGGAGATGTGATTCACTCTTTTGTGCCTGTCTGGAGAGTGCCAGCGTGGCAGCTTCTCTTCTGATGGAGGCTGGGGCGATACCAGCAAGGATGGGCAGCTGGTTCACTGGGGTGGCTTGTAGAGTACCAGAGATAGTTCGCAGGGCACTATTGAGGATGATATCCAGTTTTTTTGACATGGTGACTACAACTCCAAACTGGGGCACAGTAATCTACAGCCGAGAACACCAAGGCCTGGGTAGGTATACAGTGTCTTTGTTGCAGCTCTCCATGTGGTTCCAGCAAGGTGGCATATTAGAGCAACTCGATTTGTGGTCTTTGCTTTGATGCTTTCCAGATGTTGTTTAAAGATCAGCGTTCTGTCCAGCTTTACACCCAGATATGTGGGGATGGACAGAAACTGTAGTCTGGCTTTGTCCACTATGATGCTCAACTTGCGGACCATTTCCCTGTTGTTAAGGTGGAACATTGATGATATAGTCTTGCCCAGGCTAAGCTTGAGGTACCATTTTTTGAAGTATGTTGACAGGGTCACATGTCGGCCCTCTTCTGCTGCTTTCCATGATGGCTTGCTAAGTAGGATGACCAGGTCGTCCTCATACCCATACTTTCTCGACTGGGTTGAGGGAAGGTCAGAGATGTAGATGTTAAACAGCAGCAGTGCCAGCACAGAGCCCTGTGCTACACTGTTCTTGAGAGATCTTAATCTACTGTGTTGACCGTTGCTGGTGTGTATCTGGAAGCTGTGGTTGGACAACATCTCCATTACAAACTCCACCATGTGCTTTTCTGGGATGGTCTCCAGACGCTTCATGTGGAGGCTGAGCAGCCACACTGTGTCATACGCAGCTGTATGGTGAAGAAAGACAGCACCAGCCTTCTCCCCTGCTTGGAAGCTATGTTCCACATCTTGGCACAGGAGAGTCACCTGATCTGTTGTTGATTTACCTCTACGGAAGCCAGCTTGTTCCTTGGGAAGTGGTAGGATCAACGACTAGTTTCAGGCATGCATGCATGTAGGAGCCATTTCATGATTTTATATGGTACACGTAGCAGTGAGATTGGTCTATATACTTTGGGTTCATCACTGGGCTTATTAGGTTTGAGAATGGCAATTACCTTAGCATGACACCAGATCTTCGGCAGCTTCAACCATCTCATGCAGGTGGAGAAGAACTTGCTCAGCCATTAAGTAGCCTTCCTGCCTTGATATTTGATGTACTCTGGATGGATGTTGTGGACACCCGGGGCCTTGCCTACCCTCAACTGTTTGATGGCCAACTTAATTTCACACCGAGTGAAATCACAAGAAAAGTTGGAGTCACGCCCCTGGGCACTGCCCTAGCCCTATCCCTGGGCACTGCGCGGTTCATGGACTCTTTCTAAAATAGCTCTGGCAAGTTGCTTGTCCCTGTTGAGATACTGTCCGTTGCTCAGCAGCTGTGAGGCGATGGAGTTTGTGGTGATTGGGCGTTGTGTTGGGCATTGTGTGTGTTGAGGTTGTTGACCTGCCTGTCAGCTTGTTGATGGTTTGCCAGGCTCGGCGGCTTGAATGCGTGAAGTCAATGGATTCCACAGTGTCTGTCCATCTTTCACTGCGTTTGTCATTGAGCCTAGAGAAGAGGTTGTTTGCTGCGTCGTCCCTCACTTTGTTAGTATCTGCATCTTTGTGGATGCATAGTAGATGTTCACATTGGCCAGCCCAACATAGAATAGCCTTTTGCATACACTTGGAGAGATGTTTTTCTTGGCGGCAGCTAGCAGCATCTTGCAGTACGAGTCGTAGGCACTGTCCAGGTTGGTGGAGAGTGGAAGTGGGAGGCCAGCAGAAGCATTGTTGGTATACTGTGTGAAGCCTTCCCAGTTTGCTTTCTGGAAGTTCCACCTCTTGATATTTTTTCCTTTAACAGGCTGAACTAGCGATGGGATAGCAATCAGCGAGGGTCGATGGTGTGACCGAGGAAATCTGTCCAGAATGCATCTTATTGGGAGCGGCTTGCCATTTCGACATTTCGCAAAGGCCAGGTCCATATTTATGTTACAATCCCAGCGTGCTGAGTAGAAGGGGCATGGTTCCTTCAGATCGTATAGAAGTGTAGCATCAATGGATGAAGCCCATTCCAGCAGGGAGTCACCATCAGCATTGGAGTTGTTATATGGCCAGTCTGTGTGTTGGCAGCTAAAGTCACCAGCACACAGAGCAGGGTAAGGAACATCTGGTAGTGAAGTATGAACCAGCTTGCTTGGAGGTGGCTTGGAGGTGGCTTGTAGATGTTGGCAGAGGTGGTGCCTTGCTCTTTAGTTCTTGTCCACTCTACCTCAACATCATCTACAGATTGTGCTATGGCTGTCCAAGGGATATCAGTTGGGACAGAGGTGGCTATGCCATGATGTTTGTTGGCAGTGTGTGCAGTCAGTCAGAAAGACAATGCTATAAATATGGGCAGATAAATAAAATACAGTGGGTAATTAAATTTCAATATAAACATAATAGTGTATGAAAGTGCATGAGTTATCTTAGTAATGTAATAAAGTGCCATCATTTGAAAAGTTGTGATTTTCATCATCTACCATGGTCCTGGAGTCCCAGTTGGCCAGTATACCATGGGATGTCGTTATGAAGGCCATTGCTGACCTTGGTTAATCCACATATGGTCACCAGTGGGTGTTACAGCATTAAATTCGATCAGTCATTTTAGGTGGAGTATCTCTGGGATACCCTGTAGTTTGCGGCTGTTCCATGAGGACATTTTCCTTTTGTTGCCGTTTTGTGAGGCATTCTTTAGCAAATAGTTAATAATTGAACAATCTAAAAAGTAGCTGCAAGTTCAGCTAAAAATCAAGCTAGAGGAATGGAAAAGAGGGAAGGGGAAATTAACGATGGAGGATTTTTTTTGGGGGGGGGGGGGGGGGGAGACCCTGCTGTGGTTTGACCTCTCTGTTCCTCATTTTAAATATCCATTTTTGGCTCCTTTTTTTTTTTGCCTGATAACCACAGTAAGGGGTGCAACCAGATTGCACTGTCTGAGTGTTCATGTGCTCCACAGGAGTCTCCTCCTGACATTTGAACTCATCCGGTGCACTAGCTCTTGAGGCGTAGGACAGACACACATGCAGACAGACACATGCAGACAGATACACGCAGACAGATACACATGCAGATAACAGACACATTATCCCCATTCTAATAAGATAGTGAATTTTAAAAGCTGTCAGATAACAAGCAATACAGAAAGAATCTTCATTAATATGACAGTTTATCTGGTGAGGTTAGACCAGGATATGTCCGCCATCCACACCCACACTTTCCAATCTAGAGCACACACAGAGATCAACCTATTGAGCACTACTCCAGCATTGTAGAGAGGATGGTTCAGAATTTGACATCGTTCGGAGATGAAGTTCAAACTTGACCTTGAGGTCCTTAAATCTCCAAGGGGGACCAAAAAGGTGCAAGGGGGTCACAATAGTTGGGGGGTCAGTGTGTGTGCGTGTGCGTGTGCGTGTGTGTGTGTGTGTGTGTGTGTCATGCTGCCATGTTGACTGGTTAAGTTGGTTGTGTCCCTCCTTGCAGACTTGACAGAGCCAGAGGTGCGTGTCTCAGGGGGAGGGGTGACGTTGCTGTCCCAACTGGCTGGCATGCCATCCATGTCCCCCCTGATTGACAGCCCCGCCCCCTCAGTGGGCAGTGTCGTCCCTAACATGCACCACACCATCAACAACTCGCATATCATCATGGCCAATGGCCTCGCCCTGCAGCAGCTACCCGAGGTGAGGAACCAACAGCATGTGTGCAGACACTAGGTCATGTGACCAGAGAGTGGGTGGAAACAACCTTATTATGTTTCCTATTTTAATAGATCAGCCTCAGGTGTTTGGTGGGGATAGATCATGTTAATGTGTTCTATATTTTCATATCATTGAAGTGCTTGTGGGGACGAGTTTAACATTAATACACAAGTGTATCCACACCGCTGTGGTGTATGTGTGTGTGTATGTCCATCTGTCCACATTATCTTAACAATGTGTGTGCATGTGTTTTCTTCAGGTGGCAAAGGATGTAGAGATATCAGATGAAGTTGACACGCAACCGTTGTCCGAACATTGACACGTACACACACACACACACATTTATGTGCATGTTTGCATTAGCAGTTCACTTTTGTATGTTTGTACACTGTTCATTAAGAGTACAAAGTTCACTTCAACTCCAAAGTTTCTTTCCTCAGCCAATCAACAACTTCAGTTTTTCCGTTGTCAAGGAGATACTGACCCACTACGCTCCAGCAGGAGGCATGGTACTCGTTCAGCCATGTGACCTGCAGAGGTTTGTTAGGGCCATAATGCCAATGGCCTTATAGTTTACTGAGAGACTACTAATAGTGGGTGTGGCACACCAACCTCGTCTTTAGTGAGCATAGATGCGTCCACCATTTTCTGCTGAATGGGCACCTGCAGTCCGTATGCGTGTTTTATTGCATTACACTAACCAACATGTGAATGTTGTGTTGTTACACTAACATGTGAATGTTGTGTTGTTACACTAACCAACATGTGAATGTTGTGTTGTTACACTAACCAACATGTGAATGTTGTGTTGTTACACTAACATGTGAATGTTGTGTTGTTACACTAACCAACATGTGAATGTTGTGTTGTTACACTAACCAACATGTGAATGTTGTGTTGTTACACTAACCAACATGTGAATGTTGTGTTGTTACACTAACATGTGAATGTTGTGTTGTTACACTAACCAACATGTGAATGTTGTGTTGTTACACTAACTAAAGTGACTGTGTCTGAGGAGAGGAGCTAGGGCAGAACTAACCAATGTAACTGGCTCCATCGTCAAGTAATCTTGATCACCAAAACGGTATTTAGTATGCACAGATTTGACCAGTTCCACGTTCTCTATTCGTATGCCAAACTTGTGGTCCTCATAGTAGCCCGGCTCTGAGTGAGGGGGAGGGGTTTATGAAACACTCACATGTGGAAGTGCGTGCCTGCCTACCGTCTGTCACAAACATGCCAGCCTGAAGTGGCTTCCGGTCTGTGCGTGTCTTCCCAATACCATGAGGGCCTTCATGCACATTGAGAAATGCCCCCACCCCATGACCTGTTCCGTGCTTGTAGTCAAGTCCGTATTGCCAGAGGGCGCTCCGAGCATGAGAGTCCAGCTGGCCACCCATGGTCTTGTCTGGGAACACTGCACTGCAAAGAGCTATATGCCCTTTCAGCACTAGAGTAAAGCACTCCTACACACACACACACACACACACACACACACACACACACACACACACACACACACACACACACACACACACACACACACACACACACACACACGAAATCAGGACTCTTCCATGTGGTGTGCTAAAAAATTACCTTTTCTTTCTCAGAGGGTGTCCCGAATGAGACAGTCCTGGTCACATCTGTGGTGCCGTCCCAATATTGGCCCCCGGAGTCACAGAGGTACAGCTCACTGATAGAGAGGGCACGGGCACTCTCACCCTTGGGACTATAGTGAATGACTGCTCCATTAGGGCCAGAACCAGAGATGGTGGCAAAACTCAACGACACAAAGTTTGGCTGTTCCCTGTTACCAAGCAATGGACAACACGCCCATCAAATATGACGGTCTCGCAATATGAGCTTTGAACTTGCTTTCTCAGACTCTCAAGCTTGTCAGCAGCTGTCACTTCATTGAGATGGCCCTGAGGCACTGCCCCCTCCAGCCAGCACAGGTACTCACACAGAGCAGCGCAATCTCTTACCTACCGCCACCACATGCACACCAGATCAACATGTGACCATAACCTACTCACTGTCCCTCCGATGGACACTGCCCTCAATCCTAACTCACATGGCAATTCCTCATGCCGAGGATCTCCGTCTCGTTCTTGATGGCCTTGAGCAGTTGTATGGGAGAGATCTGAGAGTAGAGCTGGGCAGGGCCCACACACTGTACAAACACCTGTGAGGATCTGGTGCTGATCCAGATCTTCTTGTGGCTGTTCTTCTCTATCTCCTCCTGAAGGTCTGCCTTGACCTGGGAGTAGGGACGGATCTGCACGCCCTCCAGGTGCTCGGCCAGAGAGGCCGACTGCACACGCCCCTCAGCCACGTAGAGCCTTCCAGGAAAATGCAGTGTATTGTTGACCTTTGCATCTCAATCTTTTGTCTAGAGCTAGGAACAGAGGTGTTACCTGATGTCATCCAAGGTGACAAGGGCATACCCAAAGAACACCGGGTTATAGAGGATGTCTGACCCTCGCATGTTGAAGAGCCCTGAGGAGTGATTGGAGGTGTTACAACATATTGTAAACATCACATTGGAATGCAGCTGCTGCAACAAGCACTCAGTCAACATGAAAGGGAATCACATGCTCTACATCACAAGTAGTGACTGCATTGAGTTTAGTTGACCAAATAGTGAGAAGAGAATGAAAGCAAAAATATTTCTACACTGAGTTATGTGACCCTTTACCAATTCAAATCAGATGTTCTTAATTGTACTTCATGAAATCAGTGCATGATCAGCTAAGTGTTCAATAGCTCTCACACCTCCTTTCCTCACATACTCACAGATGGACATGCACATGTCAGCTGATAATGCAGTAGATCAGGTGACACTGCAGTAGGTCAGCTGATCTTACCCTGCCTAGTCAGAACTCACAGGCCACTTCGTCCAAGGCGGTGACGAGCAATACTGAGGCAGTGACTGTCCGCATCTCTTTACGAACATCCTCCACTTTGTCCTCCCATGACCTCCCTGCACGCAAACACACACACACACACATGGTACACATGTTATAGAGACATGAAGATATGTTATAAAGGCATGTACACATGTTATAGAAGCATGTATACATATTATTGTGGCATGCATACTATAGAGGCATGCACATGTTATAGGGACATGTACTTGTGCTAACATACACGCACACAGATGTACCAGCATACTGCAGGGAGAGGACGAAGATGTCATTGGAAGGAGGAGGAGGTCTCTGCTCTCCCCACACCATGTCCACCAGATTGTGTTGCACAGCTCTCAGCACTGCCCCAGTGCCCTCCTCCAGCTCCTAGTCAACAAGAAGAGTGCAGACATTAGCAACGGTCCCTCTCCAGCCAGAGCAGCTGCTATAACACAACTGCCAACAATAGTCTGTGACCACATGCTTCATGGGACCACAACTTCAAAGAAGAATTTTACATAATGCAAAGATTTTTATTAAAATGAGTGGGGGTGAAACTATAAAAAAAAGAGTTGATTAACCCTGTGATAGGGCATGAATGGTGACCACAAAAATGGTAAATTTACGTTGTGCTAGCAAAAAAACCAGCCCTATGGGGGGTAAAATCACCCCACCTTTACTTGGCTGTAGTCACAAAACTATCTGCTTTGAAGATATATGGTGTAGACTTTCAATATAAAAGTGAATATGTAATTAGGTTAAAGTATTTTTTGAAGTACCATTTTTGACATTTTTAGTTTTTCACACAAAGAGGAAGAGGTGTGACCAGATGAGACCCACCACATGTTATTCGAAGAGTCAAGTTTCGTCTGCATGCCAAAGTTTTAGGCCTGTAATTCCATTATTTTTATGGCAAAATTACTATTTTTTTGGCCCTTTTTTTTAAATATAGTAAGTGGTGTGGCTATATAGACATGCCATGACATTCCCCTGGTAACACTGATTCTGAATATATATATGGGTTTGTGTGTCCAGTTCCATTATTTTTCTGGCAAAAGAACTATTTTTGGCTTTTTCAATACAGAAGGGTGTGTGGCCATATAGACATGCTTATGACGTTCCCCTAGTGACACTGATTCGAAATATATATATATATATATGGGTTTGTGGGTCTAACTTCAACCGTTAAAGCGTGAATCATGGACACACAGACAAACAAACTATTCACACTCTACAGTATAGATTACAAATAAAGTGTTATTTGTATTAGTGTCTTACTATAATTCTCAATTTGTTTGTTTGTTTGTTTGTTCAATAATCCTCAACTTGCTTGTTTGTTTGTTCGATAACTCCTCCCAGACTGTCACACGATTGGGCCTAAAGGGATCAATTTTTCAGGGTTTGATGAGGGTCACCCTGGGATGGTTATAAGGGGGTCACCTTGGGATGGTTATAAGGGGGTCACCCTGGAGTGGGTATAAGGGGGTCACCCTGGGATGGTTATAAGGGGGTCACCCTGGAGTGGGTATAAGGGGGTCACCCTGGGATGGTTATAAGGGGGTCACCCTGGAGTGGGTATAAGGGGGTCACCCTGGAGTGGGTATAAGGGGGTCACCCTGGGATGGTTATAAGGGGGTCACCTTGGGATGGTTATAAGGGGGTCACCCTGGAGTGGGTATAAGGAAGTTTGGTGAAGATCGGAGTAAAACCCAGACTGTGAGGCTACTTTCCCCCCAAAATTCCTGGTTGGAGACCTTCCCCAGGATAAGAGACTCTGGGAGACCTTCCCTTGGATAAGAGACTCTGGGTGGCCTTCCCTTGGATAAGAGACTCTGGGGGGCCTTCCCTTGGATAAGAGGCTCTGGGTGGCCTTCCCTTGGATAAGAGACTCTGGGGGGCCTTCCCTTGGATAAGAGGCTCTGGGGGGCCTTCCCTTGGATAAGAGACTCTGGGGGGCCTTCCCTTGGATAAGAGGCTCTGGGGGCCTTCCCTTGGATAAGAGGCTCTGGGGGCCTTCCCTTGGATAAGAGACTCTGGGGGGCCTTCCCTTGGATAAGAGACTCTGGGGGGCCTTCCCTTGGATAAGAGACTCTGGGGGGCCTTCCCTTGGATAAGAGACTCTTGGGGGGCCTTCCCTTGGATAAGAGGCTCTGGGGGGCCTTCCCTTGGATAAGAGACTCTGGGGGCCTTCCCTTGGATAAGAGGCTCTGGGGGCCTTCCCTTGGATAAGAGGCTCTGGGGGGCCTTCCCTTGGATAAGAGACTCTGGGGGGCCTTCCCTTCGATAAGAGACTCTGGGGGCCTTCCCTTGGATAAGAGGCTCTGGAGGGCCTTCCCTTGGATAAGAGACTCTGGGGGCCTTCCCTTGGATAAGAGACTCTGGGGGCCTTCCCTTGGATAAGAGGCTCTGGGGGCCTTCCCTTGGATAAGAGGCTCTGGGGGGCCTTCCCTTGGATAAGAGACTCTGGGGGGGCCTTCCCTTGGATAAGAGACTCTGGGGGCCTTCCCTTGGATAAGAGGCTCTGGGGGCCTTCCCTTGGATAAGAGGCTCTGGGGGGCCTTCCCTTGGATAAGAGGCTCTGGGGGGCCTTCCCTTGGATAAGAGACTCTGGGGGGCTTCCCTTGAACTGTAACATAATGGACACTTATCAATCTATACTATAAAGTGTGAATATTCTATTTGTCTGTGTGTCTGCAATTCACGCTTGAATGGTTGAAGTTAGACCCATGAACCCATACATATATATATATATTTATATATATTTATATATATATATATATATATTTCGAATCAGTGTCACCAGGGGAATGTCTTATGAGTGTCTATATGGCCACACACCCTTCTGTATTCAAAATAAGCCAAAAATGGTACTTTTGCCAGAAAATGGAGCTACAGGTCTAAAACTTGGCATGTAGACACAACTTGACTGCGAATAACATGAGGTAGGTCCCATCTGGCCATACCTCCTATTTGTGTGTAAGGCTAAAAATGCCAAATATGTTACTTCTAACACTTCGACCTAACCACATGTTCACTTTGTTTAAAAAATCCACCCATGTCTTCAAAGCAGACATTTTTGTGACTACAGCCCACCAAAGGTGGGCCGAAAAAATGCCCATAGGGCAAGGGTTTTTTTTTGTTGCTAATATCTATAAATGTGAAAAGGCGTGTGTGTGTGGGGGGGGGGGGGCTCTATGGACAACCAAATGGCTGAATGGATATTGACAAAACTTTGCAGACATGATCCTTGGGTGCCTAATGTCACCCCTGGTGGGGGAAAGAGGAATTTAAATTTTCCATTTAAAAAGTGGCTTAGTGGTTAAAGCACAGGTCTTGTTGAGGGACAATCCCTCCACATGTACCACAAACTAGAACACACCTTATCCCATTGATTGTTCATTACATGTTGATGTCAATGTTGGGGGTCTGTCCAGTGATCTGATTAATACACCGATCAGGTCAATTATATGTTGATAGAATTGTTATAATTTATATAGTCATATGCAGGTCTATGGTGTTTCTGTATAGTTGGACTCTGTGTGTGTGTGTGTGTGTGTGTGTGTGTGTGTGTGTGTGTGTGTGTGTGTGTGTGTGTGTGTGTGTGTGTGTGTATTACAGATATTTGAGGTCATGATTTCTTTGTGGGAGGATATGTAAGTCCTCCTTGTCAGTTCTGTTTAGTCTTGTCTTCATCATTGATTATATCCTCTGTGAGCTAAGATTCAAATACCTGAATATCTCTGGTGGATCATAGTGAGGGAATAGCCATAGGGGCATTACTCTGGTGTCAACCTCTACCATTAGCAGAATGGGAGAATAGTTGAGATCAGTCTAAGCTAGTCGGTAAGGGCAGCCCCTCACAGATCTCTCAAGCTGAAAGTCAGTGGTTCAACCAAGACTTGGTTGATATTTGTTTTTTTATCCTTTTTCTTTCCTTCCTTATTTTCTTCTTTCCCACCCCCTCCTTTTCCACCCTTATTTCTTTCCATCTTTTCTTTTTTCCTATTTTTTCCAGTTTATTTCCTTCAAATTCTGATAGTACGATGCACATGTTAAAAAATACATTTAAAAATTGGTAAGTTAAATAGAGAAAACTCAAACATGCACACACACAATTTCTTTGTTACTTATTGGATTAGGGACCTGAATAGATTGCTATTTGTAAATGATGACTCAAATTGATTTGTTATTTGTTGAGTTGATTTGTTACATGTAGATAACTGGCCTGAGTAGGAGGAGGCATACTTGCACACACACACACACACACACACGTAATTATAATTAGGTGATGGATTATTGAATGATTCATGATTGTGTTATATTATCATCTCCATCGGTGGAAAGCCAATCTATTTAAAGGAGACTGAATTAGTGTTGCCAAAAATAGTGATTTCCCTCAAAAGTATTAATTTTTGAAAACAAAAAGGGAGAGAAATAGTCTGATTGGGAAATTTCCACAATCCTAAAAACTTAGTAGATATTCAGCAGGAGCCAATGTGTCCAGATAGAGTTGGAAAAGAGTCAGTTGGCCATGCAGTAGAGAAGACTTATAATTTCTGGCTGCATATCCATTCGTATATTGGTCCAATGGGGAATTTCTATTCCAACTATTCAGCCTGGGGGAATCAGAAACATCCTGTCTTTCTACTTTTCATACAAAGATAGATAGGTTCTTCTCTCAGGAACTGTTTGTCTTCCTACTCCGAATGCAGAGAAAGGTTGTATGGGACCACAGTATCCATTGAGTACCAAATATTCCATTGGATATGGCTAATACTAAAGCTGTGATATGAAGGAGAAGCTGTAATATGTTCTGAGCAACTGTGATTCAATGAAGGGTCATCATTGTATCTGTGATTCAATGAAGGGTCATCATTGTATCTGTGATTCAATGGAAGGGTCATCATTGTATCTGTGATTCAAAGAAGTGATTCTATTGTTGGTAATATATGCTTTGAATGCTGAGTAGAATCTGTGCTAATCTTTTTTATAGTGATTTGTAGTGATTTCTTTTCGATCGATGAAAAAAGGTAGTTATAATATAAGTTATAATGTGGTGATTTTGATCACTTTTATGGTGATTTTGATCACTTTTATGGTGATTTTTGGCTGAATCCATTTAGCAACACTGAGTCTGATCTCTGGAGAACGTGGAGTAGTCTTCAGCAGTGTTACCACAAGTAGTGAATATTCTTAGGAAACAAATTAGGAGAATTGGTGTGATGAGAAACTGCTAAAACTCTCAAAAACATAGTGAATTTTCAGCATGAGTCAGGGATTCCAGACAAAATTGGACTATAGCCACCTGCCCTTGCAAAAGAAGAGAAGACTGGAAGAGAATGCCTTCAAATAATATGAGGAAGGTGTTCATAAGTCTGCAGAAAGAATCAAGCTCCTTATCAAAATAGATACATTCCAATTGCTACTGTTCTTGCAAGCTACACCTGGAGGAGAAAATCTGTGTCCACAATCCTTTCCATAAGATGTTTCATCCCAGGGAGAGCTGGAGTCTAACTGTCCCATGATCAAGGAGCTGGCCTGGGACACCAGCAGCACAGAGAATTTCTGGCTGCATGTGCATTCATACAAGGATCCAGTGGGGAACTTTCCATTTCAACTGTTCAGCCTGGGTGTGCTGGAAATATTCTGTCTTCCCATTTTGAATGCAATAAGTGGTGCATAAGGCAAATATTGAAGCTGTGATCTGAAGGAAAAACTGCAATATGTTTCTATTTAAATTTGTACTATGAAATATAATCTGTGCATTGTAGTCATTTTTTCAGTAGCTGAACATATGTAGTGACAAAAAGAAGTGATTTTGAGCTGAATCTATCTGGTAACACTGGTAACACTGGTAACACTGGTAACACTGGTAACACTGGTAACACAGGTCTTGAGTCATGAGTATTTCAATTATACTTCTGTGAATGAAGAGGCTTGAACTACATTTGATTGGACACTCACTACTCAATGTGGCTGGTCATTCCTATTCACACCTCTTCCTGTAGGTTTGTGAGGCTAAAGTGGAACTCGGACAACTCTTGGACATACCCTGGATCACACTTTGCCACACCACTCTCCTACCGAACCACCATACTGATTTTAATCCGCTCTTCAGGGTAACCACATCCTACACAGTGGATGGTGTTTAGACCAAAAAAATTGGGTCACCCGACACTATATCTCTTCCTGTGGACATGTCAGGCCAAAAATGATGAAATCTATTTATGGTACTCGTGGACGGTCAAATTCATGTGGTCACACTAGGTCACACCTTTTCCTATGGGCATGTCATATATCCAGGGCAACGCCGGGTATATGGTACTAGTAACATTACATGTGCCTATTATTCTAAGATATTCACCTCGTATTCCAATTATGCGAGACCACACCTATTGTTACTCCAGAAGCAATGTCAGCTATATTTGTGCAGTGGCTACACCCGACACATGTACATGTGATGGCCACACACATGGTGTGTTGTCATGCCACATCTGCTGACCTTGCAGTACTTCTTGAATGTCTCATGTGCTGTGAGGTTGGGGTCATAACCAATCAGCTCTCCCTCTGCAATGTTCTGTGCCAGCCACTTCTGGGGGGAGGGAACTCCTTCATTGCCTGCAGGCATAAAGGTCACAGGTTAGGTCAATAATTTGCACTCACAATATGTGGATGGGGTCAGAGGTCAGTATGGATACCATATTATTCACGAATGCCTGAATATAGACAATGCAGCAGATGACCTCATCATGAGGTCATCACATGACCACGGTCTGTCATTGTTACACCAACTAACTTCAAAACTTGTTCCCACCACAAGAATGACCTTATATGGTCTCTGTGTGTGCGAGTTCAAACCCAGCACTGACAGGAAATTTTCTTGTCTTTCAACATCTTCCCACACCAGTCCACCCAACTGTGATGGGTACCTGGAATTTTCTGGGGTGCAAATTCACTGGCCATGGCTTGTCTATCAGCTAAGGATTCAGGTGGGACTTCAGGTGCCCGCACCCATAAGCTGAGAGTCTTGGTCAGTCCTCCTGCGAGCTCCTAGCCCGGCTCCAGGAGTTTACTTGCACTGGCTCATAGTGCCTGCTTAGTGCACAGGCACCCTGACTATGTCAGGTGTGCATGACCGTGTTGATGGCAGCTAGAGAATTCGCATTTGCATTGCGTGTGTGCATGTGTGTGTGTATGGTGTGTGTGTGGTGTGTGTGTGAGTGTGTGTGTGTGGTGTGTGTGTGGTGTGTGCTTGTATGTGAGTGTGTGTGCGTGTGAGGTGTGTGCATGTGTGTGTGAGTGTGTGTGTGCACGCGCGTGTGTGTGCACGCGCGTGTGTGTGTGTGCATGTGTGTGAGTGTGTGTGTGCATGCGTGTGTGGTGTGTGCACATGTGTGTACATGTGCACATGTGTGTGAGTGTGTGGTGTGCGTGCATGTGTGTGGTGTGCGTGCATGTGTGTGGTGTGCGTGCATGTGTGTGGTGTGCGTGCATGTGTGTGGTGTGTGAGAATGTGTGTGGTGTGTGAGTGAGTGTGTGAGAATGTGTGTGTGGTGTGTGTGTGTGAGGTGTGAGTGTGTGTGTGAGGTGTGTGTATGCGTATGTGAGTGTGTGTGTGAGGTGTGCGTGTGAGTGTGTGCATGTGTAAAACAATCAGGTATAAGACAGAGAGCAGAACTGTGACATGGAAAATGGCAGTCTCTCTGATAGCCACACCCACCAGGACTGCTTCTGCAGTCACTGATCATAGTGACCACACACCCTAGCCACACACCCTACCCACACATTATCATCCTCTCCCTCTCTCAGAGCTGTATACACATGCATTACCATGGCGCATGAGAGTCCACAGGGACATGTCCAGTTCTTGGGAAGCCTGCAGAAAGTAGCGGCCATCGGTCCAGAGGAGGGCTGCAGTCTGTGTCACCACAGCCAGCCCTGTGGATAGTGGGGCAGACAAGGATAGGAGGACAGCCATTAACACACACACACATACAATGCCCACAACCATACACACACAGGGTTGGCAATCACAACAACACCTTACCATGCGTACATGTATAACAACTAGGTCACAATATGTGCAGAAACTCCTTAGCATTTCACTTAGTCACGGCCACAAAAGAACACAGTCACCATGGAGCTCCAATAATATCATGAAAGGGGAGGGGTTCAACTCATAATTATGTGTGCAAGAAACAAGGTGATAATAGTAGAGCATGGCCTCAGGCTCTGCTCTACTATTATCTAATAAAAGTTGTAGTAGAAGTAGTAGCAATAGTAGTAGTGAAAATAAACATTATTACTGTCTGTAAATATTTCAGCCATATCGATCAGGTCATTTTTTGGTTCACATGATACAAACCATAATGGTTTGGTGTTGTGGTCACCTCAGGTCATCCATGGGACAAATCAACTCCAACATACACCTGTACACGGCCTGTCAACAGCTGTTTGCATGTAAGGGTCAGGGTCCGGGATCAGGTGATGAGCCCTGTCAGGGCAGTGCAGTGCAGTGGACCATTTGAAGGGGAAATAGTGAGACACAATTTTGCTCAGAGTCAACATCATCAGATGATCCATGTTGCCCCCTCGTAGCATGTTGCCCCCTCGTAGCATGTTGCCCCCTCGTAGCATCTTGACGCCTCATAGCATCTTGACGCCTCATAGCATGTTGATCCCTCGTAACCAGTTGACTCCTGGTAACCTATTGACCCCTAGTAACCTATTAATCCCTCGCAACCTGTTGACCCCTTGTAACCTGTTCTGGGTTTCATCCAGGATTTTTCAAGTGGGGGGGTCCAGCTAGTCTCACCAGCCAGATTATTTACCTAATCACTATGCTGGGAAAGAGTTTGACCAGACCCTTTCCTGACGTAGATATACTATCATTACAATAATGTAGTATTTTATCATTCCCACTATCAAGCTGATTTCACCAAATGATACTGACTCTGTTACTGTCCTGGCTTTAAAATTAAGTGCTACTCATGGCTACATATACTTTGGTATTAGTAAAAATTAGTGGGGGGATATCCCCCCCATAGATCTTGAGTGGGGGGGGGGGGGGGTCCAGACCCCCCCCCCCCCCAGTACCACCTTTGGATAAAACCATGCTGTTGACCCCTCATATCTTACTTGTTGGTCCATGAGCAACAACACCAAATAGCCCTAGACTTCATTACTGAACCACCCACCCACCCACTCACTCACACCTCAATGGAATGGTATTTGTGGATGCAGACAAGGTTGGTTCAACTTCTCTCAGATTCTTAACCACTCAAGTTCCACAGGCATATTCAGGATGTCATGTTAGAATTAGTGAAGTCACTGTGTGCTCACTGACATTGCGGAGGCCGCTCAGGTGATAGTGAGATAAAACTGGAAGTGCATTCTAATCTGTGTCAGATGGTGTCACAGTGTGAAGTTTAGGTACTGTCATATAGTGTTAGACGGCATCACATAGTGGAGTGTTAGGTGGTGTTAAATGGTGTCACATAGATTAATATTCGGTGGGGACAGAGCAGCCGCACCACACACATATTTACACATCGTACACCTACATATACACACCTACATATACATACCTACACATATACACTTACATACACACACCTACATATACACACCTACATATACACACCTACATATACACACCTACATATACATACCTACACATATACACATACATATACACACCTACATACACAAACCTACATATACACACCTACATATACACACCTACACATATACACTTACATACACACACCTACATACACACACCTACATATACACACCAACATACACACCTACATATACACACCTATACACACACACATACCTGCAGACCCAGTGAAGCCTGATATGAACTGTCTCCTCTTGTCACAGTCTGCTATGTATTCACTCTGCAACACACACACACACACACACACACACACACACACACACACACACACACACACACACACACACACACACACACACACACACACACACACACACACACACACACACACACACACACACACACACACACACACACACACACACACACACACACACACACACACACACACACACACACACACACACACACACACACACACACACACACACACACACACACACACACAGCAACAATTCAAAGCAAGCTGAATACAAAGGGACAGGTGTATAGGCTACTTCATGATCCAAGATTGTTATTGGGTCTACCTGGTGTGCATCTTCTGTGGGGATCAAGTACGCAGTCAGGTTGTGTTCATCTGACATCAATTGCCTCAAGAGCTTCAATTTGGTGAACCCTTCATCTCTTTCCTTTGGGAAAGCCATAACCTCTCTTCAGCAACAATTCCGAACTTCCGCACACTTTACGCGAAGAGGCTTGTTTTATCAATGCGACCAGGGGTCGGGAGGGGGAGGGGGAGGGGCAGTGGGTCCGCCCTGTTGAGCTGAAAGCAAGGACCCTCCCCCTCGCAATCCCAGATTGGCCGAGGTAGCTGTTGCTTGTCAAATTTTTCCCCTAGACGTCCAACCCTGGGTGTGCTGAACTCTATATATCATGGCGAGCTTCTTTAAGAAGAAAAGCGGAAGTGTACAAATCCTGGCCCCCCCAGGAATACAGATGACCGATGTAAGAGGTGACAGATTCTGGGTGGGGACTGGCTAACTTGTTCCCTAAGTCTGGGGGACTACTTGCAGCAGAGAAAGAGAGAGAGAGAGGCTGTGTTTCCTTGAAGCTAAGGTCCTGGTTACTCTGGTTTGCTGGAGTGGTTAATTAGTGGTAGCATAGCAATATCCAGCTGGGATTTATCTCCTGAAGCCATTCTTGCTATTTCTCCCTCAAAGCAAAAAATGAAAAGGGGACCCTCTGGTCCAGTTTTGGCAGAAAAAATGGACCAAACCCAGCCCCCCCCCCCCCCCCCCCCCCCACTTACTAAAAGTAAACCTACCCAAGGCCCACTTATAGCTGAAAAAAGTGGACCCAAAGGGAAGCCCAGCACTGTCCTTTCTCATCTTCTTATTGTATTTCTATAGACTAAATTGGTAGCTCCATGCTGTCTTACTGGGTATGTCATGCTATATCTGATCAGTGCTCACAACTCTGCACAGATGAGGGCCAAGAACGAATTTTTGTTTTTTTTTTCTGTTTTTTTTTGTTATGTTTTTTTTTCCTTGTGTATCATATCCATTTTTATGGAATCTGGAGTACTCCAAGAGGAACCATGAAGATACAATTACCATGAAGAAGTAGCTCTAATCTATGCTGGCTTACTGAAACATGAGAGAGACACTGCAACTTTGACCTCTACAAGACAATTATTTCTGTTGCTGTCTCGCAGGATTTTGGAGACCACTTGGCCGATTGGAATAAAATTTGTCATGAGCGCTAGGTGTGGGATGGTTAATACATGTTTAAATTTTGAATTGCTTTATTTTTAGTCTATCCATCTATCTTTTTCTATTTGTGCATAACCACAGGGAGGTAAACTGCTGAACCAGCAGAGATGAAATTTGGCATGAGCATTTGGGGGATGTGGCATGGTTGCTATGGTTACTGCAGAATTAAATTTTGAATTGCTGTATTTTAGTTTATCTATCTATCTTTTTTCTAATTGTGCATAGCCAAAGAGAACCACTGGGCCGATTGGGATAAAATTCGGCATGAGCACTTGCAGTGGGTGTAGGACAGTTAATACATATTTTAAAAATTTTACGTTTCTGTATTTTTAGTCAATCAATCTATCTCTTATATTTGTGCATAACCAATGGGAATGTAATTTGGCATTAGCAATTGGGGTGGGTGTGGGATGGTTATCACATGATTCAATTTTAAATTGCCATACTTTTCTCTATCTCTCTATTTTCTATATTTTAGTCTATCAATCTACCATTTTCTATTTGTGCATAGCCACTGGGATTTATAGAAGAGCTGGGCAGATTGTGATGAAGGCATGATCATTTGGGAAGGGCTAGGGCTAGGGTGGGTGTTGGGTGGGTGTTGGGTGGGTGTTGGTTTTTATATAAATAAATTCAGAATTGTAGAATTTTTTTGCCTATTAATCTCTCTTACTATTTGTGCATAACCACCGCAATTTAGAGAACCACAAGTTTGATTGGGATGAAATTCGGCATGAGTTCTTGGAGTGGGTGATTCTTACATAAATGTGCAATTGCAGTATTTTACCTATCTATTTATATTTTTCTATTTGAGTGTAACCATTGGGATGATTGGGATAAAATTTAACATGCACAGTCTGTGGGGGCTAGTTTTAAAATAATAGTATTTAGAAGTGGAATATTTTTTACTAGCTATCACTCTTTTTCTTTTTGTGTTAAATTCTTGGCCGAAGGCTTCCTTACTTTTATTTTTTTCTTTTCCACTGCAATGGGTGTTGTCAAAGGGTGTCCAATGGGGCCACACCCAGCATGGTTATGGACTTGCCCACCTAATCTATCAGTACACTCTTTCACTTTTTGCATTGGGTAGGCATCACTTGGGCACTCCATGCAAGGGCCACTCCATGCAAGGGCCACTCCATGCAAGGGCCACTCCATGCTAGTATCTGGGCAATGCATCAGTTGGAGCCACAGAAGAAGTGGCAGCTGATGTTGTTGGTTTATTTTGTTGTTTTCTTGTTTCTTTTTCCCCTCCTACTTCCCCCCCCCCCCCCCCCCCCCAGCTTTTTCTTTTCTCAAACAGAGAGATTTCTGAACTATTACTGGTCTTGTTGGGTAGAGACTTGGCTAACTTGCAGAGAATTTCCTTTTATTTAAAATGTCTGTGGATAGATGGATAGATAAATAGATAAATACCTTCTTTTCTTTTTTTTAGAGGTTCAATGGTTATGCAGCATGGCTATGAACTTAGCCCTAGACTTAGTCCTCCTAATCTATCAATACAACTTTTCCACCCTTGGCATCCAATAGTCATCACTAGGGCAATCTCTGCTAGTATATATATATATATACCTACAAGATGTGGTTGCAAATGGCCACACAAATAATGTGTAGACTACTCAAATGTTGTTTCTTTATCAGATTGTTTGTTGTTGTTATGTGTTTGTTGTTGTTTTAGTCTGAAGCTGCTTTGGCCAAGTCTGACTTCAACACAGACAAGATTGCTGACATCCAGAGCAAGTTCACCCGAGGCACTGTACGAGGTTCCTTAGACTAGTTGGATGTCTCTAAAAGAGTTCTCTCTCTCTCTCTCTCTCTATATATATATAGGCTAATGGTGTTGTCATGTGATATGCAATGATTTCATTGATCAGTCCTCAGGTGATAATACATGACATTCTTGTGTGTTTTGTTTGTTTGTTTATTGTCAGGTGTTGATCCATCCTGGCCGCATATTCATCCGTGAGGGTTTGCTGTGGAAGGTGTGTCGAAAGGGGCCAAAGAAAAGACACTTCTTCTTGTTCAATGACATCCTTGTAAGATCTGGTCTAGTAAATGTATAGTGGATGGATGTGGCCACAGGAAGGGGTGTGGTCACCAGGATGGATGTTGCTGCAGGTGGGGTGTGATCATTCACTCATCATTGTCTGCAGGTGTACGGGTCTGTTGTGGCCAGTCACTATAGCAACCAGCACATCTTGCCCCTGTCTCAGATGTCAGTAAGTGCTGAGTGTTTCTACCAGCCCCGGGTGGACGTTGACTTTGATGAGGACTCTGAGCAGATGCACTTAGGTGTGTGAGTGTGCGTGTGTGCGCGTGTGGATGTGGGTGGGTGTGAGAGTGTGCATGTGTGTAAAAGTGTGTGTGCATGAGTATGTGTGTGTATAAGAGAGCGTGCATGAGTGTGTGAGTATCTGTGTTGTGTGTACGTGAGTGTGTGTGTATGTGTGTGTACATGACAGAGTGTGTGTGTGCGTGAGTGCATGCATGTGAGTGTATGTGAGTATGTGTGTATGTTAGTGCGTGAGTGTTTGTGCGTGAATATGTTTGTATGTGAGTGCATGTGTGTGCATGCATGTGAGTATGTGTGTGTGCATGTATAGATTTGCTAAGTTGGCGCATTTCTATGTGTCAGTTGCTCCCTCACCCTCTCTCTCTCCCTGTGCAGACGTGGCCAACGCCTTCCAAATCTGCCACGCTGACAAATCCTTCCATGTGTTTGCACTATCTGCTGGAGACAAGGCCAACTGGTTGTCCAATCTCCACAAACACATCTCCCGACTCTCAGACTCTAGTATGTAGAGACCACGCCCCTGTGGGTGTGTGTGGTGGGAACAGGGTGTGTGTAACTACATGTTTGGTTGTTGTTGTTGCTGCAGCAATGTGCAGTGACCAGCAGTTTGTGACGAGGCCGGTGTGGGTACCTGACTCCTCCTGCAAGGAGTGCATGATCTGTGCTGTCAAGTTCACAGCCTTCGTCCGCAAGCACCACTGTCGTCAGTGTGGGCGTGTCATCTGCTCCCCGTGCTCACCTTACCGTGTGGCTTCAGAGTCCCTCGTTGGAGTCGTCTCTGGTGACAGCAAGAAGGTGGACATGGAGAGAATCTGCACGGACTGCTACAGGGATAGATCCACTGTCCTCGCCAGACGTCAAAGTGGGTTCTGTATCTCTCTGTGAGAGGAGATGTCTGTGAGTGTCTGTGGGAGGAGATGTCTGTGAGTGTCTGTGGGAGGAGAGATCTGTGAGTGTCTGTGGGAGGAGATGTCTGTGAGTGTCTGTGGGAGGAGATGTCTGTGAGTGTCTGTGGGAGGAGAGGTCTGTGAGTGTCTGTGGGAGGAGATGTCTGTGAGTGTCTGTGGGAGAAGATGTCTGTGAGTGTCTGTGGGAGGAGATGTCTGTGAGTGTCTGTGGGAGGAGATGTCTGTGAGTGTCTGTGGGAGGAGAGGTCTGTGAGTGTCTGTGGGAGGAGATGTCTGTGAGTGTCTGTGGGAGGAGATGTCTGTGAGTGTCTGTGGGAGATGTCTGTGAGTGTCTGTGGGAGGAGATGTCTGTGAGTGTCTGTGGGAGGAGATGTCTGTGAGTGTCTGTGGGAGGAGATGTCTGTGAGTGTCTGTGGGAGGAGATGTCTGTGCGTGTCTGTGGGAGGAGATGTCTGTGAGTGTCTGTGGGAGGAGATGTCTGTCTCTCTCTGTGAGAAATGTGTTCCTGTGTGTCATCTCATCATTATGTTACAGTATTTGAACAGTGCAAATGCAATCCTATTTTAAGAGTTGTTGTTTTCATTATTGTTGTTGTTACTATTGCTATAGGCATGCCAGCTCCGCACAGACCTCCGCCTCCTAGTGCAGCAACTCTCTCAAACTTCAACCAGGTGGTCAAGTCTAGTGAGGCCATGCCCTCTTCTCCTGCGGCTGAGCGAGGAAGGAGCAACAGTACAGACACTGAGGACAGTGATGACTCTGACAACCAACAGGTAGTGGGTGTGGTGTGGGTGTGACTAATGGCAGTCAACTGTGTGGAGGTGTGACTAATGGCAGTTACTGTGTGGGGGATGTAACTAATGGCAGTCTACTGTGTGGGGGTGTGACTAATGGCAGTCTACTGTGTGGGGATATGACTAATGGCAGTCTACTGTGTGGGGGATGTGACTAATAGTAGTTTACTGTGGGGGGGGGGGGGGCGTGTATGACTAATGGCAGTCTACTGTGTGGGGAATGTGACTAACGGCAGTCTACCGTGTGGGGATATGACTAATGGCAGTCTACTGTGTGGGGATATGACTAATGGCAGTCTACTGTGTGGGGATATGACTAATGGCAATCTACTGTGTGGGGATATGACTAATGGCAGTCTACTGTGTGGGGATATTACTAATGGCAGTCTACTGTGTGGGGATATGACTAATGGCAATCTACTGTGTGGAGATATGACTAATGGCAGTCTACTGTGTGGGGATATGATTAATGGCAGTCTACTGTGTGGGGATATGACTAATGGCAGTCTACTGTGTGGGGATATGACTAATGGCAGTCTACTATGTGGGGATATGACTAATGGCTGCTTTATTGTGCTGGTTGGGTCATAGGAGGCAGAGAAGGTTCCTGTTGCTGAAGTGGAGGCAGTTGTGCCTAAGGAATTACCTACTCCTCCTCCGAGAAGAAAAAAGTTAAAAAAGAAGCTTGAGCGAGTTTTATCCAAAGAGCTTGAAAACAAAATGGCTGTAGGGCGCCGTGACCCAAGGATGGACCCTTCATATGCCAGCAATCAGCTCAGTGAAGATCAAGAGGACAGCATATTGCCTGAGCCAGTGCAAGCTGGGCAGCAACACGACAACTCTCTGATGGAAACTGTCGACAGTGACGATGCTATTGTGCCAGCATCTTTTCCAAGGAAGAACCAGAGGAAAAAGAAATACACCAAGTAAGTCGGAAAATGTATACTCACATATATACAAGTGGGACTAGTGCTTGGGCTAGGTGGGAGGGGTTTGGGATAGATGGGAGTGGCTTGGACTAGGTGGGAGGGGGAGTTGAGATGTACTTAGATTAGTGGTGTTAAGGGCAGGGCTATGGCTACAGTTAGGGTCAAGGCAATGGTTAGGGTTAGGACTAGGGCAATATCTAGGGTTAGGGCCAAGGCAATGGCTAGCTAGGATTAAGGCTAGGGCAATGGCTTTGGCTAGGGTTAGAACCACTCCTATGGCTGGGGTTAGGGCCAGGACTCTTAATCGTTATTGGTTTTGGCCGTGTTGATTCTGGAGATGTTTATTAGTGTACTCTGCAGTTTTCCTTATTGCATGCCTCGTCATATTCACCTCCACAGATTTGCATCTCCTGCTAACACTGAACAGGAGAGCAGCTCCAATGTTGAACAACAAGTGGTCGATTGTGTTGATCCACTGGGAAGCAACTCCAATGTTGAACAACAAGTGGTCAATTGTGTTGATCCACTGGGAAGCAACTCCAATGTTGATCAGCAAGAGGACAACATGAAGCATCCTGCACAGGATGAAGAGGTTTGTGTGAAAGTTGACCAACCAGGACATGAGGCACTGACCTCTGGTGAAGTCGACCATCCCTCCACTGAGAATGCTGGTACAGATGGGAGCACAGCTGCTCCGGATGTGTCTGTGGACACATCACATGCTGGTCCAGTCAACAATGGCGGCCAGACAGACCATCAGTCAAATGATGGCCCCAGCAATGAACTCAACACACGCAAGAAGAGAACCAGAAAAAACAAATTCAAGCAGTAGCAACATGTTGCAGCAACAACTAGCACATCAAACACAATGTCAACATGCACACAGTGCAGTGCTCATCAGTTAGTGTACATATTTATTGTTTGTACTGATATTGTTCATCATTAGGACTGTTCAGCCCTGGGAAAGCACCAGCTGGAAGGTCTCCTTCCAACAATAATGCTCCCATACAATATTTTCCTCTTTCCCTCCAAGGAAGAAGTACCAAACCCTAGAGATAGGAAGCAGGTTCCTGCCATCAAGGTCACTCACTCTAGTGCACCCTGAAGTTGCCTTTTTCAATCCCCAATAAGAACAGATAAATAATTATTAGCTATAGCTATATTCTCTTAATAATGCGTGAAAAATATGAATAATTGATGAGTAGTGGTTCATTCCTCCCTCTCTTTCACAGTGTGGACCAGTCCCCTGCCTGCATTAGGCATGATGGCTGGACTACTGGATGATGTGGCAGCCAAGTTCAGTGAAAGCATCCTTGACCTGGTTGCAGTCAATCTATCAGCTCACTTTTATTATGTGCATAAGCGCCGTGTGCCTGCGTGCCACACCTCCTTCCTTATGTGATAGCATATCCATTTTGTTCTTTTCACTGGAGCTGACCTTGGACCCTTACTGAGATTTTCAGCATCAAAAATTTTTTTTTGTGCATCTTACAGCAGTGAGCACGTTCATGGCTAAAGGGGGAAATGTAATGAAGAAGAGCCTGGCAGAACTGGACAAGGAGATTACCTGCGCCATCTGCCAGGAACACTGCACAGAGCCAAAACTGCAGCCTTGCAGGCACTACTTCTGCAAGAATAAGGCCAAGTTGACTCAACTCTCTACAGCTCCAGCTAAATGCACTGTCAGTGGTGAAGGAGCCAAAGCTGCAGTGCTCAACACTATATCTGAGGCATCATTGACCACAAGTAGACCTAATTGTAAAGTTGACTGCCATTTGAAGTCTCTGTCTAATCAATCCATCATCAAATGCAATATTGATCAAACTGGGGCCAGGAACTATTCTATCCAGTACACACCCACTGTGCGTGGACGATGTGAACTGACTGTGTCAGTAGATGGACAGCAAGTGGCGGACAGTCCCTTCCCTGTGTTTGTCTCCGTCCCTGTTGCTCAACTAGGCAGGCTTGTCAGTGTGTGGCGTGGTGTGTCTCTGCCTACTGGTATCGCTGTCAACTCTGTGGGAGAGGTGGTAGTAAGTGAAGCTGATGGAGATGTCATTATTTTTGACAAAGAGGGAAAGAGACTGAGAAGTGTCCAACGTAAACTGGAATGGTGTTATGTGTGGCTGTTGATGGAGAGGACAACATTTACTGCATTGATTTAGGATCTAATAAGATAATGAGATGCAACAGGAATGGTGGTTGTGTTAAGGTGCACAAGGTCGAACAAGTACAAGATCCAGGACATTGGTGTGTGGCAGTAGTAGGAGATGAGGTGATGGTGTGTGAGCGTGGCAATAAAGGCACTATTATGGTGTATGACAGAGAATTGAAATATGTGAGACAGATTGCTGGCAGAGGTACAGGGGAATTCTATGACATATTTCCTGACAGCTGTGGCAACCTGTATGTCACAGACTATGATAACTCTGTCATCAGAGTCTTCAGTATCGATGGTGACCTCCTGCGCTCCTTTGGCTGTGATGAGAATGGAGTGAAGAAGTTGATCAGACCACATGGTGTGTGTGTAGCTGGTCAGTATGTGTATGTGACTGATGAAGGTCTCCATAATGCGTCGATGTTCACCAGTGAGGGGGGTATGTGACCTCATTTGGTTGCTATGGTAGTGAGGAAGGTTGTTTTGAGTATCCATGTGCACAGTGTGTAGATAAAGATGGTTTTGTGTATGTGGCTGACTTTGATAATGATCGAGTTCAAGTATTTTGATGGGCAAGTATACTTCATTATTATTATTGCCATCAAATTGTCTGCAGTCATTACACTTTGAGGCACACATGACATGAATGATTAAAGAGGCGGCATGGGAGGAGGTGAAAGAGGAGGTCATTATGAAATAGGAGGGGTAAATATAGATTATAAATTCATTGTTTTGATGAAGTAGAAGGTTATTATTATGAGCATGAAATTGCGACCTCTGACTGAATTGCTTACTAGGCCCACCTTCGGTGGGCTGTGGTCACAAAATTGTCTTAAGTAAGAACATGTCTTATGGGAGGACATGTTTTTCTGGATCATATGCCTTTCAGGATGACGTGTTATGATAGCATATGTGTTGAGGAAGGTCAGGCTTTGTTGTAGGAAATGTCTTATGGGAGGTCATGTATTGGTGGAGTGCATGTCTTACTGGAGGTCATGTTTACTTGAGGATAGGTATTATAGGAAGGCATGTATTGCTGTTGGAGATGTCTTACTGGGGTATGGTTGTCATGTCTTTCATGAGAATGTGTTATGGGAGGACATGTGTAGGTGTGCATGTCTGTACAGAAGCAACCATTTAAGCTGCTGTGAGTTTAGGCATCTGGTGTTTTTTTTTCTTTCTACAGCAAGTTTTGTTTGTTCTGAGACATGCTTTCCAAGAATTTATTGTTGGAACATTTTTCTATTGGGTATGTAGGTTCATTCATGTGGTCTCTTGGTTGACTTTTTAACAAAAAAATTTAATACTATGTCTATGGCTCTTTCAGTAATAAGCTTTTTTTTTTGTTTTGTTTTTTTGGTATTTTTAGTAGTATATGGCTCAGTCTGGTGTCAAAGGTATGTTTTGTTCTGTGTGTACTGGGTTGAATTGGTAAAGGAAAATCATGCACACCAGATCTCCATTAAAGATTTGGAAAAGTATATTGCAAGTTATAAAGCATGAAAGTCACCAAAATGCCAGTATTATATATTGCCTCCAAAATTTAACTAACACACCTTTGGTTGATTTTGAGAACACATATCATATCGGTATTCCCCCCCCCCCCTTCCAAAAAAATCCTTGATAAAAACCCTGTGCATACATAGAATGTTTAGCCCTACACACCTAGAGGAAGAGGTGTGGCCAGGTGGGATTCAGACAATGTTATTCCCCATAAAGGTCTGTAGGTCTATTGGTTTCTCTGTCCAGGAGTACCATTTTTCATTCCATACTTTTTGTGGTTTTACAGTTTGTTTTTGTTGTCTACCATGCACATTAGAGGAGGTGTGGCCATGCAGGAGTACAAATACATGTTCCCCTGGTCACACTCATTCCAACAATATATATATATACATATATGTGTGTGTTTATTGGACGAATACTTCATAGAGATAGAAACCAGAATACATGTCTATCTAAAATTAACATTCAAAAGTTAGGAATGTGTTGAGTGTGCCCAATCAGGTCATGGTTGGAGTTATTCCTGTGGGTCCAAATTCGTACTTCTTTCAGTCTCACCAGACACAACATGAGACCCCTCCCCCTTCTCCATGTTGCTCCCCACATTGCCGAGGGCCGGCTCACTCTCTTCTTGACTCAACTGTGCTTCGTGCTGACACAGTTCTTCAGCAACACATTCTATGGGGACCTCTGACACACCACCTTCCTCCTCAGAGACAGCAGCCATGCCCCCCAACCCATCTCCTCCACCAGCAGAGTGCTCCTCCAGCTCAGTCTCTGCTACTACCTCACACTTACTCTGGCAGTGTTCCACCACCATTTCTGTGTCAACATCTTCCTTCTCCACACAGGGTCCTCCAACCTCCATGGCTACTTCAACATTCTCCAGCTTCTCTGCAGCAGCAACAACCTACAGATATAGACATGCATGGGCAAGTGTCACACATGCACAGACATTGGAGCATCATCTGACCAATCAGAATGCATGATGGACTAGACAGTGAGTTGTGCACCATGTGGCAGGAGAACCACACCCACTCCAGTGGTAGTTAATGTGTTAGTAAGCAATGATGTCAACACACCTCCATGCCTTCAGCTGCAGTGGTGGGTGCAGACTCTGGCATCACATGATCCACTTCACCAATCACTGTATCCACTGCTCCACTGCCCTCATCCACATCCTGCTCAACTCCCCCTCTTGTCACTTGGCCCTGGTCTCTCTCCTGCTCCACTGCCTGTCCTCCAGCCACCAACCTATCTTCCAACGATGTAGTGTCAGTCGTTGCTTCACCTGCAACTCTATCCAGTAGAGTGTGAGCTGCTTCACCATCTCCTCCTCCCTCCTCCTTCTCTGTTGCTGCTGTTTTCTCCACACATGTTTCTACCACATACAGACAGTCCCAGTTCATCCATTGGTCACAAGGAACACATGCAGACAACTCCAGTATCACATGATATTCTACTTTAGTTAGGACAAGGTTACTGCCCTAGTAGCTACAAGATTACTGCCCAAGTAGCTACAAGATTACTGCCCAAGTAGCTACAAGATTACTGTCCTAGCAGCTACAAGAATACTGCCCACGTAGCTACAAGATTACTGCCCAAGTAGCTACAAGATTACTGTCCTAGTAGCTACAAGATTACTGTCCTAGTAGCTACAAGATTACTGTCCTAGCAGCTACAAGAATACTGCCCAAGTAGCTACAAGATTACTGCCCAAGTAGCTACAAGATTACTGTCCTAGCAGCTACAAGATTACTGCCCAAGTAGCTACAAGATTACTGTCCTAGTAGCTACAAGATTACTGTCCTAGTAGCTACAAGATTACTGTCCTAGCAGCTACAAGAATACTGCCCAAGTAGCTACAAGATTACTGCCCAAGTAGCTACAAGATTACTGTCCTAGTAGCTACAAGATTACTGTCCTAGTAGCTACAAGACTACTGCTGCAATGATGCAAAGAATTGTAGACAGGTTAGACAGTGTCAGATTGCAAGCCAACAGAATGCTCCCAATGACACTAGATCTTGAACAAAATAAAACTGTCCCAATTGGCTGAATATTGTAGCTGCTACAGGTATTTTTCAGGAAAACAGTTAGTAATCTGGTAAACTGTTATCGAAAGCATTCCCCACCCCAAAAGAACAAAACAACAAACAAAACAAAACAACAAACAAAACAACACTAAATTTTTCTTACCAAGTGGTCTGCGAGTGATAAATATAGTCTAGAATAAAATACAATAAATAGTGCACACCTGTGACTGTTTCCTCCTGTTTGGTGGATTCCTGCATGTCCCTGTTTGCCTCAGGCACTAGCAGTGGAGCAGTCGGAATGGCAGGTGGAGCAGTTGGAATGGTAGGTGGAGCAGCAGAGGTGGGAAGTGGCCTCACGCCCTGAGGGGAGTGCAGAGGTGGTTGTCGCAGGGTGGAGGGCAACAGGAGGGGAGTCTGTGGCTGCAGGGTGGGGCTCTGCAGACTACGCACTTCGGCAAATTTGAGCTGGTCCCTCTGGAACTGCTGCCTGTCACTAAGTATCTGTTGACGCTGCAGTTCCAACTGCCAGGACAAGAGAAGAGACACAGTCACTCCAACATATTTGGTAGTTTAGGCTGTATCATGCTACATCACATGACCATGGGTCTAGCCTGCTGGGTTGCCATGATGTCTGCTGAGACACATACACACACACACAATGGAACACTTACAGACTCCCGCTCTCTATCCATGATGGCCTCCAAGTCCTCAAAGTGCTTCAGCTTGATGTCTAGTTTCTTCATCTGTGTCTCCACCAGTAAGGCCACCAGCGATTTGATCTTCCTCTCCTCCACAATGGCCAGATGCTGGGGATGATTAGAGCAACAGTACAGGAGATGTCGTGTGTGGACTACTGTGTGTTGCAATGCTACCTGCCAACTCTTCAAACTACACTTGTGCACAATCAATTACACATACACACATCCTATATTTCCTTATGAGATCACTATCACATTAACAAATGCAAAGCCTACATATACTATGTACTTCAGTGTTGCAGGAGGCATCACACTAGCACAGGCCATTTTCTCCTTCCCACAAGCCCTGACAGTCAGCCATAAGGACTGCTGTGCTGGCATAGGCAACCTCACCAGCTCTATAGTCAGTCCACATTCACCTCATCATCTCCTGCTGTCTGGTTGATTAGTCCAGAACACATGACTGCACTCCTTTATATAGCCAAGTGAGTATTGTAGAATTCATTAGCTAAATTACAGGAAATGTTTTAAAACACAAAACTAATCAAAATCCATTTATATGGAACACACAACAAATTTTAATGACCAGTATATTGGCAGCAACATTCCTCAACCTCTGGTGATCTTGAGAGATCATTACCAGCTACCCTAACATCCTCCAGGGCTCAAGCCATCCCATTCCATGCACAACCTTTCGGACAAATAAAAAAAAAAAAATAAATTGAATTATTTGAACGACCATAAAGTCAAAAATACACACACAACTGAGAAATATAGTTCAGATAAAATAATCACAGCAAGACTTGGGCCTTGACTGCACTCTATCCAGTGGCCCATCATGTGTGCACATAGAGGACAGAACCAAGGCACTCACTTGGGCCTTGACTGCACTATCCAGTGGCCCATCATGTGTGCACATAGAGGACAGAACCAAGGCACTCACTTGGGCCTTGACTGCACTATCCAGTGGCCCATCATGTGTGCATATAGAGGACAGAGCCAAGGCACTCACTTGGGCCTTGACTGCACTATCCAGTGGCCCATCATGTGTGCACATAGAGGACAGAACCAAGGCACTCACTTGGGCCTTGACTGCACTATCCAGTGGCCCATCATGTGTGTACATAGAGAACAGAACCAAGGCACTCACTTGGGCCTTGACTGCAGCAGAAGCAAGGGCAGCTGCCGCAGCAGTAGCCACATTTCCTTCACTAGGTGGGGCCAACACAGCACTAGGTCCTCCCCCTTTCTCCTCCATCTTGGTGGCTCCTCCCAGGGGCGTGGCTAGGTCCTTACCCCCACTATCAGCATTGGCTGCAGGGATGGAGGAGGGTTCTGTCTTGCCCGAGTCCCCAGCACTTCCCCCATGAGACTTGCTGTAACCCTTAGGTAGTTCCTCCTTCATCTTGTTGAATTCAGCTAGGTAGCCACAGAGAGTAAAAGCACAACGGTCACATGAGAATGAGCCTATATGGTAGTAGGTGTGTGTGAGAGTGTTGCCGTGCGAGAGGACCTGGTAATGCTCCCAGTCAACTACTACACAGATGTTGCTTGTGCAAGGAGTACCTAAAGCAGCCTTGGAGGCGGCCGCAGCTACCCGAGGGTCCACGACTGAGGCCAGGAAAGCGACAGCAGACATGACAGGGTTGCCCTGCTGACTGAAAGGCACAGGCTGGTAGGCCAGGGGACCCAACTGCCCAGGCTTCTCCTCCAAGTAAGGATCCTCGATGGGTAGCTTCAAGAACTGCAGAATACACTCATCTTGAGTTCGTGTGCTCACATGAGCCGCAACCTTGTTCCAGTCGTCTCGATGCATCTCAAGGCCCTGCACGCACACACACCAATTACTCCAGTATATGCACACCCAGAGAAACTCATATTCTGTAGAATGCATTATCATTATTGCTATTATTATTATTATGAAACTAGCAGGCATCCCCTGTGTTGCCATGGATGTGACATGCCCATATGAAGAGGTGTGGCCAAATGCGATTCAGTTCATGTGCAAGGGTTTGGCCAAATCATTTTTGGTAATTTTAGACTGATTCTCCCAGAGGAAGAGGTGTGACCAGGTGGGACTCAGCCCATATCACTCTCATAGTCTTGATGTGAGTGCATGTCAAGTTTTAGATATCAGGTGCAAGGTTTGTTCTAAGTACAATTTTATCCTCACACACCCATAAGTAAGGATGTGCCAGGTGACCCAATTTTTAAAAGATTTTCAAAAATCTATCCTCGTGTTGTGTATCCTGAAGAGCGGGTTATATTTGGTACAGTGCTTTGGTCATAAAGTGGATACATGCAAACCTACACACACTAATGTATACAAACTATTTTTACCCTGACACACCCAGAGAAAGGTATAGCTAGGTGGGATCCCGCCATGTTGCTCCCACAGTTATGATGTGTGTGCATGGCAAGTTCTAAGTCTCAAGGTCAGAGAGTGTCTACATATTTGAAGTATTTTAACCTCATACACCCACAGGAGTTGAAGTGTGGCCAGGTGTGTCCCCCTTTTAACTAAACAAAAAAACAAAACAAAACAAAACAAATAAATAGATTAAAAAAAAATAAAATCCTTGGTGTAGGTCACTACCATCTTGAAAAGTGAGTTTCAATTGGTTTAGCACTTTGGCCATGTGTGGCCTAGATAGACACACTAAGCTATTTTAAGAAGGTAGTTTAAAGAAGAAAAAAGGTAGGGGAAAATAATGGAGGGGGAAAGAGCCCAGTCCTGGGTTCGAACCTGGAATATTTGAAAAGGGAGGGGAGAAAAGGAAGAAAAGGAAAGAGGAGGGGGGGAGGAGGGGGGGGGGGGGGGGGGGGGGGAACAAGAGAGGGGAGGAGGTGGGGAAGAAAAAGGCCAGTCTCGGGTTCAAACCAAACCTGGTGTCCAGCTTGGCATACTTGTGCCTAACCACTTGCCCTTGGTTCTTTAATAAGTTTCTTTCCTATGACAGATTTAAATTTCCTTTTTTCTCTCACCCTAATCACCATTTTCTAGATTGTTTTTTTTTTAAGCCCATATATATGTTAGTAGAGTCCAAATCTACACTCACACTAAGTTTCAGAGAAATCTGTCCCGAGGGCTGACCAGGCAAATGGTACAAACCTAAAACTATACAGACATCCTCCTTGTGTATAAGATGACACCAAACTATTCTATGCCTCGGCCACAATAATCCACCTCCACTGACCACACCCACTGACCACACCCACTGACCACACCCACCTCCAATAGCAGCAGCACTTCCTGGTCTGTCCAAGGTTTGCGTGTAGAGGTGTGCTCCTCAGCCTTGGTGTACAAGTCTGTCCTGACACTATCATGGCAACAAAAACAAATGGGGAAAAAGAACAATACAAGGTCTCGATAAACATAATGACAATTTAAGAGGGACAGTGATCAAACTCATTGGTCGGAATATTAAAAATAAAATCATTTATTTTAAAAAGGAGAAGTTTTAATTAGAAAGCAACATTAGCACTATAAACACACACACACACACACACACACACACACACACACACACACGTCATTCAAACTGATTGTTTGTTTCTATCCGACCAGTCACAGCTGACTAGCTGGGAGTTGAACCCACCAACCCAGAGCCAGCCAGCCAGCCAGCCAGCCAGCCATGGAGATTACCACATGGGAGTATGCAGGCCCTAGCCATGATTCATGTCTCCACACATCCTGCTGACTAGTTGCCACACTCAATTAGTCAAGGTCCTCCACATAACACTAAACACCCCCTCCTGGCTAATGTCTCAATTTTTAGCATGAAGTCACTCACCCAAAGTTTGGATCACTACTTTTGTCTGGAGCCTTGGCCACACCCATCTGCACCAGCTGATCTGTGGCAGAGGAAGTCTGGGTGTTGCGTGGTAACCCTTGGATACCAACAGGAGTGTCCACCTGAGGGGGCACAAGGTCATGACAAAGGTAATAGAATCACTAATACTAATGCATACATCATGTACTACTACCTCTACAGCAATACAAGTCAAATGGCTGTTCATATTTGCCTGTGTCCAGATACAAACTCCTCCCAGAGTTTTGGTTAGATGGCCCCCAGATTTTCTGGGGATGATGGGGGGATCTTGAGGATACTTATCTACCTGCTTTTCTCTTCTTGAAATTCATCATATCTTTCCCATAGATCTATCTTTCTTGTATTTCCGTGTACGTTCGTTTGTTTTGTGTAGATACAAACATTAATAACTGAAATGAGAGCAGCATGGAGTGCTAGTAGCACATGTGCTCCCTGACACCAGGACTCACTAACCCACATCCCCACCATCAGTTTAGATATTACTTTTTATTTTCCACTTTCTTTCCTTAAAAAAAAAAAAGGAAGAAAAAAAAAAGAAAGAAAAAAAAAGAAAAGAAAAAAAAAATAGAATAAAATAAATTATTTTCTGTATCTCCAGAGGCCATGAGAACCCCTAAAACATTCAGTATCCTCTGATCTAGTGTGAGTAAGACTCTTACCTAAATTGTACTCATTAATTGCATCCTGTCTGTTGATTATAGAGATCAGTGCCAACAATTGTATTGCACTTGTGTGATCAAATTAGTGTACATCAAATGTATCGAATTTGATTGACTAAAATAGCATAGAGTGTGCCCCTATGAGGACTGGGAGAGTATAGAGTGTGGCCCCATGAGGACTGGGAGAGTATAGAGTGTGGCCCCATGAGGACTGGGAGAGTATAGAGTGTGGCCCCATGAGGACTGGGAGAGTATAGAGTGTGGCCCCATGAGGACTGGGAGAGTATAGAGTGTGGCCCCATGAGGACTGGGAGAGTATAGAGTGTGGCTCCATGAGGACTGGGAGAGTACAACACACACAGATGCACACAGGGTTCAGAGTTCTTACAGAACATTTGCCAGTGATGTTGTCAGATTTAGAAAAGGATTTAAGCTATTTTAGATGACATCTCCAGTCACAGTTAGTTATGCAGGCACTCCTGTCATTAAACACGATTTAACAGGCTTCGTCTAACTTCATGCTTATTATTTTCTTTTCCTGCACTCCAAATATTCCCCATGAATTCAGATTCCTTGTGAGGACTTCATTAATTAGAGAAGTCCTGACAACACCCACACATGTCTAGAGTGTAACTATGGATGACACTTCATAATCATAACATAAGATACATACACTCCGAGATAGGGAGAGGGATGGAGTGGAGAGGAATGGCTGAATGGAGAGAGAGGAATGGCTAAAGGGAGAGAGAGAGAGGGAGGGAGGGAGTGTAGAGTGTAGAGGGAGAAGGAGCAGTGGGCCACCTGAATGCTGAAGTGTGAGGTGGAGGGCGGGCCCATCATGTGTGCGTGTTTCCCTCCGTCCAAGTGGTGATTGATGAGCCCCCACTGCTCCAGGAAGCCGTGCACCCGCAGGATTGACCCCACATCCCCTGCCAAGTTGCGTCTGCAGGCAGTCACTGACAGATACTCCACCGGGTTGAGACGGAAGCTGTCTATCATGAAATTGCGGTTAGCCAGGAAGCTGTGAGCAGGCAAGCATGTAAGGATCAACACATACATATCCACATCGAAAGTGGAAGTCGAGAAACACAGTGTTTCCATTCAACATAAGCTCAAAAGAGTGTCCACAGATATCATGGACCAACCATGGACGAACATCTAGTAGCTAAAACGAAATCATTGTGGTTGCTATGGACATTACCCTGCAATAAACAACAGCAGAAGGGGCCACACAACAGCCAGTGGGTTGGTAAGGGGTAATAAATGTCATCACACAATCATTGCAGATATGGCTACTGGGTGTGGCCAATTATCCCAGCAACAAACAATGTGGCTATGTGTGCATGAGTGTGCATGTGTGTGCGCGCGTGTGCTCACATCTCCGGTGTCTTTGAGCGGTTCTTGCCACTGAAGAACTCTGGCAGAGACCTCTTCTCTATGGCGTGGATGCTGTTGTAGTTGAACCAGGAGGAGTAGCTGGGGATGACTATGTGGTGAGCCTGTGGTGTGGCAGTGTCCTCCACAGAGAACTTGTCACGACCCTCCAGGATCCGCTTGTCCTGGGAACTCATCTGGGCCACTACTGGGGGAGGACTGGTACTGGTCGAGGCATACTGACCTCCCTCCTCTCCCTTGTCCGCATCAGGATGCAGCTGTGGCTGTGGCAGGTCTTCAACACATGTGGGGACTGGGGTGGGTGTGGCCTCAGGCTGAGAGGGCTCCAGACATGGTGGTTCCACATCCATCTTTACAGCTGGCAGAGAGAGAGAGGGAGCAGGAGGGGCAGACTTCAGCTCCACCAGCTGACCAGTGTCCGGGGCTGCAGGAACGGGGGCTGGTAACAATTTGTACCCCATACCTAGTGAACTGAGACCCAATCTCATAGGAAGGAGTGAATACCTTGTGTTGAAGAGTAGAGATGATACAGCCATGTAACTGCACTGGACTAAACTGTGTGTGTGTGTGTGTGTGTGTGTGTGTGTGTGTGTGTGTGTGTGTGTGTGTGTGTGTGTGCGTAGTTGAGCACCCAGTCCCTAGCCCAAGCTGGCCCAGGCTATTGCTGTGCATCTCATGGCATGACTGTGTCCTCTTTCAACTGCCCCATTCCCCCCCCCAACTCACACTGACACACATGTATATTCAAATCCCCGCCCCGCATGGATCCACACTTACCTCCAGACAGTCCTGCAGACACAGAGAGCGTGTCCTCAGTGTGGATGGCCTGCTGCTGGCTGAGGGAGGAGCTCACCTCCTCCACCTTCAGGGGCTGTGGTGGGTTGGGCAGGTCTTTGGTCAGGTCCTCCTTCTGCCCTGACAGACTGTCCTCACTATCCCTTCGCAGACGACTGGCAGTGGCTCGCCGAGTGGCAGGTCTTCACAACAACAACAACAACAACAACAACACTACACTAATTTTCATGGAAGTTTTATACACACTTTTAGAAAATATTCATTCCAGTACCACATGCCTGCCATACACAACTCCACTGCCACAGGATATGAAACAGGTCACACCTCTTTCTGGACTTCTTGTTTGGGTTCTCAGGAGAAGGAGAGGGCGGGCGCACACGCTTGCGACTCCTGTCTTTTCTACCTAGCAACACCAAAACCACGAATGACAACATTTAACATCACAGACGTCGACTGGGAGGGGGCATGGTCAGATGTTCACTGGGGGGGGGGGCACTATTAGATATTCACAGGAGGAGGGCGGGGGTTATGATTATTAGGTGTCTCTCTGTCAAGCACACACAGTACTGCAGGAGTGATCCGGTCTGGCAAATGACACAGTAAGAGTAGGTTGGTGTTGTGCTGGGAGAGGTTCCACTGATGTTACTGCTCATTATGCCACTTACCACTCTCTGTGGAGTCTGTCTGCAATGGAAAAGGACAGTACACATTAATATACAAATAAGCCACACCCACAACATGCATCTGATGAATTATTCATGAATGGATGTGTCCCCGATCGAACACATGCTGCCAACACATTCTTACAACAACTCTCATCCAAACATATCACCATGAAAACATATTCATGCTATCTTCCATTGGGCAGTGTTGGTGTTACCGACACTCACTGTAGGTGGTGTGCATGTGCAATACAGGAGAAGGGAGGCAGCCACAGCTCGGGAGGAAAGCTTTGTCTTATGAATTCTGAACAATTCAGAACTGTTTATCTCAGATCAAAAAACATGCCAAGATGAAAAGAGAACCAGCACACAAAGCCACACTCCATCCATCTCAATGTCCATGTTCATTCTGCAGTGCAGACAGGAATTATCCAGATCAGAGCAAGATCCAACTTATTGAGACCAGATCAGGATCATTTAGGCTCTAGTGCAGACAGGCCTTCAACTGGGTGCCTTACGTGATGGTGTGAAGGTCATGGTTAGTCAGTGACACTCCGTGACCACCACGTTTTAAACCGCTTCCATCACCTACCGCCATGACCACAAGACCACTAGTTGTGTATGTGTGTGTGCACATGCAGAAAACACACCTCTTCTGCACGCAAGGCAGCAGTCTTGATGAATTTCCTCTGTGTGCTAGTGAGGTAAGGGGACGTCTGGAGGAGTCGCTCATCCTGAAATAAATAGATATCGCCATGATCATGGCTATCCTATAAAACCACAAACTAAGCTACACAAACAAAAACACAGACCACATGTAACTCACAAGTTCACACTTACGAGGGTATGGTGGATCAACAATCTTGTGTGCGTGTGCATTCATGCGTGTGTAAGAGAGCTCAGGGAAGCTAAGCCTTTAAACACAGAGCAGGTATCCTGCTGATGTTACAAGAGTTAGAAGGAAGAGGGTATGAATGGCAGAATGAGACCACCGTCAGACCAGATGAGAGGCCTCCAGCGCTTGTCATGATCTCGCTATGGTAGCAAGCCTAAAGCTAAAGGCTCAACTCCCTTCTTCTCTCTATCATTCTCTCACACTCACACCTGCACACACTCGCACCTGCACACACTCGCACCTGCACACACTCGCACCTGCACACACACACTCCTGCACGCACGCGCACACACACACACACACACACACACACACACACACACACACACACACACACACACACACAGGAAGCTGGTTTTAACCAGCATTGAGTAGGGTGCAATAGATATGAGGGTAAAAATCTTGCAATGTTGTATTTTTCACACATGCATGTAAATGGCATGTGGAGGATCATGTAATGGCAACTACCCACATCTTATCTCTACTAATGATTAGTCATGGTCATTACATGTCGAGTCTCAACCACCCATTGCCCCCCTACAGGTTCTTGATGTCCTGCTGTGATATACTAAGGTTCTCACCACAACGATGAGTTGGTAATCTTCCTCAGTCATCCACTCATTGAAGTGGTCAGTGTCCGTCAACCAGCGACTACTGACCAGCCACTGGCGGGGAGCAGGGGGAGGGGGCTCGGAGAGAAGACCGCCCAGCTCGGTAAGAGGGAGCAGACTGTCATAACTACAATACAATACACAACAACCAAGACCTATGAATGCCACACCCCCTAATCTGGGGGCACATTAAGCACAGTGCTGGGGGGCAGATGTTGAATTAAGGGGAAGTTTGGGGAGCAGCCGTGCAGTCCTCAATAAAACAACAACAAAAACGATCGATATGTTGGCACCTACCAATTATACCAGCACAAATGCAGTGTCCTTGAAGTGCACTTGCCATCAGCAATCCACAGCATTAGAGCACACTATTACATGCCCTTACACTAGTCAACAACATAGTAAGAATGAGGCACAAACATCACAGTGGAATCATTCTACACCTACGGGTTGCCAGGTCATTAATCATCAACGTGAGAATGGGAACAACCCCATACCAATTAAGATTATCAGAACAGCCTAAACAGTATGTAGAGAGGACCACCAGTAAGTGTTTCACCACTGCTATGTCCTAGTAGGAGTCAAGCCCACCCCCAACACGGTCAGCTCCACCACTACATAGTTAGCCACACCCCCTGCATGGGAGGAGGTGAGCAGCTGAGAGACGTACCTGTCAGGGTAGTACCAAGTGTGTACCAAACAATACTTGCCACGCACTTCAAGGGGGCGGAGATATTCCTCATCCGGAGGGTTGGGGGCAGGAGGCGGATAGACAATGTGTGTAGCTTCCTCAACTGCCTCCACCACCACACCCTGCACACATCACACACACCATGTACGCACACACCATGTATGCACACACACACACACCATGTACACACAGGTATTCACACACATAATGAGAGCAAACTTAAAATACTGATCATCTTCCACTCCACCTTCACTCTCTCTCTGTGCCCACCACCTAACCCACCTGGTGTCTCTTCACAATGTCCATGAGCTCAGCCATGAGGGTGGGCCCGACTGTGGAGTTGATGAGTACCTTGGGTGGCACCCAGCCCTTGCACAGGGTCAGGTCCTTGTGGATGCTCATGAAGAGCTCTATCCCTCGGTCAATGCGAGAAGGACAGTGGAAATCAAAGCGCCTCCAGAGTTGATCGGTCTTGATCCTGAAGGCCACAGACATGATATGGCACAGAGCTCCTCCGGGACTGAAGTCTTCAAACAGCCGAGCTGGCAGTTTTGTAAGTGTTGGGTTGCTCACGTGCTTGCCAAATGTGTCCTTCACAAAGTAAGGATTAAATAAACCTTGATATCACATGGTTCTCACATCATTACTGTACACGGAAAATTACCAGCAAGGCTATAGCACTGTAGGAAACAGGGCGAATACCACAATTTCTTTCAGGAGATGAGGCTGTGTGACCCAGACAAGTTACAACCATTTTAGATACCTCTGTATGAGTAGGGAGAGATTTGACACTCTTTTGGCAGAGGTATTGAACTTAATAGCCATAGTTAGCTAAGTAGGAGTAGGTACTACCATATATATATATATATATATATATATATATATATATTTTTTTTTTTTTTTTTTTTTTTTGAATAGGTTAGTCTATACTTACCCATCGGAGATGTAGCAGCTTGATGAGAGCTGAAATTCTTCCAGCAGAAAGGCTGGCTCTTACCTTGCAGTACCTTGCTACAGGCAACTCTCAAGTAATTGCACTGTTAAACACTATTCATCATTGATAATTATATTTTTAATCCATTTTTGTTGCAATGTCAGGTCTCTCTTTTATTCAGTTTTCGGATAGGTTGACCCACAGTTAGCTCTATGGTGAAGGAGACCTTTGAGGTCATCTGGGATGTCCTCAAAAGACATACATGAAGACATCATCATGTGCTGCTGATTGGGTGGGAATCAGCAGAGGGTTTGAGCAGCTGTGGAATTTTTCTAACTATATTGGTACATCATTGTGTAGAATTTCATTGTTAAATGTGAAAATGTTAAGTGATAATCCTATAATGTGAAAATTCAGGAGCTATTGATGGGAAGCATGTGGCCATTCAAGCTCCCATCGGTGCCGGTTCCTCTTACTTTAACTACAAGGGGGCACACTCTATTGTTTTGATGGCAGTTTGCGATGCTCACTATAGGTTAGTTATTTATTCAGTGTTAAAAAAAGAGCCAGGGAAATGAATTTCATGTTGATTAAATTTAGGTTCATTCTCGTAGACATTGGTGATTCTGAACTCAACAGCGATAGGGGAGTACTCTCCAATTCTGATTTTGGTCAAGCTTTGGTAAATGACTCTCTATATTGCAGATCCATGCCCTCTCACAGTATCATGTAACCGAAGCTTCCCTTTGTGATTGCTGCAGATGAAGCGTTTCCCTTAAGGATGAACATGGTGCAACCATATCCTGGAATGAAAAAACAAACAAACACCCTGGTATATTTAAACATCATTTATTTAAATATGCCTTCTATTTGCTGGTTATTTCATTAATGCAGAAGATCAAGCCATATTCAATTACAGATTAAGCAGGGCACACAGGGTCATTGAGACCAGTTTTGGGATACTGGAAGCTAGGTGAGCAACTACAACTGCAGCAGCAGAGCCATGTAATACATGTTATTGGTTTAATTTATATCGGGTAGGGGGCGCATCTTCAGGAGGCCCATCATTTCAGAACCCAGTCAAGTGGGAGTGTACATTAAAGCAGCAGTAGCCCTACATAACTCCCTCAGGACAGGAGAGTCAGCAGTTTATTGTCCATCTGGGTTCATTGATGGGGAAGACGGGAATGCAACCACATTGATGGAAGGTGGAGGGTAGACAGTGATCCTTGCAGTGGATTAGAACCTGTGTCATGCGCTGTAAGTAATAGGTTAGTTCTAATTATAGTTCTGTTGATGATGTTCAAATTAAATGTATATAACAGTATATTCAAGATCGGCTGCTTCAATGTGCGATGCCTACAAAGATCACTTTACTAGCAGCATTGGAGAAGTCTCTTGGCAATACTCACATGTTAGGAGAACAGATATAATTGTAAGCATGTATCTACTAGTATTAGCAGCACCCATGTCACATTTACCATCAACACATGTTACATTATCTACAATAACTATTTCCAACATTATTGGTAATTGGCACATATTTTTGAACCTGAAGTGAAGGTTCTTTTAATGACTGTAATTCAACTAATATTATTCATACCTTTGCCATTCTCACTCATTGTACTCCATTTCAAATAAGCATTATATGATCAAATTTCATTCAAAATTAAGTTGTCTTCATTTGAATGTTCATTGTCCTGGAGGTATGGCTTGGGTGAATGGCTCGGGAATTGTGGCTGGGGTGGGCAATGTTCAGGGAAACTAGATTCTAAAATTAATTGTCTTATTTTAAGTTTACTAAAACAATTTTAGAAAGGAGACATTTTCCTCAGACTCGCTGCAACCTCCATTCCAGAGAAGTGTTCTTCATCATGAGGATTTCTTCTTTTGGTTGCCATCTTCTCCCTCCTTACCTCCTTCTTCTCCTTTATTAGTTGAAGTATAGCTTTGTCAACATCATTTACTGGCTTCTTCCCATGCGTTGGCCTATTGGAAGGTGGTGGTGGTGTCTAAAATTCAGTTCCAATATCTTCAGCTGCGCACTGAATGAAACTGGACAACAATTTAAAATAAAAAAAGAACAAAGAGCTAATAATATATCAAAATTATTTGACAAGCACAAAATATACTGTACCTCTCCTCGATATCTGAGTCCAGGTCATCTTCCAGGGAGCTGAGGAGATTGGGAGCAGTGGAGGTAGATGGAGCAGGAACAGTGGAGGTGGATGGAGCAGGAACAGTGGAGGTGGATGGAGCAGGAACAGTGGAGGTGGATGGAGCAGGAACAGTGGAGGTGGATGGAGCAGGAACAGTGGAGGTGGATGGAGCAGGAACAGTGGAGGTGGATGGAGCAGGAACAGTGGAGGTGGATGGAGCAGGAACAGTGGAGGTGGATGGAGTAGGAACAGTGGAGGTGGATGGAGCAGGAACAGTGGAGGTGGATGGAGCAGGAACAGTGGAGGTGGATGGAGCAGGAACAGTGGAGGTGAATGGAGCAGGAACAGTGGAGGTGGATGGAGCAGGAACAGTGGAGGTGGATGGAGCAGGAACAGTGGAGGTGGATGGAGCAGGAACAGTGGAGGTGGATGGAGCAGGAACAGTGGAGGTGGATGGAGCAGGAACAGTGGAGGTGGATGGAGCAGGAACAGTGGAGGTGAATGGAGCAGGAACAGTGGAGGTGGATGGGGCAGGAACAGTGGAGGTGGATGGGGTAGGAACAGTGGAGGTGGATGGGGTAGGTTCTGTGGAGGGGGATGGAGCAGGAACAGTGGAGGTGGATGGAGCAGGAACAGTGGAGGTGGATGGGGTAGGAACAGTGGAGGTGGATGGGGTAGGTTCTGTGGAGGGGGATGGAGCAGGAACAGTGGAGGTGGATGGGGTAGGTTCTGTGGAGGTGGATGGGGTAGGAACAGTGGAGGTGGATGGGGTAGGAACAGTGGAGGTGGATGGAGCAGGAACAGTGGAGGTGAATGGAGCAGGAACAGTGGAGGTGGATGGAGCAGGAACAGTGGAGGTGGATGGGGTAGGAACAGTGGAGGTGGATGGGGTAGGTTATGTGGAGGGGGATGGAGCAGGAACAGTGGAGGTGGATGGGGTAGGTTCTGTGGAGATGGATGGAGCAGGAACAGTGGAGGTGGATGGGGTAGGAACAGTGGAGGTGGATGGGGTAGGAACAGTGGAGGTGGATGGGGTAGGTACTGTGGAGGTGGATGGAGCAGGAATAGTGGAGGTGGATGGGGTAGGAACAGTGGAGGTGGATGGGGTAGGTTCTGTGAAGGTGAAAGTGGTGGTAGTTGAGTTGGGTCATTGTAGGTGGATGGACTTGGAGTGTCAGGAGCAACATTCTCTAATGAAAAGTTCAAGGCGGTTCTACGAAGAGAAGTTGCTTATTTTTAGTAATTGCCAAAGTCACCATTTCCTATTAGTCATGTACGTACTTTCTGTGTTTCACGGTGTCTTTAATAGAACTAAGGATAGTGAATAGAGTCTCTAAGTAGGTACATAAATTAGCCCCTCTTTACCACTCCAGCCTGCTTCCTTCCCCTGTTATGCCATAACAAGAAAGAATTGATACTTTAAAATTTGTGGCAGCAACTTCACAAGCAATGCTACCTATATTTACCTTCTTTATCTCCCGCACAAACCTATCCCAGAGCGTCTTCCACTTATTAAGGTTATCCTCTGCCGTCACTTGATTTCCAACCTTTACAAATGTAATATTATAGCTGGTTAGCTCTGTAAATACAACTGGATGTACCAAATTGCTAGTAGTTTACCTCCTTATATAGTTTTATACCTGAACAGCAACCTCTCTCCAGGCATTCTCCTCAGCCCATACATCTCTGTATTCTGTGGCAGAAACCTGCCACCAACAGGGATACATCCTAACAGATTCAACTAGTTTTCTTCCTTCATTTTAAAAGATTTCTTTTTTGCTGACGGTGATGTTGCATTGACGTTGGAATAGAATGTTTTCCTATTCCAACGTTGAACTCATTTCTGGTTCACAGAATGACGCTGCGTTACGTTGAGCCATTGCGCTGACAAACGCTGAGCTGAGCGTCATTCTGTGAACCAGCTATGTCAATCTGTGAACCCGCTTTAAGGCACTGATAAGCGTAGCCACTTGAAAAAAGAATATCAGTAAGTATTTGGTCTGTAAGGCATGGCAAAGTGGTACCACTTGAAAAAAGGGTATAGAGGTCAGGCAAGGATTTGCTCTGTAATAAACAGATAAGCTAAGAGGTATCACGTGGAAAAAGAATAGCGGTCAAGTAAGGATTTGATCTGTAAGGATAGATAAGCTTTGCCACTTGAAAAAATGCACATCAATTGCCCTTGGAAAAAAAAAGTCAGCCAAGTTTTGTTGCATTTTGATTCCAAATCCAGACTTGAGAAGTAGTTTAAAAGTAGAACTTGAGCAATGCTTTTTGGGAGGAATGGTAAGGTCTCTACATCAACCTCAGATGCACTATCAACCCCAGAATCACTAGAGCTAGAAACTATAAGTATTAGAAGCATTACTGAATTAAGACGCAATATCCATTGTTACACTTAGTTTCTCTCTGTGCTTCAAGTTATATGCCACTCAATATACTAATGTGTCTCCCCTTGTAGAAATAGTTCACATGGACAACACTTTTACACATGCTTACCTGTAAATAAATTTGTGTCAACTGCCACCTCCAAATAACTGGACAAAACTTAATGGGAACTAATGACTGCCATAAAATGCAGTCCATGTGATCAATTTTCACAAATATATATTGGTTGATGCCACCTCAGTCAACTAAAAACATATACAGCACTCTATGCTTGTGACAGGCACCTATTGAAGGACATGTACAGACAGACAGACAGACAGACACACACACACACATATATAGATACCACACATCTTCAGTATTTTTAGTTAGTATCACACAGTAGTCTACAGATTGTGAGGGTCAGGAACACACAGCACAAAGAACTCTTTATTCTAGCTATACATAAGCAGGTGCATATATGCCTCTAATAGGGGTGTGGTTTGAGCACATGGAAAAAAATTGGAAGTCCCTTCACTTCTTTAGCTCACTACATGCACAAGTGTTCAAACCAAATTCTCTACAATAGTCAACATACCTCCTGGAACTGTAGCATGGTGCACGTGAGGGTAGACAACTGCTTGTTGGTAGGAGGGTCTGCCTGGACATACTAAGATGTGCACCAATTAGAACGAAAATTTCATAAATTAAATACACTAAATGGGATGGTAACATCTTTCCCAGTACTTTTACCTTTTTGCAATTCTTAAGCAGCCATTGTCTCACACTGTCAAACTTTGCAACAGTCTCATTCATGTCGAAGTACTTGGCATCAGGAGCTCCACTTCTCTTCCGGCCCACACTCGTGGCCATAATGCTCACTTATAGGCCCAGAGTTCCACTACAAAACTTATTGACTCGTGTGACTACAAATTGTACAACTATAAAATACTGCAACTTACTCCTGGGTAATTAATGGCTAGCCAAAATGGGCAGAAGTTCCATTATTTGACTGAGCATGCGTAGGACTTAATATTTAGGCGCCAGGGGTTGAAAGGTTAAGTGTGTTCCTTTCCATGACGTAATGAAAAGGAGGCGTCTTCACCCTTCACTGCCACAACCGTGCAGTAATTATAGTTTAGGGTAGCTGTACTGTAGGCTCTTTATTTGGGGTCGGGAGACTCCTATCACCGTGACAGACAAACCTCCACCTGGGTAGTACACCCTTCCCTGCTCTACCCCACCTTTAACATCACTGAGCCCAGAGAAGCTATGGAGGCTATATTGTTAGCAGGAGTGATCCAGACCGACACACACAAGAGGCTGCAAGTCGCGGAGCAGTTGAACGATTATTTCAGTAAGGATGACAGCTCGAGGGAATTCCCAGAGTTTGACCGCCTGGTAGAAGGACTAGCTACCTGGATGAGTTCATCTAATTTCAAGGTTGAGGAGGCCTTATACTTCATCTTGATGGAAGCTATTCTCATGTCTGTTACTATGATATGTGTGTGTAGGTCTCAGTGTGTGGCATGCAAGTGATAGAAGGCATCATTGCCAGCAAGAAGGATAGGTTCAGACCTCACATTACAATAAGTAAGGGAACCAAGATGTGTTGGTGGTCTTTAATTAGAGTTCCCCCCCCCCCCCCCCTGCTTGCAGTTTTTCCATCCCTGAAGGAGAGACTGGGGGATTCCAAGGACCAAGTGAGAGAGCAGGCCCAGCATCTCATCCAAACCTTGATGATGGACACTGTCAGCTCCCCTCAAATTTTCCTAGACAAGCTTTTGGAGTCTTGTCTGGTCCACAAGAATTGGAGGGTGAAGGAACAAGGCCTTCTCTGTCTCTCTCGCACACTGAGCTAGTGAGAACTGATTGTAGATGATCGAAATTAGTGAAATAACATGAATACTACTTTTTTTTTTGTGGGTATCTGTGGAGTTTGAACATTCACTGCATACCTTGTCTGAATACTCTCTTTGTTATCTTATTGACTAAACATCATCTCTAATTGCTCCATGTCTCTATATGTGTCCACAGCTTGTCCCCCACTTCTCCCTGTCTCTATAAGTGTCCACAGCTTGTTCCCCACTGCTCCTTGACTCTATGTGTCCACAATTTGTTTCTAATTGCACTCTGCTCTATATGTGCACAGCTTTGGTTCGGGACAAATAAGTGTAAGTAAGTTCACGTCAGCCATCTGTACGCTACTTGGAGATGCTAACAGTCAAGTGCGCTCGGTGGCTATGGAAACCATTGTGGAGATCTATCGTCATGTAGGCATCAAGCTTCGTATTGACCTCTCCAAGCGAGGTCTGTCCTCGGCTCGGATGAGTCAGCTGACGGCCAGGTTCAATGCCGTGGATGCAACATCTGGAAACCACCAACACTACTCAGACAATGAAGTGAGTGCTTCTCTTTCAGAGTCTACAATTGCTAGATATTTTAATCGTTAACATGTCCCATTCCAATATCCCATTCCAACACACCCATTCCAATACTCCCATCAGGACGACGGAGAGAGTGTGAGTAGTTACGGCAGCAGCTGTGCCAGTGCCCGCACTCCCGGCTCAGGGAGAGTGGCCCTGCCCACCTATGCTCCCTCCACAGGACGCCATGTTGCCGGGGAGGGGCATGCAGCAGTGAACTCTCTGCGCTCCACCGTCCCCTCCCGTCTGATCAGTGGCAGCAGCTCCAGCAGCAGCTCAGGGTCTGTGACTGAGACGGATTTTGAGAAGGCGTTTGCTGTCAGCGTGAAGATGAATGTAAGTTAGTCGTGTTCAGGGGCTGCAGTGAGCATTGAGTTCAAGAGGGGGGGTGGGGGTGGCAAGCACAGTAACATTTTATAAGTGCAGGGGGAGTGCAGGGGTTTAGTGTGCCTTAGAGCATGCCAACAGCTGGGAGGGTCTGGGACATGCTCCCCGCAGGAAGCCTTTTTCATTTTCAGAATAACGTTAGAAGTGCCTTGACACTGGAACAGATTCTCTCCATAGTGTTGCTATCTGCTGATGGTCACACCAATGCTGGGTCTGACATGATTAGCAGATATGACTGTATAATAATAATACTATACAGGACATCAGTATAATAATAATACTATACAGGACATCAGCATTTGTGCAATAATCAACTGATAACATCATTGAGAAAATGCTGATTAAGCATTAAGAATGAAGATTAGTAAAACGTATTCACAGGATTCTTTCTCGCTGAATGTACCTTGTTTCCTCTATTAGAATTATTATAGGGTCACCATGAATGCACCCTGTTTCTCTATTAGAACTATTATAGGGTCACCATGGATGCACCCTGTTTTCTCTATTAGAACTATTATAGGGTCACCATGAATGCACCCTGTTTCATCTATTAGAACTATTTATAGGGTCACCATAGAAACTTGAAGAATTGTGTGAAAGTGTACTATTGGAAACCAAGAAGAATAACCATTTAAACTCCAGTCCTGTCATACTTGAGCCAATGCTGTGTGTGTGTGTGCCAGTGTGTGTGTGTGCCAGTGTGTGTGTGTGCCAGTGTGTGTGTGTGCCAGTGTGTGTGTGTGCCAGTGTGTGCGCCAGTGTGTGTGTGCCAGTGTGTGTGTGTGCCAGTGTGTGTGTGTGCCAGTGTGTGTGTGCCAGTGTGTGTGTGCCAGTGTGTGTGTGCCAGTGTGTGTGTCTGTAGTCACAACTCCTCCCTCAGTGGTGGGAGCAGTGCCTCCAAAACTTCAGGAGACCATCGAGGGGGGGGGGGGGGGATCCTGGGCACATGTCACTAGGGGTAACACTGGGGAACTATCATTAGCTACTTTTTTCTACTGTAGTTCACAAGGTGGGGACAAACTGAAGAGGTATCTGGTGCTAGGTACCAACAATTCTCCTCAGGAGTAGTGAATTAGCACTACCCAAATATTACAATGTTATGCATTTTATTTGACATTTTATAATACTATACAAGACCATAAAATCCTAATGGTGGAGGGAGGGAGGGGCTAATGCCTCCTGCCCACCCTCCACTTAAATGCAGGTCAGATGTTAATGTTGCCCAGCACAGCACAGCCATGGGCACTCATGTTCAACATTGGCTGCTCACTCACCCACTGCTGAGTGTCAATTAGTTAAGGGGACATCAATAACTATGTTGTATTGAATAGCTGCTGTCCTCTGATAGATTATTCTCTGATAAGGTCATTATTGCATCACGTGCGCGCACGCGCACACACACACACACACACACACACACACACACACACACAGAATACCTACTCTCTTGAAGGTCTTCAGGAGGCAAGCATAACTATTTCTTCCTTACAATAATAAGTCTTCTCTCAACGTCTTAGTGGATCAGGAAGTGTTTATTCTCCATGGCATCATGAATGTCCACCCAAACAAACACAAGTAGTGTTGGGTTACTGTTGATGACTTTTGGTATGCTGTGTCTAATAGTAGTGGTGGGTTTGTATGTGTGTTTGGTGTTGATTGGTATGAAGGTTTATGGGAGCATGAGTAATAGGGTAGGTAAGTGTGTTGGTTAGGAAGTGGATTGGTGGGTGTGGGTAAGTAGGTTGCAAGTGCCTACTCACTGTATATGTAGTCAGTGGCTCTGGCTTGCCTGTGCCCAGAGGACTGCTGGTTGTTATGCCAGCACTGCCTTGGACCCTGGGTGTAGTCGGGAACAGGAGATGTGTTCAGGTTCCACTAGCTGCGGCTCTATGAGGATAGTTCTTACTCTCTGAAGTACATGCTGACTCTCAGGAAGATGTGAGACCAATGGTGAACAAGGAGTCACTCCTGCTCTGAAACTCTGTAGATATAGTAGAGGTGCAATGCTTTAGTTTTGTCTATAGAGCTGTCGATCACTACTTCAAATTGTTTTCTTGGGAGAATTGTATCACTGTTGTGGGAGGATGGCTAGGGTTGGGGTAGATTTGACATCAGCACAAGTTTATAGAATCAGAGTTGTTCCTTCCTCTGCCTCTCTTTCCTTTCCTAACCCCAACCACACCCACCCACAACCAGTCACCGCTGATGTGGAGAGTGTAGAAGAAAAAGCTGCTATCCTCCCACTAGCCTCCTCCATTTCAAACCTCCATATTCCCAAGCATCTTATTGTCTGATTCCCTTCTCTATAAGGCTGTGTGTTCTTATTTGGAGATGTTGCTAGTAACTTACACAGTGTCTGTCATCTGCTAATGGTGTTAGCACAGGCATGTTGATTGGGTGTCAAATGAGTGTGGTGGAATCACAGGTATTTTAATTGACTGTTGGAGCAATGCATTAGAGTCATGAAAAAGTCTGTTAGTTGGTATGTGCCAGGCAAGTGTCTACTAGGGCCAGGGCAGACCACACCCCTTCCATGGACCAGGGTAACACACTGCCTTGATCTTGTGGTGCTCTTGGAAATGTTTTCGTGGTATGTTACTTACCTATCCCTCCCTACCTTCTCCCTTTCCCTCCTTTTGTAGTTGTACTCCCAACATGACGTGGAGAAGGCTCTGGTCGGCCTGGCTGCCACCCTGGAGCAGACCAGCAAGAGTTGGGACCTCAGAGTCACTGCCGTGAGTATCCCAGCACACACACACGCACGCACACACACACACACACACACGCACACTCAGTGTTATGTAGACCACTATAACGATTATTTAGTGTGTGCGTGTTTTCCTCTGCAGCTGAAGGAGCTGCGAGCGGTGGCCAATCAGGATGTCATGGAGCACGCTCAGTTCGCTGTTCTCCTGAAGAAAATGGAAAGTCCTTTGATAGAGTCGGTGAGTTGTGTGTTGTAATAGGAAAAGATCAACACTAACACCGCCACAAATATACACACATTTTGTATGGACTTGCTCTTAGCTTAACTGTGCCCTCGTGTGACATTGTGGGGTGTGGTCTAGCTGAACTCTGACCCTTCCTCTCTCTCTGTATGTGTGTTTTATGTGCAGTTGAAGGATTTGCGGTCTCAGATCACCAAGGAGGCGTGTGTGAGCATCAGCCACATCTGCACGTTGCTAGGGGTGGAGGCAGCCTTGTTTGCAGCCGCCATGGTGCCTCAGCTCATTGCTCTCCTGCCCAACTCAGCCAAGGTCATGTCCACCTCTGCAGAGGTGTGCATCCAATTCATAGTCAAGGTATGTGCATGCACGCACACACACACACACACACACACACACACACACACACACACACACACACACACACAGGTACACGTATGTACATCCATATGCACACAACCTTGTCTGCTTCTAGTGCACACTAAGTGTCTGATGTCATGGCAGCGAGCTCACATGCTAGGCAGCAGTCAATTTGTACTGTTAATATCCCTTCACCCTTATCCATGTATAAAGCTTATTGAAGTGCCCTGCGCAGTTGTTTACTGTGTATTTATTGTTGTTTTTTTTGTTGGTGGTGTGCCCTCGGGTGTCCTCGTGGAGTAGCACTCCCCCTCCCAGAAGATCCTCCACCACCTCTCCACTTACGGGTTTCCCTCCAAGTCAGCGGTTGTACGGAAGTAAGCTTGCACACATATTTATTGGAGTGACCCTTTACCTTGTATCCTTGTTGCAGGTGTTCGGCAGAGATATTCCTGAACTGTGTGTCATCCTTTGAGAGTAGCATGATGACCAAGATGTTGGGTCTGATAGAGGAGCTGCTGCAGATTGCCTTCAAAGACCCGGACGGCATGGCCAGGAAACATGGAAGACAGTGAGTGGGCAAGACCTCAGTCCTCCTGTGCTAATTACCACCTCCCTCCCTTCCCCTCCCCCACCTCAGTGTGGTATGATAATGTTTGGTATGAGTTCTTAGGCCTGGAGCTCAAGGCTCCACCCATGAAGGCCCAGCTAGCCAGTGAGGAGGGCCTCAGGGCTCCAGCTAAGGCCCTGGCCCGTGTGCAATGCAAGCACAGTGGGTGTGTTGGTCCTGCCTTCAGGCACACTCTGTGTCAGCTGGGATAGACCCATGTGGTGTGTGGGTGGGTCTCCGAGGTACAGTAGTAAACATATGGATGATATTCAAAAAGGACATGCCTTTTATTTGTTCAGCAATCCCAATTGTGCTTTCTCAAGCTGTGGTGTGTTGTAGTAGGTGCTCTTAGCCTCATTGTCCTCTCTCTGTGTCTGGGCGACCTTCTCTCTCATGAGAATATGTTTGTATTGTGGGGAGGAATTCTCCATGGGAACATGTGTCTCCATTCACTTGGCACATCTGGCAATGGCTGGACTCACAGGGAGCAACTGGACATGACCTCACACACACACACACACACACACACACACACACACACACACACACACACACACACACACACACACACACACAGAGGGCATTAACCTCTACCCTTGTATTCCACTTGCTCACACTCAGTGTGGCCATGGCTTGCCTCTGGCCCACTAGCCAACTACTCTCCTCATTCCCCGACTGGGAGGGCCTTGAGGTGCAGGCAGATGCTGTCAGACACACTCCATCTGCACTGTGAGGGTTGACCAACCGCCTCAAAACATTGCCTGAGGCTTCCTCTGTGCATGAACTCCTGTTCTCCTTGCTCCCAATGAATCTGTGGACTTCAAGATTTGCTTACCTACAACATGGCTGATTGCAAGGGCTGGCCACATGAACTGTACCAGTCATGGGATAGCAAACCATCACTGTTGATCAGACTCTAGAATGTGTGCCTTCAACTGGTGCCCACCTGGTGATGATTGTCAACACTTTGTGGCCAATTCCAATTAACCAAGATTTATTTGATTTTTTCTTTGATTAAAACACCTGTTTCCATGGTTTCAATGTTCAAAAAATGGAGGCTACTGACTGGGAGTCCTCTGACCATGTAGTGCCACCCCACTGACCAACATCTGACCCTTGCTCTTTGCCTGGTCTATTGGTTTGCTGCCAACTGCAGTAGACCTCTCCTATCCTCTGTGCGTGTGTGTGTGGTATGTGTGGTGCGCGCGTGTGTGTATACACTAGCAGATATACCCGTTGTTGGCCAGCATTTAATGTATAGGATATATGGAACACATGGATTGTGTGTTGCTATGCCAAGTGCATTCTGAGTGCTTTCGGTTGCCACAATCATATGGAGTATCACACTGTAGACGTCAGAGCTGATGTGGTTAGGCATGATTGACTGCAAGTTGGTGTATAAGCCTTGGCCTAGTTGCTCAGTAGCTGGTGACAGTTCTTCAGTGTTGAATGACAGGTCCTGAGCTGACACCTTTTCAGTTAACAGAATTTTCACTTTATAAGTTTTTAGTTGATAGATTTCCAGTTGATAGGTTTACTGTATTAGGATGAACTCTCTTGTAGTCCTTATGAGGCGGTTTGCCGGATCGGGATGGGGAGCCTGTCTGATGTTGCAGTGTACACACCTGCATCATCGACACGGCAATTAATGACGTACTCCGCATAATGACTGGATGCTTGTGTCCCACACCATTGGACAACCTTCCCATCCTTGCAGGCATCCAACCTGCTGAGCTTCATCTAAGCCAGGCCATGCTCTCTCTCAGTTGCTGGGCTCTGGTACCAGGCCATCTGCTGTACTACTAGCTAGCAGATCCTGCCAAGCAGCCTCGGCGACTGAGGTCACGGCATCATTCATGCCAGCTGCAAATCAGTTCTTCAGGACCATTGAGGAGCAAAACATCAATGTGGCATGGTGGACGGATCATACTTGGAGTGCAGAATGGCACAATTGTGCCTCCAGATTGCGCTCTTTGATCCCTGATGCCGGACCTCGCCCACTGGGATTGGCTTTGCCAAGACCAGTGTGGATGAGGCTAAATCACCTTCAAACCAGTGTTGGGCACTTTTGCTCATCCATGCACAAATGGGGAATGACCCCTCCAGTGATCTGTGAGTGAGTGTGGCGTGGAGGATCAAACTGCAGACCATATTATACAAAGATGCCAATACTTGCCACCAAATGGTGTCCATGGTCTGCAGGTCCTGGATGATGACACCATCAAATGGCTCTCGACCTCATGTCCCAATATCTGGCCTGGATGGTTTGGACTCAAGGAGGACAACTTTAACAACTTTTAACAACTTTTAACAAACCAATTTCATAAACGATTAATAATAATACAATTAATTGACACAAATAAGGTCACATAAACACAATGCAATGATATCTTTGAGAAGGGAAAAAGAAGGAAGTAAAGCACAGTCCAAAAATTAAAAAAAAGGCCCAAACATATAACTTCCTTTTTATCAGGTATTAGATGGGAGAAGGAAAAAAAAGAGATGGAAATGGGACAAGGATGTGGGGGGGGGGGGGGGGGTTGATGATTCTTGCTTCATTGGTGGTTTTGCAGCTGCCTAGTGGGGTGGTCTTGTAGTTGTGTATATACTCACTGCCAAATTGAATATAGTGTGTTTGTGTTGTGTTTAGTGTGGAAATAATGCATTAATTGATATTGTTCAAAGAGAGAGAGATATAGGAGAGAACTGGCTGGGGTTGTTTGTGCCTTCAGGCTATGTTGTTGGTTAACCATTCAGAGCTGCTGTACTGTTGTCTGCAGAACTATTGGAACAATGTTGCCTATTTAACAGAGACATTGTAATAGCTTAGTTCAGTTTAATAACTTTATTTTGTAACTCCAGTTCAGTATGATTAAAAAAAGAGAGAAGAACACACCAGCTAAGATAACAGCTCTTTGTCTTTATCAGCAGCAGTGGGAGTCGTCACAGTGGTAACCTTGGGAACTAAACTTCCACAATCAATCCAAACAAAACCAATCAGAATAATGGTACTCACCACAAGAACCATGCCCCTTGCAAATCATATTGGATTCTCCACCCCTGGTTGGTGAAATGGCTACACAGTATGTGTGTGGTGGGATCCATGCCCTCCATCCATATCTCCCTGCTAGTCTTGCACTAGTAGCAATGGCTGTGGGTCTGTGTGGTCCCTTGGCAACTCCACCTATCACCCCCATAGTCACAGCCTGGGGTAGCTTGGCCAGGTCACCCAGGAGGGAAGACCTAACCCCCTGACCACAGTCTGGCTAGGATGAGAACTTCTCTCATGGAGCTACTCAAGATGACATTGTCCTATTCCAATATTGTCCTGGTGTTCAGTGTGTCCCATTCCCACACTGTCCTGGTGTTTACAGGGTGTCCCATTAATAATAGTGAGATATAATCTGCTCTGAGATTGTGTACTGATGTTGAACATGTCCATTGTCTCTCCACCCCTCCTTTCTCCCCCCACCCCCCTCAGGGCATACTGGGCCTACCAGGGCAAGTTCCCAGTGCAAGCTCAGCGGCTAATGGATTCCCTCAACGCACAAACACAGAAACATCTCAACGATGAGAAGACTGGCATGACTGCCTCTGGTGCTTCTCACTCAAGGTACTCCCTCCCTGATCAACCCTTACCAGAAAAATCACTTGAGTGCATCACCCACTTACTATGTTGTCTCTATCAACACCTCCCCTCCTCTATCAACACCTCCCGTTCCTCTATCAACACCTCCCCTTCCTCTATCAACACCTCCCCTTCCTCTATCAACACCTCCCCTTCCTCTATCAACACCTCCTTTCCTCTATCAACACCTCCCCTCCTCTATCAACACCTCCCCTCCTCTATCAACACCTCCCCTTCCTCTATCAACACCTCCCCTTCCTCTATCAACCCCTCCTCTCCTCTATCAACACCTCCCCTCCTTGATCAACCTTTCCTTCCTCCAGAGTTCCTGTCTATCCTACTCACAGCAAAACGTCATCTTTAGTCACAACCACTTATGGGGAACCTGGTATGGATCACCTTAATGTCTGATTAAGTAATGGCATGATAGCGTCCCTGATCCATATAAGGCATCAATTAGGAAGGGGTGTGGCCTGCTAGTTGCCCACTGTAACTAGGCCTGTGTTAGCTGCTGTACTTGTGGCTGTACTCTGACCCTGGGTATGGGTGTGGTCCTAGAGCGGTGTTATATGAAGGTCAGTGAGTTCAAGGGAAGAGGAGGAGGGAGGAAGGAACAGAATTATAATGGAGCCCACTCCTCTGTCCCTGCGAGGTACACACAGAGGAGCTGTAGTAGCAGTGCTAGTGCCAATCACTCCATCTGTTGACTAAGTGGAAGTGAGATGGTTGTTGGACGGAGAATGTTTGTAGATGTGTCCTTGTGAGTGTTCATGGATTCCTAACCAATCACCCCTCCCCTCCTTTCCTCCGTCCAACAACCATCTCCTTCCACTCTAATCAATGGATGGAGTTCTTGACACTACCACTGCTACTTCAGCTCCCCTGTGTCCAAATTGGATTAGCCATCGGAGAAATAATAAGAATCCTCAGACTCTCCTGTGATAACAACATTTACACCAAACATGCTACCAAATTATTCCACAATTTGCTGAACAGGTGGTGAGGGTACCAGTGAGGGGTGTGTTGGTGAGGGTACCAGGGTGGGGTGTGTTGGTGAGGGTACCAGTGTGGGGTGTGTTGGTGAGGGTAGGAGGGTGGGGTGTGTTGGTGAGGGTACCAGGGATATGTCCCAGTGCCATGTAGACACACTTCCTTGTCCTGGTGGGTGTGGCTAGGACTAATGTATGTTCTACTTGATACATAATGTGTTCACACATCTGTTTGTGGGTGTGGCTTCAGACCACTCATCGGCGGAGTGTCTTCCCTTGAGTCCCTCCCATGCAGCAGCCTCGCCCTCAGTCAGAGTTATCCGCCCCACCCTGCGGTCACGCCCCCCCAACTATCAGGGGGGTACAGCCAGCAAGACCATGCGCTCAGCCTCCAGTATGGACGACCTGTTCCAAGAGGGGGAGGGGGAGGGGGAGGTCCATGGCCGCAACAGCCCTGTGTCCCGCCGCTCCAGTGCTAGTAGCACGCGTGCAGTGGCAGCAACGGGTGTGGCCTCGGTGACCTCCAACCTTGGTGGTGGCCGCCCACCTTCACGCACGGGGATGAAGAGGCCATCTTCGCGGACAGGGGTTCGTCCCAGCTCTCGGTCAGCTATGCGGGACGACTACCACAAGACCTCAGGGACTGTGGGTAACGGGAAGATGTCGGGAAAAGTGAGAGGACATGTCAGCAAGAGTGCCCAGCCAAGTCCATCCCACAGGTGAGTGCTAGTGTGTGTGTGTTTGGAGGGACTTGTTCTTATCCTACTGCCTATGGTGTGTGGGTGTGTGTGTGTGTAGCCGTGATTCAAGTCCAGTCAGCCACACTGGACGGAGGAACTCCGGGTCTAGCAAGATTGCAGCGCTGACTGCCGATTCTCTCCTCAAATTTTGCGTAAGTTCCTGGGAGGTTCTTATTCTTCAGACATTCACTAAATAAGTTGGCACAGTTACACCAACCAACCTTCTTATCTGCTGCTGACCTGACACACACTCACTCACTCACATACACACTCACTCACTCACTCACTCACACACTCACTCACTCACTCACTCACTCACTCACTCACTCACTCACTCACACACTCACTCACTCACTCACACACTCACTCACTCACTCACTCACACACTCACTCACTCACTCACTCACACACTCACTCACACACTCACTCACACACTCACTCACACTCACTCACTCACTCACTCACTCACACACTCACACACTCACTCACTCACCCACTCACTCACTCACACACTCACTCACTCACACTCACTCACTCACTCACTCACTCACTCACTCACTCACACACTCACTCACTCACACTCACTCACTCACTCACTCACTCACACACACTCACACACACACACTCACTCTCACACACACACACACACTCACTCACTCACTCACTCACTCACTCACGCACGCACTCACTCACTCACTCACACACACACACACACACACACACACACACACACACACACACACACACACACACACAGGTCATTCTTTAGCACGAATATAAAGACTAACTCTGTGTGTGTGTGCAGGGGAACAATATGAGTCGAGGTGATGAAGATGACGATGGGGCCAGTGTGGCATCTGACAGAAGTGCTCTCTCCTTCTCCAGCGAAGTCTCCATCAACCCATACACCAAGTTCACCAAGCCCATCCAGGTGAGTGTGTGTGAGTGTGTGTGAGTGTGTGTGAGTGTGCGCATGTGAGTGTGTGCACACATGTGTGTGAGTGTGTGCATGATGAGTCATATTTTAATTTTATTTCGATCGTCTTTATTGCCGTTCCATGTCTTGGGAGTGTAGCATACTATGCAGAGCAGGAAATTACATCCAATAACCTGACAGTGACTGGTCAAAATTAAGCAGTGTCAGTATAAGATCATATTTAACCAGTCATTGTGTTCTGACAAAAGGAAAGGGTGAAAGTTAAAAAAAAAAAAGGGGGGGGGGGGGGGAGACTAGGAAATTGCCAAAATTCTCTAAGTTTAATGAATTTTTTAGCAGGAATCTGGGATTCCAGATAAAGTTGAACCATAGCAAAGAAAATGTTAGATTCTTGTAGAAAGAGACCTCTAGTTAGAAATAACTAGAATTAGCTAGAGGTCTCTTTCTACTAGAGTAAAACATTTCCACAAAGAGATCGCTGCACCCACACACTGCTGCACCCCCACACACTGCTGCACCCCCACACACTGCTGCACCCCCACACACTGCTGCACGCTTTGCTGGCCACTGGATGTTTTTTTTGCTCTTATCTAGTGTAGTAGACTGCTCCAATTGCTAAATGTTTTACTGAAAAAAATTGGTTTGACAGGTCAAATTCAATATTGTCAGGACATTATGTCAGGGCACTTAAAAATAATTAATGCATGCACTGCTATGCTATGCTCCGCAAAACATGCAACATGAATGTGCTGCCCTTCCCTCTGGTGGGCAACATGGCTGGCTGGCTGGCTGGCTGGCTGGCTGGCTGGCTGGCTGGCTGGCTGGCTGGCTGGCTGGCTGGCTGGCTGGCTGGCTGGCTGGCTGGCTGGCTGGCTGGCTGGCTGGCTGGCTGGCTGGCTGCACCAGATGGAACAGTCACAATAATGCAATGCCTTCTATATTGCTATCTGAGGCCAGAGTTTTAATTTCCATTGCAGTGGTGACCCAGCCCCTCATCCCCCCTTTACCTGGCCACTTTGCTCTCCAGTGTTGCCTGTTTGGGGAGGTGCTAATTGCCTTGTTGATCAGCTGTGGATGGTGTTTATTGGTGTGTGAGGTGTGAGCTGTTGATCGGGCAGGAAAATCACAGGCACTTCATTAAATAGCCTATGTGAAGGCATCCAGCATTTGAGTTAGCCAGTGTTGAGTCAGCTAGTGTTAAGTTAGCTATAGTTAAGCAAGCCATTGTTGAGTTAGCCAGTGTTGAGTTAGCTTGTGTTGAGTTAGCCAGTGTTGAGTTAGCTTGTGTTGAGTTAGCTTGTGTTGAGTCAGTCAATGTTAAGTCAGTGAGTATTAAGACAGCCAATTTTTAGTCAATTGTTGAGTCAGCTGTGCAATGGCGTGGCAGTTCTCTCTGTTCACTAACAACAATGGCCTGCATCAAGGACTGCTGGAGCTGTCAGTGGCAGCCCTCTGCTCTGCAACTCCCTTCTCCCCCCCCCCCCCCCCCCCCCCTTCCCTCCACTCCTTCCCTCCACTCCTTCCCTCCACTCCTTCCCTCCACTCCTTCCCTCCACTCCTTCCCTCCACTCCTTCCCTCCACTCCTTCCCTCCACTCCTTCCCTCCACTCCTTCCCTCCACTCCTTCCCTCCCTTCAACTTCCTGTCAGTCTGGTAATCCCTGCTAGCTGTCGTGTGTCTGTAATATGATGTCAAACTCATTATCTGCAGGACCTCAATGAGCTGGTGGCCATGTGTTCCAACCAGCAGTGGTCTGAGCGCAGAGACGGCATCGCCCAACTACACCTACTGCTGGAGAGCTCCAGACCATTCTCGTGCGTATGTTTGTGTGTGTGACTATAACTATGCTAGTATTCTTGTGTGGCAGTGTGTGAGTGAGTGAGTGATTTGTGAGTAAGTGTGTATGCAATGACGCGTGTTTTATTTACCCCCAGACATTCGGACATGCAAAAGGTCAAGGCTGTCTTCAAAAGAATGTTCCAGGAGCCTCATGCTAAGGTACATCATCAGTCAACCCCTCTCTCACTCTCCCTGCGGCTGAGAGAGAGTGAGAGTGTGTGTGTCGTTGCTGTCAGGTTCTCTGCAGCTGTGGAGATATGACAAGTATAAATGTTTCTACTTCCATCAACTCTCACCTCCTATTTCATGCACACCCCCTCCTCACATCCCCCCCCCCCCCCCCCCCCCTCACATGATGGGAGCAGGTGTACAGTATGTTCCTGGATACCTTGAGTAAGTTCATAGTGGAGCACAGGGAACACCTGGACGACTGGCTCTTCATGCTCCTCCTCAAGCTGCTGCAGCGCTCAGGCACAGACATGCTCTCCTCCGTGCTCTTCAAGCTGCAGATGGTGCTGGAGAACATCAAGTGGGTGTGGCATGTGGGTGTGGTTCAGAGGTGTGGTCCAGTTAATGTGTACAGAGATTTATAATCAAAATGAAGGTGGGCTATTTGTCTAACTATAATCAAGTTTGTTCTGCCCTTTTCAAACTCTGATTAGGCAATAGGAGCTGATATTAGTGATAAGGCCCCTGAGGGGGTGTACACATAATGCTCCTGTACACATCTGTTCTCCAGTGCAGCAGTGAGGAATCTTGCTGGAGTTGGTGTACAATTACTCGGACATTTCATCTGATTCAATTGATTTATGTCCAAAATGAAGTATGAAATGGTCAGAGAGTGTCTGCTGTGGACTGTGGTCACACTGTGTGTGTGTGTATGAGTGCTGGAGTTGGTGTGTGTGTAATGGGTGTGTGTGAGCATGTTTTTCTCCTTTGTGCAGGAAAGCGTTTAAGCCAGACAGCCAGTTTGCTGCTCTCTGTCGGATAGTGACGGACCCCAATCAGACCCTGAATAGTAAGGTGAAGCTAGCCTTCCTCGAGTACCTGCGGGAACTCCTGCCCATGCTCGACCCGTCCTGCTTCAAGGACTCACAAGGTGCGTATGTGTGTGCGTGTCTACAGCTCCTCTTTCCATCTTCCCTCACCCTTGCCACCCTCACCCACACCATTACCACCCTCACCCTTGCCACCCTCACCATTACCACCCTCATCATTATCACCCTCACCCTCACCATTACCACCCTCACCCTTGCCACCCTTACCCTTACCACCCTCACCATTACCACCCTCACCCTTGCCACCCTCACCCTCACCCTTGCCACCCTCACCCTTACCACCCTCACCATTACCACCCTCACCATTACCACCCTCACCATTACCACCCTCACCATTACCACCCTCACCATTGCCACCCTCACCATTACCACCCTCACCATTACCACCCTCACCCTTGCCACCCTCACCCTTGCCACCCTCACCCTTACCACCCTCACCATTACCACCCTCACCATTACCACCCTCACCATTACCACCCTCACCCTTACCACCCTCACCCTTGCCACCCTCACCCTTGCCACCCTCACCATTACCACCCTCATCCTTGCCACCCTCACCATTACCACCCTCACCATTACCACCCTCACCCTTGCCACCCTCACCCTTGCCACCCTCACCCTTGCCACCCTCACCCTTGCCACCCTCACCCTTGCCACCCTCACCCTTGCCACCACCACCCTCACCCTTACTTCCTTTTCCTTTCCAATGGCTGTGCCCTCCCTGCAGAGATCAGACAGGCAGTGGCCAAGATAGTCAAGTTCACGGTGGAACCGAAGAGTGCTGAGATCAGGAAACAGAGCCAGATGGTCATCATAGCATTCTTTGACCTTTCCCCTGCCAACTTCTCCCTCATCCAGCGTACCCTGCCCAAGGCTGACCAGGAGAGCGCCAACAGGATCCTCAAGACATACATTGCCGAGCTCCCCAGCTCTGGGGACGAGTCTGACCTGGAGAGCAGTGCCACACCACGACCACGGAGGGCTGGCCATTTCAAGGTGAGGCCATCTTGTGTGTGTACCAAGGGTATCGGTTTAGGAGCTGTATGTTGTGTGTGTGTGTTTCAGCCTGTGGCAATGGTGCGTAAGGTAGTGCATGTGTACTGCTGAGCTATCATGTGCAGGTGTTTTTTTAAAGAAAAATTGCTGAAGGGGTGAAATATAGATAGTCATCTGCGAGGGGCCATACATGTGTCAGTGTATATGCATGTAAATGGTACAAACACCTGAAAAACTTCCACATGACATTGTAGAGAGTGTAGTTGATATTTGTAACAGAAAACCTAGACGTATTGCTGTATAAATGTACTTTATTTACTTTTACAAAAAATGCTCAGGGGGGCACAAAATGCTCAAGGGGATGGCGAATGCCCCACCTCCTCCTCCCCCCCCCTAAAAAACCGTGATGTGCTAGATCACATGCAATTCGGTCGGCTGTGCAGTCAGTCACCTGCTAGTCTCGAATAGAGGAGATGTTGAGGCTAGGAGTCGTAAAGATCATGACTTTGGATGGAAGGGGTGTGGTCTTTCATAGTGTGAGAGGTGTGGTCTATTGACATGACAATGAGTGTGTGGTCTGTTATTATATGGAGGGGTGTGGTTTATCATTGGATGATGTGGATGTGGCAATATTCTGCTGCAGCCATTGGAAATATTGTTTACTGTTGTGTATCAGGGTCAGGCAGGGGTGCGGCAGGGCCAGGTGCGGCAGCATTCCAAGACACAGAAGTTGACTGATGTGGGTGCCTCCCTGCCCCCTAGTGGGGCCCGGGGCCTAAGGGAGAAACGTTTCGTCTCTTCCCACAGTCCCAACAAGCACGGCAGCTATGACCCAAGCAAGAGCATGACCCTGGGCTCGGCCAATCGTGCCCGTGCACGAACCCCTAGTAGTGGGCGCAGCACGCCCAGTTTAATTCCGACCCCCCGAAGGGGATTGGCACGCCCGATGTCCACCACTCCAGGATCCTCTCCCTCGACCTCCAAAGGACGCAAGGGGGCGCGTGTGGTGCCTCCTCGGTCTGCCAGTGTGGGCCCTGAAAAGCTGTCCCAGCAACTCTATTCCAAGACCAACTCCCGGCACAGTGGCGGCAGCCCCGCCTCCAGACAGGCGGCCATCAGGATCCCCCGCCCCGGCAGTGCTAGGTGAGGCACCTCTCTCCCCCCCCCCCTCCCATGCAGCATTCCTAGACTGTTGTAGTAGGCCATCTTATTGGTTGGGTGGAGGGAGGGGTGGAGGGGAGGGTTCCAGGGGTGGAGGGGAGGATTCCTTTTGTGCTGAGAGGTTACTTTACTGGTGGAGTGTTTCTGCACTGGTGCTGTTTGGCCACCTCAATCCTTGGGGCATGGTGAAGGTGTGCTCACATAAACCTGTTCTATTTAGAAGTGGCAATTCTCTCTAATTCTATTGGTAGTATAATTTCATCACCAGTAGGGGCTGTCCCTCCACCAGTGGGAGTGCCCTTTTGTCTGTACTGGACATTGCTATACCTTGCACCTACTCTTGACTGGTTCATGCTGTTGTTGTGTGTGTGTGTATGTATGTAGGTCAGAGTACACTCCCTCGCTCTACCAGAATGGCGGTGACAGTGTCAGTCCCACTCCAGTGGAGAACTTCTCCTTCTCTGACCTCCCCAACCTTGACTTCGGCTCCCCTGACGAAGACGAAGGTGATTATGTTTTCTTGATTGTGGCAGCATGCAGACGTGTGTGTATGCGTGTCCTCTCTCTTTCTCACTCTCTTTCTGTGTGTGTGAGAGAGAGAGAGAATCAGGACCTGTGTGATAATGTGGGTGTGTGTAGATGCATCTCTATGGCAAAGTGTTTTAAGTGGATGTGTGTGTGTGTGTAGGTGAGTATGTGGAGGCTGACCACATGTGTCTGGTGGCCAAGCGACTGATGGAGAATGAATCTGCTGACTGGCAGAATATCTTGCAGACCCTCTACACTCTTTCCCGGGAGTTTCCCGATCGCTGCAAGTGGGAGGAGCACTTCAAGACAGTCCTCCTCCGCCTTATGGCCATCTTTGCCGAGACGGACGACTCCGGCCACAAGGTGCTGGTGCTGCGCATCATCCGTGAGATGATGAAGAGCGAGCATTCCCTGCTCAAGGACTATGCAGAGATGACCGCCATGAAGGTGCTCAAGGCATTCGCTGACCCTGACCCCCTGGTACGTATGTGCGCATCTGTGTACATGTGTACATGAGAGATAGTGTATGTGTGTGTGCCAGTGTATATATGAGAGATTTTGTATGTGTGTGCCCATGTACGTATGAGAGATAGTGTGTGTATATGTGTGTGCCAGTGTATGTATGAGAGATAGTGTGTGTATGTGTGTGCCAGTGTATGCATTAGAGATTGTGTGTATGAGTGTGCAAGTGTACGTATGAGAGATAGTGTATGTGTGTGCCAGTGTATGTATGAGAGATAGTGTGTGTATGTGTGTGCCAGTGTATGTATGAGAGATAGTGTGTGTATGTGTGTGCCAGTGTATGTATGAGAGATAGTGTGTGTATGTGTGTGCCAGTGTATGTATGAGAGATAGTGTGTGTATGTGTGTGCCAGTGTATGTATGAGAGATAGTGTGTGTATATGTGTGTACCAGTGTATGTATGAGAGATAGTGTGTGTATATGTGTGTGCCAGTGTATGTATGAGAGATAGTGTGTGTATGTGTGTGCCAGTGTATGTATGAGAGATAGTGTCTCTATATGTGTGTGCCAGTGTGTTTATATTCTATTTCGTGCTTTATATATTGAACTCTCTGTTTGACATTACTATTGTTGTTGTCGTTGTTGTTGTCTATGCAGGTGAGCCAGGCGGCTGAGGATGTATTCCCCCTGTTGGCCCCGGCCATACCCACAGAGAGTGCCTTGGCCTTGCTGGCCCCTATAGCCCTAACAGAGAAGTACCCCATGCTACTGGGCGTCATCAAACTCCTGACCAAGGTCTGTGACAACCCCCTGACTGTTGTGCCCCCCAAAGGCCTCATTAGTCGGTAAAGGAGTGTCAGTTCTAAAGTGTATGTGCTCATGTTATCGCTTCTCAGCAGATTCCATGCAAGTTAGGAATTCTTGAACCTTGAGTCTGATAGTTGCCAGGTGGTGTTATTTCTTGGTTGTAATTTAATGAGTGGATAGGGTGGTTACTAGTAATGTGTGATTTGTGAGTGATGTGACCATGATGATCAGAGCATCTTGTGTGTATGTCTAAAGGTCATTGTTCAAGTGGATGTGGATTATCTGGTGAGCAAGTTGGCAGAGGTGATTCCTGGGGTAACCCGGGGTTACGGCCACAGTGAGAGCAGTGTACGCAAGGCGAGTGTCTTCTGTCTGGTGGCCATGCACAATGTGGTGGGGGACGAGATGAGGCAGCACCTCCACAAACTCAGCTCCTCACAAGTACGTCTAAGCACACTTAACCTACTTACTATGGAGTGACCTTCATGATAATAATACACCGTTATGGTAATGTGTGTATTTGTGCCACTATTGGCTCTGCCCTCATAATATAAAACTTTTGGCCGTTATGGTGATGTGTCTTTTTTTTGGCCACTATTGTTTGTGCCCTGATCATATGACCTGCTCCTTGATCATGTGACCTTGTGTGTAGACCAAGCTGTTGGACCTCTACATCAAGAGAAACCAGCAGGACATGGCCAAGGCCTCAGGGGTTGCCCCTGCCACTCACAGCACTAAATGACTACACGAAGACAACTACTCCACCAGGTCAGCAGTTTATACTGGTGGTGGTGGGGTGGGAGTGGGAGGGGCTCTCTGTCTACGCTGTATAGACAGGACTTGCTAATGTTCAGTGTTGCCGTGTTGTAAAGGCAATTGACATGTTATATTCCAGCTTGGTATATTTGGGCTTTTGTTGGCTTAAATTTTTTGGGGGCATATTTCAGTGTTAAGTAACTCTCTCATAAGAAATAGGAATTCCCCCCCCCCCCCCCCCCCCCAGACTGAGTATTTTTTGGTGATAAAAAATCCAATTATTACATTAATGGAGTTTGGCATATTGTTAAGCCTAGTTTGGCATTATTTAATTTACTAATAGTGTGTCCACAGTGATGATGTTAATGTGTGTTTCTGTAGGCACTTCTCATCACCTTCTCTTGGCTAACGTACTGACTGCTGACATGGCGGCAGTACTCCACTCCACCCATCAACACTCACTCACCTTTCTTGCCCTCTCTTCTCCTGTTGTTTCCTCTCCCCAACTGCAACAAACTTTTATAATCTCAATAATTATAAATGCATTGTTATCATCAAGTTGTTGTTAGTCTATTAATAGTAACAATAGTAATGATGCATTTAAGTTTGTTGGGTTGTTACTAACATGTCAGGACGGGTCATATACTAGTCACTGTTATTATCACTTTACCAACACATGTACCAACTCAATGCTACTCCCTCAGGAACTGGTCTTTCTTACTCTCACCTTTGACCTCATGTGCTCTAATTGTTTGTGATCAAATGTTCTTGGTGTTCATATTTGCAGTCTTCAATCTTGACCTATGACCTTTTACACTAATACATCTGTGTGTGTATATATAATCATATTTTATTGCAAGTGAATGGAGAGATGTACTGTATCCTTTGTACACATTGAGCGTTATGAGGGGAGGGAGGGAGGAGCTGGACACAAGAGGGCAGTGACTGTTGCCTTGTGTTGTGTTGCATTAAAGGACCCCAGTCATAAATTGTTCATGAGCTGATAGAATCCAATTTCCCCCTCGTATTTTAGCACCAAAAGGCAGATTATTCTAGGTCTAGTACTTTCAATTATTATTTTAAATAATATATTTTTAAAAAGGAAGTACTTATATATTTTTTGGTCTGTTAAAGAAAGAAAAAATCATTGTTGACTTCTGAAGCATTTTCAAGTTCTGAGGGGTTTTTTTTGGTGCAGTCAAATTTAACCTAGTTCTACCTTATTAGGTATCTTCAGAGTGACTCTGCATAGTGCTGTGTGTAGGGTGAAGTGCGGTGTGTAGGGTGAAGTGCGGTGTGTAGGGTGAAGTGCGGTGTGTAGGGTGAAGTGCGGTGTGTAGGGTGAAGTGCGGTGTGTAGGGTGAAGTGACCCAGTCATAACAGTTAAGTGGTGACTTTTGTCCCGGTCTAAATGGTGGAAGTGCTGGTTGCTCATTAATTCTGTGATGAAGTGGATAGTAGGTATGCTGGACCTCATGAACTGAGCTGCATACATGTATGTATGTATGTATAGTACATTACATACCATTGGAGAGAGAGCTCTTGAAACAAGCTGTCTGGATGTTTTTTAAAATTTTTATTAAATTTTTTTTTTTTTTAGAAATAGACAATGAGGTAGTTAGAATGATTCAATTATCTCTCGTAAATAATTCATGTTATAAGACTGCCAATTCAAAACTTTTATTGTCAGCATAGAACAAATGTTTTGCACATGCCCAGTGACTTGGTGACCCAAGCCATTAGCTCCAAAAGTGATCATTTATTTCATTGTGATTAACCAACCACCCACCCACCCACCCACCCATCCTCCTCCACTCCTATTGAAACAACTTTAACTATTTGAAGAATAAAACCAGTGGTTCCTAAAGTTTGTGCTATATTCCTGCCATGGACATGCACTGCACGAGTTAGTCATGTCTGATGTGACAGGAGGAGACAGAGTTGTCTACAGTCCAATAATCATGTGATATGAACCATTGGCTATGCATGCAAATACACACTAGACCAGTCAATGCAATGGACAATAGTAGAAGAATAAAACTAAATGAAGCATGTGCCTGCAGGCACTATAGCTATACACATCATACACATGTCTTCTGTGAGGTGATGTATTAACATGGTTGGATAATTAGAATGTACAAGAGTGTGTGGTTCAGAATAAAGCATTGTAGAATTAGGGTTATGGTCCTCCTGTGCCTCCCTGCTCATGTGTGTTGGCTGCACTGGGGGGGCTCTCCTGGGTCTCCACCACCTCTTGTTGCTCCCCTGGGGAGGCAACGGTGGAGGGGGTGTGGTTGCCTTTCTTGCTGTGATGATCCTTACTTCTCTCCAACTGCAGCAATAGCACAAACACACCACATCACAGAGAAGGGCACCACATCAGGAACCTAATCACACCTTGCACATATGATGTGCTCATGATGTCACATGTTAAGCTTTCCAAGCCTGTGCCCAATGTGTAGAAGCTAAATTAGTTGACGATCCTTACCTTATCAGTGTTGTTGCCAGAGCTGTGTTTGCTGGTGCCTCCTCCACCACCGCACTTGCCCTTGAGTGCAGGGTTCACATGGAAGCAGTAGGCACAGCGGAATGTGAGAAACTCAAACTCGTCCAACAGAGCCATGCCGTTGTGGGAGTGGCACTTCTTGCAGATGAGAGCGTATCTGTTGTTGGGGCCGTCCCCTACCAGGAACTCCACCACCTGCAGCATCATCACAACACAACACAACACAACACAAACAATGGATGTTGTTGTGTTGACAGAGGAGGACACATCATGTGGAGGAGGTGCACTGAGTTGTACTGTGCAGACATTCCACACAGTTGCATATGGAAATGACCTCTCCTTGGTCCTATGACTTGGGAGTCCTCTCCCACCAGACCAGACCCTGACCTCTCCCTGGAGGGAGGTCCTATATACATAGATATCCCTGCGCTCACAGGAGGGAGGTTCTATATACATACACATCCCTGTGCTCACAGGAGGGAGGTCCTATATACATACACATCCCTGCGCTCACAGGAGGGAGGTCCTATATACATACACATCCCTGCGCTCACAGGACGGAGAACTGGCATAAAAGAAAGAGACTGTCACATGAGAAAGAAGAGGGAAGACGGTAGCCCAACTAACCATAGGTGCTGATACATGCATTCACTTCTGTCTTCATTGAAGTGCTCACTCCATAAGACCACTCCCACCACAGAGCAGCTACCCACAAAAACTTTTCAGGCACACACACTCAGATACTACACACACACACACACACACACACACACACACACACACACACACACACACACACACACACACACACACACACACACACACACACACACACACACACACACACACACACACACACACACCCACCCACCCACCCACCCACCCACACAATGAATGTGTATAACCCATCAAGCACTGTCACCAACCCTATTCCAGCCTGCACTCCTTACCTTGTCCATGTTGGAGCGGTCCCTTGGCAGAATAGGACACGGAGTAGGAGGGCCAGGAGGTGCTCCCACACACATCCCTAAATAACCCACACCACAACAGTTCATTTAATTGCACACATACACAACTAAAACACCACACATCCCACACTGTGACTGCTAGGGTGAGCTGGAGCATACACAGCACACACACAGAGAGTTCTCCCTGCCCTTGAGTGTTTGTACCAGGAGGGATGAAGGGCTGCATACTGTCTGTGGTGTCCATAGCAGCCACGTCGCCATCATGACTGCTGGGGGTGGAGGTGGGAGGTTGATAGCGGGGAACTGCATGACCCCTGCCTGCAGTAGAGGGGGGAGAGGAGGCTGTGTGTGGGGTCATGGTGGGTGTGTGTGCTAGGTGCTGCTGTGAGGGGTGGGGGGAGGAGGGCACACGACGTCTGAGCTCCGACTGTCCTCCCTGCATGGCTGACGACGGATCTGTGGCTTGTTTGAAGGAGGAGTTGTGCAGGGACGGGTGTGTGGGCTCAAACCTCTGCAGCAGCTCCAATACCACTTTGTAACTCTCCTTCTCCATCACCTGGTTTAACTGCACGCACGCACACACACACAGAGGGTCTCTGGATGCACACCTTGTCTGGCATCACTCACCATAGTACGCTTCTCCTCATGTAGAGTGGCCAGTTCACGATCTGTGCATGAGACCAGTAAACACATGACAACCATACACATGACGGTCATGTACAATCAGACATTGTCACCAATCAGATAGTAGTCACGTTGTGACCAGAGGTTGACTATGCTATACGTTGGCTGCGTCATAACCAGACGCGGGTGACATCATTACCGGACAATTGCCACATCACAACCATATATTGATCAAGTCAGGACCAGACATTTGTCTGGACGTAAATGGATACAGAGAACTAACACAGATTAGCGACCCACAGTTCAAGGTCCAACATTAGTAGGAGTGTGGCTATGTAAGAGCTATGTTGAATCTAAAACAAACAGCTTGGTGGTCCTAACGTGAGTGAAAACAAGGTCAAGGGTGCACAACATATGGTTAAAGGAAGCCAAGAGTTAGGACCATTAATAAACCATTTCATCTCCCATATATGCAAGAATAATTAAACTAGCTACATACATATATATATATATGACCTCTGACATACCAAACTTAGCTTTGCGGTGAGAGAAGCAGGAGTTGAGGAGTTTCTTGATGAGGTAGACCCTAACACGACATAATTAACACAGCTAGCATCATAAAGACACTGAAACACTAAAATAATATTGGTAATGTCATAACAGTGACACTAACATATGATGTACCAATACAGTGTAACTATAACACAACACAACAGACATGTCCATTCCATGTCAGGACAATACTACAGCATTCAATAGCCAGAGGCTAACAAGATACGCCCCTACATTGTGTAATTATGACTCATTCCATTCCATAGCATTCTCAATCCATTGCACAATGCATTCCTTGTGTAGTGTGCCGAGTTGTGTGTGTGTGTGTGTGTGTGTGTGTGTGTGTGTGTGTGTGTGTGTGTGTGTGTGTGTGTGTGTGTGTGTGCGCGTGCGAAATCAACAGGAACACTTGCATATTGTTGGAGGAGTCAGACTCCGCCCACTCCCACCAGGGCACTCACACAATGGGGAAGAGGAACATGGGCACCAGGTAGACCAGCCACTCCCCCCAGGTGGAGGGCATCAGGTACAGATAGAGCATGCCCAGACTGAGGATGTACAGGGCAAAGGACAGCAGCAGCAAGTAGGACATGAAGCTCCTCTCATGTTCCTGGTTCTTCCTCCTGCTCTCTGCCTTGCTGATCAGTTGCTGCAATACACACACACAAAGGGAGCATGTGTCCTCTTCAACCATCCACCTCCACTAGTTCATAAACATCATGTGATAGTCCACTTGAACAGCCCCCACAGCCCCTGACAGCAGCTCACTGAGCAGACACAGCATTGCTTCACTCAGCATCAGCCCACAGAGTGAGCGCACCATCACCAGCACCTACCACTGCACTGCTATTACCACTGCTTCTACTACTAGTCCTGCTACTAGTCCTGCTGCCAGTCTCTGCATCGCCATAGACTGTGCTCATCATAAAAGACACAGAGCAACACACCACAACAAGAAATGAATCTCCACCAGTGGAAATGAACCCCCACCAGAAGAAATGAACCCCCACCAGTAGAAATGAACACCCACCAGCAGAAATGAACCCCCACCAGTGGAAATGAACCCTCACCATCGGAAATGAACCCCCACCAGCAGAAGTGAACACCCACCAGCAGAAATGAACCCACCAGTGGAAATGAACCCTCACCATCGGAAATGAACCCCCACCAGCAGAAGTGAACCCCCACCAATGGAAATGAACACCCACCAGCAGAAATGAACCCCCACCAATGGAAATGAACCCCCACCAGCGGAAATGAACCCCCACCAGTGGAAATTAACCCTCACCATCGGAAATGAACCCCCACCAGCAGAAGTGAACCCCCACCAGCAGAAGTGAACCCCCATCAACAGATGTGAACCTCATCAACAGAAGTGAACCTCATCTACAGAAGTGAACCTCATCAACAGAAGTGAACCGCATCAACAGAAGTGAACCCCCACCAGCAGAAATGAACCCCCACCATCGGATATGAACCCCCACCAGCAGAAATGAACTCCCAGCAGCAGAAATGAACCCCCACCAGCAGAAATGAACCCCCATCAACAGAAGTGAACCTCATCAACAGAAGAGAACCCCCACCAGCAGAAATGAATCCCCACCAGCAGAAATGAACCCCCACCAGCAGAAATGAAACCCCACCAGCAGAAATGAACCCCCACCAGCAGAAATGAACCCCCACCAGCAGAAATGAACCCCCACCAGCAGAAATGAACTCCCACCAGCGGAAATGAACCCCCCACCAGTGAAATGAACCCTCACCCGCGGAAATGAACCCCCACCAGCAGAAGTGAATCCCCACCAGCGGAAATGAACCCTCACCAGTGGAAATGAACCCCCACCAGCGGAAATGAACCCCCACTAGTGGAAATGAACCCCCACCAGCGGAAATGAACCCCCACTAGTGGAAATGAACCCCCACCAGCGGAGATGAACCCCCACCAGCAGAAATGAAACCTCATCAACAAAAGCGAACCCCCACCAACGGAAATGAACGCCCACCAGCAGAAGTGAACCCCACCCACCAGTAGAAATGACCTATTACAAACTTTAGCTTCAGGCAGGGGGATGTTTGATTTGTGAATAGTTGGTGTATTTATCCTGATACTCTCACTGCCTCCACCCAGTAACAGAACCATCCAATATTAGTCATTGCCATGACAACGCCCTGATATTGGTCTAAGCATAGAACTTGACCATATCCATATCAAAAGCACACATATACCTTCTCCAACTCTTCCAAGATATCCTTACTGCTTCTCTGGTCCTTCTACAAGACGAACAATATTAAGGGAGGTCACCTCAGTAAATTTATTGTACCTTCCAGGAAAATAGTCCACCCATTCGCATTTATGGGGTTGCTGAGCAGCTGCGGCCCAATGAAATGGAGTATCCAGGAAGATTTAAACGAAAGGAGGTAAAGGTCATCATCGGTCTCGCAAAGCCACACCCCCAGTCAATTTAAGTTGCACCTGTGAATCCTGAACGATTTTTGGCTAACTTTGCTTTTCCCGAAGAGTCTAGGAGCGTAACTATATCCTTTACCAGACGCTGCATATTTTCAGGTCATCCTTGAAGAGCAGGTAATAGTCCTCAGGCCAGATCCATGGAGAGATGGCAATAGTGCCAGGCAAGACCCATGGAGAAAAAGCTATATAGTTTGAGTCAAGGTGTGTAGTGAATGGTGCAGGGAATCCCATTTTGTTAGGTTTTGGATTCTGAGATCCGAAATTTTGAAAATTTGTTCTTGCTCAAAAGTCCTTGCTGTAGGATGTGTCTATCTTGAAGATTGAATTATATTTGGTAAGGTTCTTTAGTGATATAGTGGATAACACACAAATATGCATACATAGGTAGAAACTGTTTTTAGCCTGACACACACAGAGGAAGAGGTGTAGACAGGTGGTATCTATCCCATGGCACTCCCAGACTCCTCCCCTTTATTCACAGCACTGGATGTATTACATCACCAGCATGCAAATAGAGTGGTTCTGGTGACTTGCCTGTTCATTCCCCCAGCCCTGGTGGGGACCAAAATAATTTTATAATGAGGTTTTAAAAAAACCACACCTACCGGCAAGGTTGTAAATTTTTTTGAAGTGACTGAATGTTTTTGACACCATCTCCAGTACCTGGTGCTATATATTAACGTGCAAAACAAAACTTCATGAATAGGTAGTTCTGTTTAACCAAATGAATGAATGTGGCTTTTATGATTTCGGTCCACGGATGAGTAAGGAACACGGAATGCACAGGCAAGTCACCAGACCCACTTTATTTGCATGCTGCTGCTGATGCAGTACATCCAGTGCTGTGAATAAAGGGGTGTGGTCTGGGACCAGACTAGAGTCAAGTGGTGTATGCATATCAAGTCTAGGTCTGCAGCTCCAAGGGTTGATTTTGCCAAAGTACAATTTTGGTTCTTTTTTTTTTCTTTTTTTTTTTTGGCCTCACATGAACACAAAAAGGGGTGTGGCTGTATTTCTTAAAATGTTCCCCTGGCGACACTGATTCCAAATATATATGGATTTGTGAGTATAACTACCTAGGTCCAAGTTTTTTGTTTTTTGTTTTTTTTTTTAATTTTAGGAGTACCAGTTTTGGCATTTTTAGCCTTGCACACAGAGGAAGAGGTGTGGCCAAGTGGGACCCACCCCATGTTAATTGTAAGTCATGTTGAATGTGTATGCCAAGTTGTTAGGCCCATTCCAACTGCCTGTGGTCCATTCCAACTGCCTGTGATCCATTCCAACTGCCTGTGATCCATTCCAACTGCCTGTGATCCATTCCAACTGCCTGTGATCCATTCCAACTGCCTGTGATCCATTCCCACAGCCAGCCTTGACCACTAGATTGGCTGGTAGATGGTGACTGCTGGCAGTCCTGGACTGGAATATTGCTGAAGAAAGGTCATGTCAACTCGTTCAGGCCATGAAAGCGCAGAAATGCAGTGTATAATCTAAATGTTTGGTCGTGGTTGATATTTTTTCTTTTTTTTTCTTCCAATGTAAATTCAGTGGATTTGGAAGTCAATATTTTAAGTCATTTTTAAGTCGAAATATTAAATCATAAGTGAGCTTGTTTTTGGCTGGAAATTTCCAGTCTTGTTTGTTTGTTTGTTTGTTTGTTTGTTTGGCCCTCAACTCCTTCCACAGTTCTCAACCAATCCAGACCAAATTTGTGGTGTTGGAGTATGTTGTCAGTATATTCACTATATTCCAGACATATCAGGATTTAGTCAGGATTCTTTCTTTTTTTTTGACAATAAATTAATTACGTCCTTGTAAGGAATCTTAATTTATGAGGAATATTTGGAATCTAGGAAAAGAAAATTATTTAGATGAAATTATGAAGTTATATAAAATGCTAACTTAATGAGTCGCATGCATAACTGCAATTGGCAATGTTGGCTATAGCAAATATCCCTAGTCCTCTCTTAAACCTTACAACTTCACTGGCATATAACTAAACACTCACAGGACTCTGAACCAATGCACAGTTTTGTGTGTGTTTGTATCTTCTATGTTTCCTAGTTTTCTGGGAGCCTATTCTATATTCCCAGTCCTCATAGGGACACATTTTATATTCCCAGTCCTCATAGGGGCACATTCTATATTCCCAGTCCTCATAGGGGCACATTCTCTATTCCTAGTCCTCATAGTAGTGTAGTAGAAAGTTAGTTAGTTTAACTGGTAAAGATCAAAGGTATATATGTATGACTGAATTTTGTGATGAAAAAGTTACAGGAAACATGTACTCTCTACCTATACTTAGAAGTTATGAATTACTTTGACTGCATGTAGCAGAAGTAGGATCTGTATTCATTAAGTCATTAATCTTTTTGAAAAATAAGATCACTTCTACTTATTCATGAGTAATAATAGCTCTATTCTTCACTGTTTATACAAGAATGGCATTAGGAACAAGTGTGGTGTTCATTGGAACAAGTTTGTAGGTCAAGGTACCTCAATTCTCAGTGTCTTACAGGTTTGAGCTTATTTAACTGTTCTACTCCTTCGTTATTCAATTTTTTCCCCCAGTAATAAGAACAATTAGCATATTTTACGGCATTTAAAGCAAAATGTTATTTTGAATATCTCTCCTCGAACAAAAAGTATAACTGGGAATGACATGTGGACCATTTGTGGAAATAAAAATGCAAGTGTAACGTTGCATTTCATTCAATTGATTGACATGTGTGGAAAGGTGAACTTCAAACAAATGATGTTATCTGTACATTCTATATTCTTAGTCTACACTTCTTGGCATCATCACTTGGACTGAGGAAATCACGGTCACTCGATGGATGGGTCCTCCCTTCAACTCACATTAAAGCATTCAGGTGACCAACCATTATCTACCTTCCTCCCTATCTCCCTTTATCTCTCTTTCTGGTCTATCTGTATTTCTCTATCTCCCCTCCTTTTCTCTTTATTTCCAAAGGTCTCCTATCCCCCCCCCTTTTACTCCCTCCTCTAAACCTCTTCCCTTTACCCTACCCTCCCTCTTTTCCACAATACCTCTTTCTCCATTAATCCCCTCCATTTTTGTTTCTCCCTCCTACTGTTACTTCTTGTCACTTCGTTTTCCTTTCTTCCTCCTTTCCCCCCTTCTATTCCTCTTTCAAACCTTCTTTCCCTGGTTAAGTTCTCCTCCATCTCTCTCCTTACCTGCATATGACCTTTTAAGGTTTCATCATGATATGTTGCAATATTTATACAACTTTAACCAAGAAACCGCATCCAACATGTGCACAGTCACACTCCAGACATGCTGGTTGTAGTCCTGAGTGACTTAATGACTCTAAATTAATTTAATTTATTATGATCAACAAGGAATGCTAAGAATTGAGGAAAGGATAATATCTATTTGAAACTTCAAGAAGCCAACTAAATATAGTCTATAATCCAGTCTCCAACCTGACAACATCACAGGCTATGTCCAATACTAACTATGAACCTACATGAAGCTATATTTGTGTATGTAGATTAATAATTGAGGGTTCATACATAACACAAGTGCGGTCCCACACTAAGACCTGTGGCAAATAATTATTATAATATTTATAAAACACTCGCAGCATTGCCCGGCCGATATCAACATGAAATATTATAGAAGACACTCAAAACACCATTTCTGGACCTTGTACTTCACTCAAATAAAATCTGCTCATAAATAAGCATACAGAATTCCCTTGAATTTTCAGATGGTCGGCCTGCTTTGGAGGCATGGTGTAATGCTGGAAGATAGATTACCGACAATTTGGAACTCACTTGGTTTCAATATTGTTTTTGTTGAATTAGATAGCATGTAGCCAAATATGATCCAGATCATGTCCAAGAGTTTAGCCAAGTATCATTTTTTTTTTGTCTTTAGACTGACATTCCAAGAGGATTAATTGTGACCAGGTGGGATCTAATTCATGTTTCACTCAGAGTCATGATGTGTGTTATTGCAAAGTTTTGGATGACAGATCCAAGGGTTTATATGAGTACCATTTTGGCACTATAAATTGACACACCCACAGTAAGAGGTGTGGCCAAGTGGCCCAAATTTATTTTATCAAAAAACATCCTTGCTGTAAGATGTGTCTATCCTTAAGAGTAAGCTTCATTTTATTTGGTGCCTTGGTGATAAAGTGGATAAACAAACTATATATATATATATATATATATATATATATATATATATATATATATATATATATATATATACATACATACATATATATACATATATATACACATATATATACACATATATACATATATATACATATACATATATATATTCCATATATGTATGAATCAGGAAGAAGCAGGACCTGGAAGTTTCCGATTGGTAGACCTGTGCCTTAACCACTTGGCTATGGTGTATTTAAACATTCCTCAGGTGATACTGATTCCAAATATATATATATATATATATATATATATATATATATAGGTTTGTGGGTCTAATTCCTTAGGTCGAAGAGTTGTACCCGAAGAACCTTTTTTTGTGGCATATTTAGCCTGACAGGCCCAGAGGAAGAGATGTGGCTAGGTTGGATCCAGCCCATATCACTCACAGTTCCAAGAGTCTGTCTGGTAAAACTACCATTTTTGGCCTGACATGAACACAGGAAGGGGTGTGGCCTTATAAATGTAGTTGAAACCATCCCCGGATGAAATTGATTCTGAATATGTATGGGTTTGTGTGGGTAACTAATTAGGTCCGAGTGTTTTCCGAAAGAACCATTTTTGGCATTTTTGGCATTTTTAGCGTGACACACCCAGCAGAAGAGATGTGGCCAGGTGGGCTCTAGCCCATGTTACTCCTAGAGTCAGGTTGTGTATGCATACCAAGCTTTAGGTCTGTAGCTCTAAGAATTTTTGTGATCAAGTATCATTTTTGATTTCCCCCCTCCCCCGTCACTATGGTAACTATTTTCATATGATCCCGGTCCTCACAAGGGCACATTCTATCTTCGGTAGTCCTCATAGAGGCACATTCCATATTCCTAGTCCTCATAGTGGCACATTTATATTCCCAGTCCTCATAGGGACACAGTCTATGTTCCTAGTCCTCATTGGGGCACATTCTATATTCCCTGTCCTCATAGGGGAACATTCTATGTTCTCAGTCCTCATAGAGACACATTATATATTGCAGTCTTTATAGGAGAACATTTTATATATTTTAGTTATCACATTGGTGCAATATCTATCAACAGACAGTTAGGAAAGCAATCGTGTGCTTGCTTGCAGGTGGGTATGAAGTCAGATAAATAATTGAACTAGGGATGAAAGATTGGTCAAACAGATGGGTGGGCAGGAACATGAGCACATAGGCAGCATCACAGATTTAGAAACAGACAGGCAGTCAGGCAGGCAGGCAGGCATGCATGCAAAAAATATTGAATTCATATATTTTACTGATATCTTTAAACTATTCTAAACTATTGTATTCTTCTATTCTAATTTGATGGGATCATTTTGGATCAATTTCAACTAATAGAATCAATACATATACTGCCAGGTAACATAGAATCACTGAAGCTGTTTCATAGCATAGGGGAATTTTTTGTTGTTGTTCCAATTATATAATTTTAAATAAATAAGTAACAATAAATTTCTCTCTGAAGAAAAATGTGTGTGAACCAGGGGCGGGGGCAGCTAAGGGTGAGGGCTAGACAGGCTTGATCCCTCTCACTTTTTAGTAGGTGGGGGCAGAGCCTCCCAATTTTTTTGAACAATGATGTCAACTTTTGAATGAAGTAGCTGCAACTCAAGCCTCTCTCTCTTTCTCTTTTTCTGCCTCTTCTCTCTCCCCTCTTGCTCACTGGGACAGAGAGTATTGTGTGTCTACATACATATGCAAGTCTCTGCTAAAATATCTGTATGTGTAGATACACTTAAACACCACCACCACATGTAAACCACTGACAGTATTCATCAAAGAATAATCTTGCATTTTGCCAGCTGGCTCTGAAATTTGAACCAGCTGGAAGTTTATTTTGACAAAATGGCTAAGAAAATGAGACAGGCAAGCTTGCTTGATGCTTGGTCATCAGAAAAGAGACAGTGTTAGAGTTCAGCCAGAGATAATCCTTGAAGATCAAGATCAGCCTGAAATTTATCCTGTAACTGAGAAAGTCAATAAAGATTGAGAGATATTCAACCTGAGATTGGTGATCCCACTTTCAGAGAAGCTGAAATTTCATGTTCTACATCAAACCAGGCAATTGGTAGCTCTAGTATTTTTAATGAATACCAGTCCATATGTTGTACAGACCATATCAACCATTTCAGCCTAAAAATAAAGATATATGTTATACACACAAGTAGTTAACAGAAAACTGTGATCTTAATGAAGTTGCCAGACAATTTTGTGCAGTGTCATATGAACACAGGAGGCATTGCTTGTATGTAGGGAATAAAGCTTGCAACGCCTTACCTGCTTATATTAGGTAAACTGAGACCCCCCCCCCCAATATTTTGATGCATGAGCCACCCCTGATGTGAGTGAGTGGGTGAGCCATATTAGGTGCAGATGTGCACAAGAAATGTTAGAGAGCTACTTATTCATGAAGAACATTATCTTTCCATGAAGAATAACATAAATTGGATGTCTTGTCCATAAATGTTGCTCAATATTGATAAGTTGAAATGTTTTAATACTGGTTGATGTGGAACATGAAGATTAAAAAAAGCAACATTAAAAATTTTTTTTTTTAATTAGTGCACATATCTTACAATACTGCAATACTGAAACTCTCACATTGAGGTATAAAAAGATTAATAGGATGGTCATTATTGCAATTAATAATGATGTATATGTTCAAAATATAATTATATGAAATACAATATACATACATAACTGCATATTTTTTAGAGTGTTGCAAAAATTAATAAAAAAATATATTTGTACATTAAAATATTTGAATTTTATCATTGCCATAGTCAGCAACATACACAAAACCATCTTTATTTGCACATATACCATGTGGAAGATTAAAATGACCTTCATTTTTACCACGACGACCAATTGAGGTCACATACACCCCCTCAGTGGTGAACACTGACACATTGTGGAGACCACCATCTATCACATACACACACTGACCAGCTACCCACACACCCCACGGATTCTTCAACTTCTTCACTCCATTCTCATCACAGCCAAAGGAGCGAAGCAGGTCACCATCGATACTGAAGACTCTGATGGCAGAGTTACCATCATCAGTAACATACATGTTGCCATGGCAGTCAAGAGACAAGTCACTGAATGGACCCATACCTCTGCCAGCAATGTTCCTCAAGTACTTCAGTTTGCTGTCATACACCATAATAGTGCCATTGTTGTTGCACTCACACAACATCAATTCTTCTCTCGCTACTGCCAAACCCCAATATCCTGGGCCTTTAACCTGTTTGACCTCGTGGACCTTTAGATTACGTCCATACTTGTTCCATCTCAATACCTTATTTGATTCTTGATCAATGCAGTAAATATTATCTTCACCATCAACAGCAATACCACTACACCATGCCAGATTATGGTCGACTTTCTTTTCTCTCTTCCCCTCTTTGTTAAAGATAATCATAATATCTTTTCGTAGAACAACCAGAATCTTACCCACAGAATTGACAGTGACACCAGAAGGCTCAGTCATGTCACCCCACACACTGACAGGCTTGCCTAGTTTAGAAGCAGGGACAGAGACAAACACGGAGTAGGGACTGCCAGCCACTTTCTTCCCATCCACTGACACACTCAGTTCATGCCATCCACGCACAGTGGGTGTGTACTGGATGGAATAATTGCTTCCATTAATTCGATCAGCATTGCATTTAATGATGCATCCATTGGACAGAGACTTCAAATTGCTGTCAATTTTACAGGTGCTTTTTGTCGGTCGACCGTTAGCAAGTCTAGTGACCAATATAGCTTCAGACATGGTGTTAAGTACTGCAGCATTAGTTCCTTCACCACTGATGGTACACTTCTTAGGTGCAATAGAGAGTCGAGTCAACTTGGCCTTGGTCTGGCAGAGCTTCTGCAGGGAGTCAACACATGACACCTGCAACTCAATGTTTGCCTCCTCCACTGGCTCCAAACTTCCCACTTCCTTATCTTCAATTCCTTTTTGTATTTGAGAAGCAAGTCCAGCATGCATACCCATGAAATCATTATCACCATGGTGGTGCACAGACTGCTCAATGTGATCTAAAATACTCTGGATCTCTGCACAAGTGTGAGATAAGCACTTTTCTTGTGCTGATAGTTTATCCATCTTTTCTTGCACTCCCTTTGTGGCCTCATCTAACAGTTCCCTCTTGCGATCATCCACAATCCTCTGGAGTTCTAAAAATGAGGATTCAATGCTTTCAGTTACAGAGAGCCCCTGAGCCTCCAGCTCATTCATAGCGGTCTGTACCTCCACAACAGCATCGGACAGGCTGACCTTTAGTTCTCTAAGGGGCTTTAACTGTTCTATGAGCTTTTCCCGTATTTTAGGGGCAGCTATCTTGCAATATTCTAATTTGTGATCCTTGTGCTCTGTTACTATGTAGTGGGGACAGATAGGACTACTACAGTCAAAGCAGAACATTGTCAAAGGTTCATTGTGAGTTTTACATTTTTTAGCAGGAGAATTTTCAAGTTTAGCTCCAAATTTTGCATATGCTTCATGCTGATATACCTCACCACGAGTTTCTTCCGGTAAGGGCATGGTGGTTTGGATGCTTTTTATGAAGAAAAATGTTTACTTGTCGAACAGCACTCAGGGAGGATGATTTCCTCAAAACAGTACTCCCAAGACAAGAGAAAGGCTGCTCAGCACCTGTTCTGAGGACTAGTTTGAGAAGACACTTCTTGCAAGTAGTAATTGCACTTTTGCTCTGTGTAGTGTTTCTTGCAAATAGCAGAGGTAATTTCACTTTGCAGGTCTACCAGGGTCTTCCTCATAAATGTTTACCTCCAGACAAGGATGTACACACTAACTAAGCAATACTAACTTGTCTCCTTTAAATACTCAAGAAACTCAGAAGCTGTGCAAAACAGGATATGGTTACCACACAAGCAGAATTCTGTGCAATCATTTATTGCCCCAACAGTGATCATGCTGGAATGTCCAATATTGTCTGTTTGGTTAGTTTTTTTTTTTTTTGTTTGTTTTTTTTTTGCTTCATTTTTTCATGCCACTAGATGATGACTAAAGAAATTTAAATATTATATTTTAGGAGGTTGCTGAAAATATTTCAAAGAACAAGAAGTATTCCATTGCTTTATCCTCCCCCCTCCCTCTCTCTCTTCCCCTATTTTGTGAGTCGTATTGTGTGCTATGTGGGACCCTAAACATTGCAAGGCTACTGGTGGGCAGGCAAGGCATTAGCATTTCTTCAAATGAGATGCACAGAAACTTCTTGGATCAATTATGATATAAGATTGACCTCCACCAGTACTTCCATCTAGAGGTTTGAACTCTCCTTTCAAGCTGATCTTGTCCTATTCACCCTGAAAATTTGATTTTTCTTTGATGTATCTATGCATGAAGTTAAATTTCATTATGTTCTTGGTGGAACATGAAGCCTCTCTTTTATTTTTGGTCAAATCCAGCGTGTTGTCACATATCTAACTCTTTTAGGGTGAGGAGGGATAGGGGTTTGTATCAAGTGTTTCAAAAACAGCGATAATTTTAGGATTTAGGCAAAGTTTAAAGATTCATAAGCACACAAATCTCAGAGATTCCAACACAACTGACAACCAACTTTATGATAAACAAAATTTTAAAAAAACCAAAAAAAACCAGATACTAAATCATGAATATTGTTAAAAACACAGAATCTATAATAATGATAATATTGAATATAGATGTTCCCACACTTATCCAGTCCATTATTATGTTGTAAATACAACCCCCCACCAAAAAGTTAAAAATGGAAACTGTGAGAACCAGTGTACCAAATGAGTTCCTATTTGCAGGAAGAATGTGGACCACATGAGCATTGTTTACAAACTCACCTGGCTACACCACTTCATATGGTCGTCACAGGTCAACAAAATAAGCCAAAAAAGAGAACTTGAAAATGGTGGACCATATGAACACAAATTTTTCAGGAGGGACCTTTGTGTACCACATGAACATGCCAAGTCCCACTGGCCACACCCTTTCCTGTGGATGTCACTGGCCAATAAAGACAAAAAATGGAGATTTCAAGTTTGGGTTTATGTGTTCTGGTCCCATCAACAGGGTTTTTAAAAAAGGAAGTTGAGCTGAATTTGATTAAATGAATATACGAAATGCAAATGGGCAGTTATATGTAGCTTTGTCCAGGGTTGGCACCCCAAAGAGATTGACAATTTGACACCAAAACAAAAGGACATGAATTGTTCAAAAATATTATATTAAGATATGTAAAATTATATTGTGTACAAAATTATTTTTTAAAAGCAGCAAACAACTTTGTCTTATTTATACATACTAATGAAAACCAGCTCTATGAGCATTTTTTTGGCCTACCTTTGGTGGGCTACAGTCATAAAAATGTTCTTTGAAGACACAGGTTGTAGACTTTTAAAACAAAGTGAACATGTGATTAAGTCAAAGGGTTTCTTTTAAGTGCTATTATTGACATTTTAGCCTTACACACAAAGAGGAAGAGGTGTGACCAGATGGGACCCACCCCACCCCATGTTATTTTCAGTCAAGTTGTGCCTGTATGACAGAGTTTTAGGCCTGTACTTATATATTTTTTTATGGTGAGAGTACTGTTTTTGGGTGTGGCCATATAGATATGCTTATGACGTTCCCCTGGTGACACTGATTCTAAATATATATATATATATATATGGGTTTGTGTGTCTTGCCCCGTTCTTTTTTCTGCCAAAAGGACCATTTTTGGCATTTTTTAATATAGAAAGAGATGCAGCCATATAAACCTGCTAATGACATTCCCCTGATGACACTGATTCTAAATATCTATGGGTTCATGGGTCTAACTTGAACCGTTCAAGCATGAATCGCAGACACACAGATAGACAGACAGACTATTTGTACTTTATAGTATAGATATTTATGGATGGGTGAGATGGAATTTTTCAAACAAAGGTCGTCCCTGTGGAGGGATACCATTGCTACTTCTCTAAGACAGCTATAGTAGTTTTAATGACCAGGTTTGGGTCCATAGCAACTGAGAGGATGGGTCAATGACAGCTTCATTTGCTCTTGTGAATGTTATACTGACTAGCAACAATATTTTGCTCAATTTACTACCCAGGCGGACATTTTGCGTCTGTATATATATATATATATATTAATTATTACCTACTCGGCTGCCTTCTGGGACTTGTCAATCCTACTAGGAGGAAGAAAACAATCCCACATGATTGGTCATCCCTCCAACTATCATTACAGTATTCAGGTAACTTTCTGCTCTCTCCCTATTCTTCCTCTACTCTTACCACCTCCTCTTTCTCGACATCCCTCCCACTCTCTCTCCCTTTATTCTCTCCCCCACTAGCTCATTTTCCTCCTTCTGATCATATTCCTTTCCATCTCCCTGTCCACTCTGACTATGAGAGTGATATATATAATTATGTTTATATTGTGATGTTTATATTGTGTTTTTAGTAACTATATATCTCAGACATACCTTGCTCCATTCGAGATGCATTTTGGCTGTAAATTAATTAAGCCTATGTAAGGAATTTTAATCCATGGGGAATGTTTAAAATCTAGGAAAAGAAAAATATTGTAATTGCTCCATTCAAGATGCATTTTTGGCTGTAAAATAATTCTATCACATAAAGAATCATAGCCCATTGGAAATATTTAGAATGTAGGAAAAGAAAATATTTAAATGAAATTAAGAAGTTAGAAGAGTGAATAAAACGAATGACATGCATAGCTGTAATTGGAGATGCTACCTAAAGTATCTCTAGTCCTCACTTAGACCAGACAACATCATTAGCAAATATTCTTACAGGATTCTGAACCTATAATTAACTCTGAGGTGTTTGTATATTTGTAGCCCTAAAAGGGTTACTTTCCACGTTCATCATTGCTTGTTGCACATTATCGGGCACATTTTATATTGGCAGTCATCATAAGGGCACATATTAGAAGTACATTTCATATATTTTGGTCCTGATTGGAGCACATATACTCATTAAAGTGCAATAAATAGAAAGATAGGTAATAAAAAAAAGTTTGGAACAGAAAAGTATTCAAAAAGAATAAATCTTCTGTTAACTAAAGTTGAAAAAAAGAAGTCTTTTTCCACCTACCAATGATTATATCTTATTGTGCTACATGTATATGACAAAACTAGAAATGCTTTACTTCGAAAATTTTCCCAATACTGTACATGTATAATTTTTTTAATCAGAAATTCTTAATTGTTTCTTGAATTTATCTCTTCCTTCACTATTTGCATATAATATTATAGTGTTTATTGGTGGGGACATTAGGTTATTGGTCAAGGCGCTTTGGTACTGATCTTAATGCACTGCATGCTTGTGAATATGAAATTGTATGAGTCACTTCTTCATTCAAAGTTTTTCAATGGCCACAAAAATGCTCTTAATTTTTTCTCTCTCTCTCCAGCACCATCAGCATATGCAGAACTGGTCACTTCAAATACTTGTGAACGAGAAGTAAATTGGAAATATATATGAACCCATTGTAGATTAAATATTGTGGGTGTCACTTTGTATACTTTTTCATTTTGTGTTATTCATTGGCATGTTTGGATCATTAAATTTGGATAAATGATTTCTTACAATACATTCCATATTCCGAGTCCACACTCGATAATCACTACTTGTCAGAGATAATCACATCCACAAATAGTGTGCACATATTGTTTAGGCATAAATATTGTTATTCATCCAGTAAATGTGGTCAATGTTTTTCTTTGTTATTGTGGGAGTCATTCTTTATGCAAGATAAGAATTCTACTTGATTAAAATTGAATCAGTGTCTGTTACACATGCGTGCAGATCTATTCATTTAGCCAGTGATACACTGTTGTGTTGCTATGGTAAGTTATATCAGTATGTTATGTAAAATAGATGCAAATATTTTTTCCCTTACCAAAATGAATGATTTAATCTTCTATTATAAATTTCTATGGTAGATCAAGGGAGGTTCAGCTGTGTTCATGTGTAGAACCACTGGAAGTGAGACTACACTGGAGACCATAATGAAGTCACAGCTCTGTGAGGCTACAGCAACATCCTCATGACAACCTAGAATGTTTCAGCATTGCTGAAGGTTGTTGACCAACGAGCAAGCCATGGGATGACTCATTCATGATTGTGTAATCATAAATCATCAAACAAGCATCTAGTGATCATATTTTTTTTTACTCTTAAGCAACATTATTGTCTCTACTACAATTAGTATTCCAAACACTAAATCATGAAAGCAATAAAGCTCTAGTTAGCAGCAAGTCCAGTCTCACACAGGTCAGTCTTCAATCCCATTCACTCTCATCTGGCAACTCCCAGAAATTAATTGTTGACATAATGGGTGTTGGTCTTCTAGCACATGCAGAGCATGTACACAATCACATGACTGAGTGACATATAGTGATAGTTTTGAAGTGTGAACCCCATGTGATTTAAATAGGGCATATTATGATGATCACCACATAAAATATATAATATGTGAACCTTTAGCAGGTAATCTTCCATACTCAGTTTATGAACTAATACCCACCATGGTTTCCTTGAGGTATTTGTTGAGTGGAAGAAGAACAGGGCATGGAATATTCAAGGATGAACAATAGAACAAAATTAAAAATATGAATCTGCTGCTGAGGCCATCATCCAAAACAACAGTCTGAATGTGATTACAAAGTATGTAATTTTGCCTGAGGAAGGTGCCCATTATGCATTTCATGGAGTATTGATGTTCTCACACATATCCAGTCCATTACTATGTTGTAAATCTTTTCAGTTAGGAAGAAGCCCCATGTATTCCTGTGGGCATCACAAGTCCCCCCAAAAAGCTAAAAATGCAAACTCTAAGAACCAGTCTACCAAATGAGCTCCTATTTGTAGGAAGGATGTGGACCACATGAGCATTTTTTTTACAAAGTTTCACCTGGCTACACAACTTCGTATGGTCATCACAGGCACACAAAATAAGCCAAAAGAGTGAACTTGAAAATGGTGGACCATATGAGCACAGGAGGGACCTTTGTGTACCACATAAACATGTCAAGTCCCACTGGCCACACCCCTTCCTGTGGATGTCACTGGCCAATCAAGCCAAAAATGGAGATTTCAAGTTGGGGTTTATGTGTTCTGGTCCCACCAACAGGGTTTTTAAAAAAGGAAGTTGAGCTGAATTTGATTACACCAATATACAAAATGCACATGGGCAGTTATATGTAGCTTTGTCCAGGGTTGGCACCCTAAGGAGATTGACAATTTGACGCCAAACAAAAGGACAAGAATTGTTACAAAATATTCGATTAAGATATGTAAAATTGTATTGCCTGCAAATATAATTTTTAAAGAAGCAACTAACAACTTCTCCTTATTTAGACATACTAATGAAAAACCTGCCCTATGGGCATTTTTCAGCCCACCTTTGGTGGGCTATAGTCACAAAAATGTTCTTTGAAAACATACGTTGTAAACTTTAAAACAAAAGTGAACATGTGATTAAGTCAAAGTATTTCTTTTAAGTACCATTTTTGATATTTTAGACTTTACACAAAGAGAAGGAGGTATGGCCTGTTGGGATCCACCCCATGTTATTCGCAGAGTCAAGTTGTGTTTGTATGCCAAAGTTTTAGGCCTGTAGCTTCATATATTTTTCTGGCAAGATTACCGTTTTTGGGTGTGGCCATATAGATATGCCTATGACGTCCCCCTGGTGACACTGATTCTAAATATATATGGGTTTATGAGTCTAGCTCTATTCTTTTTTCTGCTAAAAGTATCATTTTTAGCATTTTTTTAATATTGAAAGGGGTATGGTCATATAGACATGCTCATGATATTCCCCTGGTGGCACTGATTCTATATATTTATGGGTTCATGGGTCTAACTCGAACCATTCAAGCATGAATCACGGACACACAGGCAGACGGACAGACAGACAGACTATTTGCACTTTATAGTATAGATATTTATGGATGGGTGAGATGTAATTTTTCAAACAAAGGCCATCCCTGCTACTTCTCTAAGACAGCTACAGTAGTTCCAATGACCAGGTTTGGGTCCATGGCAACTGAGAGGATGGGTCAATGACAGCTTCATTTGCTCTTGTGAATGTTATACTGACTAGCAACAATATTTTGCTCAATTTACTACCCAGGCGGACATTTTGCGTCTGTATATATATATATATATTAATTATTACCTACTCGGTCTGCCTTCTGGGGCTTGTCAATCCTACTAGGAGGAAGAAAACAATCCCACATGATTGGTCATCCCTCCAACTATCATTACAGCTACTTATTTATGAAGAACATTATCTTTCCATGAAGAATGACATAAAGTGGATGTCTTGTCCATAAATACTGCTCAATATTGATAGATTGAGATGTTTTAATACTTGGTGGATGTGGAACATGGAGATTAAAAAAAGCAACATTAAAATTTTTTTTTTAATTAGTGCACATATCTTACAATACTGCAATACTGAAACTCTCACATTGAGGTATAAAAAGATTAATAGGATGGTCATTATTGCAATTAATAATGATGTATATGTTCAAAATATAATTATATGAAATACAATATACATGCATAACTGCATATTTTTTAAAGAGTGTTGCAAAAATTAATAAAAAAATATATTTGTACATTAAAATATTTGAATTTTATCATTGCCATAGTCAGCAACATACACAAAACCATCTTTATTTGCACATATACCATGTGGAAAATTAAAATGACCTTCATTTTGACCACGATGACCAATTGAGGTCACATACACCCCCTCAGTGGTGAACACTGACACATTGTGGAGACCACCATCTGTCACATACACACACTGACCAGCTACCCACACACCCCACGGATTCTTCAACTTCTTCACTCCATTCTCATCACAGCCAAAGGAGCGAAGCAGGTCACCATTAATACTGAAGACTCTGATGACAGAATTACCACTATCAGTAGCATACACATTGCCATGGCAGTCAAGAGACATGTCATTGAATGGACCCATACCTCTGCCAGCAATCTTCCTCGAGTGCTTCAATTCACTGTCATAAACCATAATAGTACCGTTATTGTTGCACTCACTCACCATCAATTCTTCTCTCGCTACTGCCAAACCCCAATGTCCTGGGCCTTCATCTTGTTTGACCTCGTGGACCTTTAGATTACGTCCATACTTGTTCCATCTCAATATCTTATTTGATTCTTGATCAACGCAATAAATATTGTCTTTACTATCAACTGCAATACCGCTACACCATCCCAGATTATGGTCGATTGTCTTTAATTTCTTCCCCTCTTTGTCAAAGAAAATCATACCATCTTTTCGTAGAACAACCAGAATCTTACCCATAGAATTGACAGTGACACCAGAAGGCTCAGTCATGTCACCCCACACACTGACAGGCTTGCCTAGTTTTGAAGCAGGGACAGAACCAAACTTTGCATCTGCTTCATGCTGATATACCTCACCACGAGTTTCTTCCGGTAACGCCATGGTGGTTTGGATGCTTTTTATGAAGAAAAAATGTTTACTTGTCCGAACAGCACTCAGGGAGGATTATTTCCTCAAAACAGTACTCCCACGACAAGAGAAAGGCTGCTCAGCACCTGTTCTGAGGAATAGTTTGAGAAGACACTTCTTGCAAGTAGTAATTACACTTTATTCTGTGTAGTGTTTCTTGCAAATAGCAGAGGTAATATCACTCTGCAGGTCTACCAGGGTCTTCCTCATAAATGTTTACCTCCAGACAAGGATGCACACACTAGCTAAGCAATATTAACTTGTCTCCTTTAAATACTCAAGAAACTCAGAAGTTGTGCAAAACAGGATGTGGTTACCACACAAGCAGAATTCTGTGCAATCATTTATTGCCCCAACAGTGATCATGCTGGAATGTCCAATATTGTCTGTTTGGTTAGTTGTTTTTATTTTTTATTTTTTGTTTTGTTTTTATTCATGCCACTAGATGGTGACTAAAGAAAAATAACTCCTATGTTTGAGGAAATTGCTGAAAATATTTCAAAGAACAAGAAGTATTCCATTGCTTTACCCCCCCCCCCCCCTCCTCCCTCTCTCTCTTCCCCTATTTTGTGAGTCCTAACGTGTGCTATGTGGGACCCTAAACATTGCAAGGCTACTGGTGGGCAGGCAAGGCATTAGCATTTCTTCAAATGATGTGCACAGAAACTTCTTGGATCAATTATGACGTAAGATTGTCCTCTACCAGTACTTCCATCTAGAGGTTTGAACTTTCCTTTCAAGCTGATCTTGTCCTATTTGCTCTGAATACTAGATTTTTCTTTGATGTATCTACACTTGAAGTTTAATTTTATTATGTTCTTGGTGGAACACGAAAACCCCTACTATTTTTTGTTAAATCCAGTGTGTTGTTGTCTCATATGTAACCCTTTTAGGGTGAGGAGGGATAGGGGTTTGTATCAAGTGTTTCAAAAAAAGCAATAATTTTAGGACTTAGGCAAAGTTTAAAGATTCATAAGCACACAAATCTTAGAGATTCCAACACAACTGACAACCAACTTTATGATAAACAAAATAAAAAAGGGGGCCAGGTCAATGAATCATGAATATTGTTAAAAAACATAGAATCTATAATAATGATAATATTGAGTATTGATGTTCTCACACATATCCAGTCCATTACTTTGTTGTAAATCTTATCAGTTAGGAAGAAGCCCCATGTATTCCTGTGGGCATCACAAATCACCCAAAAAGCTAAAAATGCAAACTCTAAGAACCAGTCTACCAAATGAGCTCCTATTTGCAGGAAGGATGTGGACCACATGAGCATTTTTTTACAAAGTTTCACCTGGCTGCACAACTTCATATGGTCATCACAGGCACACAAAATAAGCCAAAAGAGTGAACTTGAAAATGATGGACTATATGAGCACAAATTATTCAGGAGGGACCTTTGTGTACCACATTTTCATGCCAAGTCCCACTGGCCACACCCCTTCCTGTGGATGTCACTGGCCAATCAAGCCAAAAATGGAGATTTCAAGTTGGGGTTTATGTGTTCTGGTCCCACCAACAGGGTTTTTAAAAAAGGAAGTTGAGCTGAATTTGATTACACCAATATACAAAATACACACCAAGGAGATTGACAATTTGATGCCAAACAAAAGGACATGAATTGTTACAAAATATTAGATTAAGATAGGTAAAATTGTATGTGTGCAAATATAATTTTTAAAGAAGCAACTAACAACTTCGTCTTATTTAGACATACTAGTGAAAAACCTGCTCTATAGGCATTTTTTCAGCCCACCTTTGGTGGGCTATAGTCACAAAAATGTTCTTTGAAGACATACGTTGTAAACTTTTAAAACAAAAGTGAACATGTGATTAAGTCAAAGTATTTCTTTTAAGTACCATTTTTGATATTTTAGACTTATACACAAAGAGAAGGAGGTGTGGCCAGTTGGGACCCACCCCTTGTTATTCACAGAGTCAAGTTGTGTCTGTATGCCAAAGTTTTAGGCCTGTAGCTTCATATATTTTTCTGGCAAGATTACCGTTTTTGGGTGCGGACATATAGATATGCTTATAACGTCCCCCTGGTGACACTGATTCTAAATATATATGGGTTTATGAGTCTAGCTCTATTCTTTTTTCTTCCCAAAGTATCATTTTTAGCATTTTTTTAATATTGAAAGGGGTATGGTCATATAGACATGCTCATGACATTCCCCTGGTGGCACTGATTCTATATATTTATGGGTTCGTGGGTCTAACTCGAACCATTCAAGCATGAACTGCGAACACACAGACTGACGGACAGACAGACAGACTATTTGCACTTTATAGTATAGATATTTATGGATGGGTGAGATGTAATTTTTCAAACAAAGGCCATCCCTGCTACTTCTCTAAGACAGCTACAGTAGTTCCAATGACCAGGTTTGGGTCCATGGCAACTGAGAGGATGGGTCAATGACAGCTTCATTTGCTCTTGTGAATGTTATACTGACTAGCAACAATATTTTGCTCAATTTACTACTCAGGCGGACATTTTGCGTCTGTATATATATATATATATTAATTATTACCTACTCGTCTGCCTTCTGGGGCTTGTCAATCCTACTAGGAGGAAGAAAACAATCCCACATGATTGGTCATCCCTCCAACTATCATTACAGTATTCAGGTAACTTTCTGCTCTCTCCCTATTCTTCCTCTACTCTTACCACCTCCTCTTTCTCGACATCCCTCCCACACTCTCTCTCCCTTTATTCTCTCCCCCACTAGCTCATTTTCCTCCTTCTGATCATATTTCTTTCCATCTCTCTGTCCACTCTGACTATGAGAGTGATATATATAATTATGTTTATATTGTGGTATTTATATTGTGTTTTTAGCAACTATATATCTCAGACATACCTTGCTCCATTTGAGATGCATTTTGGCTGTAAATTAATTAAGCCTATGTAAGGAATTTTAATCCATGGGGAATGTTTAAAATCTAGGAAAAGAAAATTATTTAAATGTAATTGCTCCATTCAAGATGCATTTTTGGCTGTACATTAATTATATCCACATGAGGAATCTTAATCCATGGGGAATATTTAGAATCTAGGAAAAGAAAAATATTTAAATGGAATTATGAAGTTAGAAAAGTGAATTAAATGGATGGCATGCATAACCGTAATTGGAGATGCTATCTAAAGTAGCTCTAGTCCTCACTTAAACCAGACAACATCATTAGCAAATATTCTTACAGGATTCTGAACCTATAATTAACTCTGAGGTGTTTGTATATTTGTAGCCCTAAAAGGGTTACTTTCCACGTTCATCATTGCTTGTTGCATATTATCGGGCACATTTTATATTGGCAGTCATCATAAGGGCAGATATTAGGAGTACATTTCATATCTTTTGGTCCTGATTGGAGCACATATATTCATTAAAGTGCAATAAATAGAAAGATACTTAATAAAAAAAAGTTTGGAATAGAAAGTATTAAAAAAAAAGAAGAAATCTTCAGATAACTAAAGTTGGAAAATTGAAATAGCTGAGCAGATGTAGAAAGCCTTAAAAAATCTTATCATCATGAAATTCAAAGTGGCAACCACAAGATTTTATGACTGATTTTCACAGCTAAAATTGAAGCAATAAAAAATACTGGTTTATTTTTGTGACTTCCTTGAGAGAAGGTAACAGAGCATTGAGTTAAGGTCCAGAAACATGGCCTCTCTTTAATCAATGGTGAACGTACCATGCTATAATTGGACAGAAAAAGGGTTAATCATAATTGTACTGTAGGGATTTACCTATTTAATGGGTGACTACACTGACCTACTAACAGACCCAGCCACACCTAGCCCAGTGAGCCTTCTAGCTAATTTCCCCCCAAATTGCTAGCCTCCAGATTTCAGAATAATGATTAAGCTAGATATTTTATGATAGATGTACCTCTGACTTAACTTGGTACAGACCTGCATCTCCTAGTTAACAGGGATCTATAGAGTTGATTTCAAAGTTCAGCTCAGAGTTAAATGTTTTAATCTTGCTAGATCACCCTTTACCTTAACCGGTTGATGGAAAGGGGGGGGAGGTTAAGAGTCTGGTATCCAACCAACCACCCCCATTTGATATATCTGTTGGTTTTGTTCCCCAGGAATAATACTTGAGGGTATATAGCTTATGAGAGTATGGTTTGTTTACTTACGTGTGTGGTTATTTGGGTAATTACATTTAATTAGAAGCACCAATTCCCAGGGTTGGTTCCTGGCGTTGGTTCCCAGTGTTGGTTCCCGGCGTTGGTTCCTGGCATTGGTTCCCGACATTGGTTCCTGGCATGTTAAGAGTATGTTGTCAGTAGCCTACTATATTCCAGATATTCCAGGATTTAGTCAGGATTCATTTATTTTGACAATAAATCATTTATGTCCTTGTGAGGAATCTTATTTTATGAGGAATATTTTGAATCTAGGAAAAAAAATTTATTTAGATGAAATTATGAAGTTATGTAAAATGCTAACTTAATGAGTAGGCTGCATTACTTCCATTTACAATGTTGAAAAACAAATATCCATAGTCCTTTCTTAAACCTTACAACTTCATTGGCAAATAACCAAACACTCACAGGACTCTGAACCAATGCACAGTTTTGTGTGTGTTTTTATCTTCTATGTCTCCTAGTTTTCTGGGTGCCATATTATACATTCATCTTTTCATGTTTCATATTATGAGTCCACATAGAGGCATATTTCATAATCCTAATTCTTATTTGAGCATATTTTATATTACCTGTCATCATAGGGGAAAATTCATGCTACATTCCTAGTCCTCATAGGGGCACATTTTATATTATTCTTCATAGGGGCACATTCTATATTCCCAGTCCTCATAGGGACACATTCTATATTCCCAGTCCTCATATGAACACATTCTATATTCCTAGTTATCATAGGGACACATAATATTCCCTGTCCTCATAGGGTCACAAATTATATATTTCTAGTCCTTATAGGGGCACATTCTATATTCCTAGTCCTCATAGGGGCACTTTCTATATTAGTCCTCATAGGGGCACATTCTATATTATTCCTCATAGGGGCACATTCTATATTCCCAGTCCTCATATGGACACATTCTATATTCCTAGTCCTCATAGGGACACATTCTATATTCCTAGTCCTCATAGGGGCACATTCTATATTCCTAGTCCTCATAGGGGCACATTCTATATTCCTAGTCCTCATAGGGGCACATTCTATATTCCTAGTCCTCATAGGGGCACATTCTATATTCCTAGTCCTCATAGGGGCACATTCTATATTCCTAGTCCTCATAGGGGCACATTCTATATTAGTCCTCATATGGGCACATTCTATATTCCTAGTCCACATAGGGACACATTCTATATTCCTTGTCTTCATAGGGGTACATTCTATATTCCTAGTCCTTATAGGGGCACATTCTATATTCCCAGTCCTCATAGGGGCACATTCTATATTCCCAGTCCTCATAGAGACACATTTTATATTCCCAGTCCTCATATGGACACATTCTGTATTCCTAGTTATCATAGGGACACATATAATATTCCCTGTCCTCATAGGGTCACAAATTATATATTTCTAGTCCTTATAGGGGCACATTCCATATTCCTAGTCCTCATAGGGGCACTTTCTATATTAGTCCTCATAGGGGCACATTCTATATTATTCTTCATAGGGGCACATTTTATTTTCCCAGTCCTCATAGGGACACATTCTATATTCCCAGTCCTCATAGGGACACATTCTATATTCCTAGTCCTCATATAGGCACATTCTATATTCCTAGTCCTCATAGGGGCACATTCTATATTCCCAGTCCTCATAGGGGAACATTCTATATTAGTCCTCATAGGGGCACATTCTATATTCCTAGTCCTCATAGGGGCACATTCTATATTAGTCCTCATAGGGGCACATTCTATATTCCTAGTCCTCATAGGGACACATTCTATATTCCTAGTCTTCATAGGGGCACATTCTATATTCCTAGTTATCATAGGGACACATATAATATTCCCTGTCCTCATAAGGTCACAAATTATATATTTCTAGTCCTTATAGGGGCACATTCTATATTCCTAGTCCTCATAGGGGCACTTTCTATATTCTATAAATGTTTACCTCCAGACAAGGATGCACACACTAACTAAGTGATACTAACTTGTCCCCTTTATATACTCAAGAAATTCAGAAGCTGTGCAAAACAGGATGTGGTTATAACACAAGCAGAATTCTGTGCAATCATTTATGTCCAATATTGTCTGTTTGGTTTGTTGTTGTTTTTTGTTTTGTTTTTTTGGCTTGCCACTAGATGACTAAAGAAAAATAAATATTATATTTTAGGAGGTTGCTGAAAATATTTCAAAGAACAAGAAGTATTCCATTGCTTTATCCTCCCCCCTCCCTCTCTCTCTTCCCCTATTTTGTGAGTCGTATTGTGTGCTATGTGGGACCCTAAACATTGCAAGGCTACTGGTGGGCAGGCAAGGCATTAGCATTTCTTCAAATGAGATGCACAGAAACTTCTTGGATCAATTATGATATAAGATTGACCTCCACCAGTACTTCCATCTAGAGGTTTGAACTCTCCTTTCAAGCTGATCTTGTCCTATTCACCCTGAAAATTTGATTTTTCTTTGATGTATCTATGCATGAAGTTAAATTTCATTATGTTCTTGGTGGAACATGAAGCCTCTCTTTTATTTTTGGTCAAATCCAGTGTGTTGTCACATATCTAACTCTTTTAGGGTGAGGAGGGATAGGGGTTTGTATCAAGTGTTTCAAAAACAGCGATAATTTTAGGATTTAGGCAAAGTTTAAAGATTCATAAGCACACAAATCTCAGAGATTCCAACACAACTGACAACCAACTTTATGATAAACAAAATTAAAAAAACAAAAAAAAACCAGATACTAAATCATGAATATTGTTAAAAACATAGAATCTATAATAATGATAATATTGAATATAGATGTTCCCACACATATCCAGTCCATTATTATGTTGTAAATACAACCCCCCACCAAAAAGTTAAAAATGGAAACTGTGAGAACCAGTGTACCAAATGAGCTCCTATTTGCAGGAAGAATGTGGACCACATGAGCATTTTTTTACAAAGTTTCACCTGGCTACGCCACTTCATATGGTCGTCACGGACACACAAAAGAGCCAAAAAAAGTGAACTTGAAAATGGTGGACTATATGAGCACAAAATTTTCAGGAGGGACCTTTGTGTACCACATGAACATGCCAAGTCCCACTGGCCACACCCCTTCCTGTGGATGTCACTGGCCAAAAAAGACAAAAAATGGAGATTTCAAGTTTGGGTTTATGTGTTCAGGTCCCACCAACAGGGTTTTTAAAAAAGGAAGTTGAGCTGAATTTGATTAAATGAATATACGAAACGCAAATGGGCAGTTATATGCAGCTTTGTCCAGGGTTGGTACCCCAAAGAGATTGAAAATTTGACACCAAACAAAAGGACATGAATTGTTCAAAAATATTAGATTAAAGTATGTAAAATTATATTGTGTACAAAAATATTTTTTCAAAAATCAACAAACAACTTTATCTTGCCTTATTTATGCATAGTAACAAAAAACCTGCCCAATAGGCGGTTTTTCAGCCCACCTTTGATGGGCTATAGTCATAAATATATTCTTTGAAGACATAGGTTGTAGACTTTTAAAACAAAAATAAACATGTATTAGGTCAAAGTGGTTCTTTTAAGTACTATTTATGACATTTTAGCCTTGCACACAAAGAGGAAGAGGTGTGGCCACATGGGACCCTCCCCATGTTATTCGCTGAGTAAAGTTTTGCCTGTATTCCAAAGTTTTAGGTCTGTAGTTCTATATTTTTTCTGGCAAGGGTACCGATTTTTGGTGTGGACATATGGACATGCTTATAACGTTCCCCTGGTGACACTGATTCTAAATCTATGTGGGTTTGTGTGTCTAGCTCCATATTTTTCTGCCAAAAGTACCATTTTTTGGCATTTTTTAATATAAGAAAACTTTTTTCAATGATAAGGAGAGGGGTATTTTTAAACAGTAATAACTTGTAAATTCTCATTTTTATTAAGTTTTGAATATTAAGCACACTTATTACAACTTGAAGTTATTTTCCACCTTTTTATACTTTTATAAATATTGACCCTCAGAAGAAACAAACTTCAGCTCACCCAGACCCCCTCCTCCCACTAATAATGTACTGTGCTAGGGCTCCCTTGGTAGAGTATTTGAATCCCCAATTATGACTTTACTGCATCATGAGCATCCACTCGGTATTGTGCCCAATGATTATTTTAAAGAGACTATCTGTAGTAATGGGACTGGGTCTTACATTAGGTGGAGTAGAGGTTTGAATGAGACAAATGATTTTGAAGTGATCAGATGTTGGTTGGCTTGTTTGTGAGTTTTCAATAGTTAGATCATGAATAAGTTCAATATCATTACTAAGTACAAGGTCTAGAATACTTCCCAATTTGTGGGTTCGTTAAAACAAATTTTGAGAACTGATATCTGAATACCAAGTCCTAAAACAGAATTGAATGGCAAAAATGTCCATAGAGAGAATCTCAGTCAATGTTTGGAAAATTGAAGTCACTTAAGAGTAAAATCTCATGGTCAAGTTAAAAAGATGGTTGAAAAAGTTAAAAATATTTATATAATGATAAAGACATGCATGAGGAGGGCAGTAGACAAGACAAATTATGAGAAGAGTTTAAATTGCATTTTGATGGAGTCCACTACTATGCTTGAAGTTGAGGGAATTTGAGTGGCAGGGATGGAGTTTTGTATAACTAACATCATACCATCTCCATGTTAGGATCTATCAGTTTAAAAAGTAGAGTAACCAGAAAGGAGCGATTCATGGTCAAATATACAGTCAGAGAGCCATATTTCTGTAATAGTATAATACTAAAGGATAAAATATAAACAAAGGGTTAAAATTTATAAAAAAAAGTTAGTTTAAAAAGCTGTAAGCATTCCAGAGACAGACAGAAATGCTACTTGATAATCATTTGTTCATGTTCAGGTTCTCCACTGTTGAGCCTACAAAATATAGTCTTGGAGATTTACTAACTGCAGATACAAATGACCTCTGACAAATACAAAATGAAGATATAAAGGGTTAAAGGGTTTTGAGGACATAATTCAATATTATATGAAAATTTATAGAGTTGTTAGATTCTGGGGATCTAGTTTAATGGGCACAGTGTTTCCAAGCTGTTTCGTGTCTTCAGGGTTTATAATGGGAGTATGCTTAGTATTCTCAGGTTTGATAGCAGAGGGAGAATGGTTGCAAAGATGAAAACAATTTTTTTAATTCAGCTTTTATGTGGTTTATTTTTAACATATATATGGTGATTATTAATTTTAATATTCTTTCTGTCCATGCCTGTCATAATCAGCTTCCATCTCTTCTTCACAAGTATAACCTTGATTACCTCTTGACTTGTCTCAAACAAGTATTTTGAACTCATATATGCTCATCATACCAAAAGTCAAGATTGAATCATCTCAATCCTCAAAGTGGTTCGCTTCAGATTTCAAGCTTGATCTAAATCACATTCACACCTTACATAGAAGAAATAGAAGAACCCCATAAAATTAATCATAATAAACTAATGCATGGAGAATTTCTCTAAATCTAGCCAAGTCAGATTATGAATGTAATCTCATAAATAACTGCACACTGTAAATGAATCAAGATTTATAACTTCATAAGTCCTTTTCAAGACATTAACCCTCCCTCCAACTAAGCACTTCATAATAGGGTCTAGAATATTAATTCTGTGACCATTCTCTGGCTAAGGTTTTAATAATTAATTTGACCTTTATGAACTATTTATTAAAAATTTAGCACCCATGTTTCTCCCAAAACTCCCAGCATTTTTGGCTAGAGGGCGAAATCTAAAATGGCTACAGTCACGAACTTGGAAATTAAGAAATAGATATGTAGCTCATCCATTCACTAAGTCGATAAGGCTGTGTTGTACACAAGGCTTGCATGAAAACAGAGCTGCATACCCCAAGCTTGCTTAATAAAAAAAAAAAAAAAACACACAAAAAAAACACAAAAAACACAAAAAAACACACAAAAAAACAAAAACCAAAAAAAAACACTATTGAAACTTAGCTCTATAGTGCACACAATTTAAGTTACATCAGGATATCATGCCAAAACAGAAAACCACAGAAATTTGTGTCTTATGAGCCCTATGTTACACTGAAACCACCAAAAATTTTGTTCATTTCAGTCTTATGAGAGGTGAAATTGAAATTATGGCAGCCAGCAAAACTGGTCCAAGCTTCACTGTTCTGCTTTCCAATCCTGTCACTGGTATCACACTGACCTCTTCTCCTGTATCAACAGAAAGCGTTGTTTTAGTCGTCTCATCCAATACTAAAAGTAGGTAATCTTTTAGGCCAGCCACTGCTGCCATTACTTGTGGCTGGCCTGCTCTTTTACTGGCCATGCACAAGGATTTTGACATCTTTTGGCTTTCTTTCCCCATTTCCAGTGATAAAAACAGTATATTGATTTGAAGTTGGGTTGAGAGGTTGATGGTTTCTTCTTGGAAAAAACAGAACTTGTTTCTTCCAGTTCCTCGAATGTGTTAGTAGTAGTGGCCACTTCTTTTGCATACCAGAGCAGGTCTGCTTGCTTGTCCATGGCTCCGCAATTTCCATGTTTGGCTGCAACCAATTGGGTCCTGATGTCTTCAGGCAATCTCTCCAGGAATAGTTGTTTAAAAAGTGGGCAGGGTGGGTGATTGCCTAGCAAGGCCAACATTTCATCCATGAGTTTGGATGGTTTAGCTGCACCCAAGGGGTGGATATGTAGTAGTTGAGAGGTTCTCTCCAATTCGGACAACCCAAAGGTATCTAGGAGTCTTGCCTTGATAGCTTGATATTTGCCTTCTGCAGGTGATTTTCCACGAGGTTCAGGAGTCTGTCAGCAGTATCTTGGTCCAGGGAGGCTAGGATGTAATAATACCTGGTGTCATCATTAACAATTCATCTGATGATAAACTGTGCCTCTGCTTGTGTAAACCAGCTTCTGGGTTGAATGGTCCAGAAGGGTGGCAATTTGAGAGTTACAGCATGTTCGTGAGCAATTGAAGATTGATTTCACATCAAATTTTTTTAAAAAAATCATTACATTACATTGGCAAGGATGAGCTTAGTGTGTGTGTGTGTGTGTGTGTGTGTGTGTGTGTGTGTGTGTGTGTGTGTGTGTGTGTGTGTGTGTGTGTGTGTGTGTGTGTGTGTGTGTGTGTGTGTGTGTGTGTGTGTGTGTGTGTGTGTGTGTGTGTGTGTGTGTGTGTGTGTGTGTGTGTGTGTGTGTGTGTGTGTGTGTGTGTGTGTGTGTGTGTGTGTGTGTGTGTGTGTGTGTGTGTGTGTGTGTGTGGCATTGAATTGTGCTTGTTGCATGTTCGTATCACGTCAGGGTATGTGGTGTGTGGCCCATGGTTATTAGTTATGATAATACATAATTTCAACATGAATCAACACATGTCAATGATTGTAATCAATGACCAGTTAAGTTAGTCCACTACTGTCATAACATGAACTGAACTTTCTTACTTATTGTTTTATTACTATGGCACTGAGTATATTAGTTATTGTGGTATTGTTTCATTCCTTTATTGTATTGTGGTTAATGTTACATCCTGTTAGTTCTTTTTATATCATCTATGCACAACTTAAAGTGTTGTCTGTTGGTTGTCAGTTGATCGTCTTTATCTTTGGATTGTGAATTGATTTTATGATATTTTAACAAGACTTCATTGATCTTGATTTATTGGAATAACTAAGATACAAGTTATTACAACTACAATATCACCAAATATGTCTTAGTGTTGCCTGGAACTGCACTTAGTATTTCTCTTTATTGTAAGGGTGGCGAAAATTTTGACAACCAAAGTCTTCATATTAATGAAACTTACTCTTTGTAACCAAAACCACACTCATTTTATCTGGCTGTTTGAGTGTTCATTTTCACAACAGTAACTCAACTACCTCTTTAAACAAAGTATAAAATTCCTCATCAATATTAATTCTAAGCAACTGAAACTCATTTTGAACATCACTAATTTGTTCATATGCAGTAGAGATATCAGTGACTGATGCTGCAGTTTAACTGTAACACTGCCAGCCTCAGGAGTTTCAATCCACTCATCAATGGAGTAAAGATTTTTGGAAAGATATGTAGAGTTGAAATGCTCTCATATTACTCCCTAAGATCCCTGAGAAATCTGACAAAATACACTTTAAAAAGGAAAAAAAAAGAAGAAAAAAAAAAGAGCAAACCATGACCAAAAATTGAACCAGAGACTTTAGCACTGGTGTGAGCTGCTACCCTAGCTTCAGCTAATATTTTTCTGCAAGCTAGGATAGCTGCCCCACTCCCTAGCCTATAAACAATTCTATCACTGTAAATAGACTAAGGCTACCTAACTGTGGTTATGAGTAGCCAACAGTAGGTTCACACACTCAGTCTCCCTTCAAAAATAGATAGTATTCAATACTGGTCAGAGACTCTCTGTACCAGCAAAAACAATATTCTTCAAATCTTTGCACAATATAATATGCACAATGCCACAATTCACACACTTATAATTTGGAGACAAAACTAATAATAGTTAGCTATGTCTTTTATATGTTCTCTGGATCTGGCCATTCGGGCCTCTGCCTTGGCGCCTCTGCCTGGCCAGATAATTGTTCATTAGGTGAGTACTTGTTGTTTGTTGTAATCACTTCTTTGTCCTCATTCCAGTCCATGTTCTCATAATCAACTTTCTCCACTGGAAACTCATAACCCTCATTCACACAATTAGCTACCTTAACTTTATTAAATTTGTTATTCATTTCTTCCTTCACTGGTTGCCAAGACTGAGGCAGAGGCAGAGTCCTGGGTGGAGTCCAGGTGGGTCTGACAACTGGTGTTTCTGAGGAAGTTTCCTAAGAAGAACAGCAACAAAATTAAGAAAAAAGTAACATTTAGACTCCACCAGAAGGGTATAAAATGAACTAGTTGTTAGGGTAGATTGTTCTTCAACTTGGCAGATTAACAACTGCTCTGAAGTTCCCAACATAACCAATTTGTAAATTCGTACTATTCCCTCCATTTTGGGTAGTCGAGAGTTTGTGAAGCTTCTGGTTACCCATGGTGCAAATATTGACCTAATGTCATTTTGATGGAAAGTGGAAACAAAAGACGATGAAGAATGAAGAAAAGGAAGGAGGGAAGAGAAAAGAAGAAGAAGATAAGTCTATCCATCTCGGCTGGAGTTTGCTGGAATGCAGGGGAACACCTTTTTCAGGGTGTTTAGCAAAGTTCCCGCAACCTGTGATGCTCCATGTGAATATTGAAAGGACCACTGCCAGCAGGATCGGTGTGGTCAAGCGCCTGGCCCATTAGACCAAGACCCATGTCATCCTCCTGCAGGAGACCCATTGCACTTGTGTTGATAAGCTATAATTCCAAACTTTGCACTAGCTGGGTCAATCCCAAGCAGGAAGCATGGTCTCCATCATTGAGTCTTTTGACAATATCCCTTCCGATGTTCCCTTTGTGTTTATGCTGGTGATTTCAATTGCCAGCATGTGCAGTGGGGATACAAAGTAAATACATCTGATGGAGAATGTTTGGTTGAGTGAGCTGCAAATAATAACTTAATGTTACTTCACAATCCAAAGGGGCAGTCAGTTTCACCTCTGGGCACTGGAATACTGGAACCAATCCGGATCTGGCCTTTGCAAGTGCCGGACCAAATAACAGGCTCCCTAACATGTGTAATTGAGAAGTTCCCTCGGTCTCTACATAGACCCTTGCTCATCACTGCTGCAAACTGGTGGTCCCATTACCAAGTGAACTGGTGAGGTGATGGAACTTCCATAAGGCTGACTGGAATTACTACAGCCTCCTGACCAATGAAGCCATGTAGAGCTTAACATCTTCTAGCAACACCGATGTTGAGGAGGCTTATCAGGACTTTTGCATACCCTTATCAAAACGGCCAAAAAATCCATCCCATGAAATCACAGAAACAATTACATACCATGTTGGGATAAGGAGTGTGGTAGTCTTTATTGTGCCTTCCTGGATGCTCCCAACAGGGAAAAGTCTAGCATTGCTGCAACAGTTCTGGTATCCCATTTTGACCAGAAAAGCCATGAATGATGGAATGAAGCCATCTATTCCATTGACCTTTCATACTCTAGCCATTTAGCATAGAGTACCATCAATGGGCTGAAAGATAGGTCGAGATGCACGTCCCACAATAGTCCCATTTCACCAAATTCTATCGCTTCTCAAGTTGTAAGAAACAGATCTTCCCTGTGAGATACAGCTAGTCTGCTCGACTCATGGCTTCAGAGGTGTCCGACCTCTGGAGGGTCTTAACACGGGTAGGTCAGTGTCTATCTGGTGATTTCACCATAGAAGAGCTCATATCTGCCATCCAACACCTGAAGCCTGGGAAAGCCCCTTGCCCAGATTCCATCTGCTTGGAGTTAATACTCCATGCAGGCTCCGAATGAAGTCCTGGTTGTGTGTATTCCTCTCCTCTTGCTTGCTCAACCTCAAGATCCCAAAGATCTGGAGAAGATCACTAGTTTTCTCAATCCTTAAGCCAAACAATCCCCTAATAGATCCTAAGAGCTGTTGATTGATCTTTTGCTATGTATCCCCTTTAAGATTCTCGAGTGTCCTATCTACGTCAGTGTCGAGTCCACCATCAATACATTTCCCCCTAGGGAGAAAACTCATTTCTAACATGGATCAATAATAGATCAAGTCTTTATGCTGACTCAAGACATCTAGGAGAGATTTTTAGCCAAAAAGAAGGCTGATACTGTATTTGTTGATCTCACAGCAGCCTATGATATTGTATGGCACCGAAGCCTCACCTGCAAGCTTCTGCATCTGCTGCCAGACAGGTACACAATCAAAATGATCATGGAGCTTGTCACTAACCGCAACTTCACCCTTACCACAGTGAGCAGAACATGCAGCAGGTTATGATGCCTCAAAATGGCAGTCCACAGGAATCAGAGTTGCCCCACCTTCTATATAACATCTATACCTATGACCTGTTGACATCACTCTCGCAGATATATGCATATACACACAGTCTTACATTTATAATTTCTGCTGGAAATTGGCAGGTTTTCAAAGGGGATCTAGTGATGTTAGCAGTATGCCTCCAGACTTGGCATTTGAAGCTAAGTTAGTCAAAAATGGTGTCTTCTGCCTTCCATCTGAACAACGGGGAGGCAGGTCGTAAGCTCAAAGTCACTCTTGACTAAAAATGCCTGCCCTTCACCCAGATACCAACATATCTGGATGTGAAACTGAACAGGTTGTTACTTACCACCGATACCTTGCGTCACTGCATGGAAAATAGACTTCATACATAGCCCATATGAGATGGCATGCAGGATCGGGATGGTATGACAGTGCAGTTGTTCTTCCAACAAATGCCTTGGCCCTTGTTTACTCTACAGCAGAGTATTGCACACCTGTCTGATGTTGCAGTGTACACACCCACCTCATTGACATGGTGATTAATGATGCACTCCAGGTAGTGACTGGATACCTGAGTCCCATACCATTGGACAACCTTCCCATCCTTGCAGACATCCAACCTGCTGAGTTCGCTGAAGGCAGGCCAGGCTATCTCTCAGTTACCAGGCTCTGTTATCAGGCCATATGCTTTACCATAAGCTAGCAGATCCTGCCAAGCAGCCTCGGTGACTGAGGTTACGACACCTATTTGTGCCAGCCTAAAAACTGTTGATCAGAACCATTGAGGATCAAAACATCAATGTGGCACATAAGGCGGATTAAGCTTGGATTGCAGAATGGTGCGACATTTCCTCCAGCTGTGCGCTCCTTCATACCTCTGCCCACTGGGATTGGCTCTGCCAATCCCAGTGTGGACATGGATAAACCACCTTTGAACTGGGGTTGGGAGCTTCCGCTCATCCATGATCAAATGGGGAATGGCCTCTTCAGTGATCTGTGAGTGTGGCATGGAGGATCAAACTGCAGACCATATCATACAAAGATGCCAATACTCACCATCAAATGGTATCCATTGTCTGCAGGTCCTGGATGACAATACCATCAAATATCTGTCCACCTCATATCCCAACATCTAGCCTAGATGGTTTTGGATTCCAGGAGGAGAACTTTCTTCATAAACAATGAAATGAAATTGGAATATGTATCTTTTAGTCCAGCAGCCACTGGGGGTGAATGTTGTTTTAAGGTATATTCAAACTTTCTTTTTCTTTTTCTTTTTTTATATCCTAAATCTCAAGACCATAATATTTAAGAATCTGCAGGATGGCATTCCGTAAATGTTGAGCATTTGCAATATGGTATATTTTATAGGAGACAATTACCAACCGATGCCTACACCATAAAGTGAAAAAAGCACAGATTTAATTTAAATGTAGCAATATCATATATTTCAATACACCAGAGAGTTGGTAGGAGCTGTATTATGTTTATATATATATATATATGCACACTCACAATAGTTATGCTATGCATTATATGATTTAGGATTGTATGACACGGCAGGTAGCATTCTATAAATAACATGAAAATTGAATAAATAATTTTTTATAAAACTTGAGGAAGTGTTGGATTGGGTATGGTACTATTAAATAAACTAATAATTACATCCAAATAATGATTTTCAATTTTGAAGATCATGTAAATGATGTATCATTTTCATAAATTCATGTTAGTTATTGCAAGCATCAATACTCAGCATCAATAACTATTGCTGACTTAGTCTCAGCATTGTAGCATCCAACATCACCTTGGCATGAACAGAACATGGTGCCCGGCAGCTTGGCATAGTTGCACCAGCATCTTGCTGTTTAACAAGGTTCATTACTGGAACAGGAATACTTAATTAAGTTCAAAATATGTGGAGGAGAAAGTGGAACACACTCTGCAACAGTTTGTGGCATAAAAGACTTTGTACTGCTATCTAGTATCCACCAATATTGGAGAGGGTCAATGGGTGGTGATTCTTGCTCCGAAGCACATTTTCATACAGAAGCTTGAAGATAAGCTCATTTTACATTCTATGCAAATGCTTCAGTGATCAGAGGCAAGGAACACAAACTTGGAATTGATGTGACACCTCTTCCAACTTTTTCTGCCCACAACTTCTGTCTTGCTTCAGAAAAAATGTACACTTTGGCTGTCTGTAGCATATAGCAATAAATCTTGATACCTGATTTATTATATCAGTCATATCTGCATTGCTGTCACTAAGAAGAGACAGAGTGCATCCAGCCCATAATGTCTTCAACACTTTAGCCTTCCCTATCCTGAAGTAGCAAGCAACTGTATCACAGCCTGAGAGTGCATGGGCACTAGTAGTTCTGGTACTATTTTATGATGCAGCTCTATAGTAGCATGCATATCAACTACAGCCATCTTCTTGATTGGTGATTCCATAATGACCATCTATTTCAAATCCTGCTCAAGATAATAACACAGAAGTAGAACAAACTCATCAATATTATCTGCTACTACTGATATTCCTTCTGGTCCCTCCTTTGCCATCATCACCATTTGTTGAAAAATGATGTCTGCCTCTTCATGAGATTTTTTTCATATCTTGTCTCCCAATTACTAGTCCACCATGGCTAATGTCAGTTGGGATTGAGTCTCTGCCTGTAATGACTAATTTTTGCTTTTTTGTGTGTTGATGTTGAAATTGTTTGTCTGCAATTACTGCAGCATCAGCATAGATGAAGTCAATCAATTGTTGTTTTTTTTTTAATTGTCGTTTACTGACAATACAACCTTCTGTGGTGGTAGTTGAGTACTTTGTGTCAATTAATGCACTCTACATGCCTCTCTGACAGACCTTGTAACATTTCATTGCTGCACTGCCAGGCATAAAGTTGTTTTTTTTTTGTGGTTCATTATAGCATTCTATTTGCAGTTTTTACTCAATTATGTTCAACATCTCAGTCTTTGAGATATGTTTTAGAGTTTTCTGCATGTCATCTGTGGCTCATTGTTTCATTTTTGTTGTGTCAGTAAAAAACCTGAGAATGTATGGACAACTTCCCATTTTGAGATGAAATGTCTGCATCAAAATTATCTGCAATAACATGTACTAACCCACTCATAATATCTGAAATTCCTGACAATAATTTCTTGCTGAAGCAGTTGCCGCTGATTTCTTAAAACGCAGAATTTCATCAAAGAACATGTGATGCATAGAGTTGGCTGAGGAGAAATTTTGAATTTCTCATTAATATACCTAGAGCAACTTGCAAACTTGTTGGATGATTAGTTAATATATTTATGATTATGTTACCAATAAATAGTGCTGGTAGAGTGTAATCCAGTTTAGAGGACAGTTTGGCTAACATGTTCAAAGAAAGTATCACTAGCAGACTGGCAAGCAATGTCTTTATTGATGTGGGTACTGTAGACTCTATTGTCTGGAACAATATGTTTAAATTACTGGAAAATCTTTTTTTCCAATGCTATTTATTGTGGTATCGAGCTCATAATCTTCATCTACATAGGAACTACTTTGAGTATATTTGATGCCTTGTAGTGGAATACAACTATACTCGCAATTCCTGGAGAAGACAGTACCAGAAAATCCTGACTCAAATGGTTAGACAATTCATTAAGTAGTAATCTTCGTGACATTCGGTGACCTCGATGTGCTTTGCATACCTGTAATAAAATATTTAAAATGTAAATTTTAAAAGATGCCTTGACTCACTTTTCACAATGCAAAATGTATGTAAATTAAAAGTGTGACCAAAAAAAAGTTACATTGCCTGTAAGAGCTCTACAGTAGTCCAAATGTGTGAAATGTCCAAAGTAACATATCTGAGCAGTGCTGTGGGTGCTGTGTCCTCCTGCTTCTGCGACCACTTTAACACTTTGTGCCACTCTCACTGCTCTTGATCCCTGTGACGGAACCTGCCACAGCACCCACACAACTTCAGCCTTTCCAGCCAACAGAAATTCTGCATCCCAGCAGACTGCATGCTCTGTCTGCACCCTAGTTCCTCAGAACGGATATTGCCCAGTAATTCCCAAGTAACAACACAGGCAAAAAAGAATTTATTCTCAAGAGTGAACTGACAGCTCTCAGAATCCCAGAAAAACTGCACACCACGTTATTACATCACAGACTAAATCAATGAGCACAAAATCACACACCATTAAAGTTTTCTGTCCAGTCAGAGAATCCAATTAATAGCAACACAAAACTAATATAAATCAATGACCACAAAACTACACACCATTAATGTTTTCTTTCAGTCAGAGGAATCCAATTAAGAAGCAACATAAAACTAATATAATAACATACACATAAGTAATAATATTTCTTCTTCTTCGCCAGTTCACCATCAAGTCTCTGGTCCTCTTGCATCGCCCAGGTCATCAGGGAAGGGTCGTCCTCGATTCTTCACAATTCCATGAATCCAGACACGCAGATAACTGATAGCCCTTTCCACACATATGCTAACTTTGTTAGCCCACTGGTCTCTCTTGACATGTGGCAAGAATGGACTTCTTGAACAATTTTTTTCCAGCACCCTGATCTGCAGTTCTACATAAAACCGATCTCCTCCAGTGTGGTGGATTCTTTCCATCTTTTACTAGATTACAGCTTTTACCACAAAAGAGATAAAGTTGTTTGAACTTGAATTCAGGTACATCTGAATGTCGTTGCCTCTGTAGTGGAATATGACTCCTATCTCTTGCATCTGCTTGATGATCAATATGTCTCTGAAAATTTAGGATCGATTGGTATGTAGACACACAGTTTTTATGCGACTTAATTGTTAAACTACTATCTGGATCAAGCCTGATTGGAGTTGTTTATGTATGCCATCCTCATATACTTAGCTGCATTGGATTATTGAACTGATTCTTACATGTGCATAGTCAATATGATCATGTGGACCATACTTGAAGTGAAACTTCTACTTTTAAAAACTCCCTTCTTCCATGATGATTTGGCTGGCAGTTATCATTAACAAGTCACCTCCACCTAGCAATATTAGCTATGCTATTACTATAGCTACAATGAATGACAAAGTTGTTAAACACAACACAAGAGAACATTTTTTCAAACTCACTTTGTATAGAACTGATACATACATGGAATATCTCCTCTTTCAGCTGCTTGGAGCTTGTTGTTTTACTGTGGTTTTGGGTTGAAATTGCTGTCTAAGATTTCTCATATGTTAATTTTTATGATATTGATAGCTATATCCATAACTTGTAACTTATTGCAACATTAACACAGTGCATGCTACAAAAAACAAAACAAAACAACATTATGTGGAACGTGTTGTTGAAAAAGGTCAACATAGCAGACCACAAAAAAACCTACATGCACAAGAAGAACACTTCAAACTGTAAATTCTTGGAAAGAATGTCTCAGATCCAATAAAATATTGGTGGAAAAAAAACAAACACCAGTTGCCTAAACTCATAGCAGCTTAAATGGTTGCAGTTTTGCACACACCTGCAAGACATGCCCACCTACTGCACATGTCATCCTATATCAGATATTCTCATGAAAGACATGACCACCACTACCACATGTCTTCCAGAAACACATGTCCAACTACATAACATGCAATCCTATAAAACCTGTCCACATGTTGAATATGCCTTTCAGTAAGCCATATCCTACTTCAAATCATGTATCTCAATAACACATATCCACTCATACTACATGTACTCCTACAAGAGATGTCCACCTGCAAGATATGCCCTCATGTAATACATGACTTCCTATAAGACATACCATCCAGTAAAACCTTTCCTCATCTAAGAGGTGTCCTGTTAGGCAAATCATCCTGCAAGATATGCTCTCCTGTAAAACATGTACTCCAGTAAGAAAAGCCTTCCAGTAAAACACAACATCTTATGGGTGAACATATTTTCTGGAGTACATGTCTTTCAAGATGACATGTTCTTTGAGAGCACATGTCTTAAGGGAGGTCATGCTTTGTATTAGGAAATGTCTTGTGGGAGGTCATGTGTGGGTGGAGTGCTTGTCTTCAGGATGGCTTAATAAAAAGCATGACTTTCCTTAAGACATGTGCTCTCAAAGAACATGTCATCTTGAAAGACATGTATTCCAGAAAAACGTGTTCACCCATAAGATGTGTCCTTCCTTAAGACAATTTTGTGATCATAAGCAATGCGGCTGAAGGCAGCGATTGCGCGCTAGTACACATAATGCATGTTGAATAGGTACTATATATTATATATACATATCTAATACTAATAGAGCTAGCGGTGTTTATATATTTATATGTATATATGGGTACGATAATCTGCCAAATGGCTGTAAGGATTTGGTTAAAAATTGGCAGATGGATATTCAGGTAAGGGAAAGTAACCTCGGCTATGTCTCATTTGTCCAAACCTCATTGTTCAAGTGTAGTAACTGAAAGAAACCCAAAAAAGGCTCTTCCACATTGGCCATTTTATTTCTATCAAAGGGAATGCACAGCCTTTCATGTGTTACCATTTCAAAGAGCCTTTAATACATTTTAACATGACCTGCCAAGTTAGCAAGAAAAAAAAAGAACCTATTAGCAATTCTAAAGGGAGAATAAAATTTGTAGGACTCAGAAATAGTGGGTCACAGATTTTGTGCTCTCACTAACCACCTTCACCCTCCCCCTTCCCCCCCCCACAGATGAACACAATGTTAGAAGAGAGCAGAAATAGTGTGCAAAAAAAAAACTTATTGCTAAAGGAGCCACAGACATAGTACTAGTATGAAAATATTCCAGCAAAGATTTCAAACCAATCTTGGTGGTGTGTGTTAACAGCTGGACTCCCATCAACATTGTCTGGCTTATTCAGACTACAATTTTGAAGTTAATGCTTTTGGACCATAGTAAAGGAGATATATTTGTTAAGCATGCATGAAGATGAATGACTTTTCAATTAAAAAACAACTACAAAGCAGATCACAAAAATAAACCTAAACACACAAGAAGAACATTACCAACATTAAACCATTTGAAAGCATGTCAAGAGCAAACAAAATGTGGCTGTGAAAAAAAACAACACACCAGTTGCCTAAATTCACAGCAGCTAAAATGATGGCTGTTTCTGCACAGACCTGTAAGAATGCCCTCATATAATACATGACTTCTTCTAATGCATACTCTCCAGCAAACCTATCCTCTTAGGTGTCCTCATACAAGACAAATCATCCTGTTAAATATGCCCTTCTATAAAACATGTACTCCAGTAAAACATCTAGAACAGTAGGACATACCCTCCTATAAAACATACCACCTGAAGACATGCACTCCACCAACACATGACCTCCCACAAGACATTTGCTCCTACAAAGCATGACCTACCTTAAGATGTATGCTCTCATAAGATAAGTTAACCTGAAAGACATGTACTCCAGAAAAACATGACCTCCCATAAGACATGTCCTCCCTTAAGACAATTTTGTGACCACAGCCTTTGGTGGGCCTAGCAAGCAATGCAGCGGAAGGCCGAAATTGGAATAAGTGTGCTTAGTATAGAACGATTTAATAAAAAAGGAAATTTTACAAGCTATAACTGTTTTAAAAAAACAACTCTTCCCTCTAATCAATGATAAAAGTTTTTACCATCAAAACTTAATCTAAAGTAAAAAATTGTCTGTAAAATCTTTGTGAATATATAGAAGCACACAATAATTATGTTTCATCTTTGTCATTGTAGAGAAGTTAAATTTTTTTTTCTTTTGCCAATGTAAATACATTTGGCTAACACCCATTTTCAATCTGAAGTCTTAGTTAATGAGGCAATTCTGGAAGGTCAATATTGTGCTCCTCAGCAGTGGTTACAGTCTTTATCATAAAATTTGTTGAAATTATTTTCAGACCACATTATTTTTTAAAATTGTTTGGCAGCATCAACAGCAGAAAGAGCATCTTACAAAACCATATTGTTTTTTTTTGTAATAGAAGAAAATTTGCTCTGCTACACTAAATCAAGGTGACTAGTCACATTTCAAACAAAGTGATAAACTTTCCAATGATTGCAATAAATCATCTCTGTTTCAAGTATATTTATCATTCTGTTGAATCCGATTCCTTCCAAAGCCTCTAAAAGAATATCTTCCATGGCAACAATTCTTGGAGTCCATCTGGTGGGACATAATGATTCCAGTTTAGTTACACCTTGTGATGAACTAAACTTTAACGATGAACTAAACTTTAACAATGAACTAAACTTTAGTCATTAATTGAACTCTGACCTCTATGAACTATGATTAATACTAAGGATGCATGATGTTATTGTTTAAGACTTGTGCCACTTACTGTTCTAAGAAAATGATCAAAGATTTCTCTCTAAAGTATTAGGTTGATCGTTAGTTGTTGTTATATTGATTGGGGACCCATACATCACATTTAGCAATGAGGATAATGGAACTTACCCTCAATGGCAACAAAATTATGGTACCACTGATACCTTTAATTCAGATTCTGATTCTATAAAGGCTTACTTGAATGGGTTCAACTCTACTTCTCTGCAAATCATGTCCCAGAGAATAAACATGTCCCAATTTTATTGAGCTCCATTGATGTACCTACTTACGCCCTCCTGAGCGATCTTTTTGTGCCACAACTACCTACTGCACAAACTCTATTGGTTATCTCTGAAGTTCTCCATAAGCTCCATGAGCCCAAATGTAGCTATGGCAACCACAATTGCATACTATCACTGCACCTATAGAATAGCACTCATGGACAGACACCACACACACACACACACACACTTGCATAATATCACTGCTCCTATAGAATAGCACTCCAACAGGGAAAGACACCACACACACACTTGAATAATATCACTGCACCTATAAAATAGCATTCCATGGACAGACACCACACACACACACTTGCATAATATCACTGCACACAGAATATCTCTATGACTATATCAGAAACTGGTGGGGGAAAGGGTCAGCTAGAGAGACTAATTCTACACTTGAACTTTGTTGGCCAACTTGAGCCTTTTTACCGCCTATCACAATTTTTTGGAAAGAGGAGTTAAAATTAAAGTTAATTGGAAAAGTTTTCTCCTCACTGCCTACTTGATCATAATACCTTTCATTCCACTATTGAAATTCTGTTTTGGGCTTCCAGGATGGAAGAGGTGGAAATTTGACTACCTATAGCTTTTACTCACATTATTATTATATATATATATATATATATATATATATATCTATCTATCTATATCTATCTATCTATCTATCTATCTATCTATCTATCTATCTATCTATCTATCTATCTATCTATATATATATATAGATAGATAGATAGATAAAACAAATAATAATGTGAGTAAATAGCTATAGGTAGTCAAATTTCCACATCCTCCATCCTGGAAGCCCAAAACAGAATTTCGATAGTGGAACAAAAGGTAAACTAACATAGATATACATACTTGTTCACCCCACGGTATCTGTGTGAGTCACTCATCTAGGCAGTAAGACTATATAAGCCTTGATTAATTATCTTATCTATACAAATTATTCTATTCTTGCATTTCCACCTACTTTTTCTTTATTGATTCAAGTATTCCTGTTAAAATGGTCTACATATAATTCTATATTATAAAAACAACCCATTTTCATGAAAGCTTCTGCCTGTATAACCTATGCATACTCATTAATGAGCTATTAATATTTTCAAATATTAAATCATGATTGATTATATAGTGATGTATGAAAGTGTAATTTATCAAGACTTAAGAGCTACTCCACTTCCATGACATCACCCCAGTCAGTCAGGGGTGCCCAGTCAGTCAGGGGTGCCCAGTCAGTCAGGGGTGCCCAGTCAGTCAGGGGTGCCCAGTCAGTCAGTGGTGCCCAGGCATCAATGACTCCCTTAGGACAGCATCCCTGGCTCCAATTTCCCCTCCAAATCATATCACTCCACATTAAGATGCAAGATGACAGACAAAAACCATAATTGATCATACTGCTTAAGAGCCATCTTCATTAGTGACCATATTGCAGTAGTAGACCCCCCCCCCCTCCCCTTGACAATCAAGTTGATTCAATACTTTGCTTGCAGATATCAGGAAGTAAGAGTTTCTTTTACAACAGTAGAAATCGATAAAAATAAAGTCAAACTGATAATCAATGAATCATAACATGACCAATATATTAATTCAACATTAAACAGGAATAATTTAAGAACATATAAGTAAAATCAACAAACTTTACTTGTGATAAGAAATATCAATAAGCATATAAGGTGATATTAATCATAACTTAAAATTCATAGTAAGCATATATTCAATTAATAAGTCTGCTGGTAGTGTATGTATGTATGTGTGATGTTCAATTGTTACTTCAAAGATTGTGATATGGCATAAAGAGATAGTATTCTGATAGAAATATGCAGCTGCTATACAGTGCAGAACTCATACAACCACCATTCATCAACTGCAGGAGTAGATATAATTCCCTCACATGATAAGTGAAACCATTTTTTTACATAGGTCGCATTCGACCATGTTGTCAAATGTCTCTGGCATTCTACATGTACAATGCAGTTCAATCTCTTGCCTGGAAAGTTGTTCAATCTTGGAGATATTCTCAACAAAAAAAACAAAAAAACAGTTGGAAATGGAGTAAATAGTCCATTCCTGAAACAATTCACTATATGCTCTCTCATTTCGTATTGATTAAATTCTATCTCTTCAATAGTATTTCTTAGGGCAGCATGCACAGCAAAGGCAATAGCAAAAACACCACAATCAGAATTACCCTTTTGCTGTTGTATGGAAGGGATGGCTACTGTTAACATCGGAACTTCTTTCTGGCCTTTTTTCTGTAGCTTACTGTAAATTACAGCCAACTGATTCATCAACGATGGTGATAAATCACCACCACAAAATTTACTATCATATACCATTATTTCCTGGCCAATGCTGTGTGATGTAACCCAATGGTTTTTATTTATATGGTGGATCTGTATTGCTTCCCCATGAACTGCACTGAATCCATTATTTTGGGATAGCATGGTACATTGTAAACCACATAGGTGAGGAAATTGTGTTTTCAGAATTTCTTGTGCCCGAGAAATGTGTGTCCATTAGCCAGTCTCCCTGTTGCAGAATCTTCCACATCTTGAGCACCTTTGCCTGTATAAATAAATGAATAGATCACATATTTTCCCAATGTTAAAACAAGGAGATCCAACCAAACTTACCAGTACTTCTGATGTTCTATTTTTGGACACCTTCGATATCGGTACATTTGATGATGCAATACTTGTCTCGCAATGCTGCTTCTCAAATCTCTGAAAAACATTAATTATATTGCAGTCAAACCAGTCATAATTTCCAAAAAAAAAAAAAAAATAATGCAGCTCATTATACCATCTTTTTGGGTTTAGGCTCTGAAATATCGTTAGATTCTGGATGAGATCCTACAGATAGCTGTAGTGTGAATGATAAATGTATAATGTACAATTATAGAGCATAATATTTGTTATTACCTCTGCATCAGCTATATATAACTTCAAACGGCATTGGTTGAAAGCAGTTTTCAGCACTGCACCCTCTTTGTTCTCCAACTGATACACACCATTTTCCAAGTTCTTATTGACTTTGTATGGACCAAGCCATCGCTGTTTCATTTTATCGCCTTTTTTTTTTTTTAGTCTCTCTTGCTGTTTTTTAGGAGGACCATTGTCCCTGGAACAAATATCTGAAAATAATAATGATTAAGAACAGAACAACACTAGTGAAATAAGTTTATGTATTACTTTGGGATCCGAATGTTTTTTGTCATAATCAAGTTTGTCTCTTTTTTGTTGTGCCTTGATATTTGCTTCTGCCATTTCATGAATATTCTTCTTGACATAGAACATGCTCCTCACATTTTGAAGGATATTTGCAGGACTCCAATTGAAGGTGTCATCATCAACATCCTCACAACCATCATTAGCATGCCCAGGGGCTATACCTTCATCACTGCTCTTCAAGTGATAGCCTAATTCAATTGGTAGGATTGGTTTGCTGAACAAAGGAAAATTAAAGTAGTGAAAGAATAAAATCACAGAGGATTTGAGATAACATTATCATGAAATTCATTTCAGATTCCCTGATTGTGGTTGCTGATTCATGATTATATTAAGTTAAACAATAAATTACATACTGGCAATACATTACTACAAATGGGGTGAGTTTCATTGTTTTTTGAATGCTGGTTCTGTATGAGTAGAGTATAGCTGGAAGGTGCTCATCCCAGTCATTCTGCTCATCATTTACCAACTTCATTAGAGTAACCTGCAATGTTTGGTTAAACCTTTCCGTTAATCCATTTGATTGTGGATGATAAGCAGAAGTAACTCTGTGCTCAGCTCCTGCTAGCTGAAACAATTCAGTTTGCAAACAATTGACAAACTCATGGCCTTGATCAGATATGATAATTTTACAACAGCCATATCTAAAAATAAAATTTGTTGTAAACATAATTGTAAAAAAAAACAAATTTAAATACCTGCAAAATAGGTGTAATAAAAACAAGGCTACACCAGCTGCTGACTAGTTCTTCAGTGGAGCACCTCAGGCCACTTGCTGAAGTAATCCACCAATGTAAAGATATATCTGTTGCTAGCCTTCGTCATTGGTAAAGGATCAATGACATCAATGCCCAACTGCACAATAAAATTAATTCATAATAATAGTCTATACACCATATTTAATGACTCACTTGATGCCACACTTGGGATTTAACAGGAATTGGATGCAACTTCACAAACAGCGAACTTCACAAACTTTGGATTGGATCTCTGACACTTGTCACACTTTTCCACAAAACTCCGGATATCATTGTTCATACATGTCCAGTAGAAACGAGTTGAAATCTATTCCAAGGTTTTGTCACGACCCAAATGGCTTCCTGTGAAAATATTATCTGTTCAGTTTGCTGGAATAGTTATATTTCTAATTGTTGATATGTTATGCAACCAAAGAATAACCAGTAGTCAAAACAAATGAGGATTATGCAGAATCGTAGGTTTATAGTCAAGGGCAATAAAATAATAGGTTAGTTTTATTTATCCATAGCACTACACAGATCCTAAATGAGCAATAAATATTCAGCTAATGGCATAATGAGTCATGACCAATAGTTGATCATAATTGAATATTTGAAAAATTTTGATCTCATTACTAGGAGAATATTCATTATGTACTGAAGATAGACTTGAAATCTACATTTTGATTCCATACATACCTCCTACTCCTGAATGACATGATTCGAGTACCTTTTTTTCTCATCCTCACTCCTCACACACACAGTCCATGCATCATTGCAACTTTTTTTCTTCTTGTAATAGAGAAGTCCACACTCTGAACTTGAAATTGTTGTTACACTTCTTTCTTAAATTTGCTTTGTCCCCTTCCTCCATACCACTGGGATATTTACCAAATCAAACATAATTCTCCACTGCAGCAAACTCATCCATTCTGGAGCAAGATTTAGAAATGAGAGACACACACAATCTAATAATTTGAGGATAACTGTGGGATTTTGATCATGAGGTTCTTAAATACCCTTCCTGGGAACCTCCTGACAGAGTCTTCCACTGATGGTGTGATTGGGGAGCCAGGCAACCTACCTGAGAAAGTTGTTAAGTAGTGTCAGAGCCACAGGAGGAGGACCAATCCCGAACTAATACAAAACGTGGGTAACCAAGAGAGGCTGGATAAAGACAGGAGTTAAGAGAATTCTGTAGTTAATACAAACATGGGTAACCAAGAGAGGCTGGATAGAGACAGGAGTTATGTGGGTAATCAAGAGAGGCTGGATAAAGACAGGAGTTATGAGAATTCTGTAGTTAATATGAATGTGGGTAACCAGGAGATGCTGGCCATACATAAACAAAAGGCTTAAGCAGCTGGAAGTAGGGAAATCCCACTGCATGGATCAATTAGCAAGTGTTATCAGATGGAGGTGACTAAATTAGTTTCCAGTCTACTCATGTAAGAAGAATGTTTTTAAGGGGAAGTTTCACAGCAAGGCTGGTCCACATGATCTGATCAACTGTGGACATGTGAATTCTCAGATCAATCACCAGTGCAGCAAAGTTTATGATGATGGTATACATTAACAGCTCAAAGAAAGATTTGATTCAGATAGTAGTTTGACAATGGAGTCACACAAAAACTGTGCGTCTACTTACCAATTTACCCTTCATTATAAAATGCACATTGATCAACTAGCTGGTGCAAGAGATAGGAGTCATCTTCCACCATGGGATCAGGAAACTGTTGTTCCCTTGAACTTAAGTTTTCTTTCTTGAGCTTGAGAAATAAAGTAAATCATTTCGCAGAAAACCAGGGAGAATCATGCAACCATGTTTTCATGCAAGAAAAAGGGTGAGGGGTGTGTTTCTGAAGGATTGGCTCCTATCCTCTAAGGAAATGAACCTTACCCAGACATTCAACATAAATCTGAAAGCGCACAGAACAAGCAACAGTCTCGTATCAAACTGACTTGCACAGAGGAAAACATGGGGGGGGGGGGGGAAGTTTAATACTATTTTCTGGATTTAAGAAATACAAGGGGGGAAAAAATGAACTAAAAAGGGTTGTTTTTTTCGTTTCTTTTTTGCCATTCAAACACATGGATTCCAAGATGTAGACACGATGTTTCTAAAATCTGGGGGGAAATCGCTCTAGGTCCAAACATTATATAGTTAGTAGCAGCAAACATTTGTGTGCACAGGCCACACAGGCTTCAGTGTACCATCCCTTGTGAATGTCAACCAAACCCACAGAAAGTGTGGACAGTCAACATCCCTTTCCTATTGGCTGTTTACTCCTGAAGCCATTGTATTGCAACCATGCCTGTTGCTCACCAGGCCAGGCCAGGCCAGGCCAGACTGGTCCTAATCAAGTGTCACTCTGGTCAATTGCATGGGCAAGAGGAAGGAAGGAAGAATGTTGAAGAGATAATCAGGTATGGTAAAGTAGAGAAAATTGATGTGCCATATCTGTGTGCATCTGTCTTCATTCCAGTCAGTTTGGAGAGCTGCTCATGTGCTGGCCATTAGGCTTCAACTTAACCGGGGAAACTTGCTTGGCTTCACAAAATAAAATTTAAAATTGGAATATTTATATCTTTCATGAAGCCCAACACTTACTGTAAACTGAGTAGCATAAACTGAACAGAGTAGTTGCCATTTCCTCTTCACAACAGGTAACCACTTGAACAGCTGGACTTTGGACTGCTAGAGGGCAATAGGATGTACACAAACTATGAAATTTATGTCAACAGAAGAATACATGAGATGTTTCTGTGTGTTAGCATGTGTGGATGGGGAGAAGGGTGTGGTGAGAGTGGAGAGGTGTGTGGTGTGGATGGGTAGATGGCAGTGTCTTGCTATCTTCATTAGCAAGTTTATTGTTTTAGTTGTTTCAGGAAAGAAAAGTCCTTCCACATGAGGTTCCTCCCACTGAGTTGATGTTGATGCTCCTCACGTCTATCAAACTCTACACATGGTGTTGCCTCTGTATGGGTGTGGTGGGAGGTGTGGTTTAGTTGGTTGATAAGGGAACTGGTTCAACACAGGTACACTGCATATTAAAATAAATTATGAACTCACAAGGTAAAAAGTGTTGCACCTATGTACTGTAGTATCATATTATCTCTTCCTTCCCTTGACTGCATTAGTAGGCCTGACACTAATGACCGACCAAGGCACTCTGATTCAGTGTATCATTGCAACTAATAGTTACTATGCTGTCGACTTTATAGCATCCCCAGCAAATAGTTGGTCCACCCTGGGTCATGCACACCACAGTTAAATTTGATTCCAGATTAATTAGTGGTCACAACACACAAACCCTTGTGGCTCACAGGGAACCCTCTCTTAAGGTCATTTGAGATCCACTGGAGACTGGAAGATAAGAATGGACAGTACACTCTAAAGAGATAGGCAGGCAGGCAGGCAAGCAGGCAGGCAGGCAGGCAGGCAGGCAGACTGCAATTTAAACAGGGGTACCACCCACAGTAATTAATAAAAAGTGCATGAATAATTTGGTGTTCTCACTTGCAAGTGGCAACCAACTCAGTGTAAATATTTATTTAGTCATGCTAGAGCTTGACAGCTTCTGTCAGCACTCAGAACGTAAACAGTTCATGACCACATGAAAGGAACCACGTGAGCAAGAACCAGCCACAAAGTCACTGAGCACTGCATGTCAACATGCATTGCAGTGTGGAATACAGGCAGCAGCTGCAGACACACACAACTGGACTAGTCAGTCTAAATTTACCAACACAAACCTGTTTTGGTGGCAGAGCAGACGGTGAAGCAACCGGAAAGGAGGTGGGGAAAAAAACCACTGTAAAGAAAGAAAGAAGCTACGGGTAAAAAAAAAAAAAAAGCGACGGAGAGGAAGATTTGGTAAAGTGTACTTCAGCTAGACAATGTCCGTGGAGGTGGCTAAATGTGGTGCTCTGCGTTGCCAGAAAGACTCCTATTGTCGCTCCTTGACCACCACAGTTGTGTCCTGCACGCCAAGTGTGGAGGATGACTCTGGGCATGGCCTATACACTGTCCAGCTGGCAGACACTGTCCTGTTCCCTGAAGGAGGGGGCCAGGTAAGAGTCACCTTGATTGGTCAACATGTGTTGAGCTCTCTCTCTCTGTGTAGCCTGATGACAGGGGCACTGTAGGAGGAGTGGAGGTGAGGAGAGTGCTGAGGAGAGGCAGTGAGGCCCTGCACTTCCTGGAGAGACCTGTGAGTGGCAGGGTGGAGGTGGAGCTGGACTGGGGCAGGAGGTTTGACCACATGCAGCAACACTCTGGTGAGAGCTGGTGGGAGCTGGTGAGAGCTGGTGGGCATGTGGTTGTAGGAGACATAGGTAGCACACTAGGTGAACTGCCTGGAGCACCACCAGGGCTGTTGGCGGACACCTGGAGTGTCCCACTTTCTCCCCACACAATGTTGAAGTGTTATATTCACCATTGATAACTGAACAATTAAAACATCTGGCGTAGATACGATAAGTGGAAAGAAAATAGATAAATTCAACTAATGAAGGCATTGAGAGGTAAGAAAGTTAGTGGTCAATTGTGTGGGTGTTAATATTATCTATAATGATTTCTATCATACTTCTTATAGTATCCTTATGGTTTGTATCATATGGGAAGTATAATTTTTAAAAAAGAAGTTATTGTAGATATTTATTAGCTGTTTCTCTCCTTTTTTTTTTAAAGATAGATATTTTTTTGTACTATTTTTTCTTAGTCGGTTAGCCAGCTAATAATAACTTTTGCTGAATTTAAAAGGAAAAGAATTCATGTATTGGATGTGGAGGGGGTCCAGAATGAGAAGTGGATGGGAGTTAGTCTCACCATCTAGACCCTTTACCTACCATACACTGTAGGAAGGGGCTACTTGCAGTCCAGCACCAATCACGCTGCAGTCCCCAGGAATGTGAGTGATAGAACTTTGTTTGCACATCCAAGGGGGTGTGGTTTGATTAATAGACCATCACGTAATGATTAAGTAAAATGTGGCCATTTTAGTTCTTTGTGTAATTTATCTTAAACTTAATCGTGGCAGAGATTCTTCTGTTGGTTTTTAATTAATCTAATTACATTCCACTGCAACAAGATTGGTGCAGGACAGCAACCAGCCCCTTCCTACAGTGCACAGTAGGTAAGGGGTGTGTGTGGCTGCGAGACTAGAGAAGGGAGTGATATGTGTGCCAGTTGAGAGGCCGGCCAGGTGAGGAATACCTCAGCCATTGATAGCACAGGACAGACAGACCACACACAGCAGCACCAGAGGGCTGGCCCTGAGGCACTGGTCAAGTCTAGTATCAGTCAGGAACAGATACATGTGTGTGTATATGTATGTATGTATGTATGTATGTATGTATGTATGTATGTATGTATGTATGTATGTATGTATGTATGTATGTATGTATGTATGTATATATATGGTAAGCTTGTACATATATGTATAATGATACGGCAGCCATGATCACACTATCCTGTTTGCTTTTATTGCAGGCCAGCACTTGATCACGGCAGTGATGGACAGAGAGTATGGAATCAAAACACTCTCTTGGTAATCACTTCACTTGTCCCACAGTAATCCTCCTTTACCAAACTCTCATCATTTCTCATCCATGCCTGTACATACCTGTCTGCCAATGACGAGCCTCTCATGGCTCCTGCTTCATTCTTTGTCTCATCCAATGTTCTCTTCCCACATACACACACACACACACACACACACACACACACACACACACACACACACACACACACACACACACCATTTCGTCTGCTTGAGGAAGTGGAAAATTTCATACATATCTAGAATATACACTCATTATCTCACTTGTTCCTGTATGCATACAGGAACAAGTGAGATAATGAGTGTATATTCTAGATAAGTATGAACTTGTTGAAGTGGCCAGTGGCATCTTCAACTCCTCCACTGCCTCCAGCAGCAGCATCCCACAAGACTGCAACCTCCAGAGAGACGGAACAATGTGGACATGCCCTTTTTCTCTCTGTTTAAACAGGAATTTCTAAATTATTAATAAGTACCTACACAATGGAATATCTGAGATTTGGACTCACTGTCCATCTGTCCATAATAGGGAGTGTAGACTGATGACCCTTTACCTCATAATGAAGAGGTTATTGTCTCTTGGAGGATATCAATGTGTTGTTTGATTCTTGAGTGAAGCCTGAGCGAATGATTGTGTGGGTAAGTTATTGCTGAACCACCCATTACCACTTGAAATCCTCTGAGTGTTTAGCTTATGGAGGCAGTGATGTCATAAGGTAATGTCAGCATCAGGACACCAGGCGGGTTGAGACTAAGCATGCTATGTGGTTCACTACATGTGTGGTCATGATCAGGTGACCTGCATGTGATATGCCATATACTCTTCCTGTCTTGCAGTGTTGGTCTGAGTGAGCATGCGGAGGCCATAGGCAAGCTCCAGCAGGCCAGCAAGTGGAGCAGCAAGAAGGTACGGCTGCAGATGAAGGAGATAGCCCAGTTGTTGGTATTCCAGCACTTGCACTCTGACCCTGTGGACCCCCTGGCCTGCATTCACCGTGACGATGGAGATATGGAGTTTATGAACATTCTGGCCAATCAGCTGACACCACATGTGAGCAACTATGCTGGATCTTGTTTTGTGTGTGGTGTGTGATGTGCATGTGTGTGGTGTGTGTCTGTGTGTGTGTGTCTGTGTGTGTGCCCTAGCCCTAGTCAGAGCCCTGACTCTAGCCATTGCCCTAGCCCTAGCCCTAGTTAAATGTCCACGACCTTTTTCTGGTTATTCCAGAGGATCATGTGAGATTAGATCATGTTTGGTTGCAAGTGTGGCTGTGCATTAAGGATACACGCACTCTCTCTTACACACGAACACTCACTTTGTGTTTCTCTGTTCTAGAACAGTTTGCATTCCAACAGTTCGTAGAGCATGTCTTGGTATTTCTTAGTGTGGGCAGTTCCTTGTAAGTGGTAATGTAGTCCTACCATATAGGCCGGACATGTCCTCCTTTTAGGTCATTATATTTCAGTCCGGGAGGATTTTTGAAATATCTGAAAATGTCCGGATTTTGGTCTTCTTTTTATTAAAAATATTCGCTGATAAAATAGCTGCACCTTTTTCTCTTTTTTTTTACCAACTACTCTACTTCAGCTTAGCAACACTTGCGCAGTGAGTTGGTCTGGAAAAGCAAACTGACACCATATGCCACGCCCACTTCTTATGGTGGGGTGTGGGGGGGGGGGGATTGTGGTGGGTATTTTCCTATTTTTAAAAATATGTATTTCTATTCTGATAAATTATCCCGACTGTGTGCAGTTCACTATTGTAAATCCTACCACCTTTCTTTTTAAAGCTGATTCTTGATATGATTATTCTATTATAAAGCTTACAATGCCCAAATGTAAGTGCAAATCCACTCCAAAACTGGAGATCAAATTTTTCATATTTTAGTAGAACAGGAAAGGAATTAGAATCCGTGTTTGGATGGAGTATTTTTGTGAAATTAGGTAACAATGCCATTAGTGCAGTAGAGTGAACTTTTCATTTCACGCAGTGAAGCATCATCAGGACTGCACGTATGCCATGTTGACTAAAAAGCTTTAACCAGAGTGAGTGTAGGTGGGATCTTTTCAATTGCAAATTATTGATTTTCTTGCATTAAATTGATATGAACATTTTATACTTTTACTGTAGTCAGGTAGAGGGTTAAATATTGAGCCTTGTTCTCTGCTATGGTGAATAAAAATAAGGGTCTGTAAGATTTGAGATGCTATTCCCCCCCCCCCCCCCCCCCCCCCCACATTACATTCTATTAATGTTGCTCCTTCACACACAAAAAATTCACTAGTAAAATATGATACCCCCAACCCCTCCCCACCCCAAGTGTCCTCTTTTTTGAATCTGCAAATATGGTAGCCCAAGGTAATAATTGTGTGTGGGCATGAGTAAGTGAGTGTGTGTGATGACTATTCCTATTGCAGGGTGTGTTTGTGATGGTCACAGTGGGTGGAGATAGGGGGTGTGGCCATTTCCTGCTGGCAGGCAGAGATGATGATGTCAGTCAACTTGGACCGAAGTGAGTTGTACAATTGAGGCCTGTAGCTATGGCAACCACACGCTGCCCATTAGTTCCCCATGAACATATTCCAATTACCTACCACCATAAGCATCTCTCTCCACCTTGGTGTGTGTATGTGTGTGTGTGTTAGGATTGCTGCCTGCTTTCATGCCAAAGGAGGAGGTCGTAAAGGTCGTTTTCAAGGAAAAGCACAGAAGCTGGAGAACAGAGGGCAAGCTGAAACAATTCTCAGCCAACACTTCATCAATTAAATAGACTTGTTAACATGTTGTATACCCTTGGGAAACATTGGGAAACTAACCTTGTCTAGAGAACATGGTTTATGGCATTAGCATGTAATGATGCACACTTGTATAAGGAGATCATTTTCAGGTGTTTGTTCTCCACTTAAACTTGATACTCCTACTCATTCTGGACAAGTAGCTGTGCTGGAGGTCTCCTGATCCTCTCCACAAGTGCATTTGACCCCTTACCAGACAGGCACAAAAACGCATAATTAAAATAACAACATGCCACAAAACTATTAGTTCATGTTCACACCACATTGCATTTAGTTGAGGTGTAAAGCTGTGAGCACACAACACATTGTGTGTGCATCATAATACACACACTTCTGATGTGACATACTGGCTCCTAACAATTCAGTGTTTCAAGAGTGAGGAATAATAATTCACATAATGAAATCCTGCAACTCTTATAAGTGTCAAACAATTCTTATGATTTCTTATGAGTGTGGGAGTGCAACAAGAATACTGGGTCAGAGATTGGTGCAGGGTCAGTTCAGTTGATAATCAATATTGTATGTGGTACACCATCTGCCTTTATACTCTCCTATCTGTGGTTCCACGTGTGTACGCAAGAACTAATGCATACATCATCTCTATAGACAGTAAGTACAGAAGCAAAACTAGTTCTTGCAGAGACACTAATTGATTCAATATTGTTGATAGTTTGTGTGAATATATTTTTATTAATTAGTTATTGTTTTGTATAACAGAGTTTGGTGTTTAGAACAAAACCTGTTTTTAGGTAAGTAATTAAAAAATAAAAAAAATAAATAAAAAAAAATTAAAAAAAATTCTCTCTGCATATGAAGGTCTGCTCAGTGGAAGTGAATAAGTTCTTCACTAATAATTCTATTGCTAGTTTGACTTTGACTATGTCTGCTGTTTGTATATGGGAAAGAACAAAAAAACAACAACAAACAAATAATTGAACAGGTTGACCAATGGGAGTGGGTAGTGAGAGAGAAGCACATCGTGTACAGACTGTGCATACAAAAAGGATTGAAAGTGTTGAGTTGATATACAGTACAGAGTTAAAATACGGATGTAGTGTATTCCGACTGTTTTCCTCCTGGTGGCCCAGGCCTGTCATGGAGTTGGTGAAGGCTCTTCACTATCTGTGTTGTGGTCAGGGTCTTTGGCCAGGTCAGCATTCCTCTCCGCCTTCATCTCCTCCAGCCGAGCAGTGAGGTCTACCATGTACCGCTCTGTGGTCGGAGATGTGGGACTCCAGTCCTGGCCAGGGTTGACGAGGCTGGTGAGCTTCATGCCGTGCTCTGGGGCAACAAGAGCTGTCGGGACGTTGGTGGGAGTTTGCTCCATGCATGCCGCCATGCCTGGGGCAAGCTCACAGATGCTGAGTACAAATCACCACAGGGGAGGAGCAAAGTCTAGACTAATTGGGAGGTACATGACATGACAACTTCACACACTGCAGTAACATCACACTGAGATAACATCATACTCGACTTGGTTAAATTCACACTGGACCAACACCACAGTGGGTTGAGGCAGGTTGAAGTAGGTGGATAATAGCTCAATGGGGACACACTGGACCAACACCACACTGGGTTAAGGCAGGTTGAAGTAGGTGGACAATAGCTCAATGGGGACACACTGGATCAACACCACACTGGGTTAAGGCAGGTTGAAGTAGGTGGACAATAGCTCAATGGGGACACACTGGATCAACACCACACTGGGTTGAGGCAGGTTGAAGGGTTAAATAGGCACAGCTGAACAACACGGGACCAACAGGCACAGCCATCAGTGTGCTTACTTTGCTGCAGGCTCTGGTCTGTTCTGTCGTGCCCTGCGCAGGAGTCTTCTGATGGAGGCCTTCATGCAGACGTGCTCTGGCAGCTCATTCTGCTTGTTGCGCAGGAAGGGCAACACACACTCAAACCTCTGGACACACACAACACAAACACATGAAGGAGAGTCACAACAGAGGGTGAAACCTGGTCAGGGCAGAACACAGCAGCAGCGGGTTAGCTGTTCACCTGTTGGCAAGTGTGACAGAGTAAGCTACTTGGGGATGTGGGGGAATGTCTGGACCTGCTAATGGATCAGTGTGCGTGGGTTATTTCAGGTTCCTGACACATGCTAACTTCCTTTTTCTTTTTTTTACTGATGCTGACACTGATCACATTATATGGAGGCATCTTATACGTTGCCAGAGAGCAGGAAACTGAAAAAGACCATATGTCTGTGTCAGGGATCAACCTGACTGATGAACAACAACAGACATTGCAATTGAGTAACAGTGCAAGTGCAAGGAATGTGATGGAGAGGAATGGGACGGATGTGGCCAGATGGCTATTGGAAGTTGGACACAGTGACGTTAGAGATTTTGAACAGCTTGGATAATTAGAAAGGATAATGATAGTGATAAACAATATATATGGCATTACTTGAGATTAAAAAAGTGACTGTAGTTTTCATCTTTGAAGTTGGTGCGTAGTGTTTGGTTGTGTCACAGTTGTCCAATCAAACCAGCCTATCTCTATTTCTATACTAATTACTAGCAAAGCGCTAGTCTTGCTTATCTTCAGAATAAGAGAAGGGAAACAGCAGCCAGGATAAGGTGGTCTGGTTGTGGCTTGTTGCAAGACAACTGCAGGGAGACAGTTGTACCACCAGGTATGGTGGAGATTCGACTGCTTGTCTGGCTGTCAACCCCCCTTACGGTTGAAGCAGAGGGAAGCTGAATCTCTCACAGTCTGCTCTCTGATGGAGTTGTCTCAACTTCTTATTGATGAACAATCAACTGGTGTAGATGTGATTTACTCGCATCAGACCACAACTGGCTTAATGAATTCCTGACTAGTAACAATGATAATGATGTGCTAATGACCACATAGATTAGGGCAAACACACACAAAACTTGGTGATTGGTCAAAATGTACAAGAGTTGTGTAATAACTTGTCATGATTGTGGGCTAGTCCAGGTTCCTCCTATAGAAGGAGAGCCTGGACTGGCCACGCTCAGAGGGTTATTCCAGAGCAGTTTTATGAAAGACAATTTTGTGCAGTAAGTACTCATTTGTATCAACAGCTACCAGGAAAGACCAGAGGGAGAGAGAGAGAGAGTGAGTGAGTGAGATGCACATCCACCATCACAATCTCCGACCTCCTTACCTTGTCAAACCACTACATACACACAAGGAGCGATCTCATCTGCTACACCTCCATACACACCTGCAGGCACTCTAATTCCACCTATTAGTGCTGGTCTTCATAATAGCAAATATCCCATTAAACTACCAGGGTCAGAGGCTGAATGGATGGATGCAGACAAACACTTCTTGGTCTACCTCTTACCAGCAGTACGGCTAGCTAGTTGCGTGGAGGATAAGTACAAAATACTAGCTGATGGTATTTTTAATTTTTTCAGTAGTCGGTATGGTTGTCATCATAGACGTAAAGGAAAAAAATGATAGTGAGCTTTCCAGGAGACCAAAACATGACAGAACCTTGAAAAAGATCAAACAGCTCAAAACCAAGGCTCGGAGAGATTTTCGTCATGCAAAAAAGAATGGTGCTCTGGTGGATGATATGCAAACTTTAGTAAAAATTTCTTTAATCTGGTGCGGCAGCAGAGTAAGATGGTCAAGAAATCTAGGGCAGCATCAATGTCTCAATCCATCAGACAAGAACAGAGCCTCCGTCATAACTCTTTTTGGAAGTATGTGAAACATCTTTTTGATAATAATACTACCAAAAGAATTAATCCAGCTTTCGCAGAGGATAAAGCTTTTCCATTTTTTAAATCGGTATATAGCTCTCATCCAAAATCTTTTCACCGGCCATCATGGATGCCATCAGCTATAGATCCTGTTTTTAACTTTGATGAGTCACCTTTCTCCATTGAAGAGATCAGAGGCACAATCAATCGATCTAATGTCTCTTCCACTCCATCTCCTCTAGATCAGATTCCATACAGGATTTTGAAAAGGTGTCCTTCCTTGGTGCATGCTCTGTTCAACCTGTACAATCAATGTTGGCAGACATCCACTATTCCCCAGGCATGGAAAACTGCATCCATTAGACTGATTGCCAAAGGTTCTGCCAAGGCTGACCCCTCATCACCATCCAACTTCCGGCCAATAGCACTAACATCATGCATTGAGAAAAATTTCACTTCCATCTTGAAAACTAGATGGTCTACTTATATGCTTGAGAATGAGTACCTTGACCCTTCCATCCAAAAGGCCTTCATGAGGGTGACACCTGGCTGCACAGAACACCATCTCAAGTTGGCCTCTATACTTGCTGATGCAAAATGAAAGCACAAATCCCTGACAGTTGCCTGGTTAGATCTGGCTAATGCGTATGGCAGTGTCCACCATTCATTGATAGATTTTGCTCTGCATCACTATCACGCTCCATCACATTTCTGCAATATTTTGGCCTCTCTCTACTCAGGTCTGTCAGCTAGGGTATCCACAGATGCCTGGACAACACCTTCATTCCCTCTCAACATCGGAGTCTACCAAGGTGACCCTCTGCCTGGGGTCATATTTAACACTGTCATTAATATCCTGGTTGACACCCTGAATTTAAAGAAGGACCTAGGCTACTCTCTCACACCATCTCATCGAATGAACCTCCTTCAGTATGCTGATGACACCTGCATCATAGCCAGTAGCCCAGCTGCAGCGCAGTCACTGCTAGATTCCACCAGTGAATGGCTTCAGTGGGCAGACATGAAGGCTAAGGTCCCCAAGTGCCACTCCGTATATATCAAGAGCTCCAGTGGAACTTTGACCAATCCACATCTCACCTCCTCAAGCGAGCCAATTAGATATGTTGCAAATCCCTCAATCAACTTCCTTGGGCTCCCAATCCAATTTCCCAAGGACTGTAACAGAGCTAAATCACAACTAAAGCCTCTGTTGCAGTCCATGCTTGAGGTTGTCGATGAGACCGCACTAACAAGGAAACAGAAAGTAAAGATCTACAGCTTGGGGATCTGTCCTAGGTTGAATTGGCTTCTCACCATCCATGCGTTTCCTTTGTCCTGGGTAGAGAGACAACTTGAGGCCACTGCCACTAGATACCTTAAGAGGTGGTCAGGACTAATGAAATCAGCAAACCCCAATATCTTTTACATCCCAAGGTCTGAAGGAGGACTCCAACTCTCATCCATTTCCACACTATACAAGAAGCTGCAAGTGTCCAAACACTGTCAACTTCTCACCTCCAAAGATGCCACAGTCAGACACCTGGCTGACAAGAACCTTGAAACTGAGATAAAATCCATCAGGAAGATCTTCAAACCATCAATAGAGGTGCAACAAACAATGGCAGAGGATCCATCTCGGAGTAGAAAAGCACTCTTAAAGGCAGTGAAGAACAAAGTTGCTTATAGTGATGCCAGTAGACGCAAGTCAGAACTTCTGGCTCTTCCCGTCCGTCCAGGGTCTTCTTCTTACCACCATCACCACACTTGCAACAGATCCAACCAAAATATGGACTGATGCCATCAGATCTCTCCCGAATGAGTGTTATAAATTTGTGCTAAATGCTGCCCACGACACTCTTCCCCATAACTCCAATCTCCATCTCTGGAAAAAGAAGCCAAATCCATCGTGCCCATTGTGTGGACATTAAAGACAGACTCTAGTCCATGTATGAAATAACTGTGAGACTGCCCTACACCATCGGAGGTACAATCAAAGACATGATGAAGTTTTAAAAGAAATTGCTTCCTTCATCAATGTCAACTTGAAAGTATCACAGAACATGATAGCAGATCTGTCATCACAGACTTATGCACTTCCAAGCCATCTTCTCTGCACAGACCTCAGACCACACATTATCTGGTGGGATAAGATTTCAAAAAGAACAGTGATAGTTGAGTTTACCATCTGTTTCAACACTCTCTTTAAACAGGCTGCCGAGAGAAAAAGAAAAAAGTATTTTGACCTGTGTGAGAACTGCAATCATGATGTATTGCTCATCACTCTTGAGGTTGGCTCTAGAGGAGTGATCCATTTGCAAGGTTTCCTCCAGATGCAGAAGCATCTAGATTGCTCTAAGAAAGACCTTAGAACTCTACCCGTTAGGATTTCCAATACTGCCATCCAAGAATCGTTTAAGATATGGTATACCAGAAATAAAGAGATAACATAGAAACTGTTAACTTTATCACCTCCTCTCCAAATAAGCATTTACTCTAATTAGTTAACTGTCTTTACTAATTTATTTTATTTAAAAAATTTTTTTTATTTACTTTTTTTATTTATTCATTATTATTATTAATTAATTAATTAATTAATCTAATAAACATTTACTTTGATTATGTATACTGTCCTTAGTCATTTATTGTATTCATTGCATTCATTCATTTCCTCTTTGTAGTGGCTTGACTAGGTATCCTTGCCCAGTGTGCAGTGATTTTTATATGTCACTTTGACACTATACCTCATGTCAGCCCCTCATTGACTGTTTGTAAAATCATGTCACGCAAAATCAATGAAGGTTTAAAAAAGAAAGAAAGAAAAAAGTGAGTGAGTGAGTGAGTGAGTGAGTGAGTGAGTGAGTGAGTGAGTGAGTGAGTGTGTGTGTGTGTGTGTGTGTGTGTGTGTGTGTGTGTGTGTGTGTGTGTGTGTGTGTGTTGAGTTAGACTGCAGTTGTGGCAATCCTCGACATGACATGAATTTGCATTCAGAAAAAATGTATTAATCGTTGCTAAGAAATAGCTCAGCAGAATAAAGCTCACTACAGCCAACCATGTGCACATCATTCACAACACAGAGGGAACAAGGACTGTGGAGAGGGAGAGACTGTAGGTGCATGTCTCGTGCGCGCCCTGTCTGTAGTGTATGTAACAGAGTCACACCAGGCAGGAGAGGGCTGGCATGCCCATGGTTACATGTGCTACAGTGGGTGTGGCCAACATGTTCCAAGAACTCTTTAGTGCTACACAGCTGCTCCTGGACACTCACCAGCAATGCCTGCACGGTCAGTCTGCCGACCTTGCTTCCCGCCTTACCACAAGCAAGATGGAGGGCAGTGTTGCCCGCCTTGTCCTGCATGTTGGCCAGCTCTTCGTCCCATTCCAACAGCAGACTCACGTTGTCGTGGCGACAAGCCAGACTAGCCCTATGTAGCAAACTCTGCTTGTCGTATGGGTTCACATACTTCACCAGCCCTGCACCATGGCATAGGACATGTCATCAATTACATGACCACAAATGTGGTGCAATAAAACCATAAATTAATTAATACAGCCTTATTAGTCACATATTTTCAAAGACTTCAACCTGCCTCAACCCAGTGTGATGTTGGTCCAGTGTGTGTCCCCCATAGAGCTATTGTGAACCTACTTCAACCTGCCTCAACCCAGTGTGATGTTGGTCCAGTGTGTGTCCCCATAGAGCTAATGTCAACCTACTTAAACCTGCCTCAACCCAGTGTGGTGTTTATCCAGTGTGTGTCCCCATAGAGCTATTGTCAACCTTCTTCAACCTGCCTCAACCCAGTGTGGTGTTGGTCCAGTGTGTGTCCCCCATAGAGCTAATGTCAACCTACTTCAACCTGCCTCAACCCAGTGTGATGTTGGTCCAGTGTGTGTCCCCCATAGAGCTATTGTGAACCTACTTCAACCTGCCTCAACCCAGTGTGATGTTGGTCCAGTGTGTGTCCCCATAGAGCTAATGTCAACCTACTTCAACCTGCCTCAACCCAGTGTGGTGTTGGTCCAGTGTGTGTCCCCACAGAGCTATTGTCAACCTACTTCAACCTGCCTCAACCCAGTGTGATGTTGGTCCAGTGTGTGTCCCTATAGAGCTATTATCAACCTACTTCAACCCAGTGTGGTGTTGGTCCAGTATGTGTCCCCACAGAGCTATTGTCAACCTACTTCAACCTGCCTCAATCCAGTGTGGTGTTGGTCCAGTGTGGGTGTAGACCCTTACCTACCTGTGAATATGTCTTCCTGTTCCTGTCCGTCAGTGTCAGAGTTGAAGTGTGGTCTTCTCATGGCTGCATTCTGAACTTTGCTGCCATGACGACCAACACCAGACTCCTCCTCCTCTGAGCTGGATGCAAGCTCCGAGGGTAAGTGCATATTCCTCCTCTGTGCCCCCACATGGGGGAGGACACTTCTCACTGAGGAGCTGCAAGTGACCATTTACACAAGACTGACACAAAACTGAGTTATGGTCACATGTAACTTACTGGTCACTAAAGGCAGCCTCCTTCTCTCTACCTCTTCTAAAGATGGAGGTGTGTTTGGAGTGAGTGAAGACGGCTGGGAGTGCCGTGTGCCGGCCATTCATGGATCCCTCTGCCCACTCCTGGGCCCTGGCCGGGTGGTGGTTGTAGGGGGAGTGTGCATGGACCTCTGGGGGTGCATTGGTGGGCGTGGCATTGGAGACGGATGGGAGGTTGGAGCAAGAGCCGGTTAGCGTGTCTGTGTTAGAGTCGGACGAGAAGAAGTAACTGCAGAGGAGACAGAGAGGAATGGCCAAACAGAGAGAGAGAGGTTCACATACTGTCATGTATACAGTGCAGCATCCATAGCAATGGAAGTGGGCACCAACTAGAACTCCAAGTCCATGAAGGCCCATGCTGACATTTTGTACCTTAATATGTGCAGAATATAATTTGGTACAGTACACGAACACAACCATCTGCCTAACGTCTGACACACACTGACTTACTCCTTGTCGGAGTGGGAAGAAACCAGAAAGACTTTTTTGGCGGTGGCAGCTTCCTCCAGCAAAAAATTGAGTACCTCAGGCCGGGCGTGTGTGGCCGCCATCAGCAAGATGCTGTCTCCATTCACTGCACAGAGGTTGAAGTCCGCAGGGCCTTGCCAGCACCGCCTGAAGGTCGGTAAGGAAGCGGCTTGCCTGAGGGAGGAAATGACAGCCTGCAGCCGTTGCTTGCGATGGCTCTCAAGCAGAAACTGTGTTCCAGCATAGGCATCACACCTTACCAGACGACCAGTGGAGTCCGGCAAAGTGGAACTGGCTCCATTCTCTAGAAGCATGCTGGGAGAGGAGGGATGAGGAGGAGATGATTACTTTAGAGATGGGAGTGACAGAAGGTGAGGGTGTGGAACAGGGTGGTCTATTGTTTGGAACATCTATATGGTAAAGGGTGTGGCAGTGTCACTGAATACAGGGGTGTGAAGTCCATTATATGGGGAGATGGTGTGTGTGTGTGTGTGTGTGTGTGTGTGTGTGTGTGTGTGTGTGTGTGCGCGCGCGCGCATACCTGACTATGTGGGTGTGTCCCTGAGCAGCAGCTAACTCTAGAGGTGAGCAGCCCAGAGCATTCTTGCAGTTGATGTCCAGCAACTGATTGTCTTGGTCAGCATTGGAGGGCGAGGGGGGTGTGGCATCCAGCCCTGCCCTGTGGCTGAACTGCAACAAGTACCTGCACATACACGTGTATAAATGTATATATATTGTCAAGTGGAAATAGTGTAAGATGTGGTTTTCATTACCACATAACCAACAGAAACCATCTCGTCCTCCATCAGGAGCACAGTCAGTGTGCCCCCTCCCTCCCTCCCTCCCTCCCTCCCTCCCACATGTCAGACATTCAGCTGTTTGCTGACATCAGCAGGTACATGGCATACAGACACACACACACACAATACCATCTCTAGATGGAGCACCCATTGAACAGGTAAGGAAAGAATGAATAATCCTAAATATAATTAAGCACCAGTGCCCCGCCCCCTATCTGGCGTGTGCAGCAGTGCAAACATACACAGAGTGTGGCATGTAGCACACAACCTACTTGACAACAGCACTGTGGCCTCCCCGGGCGGCCACATGCAGGGGGGTGGAGCGACTCCGCCTATGCCTCTTAGCTATGTGCCCTCCGAACTGGTGCAGGTGGGACACCACATGGCAGTAGCCACGATCAGCTGCCACCAGCAATGGCCAATCATGAGCTTCGTTCTAGGGCAGAGTGAGACAAACCAACTGTGAAGGGGTCATGGAGTCTGTGCACAGGACAGGGAGTGCACACTTACCAATGGGTTGACATCATCACCATTTTCAAGAACCCTGGTGATGAGATCTTCGTTACCAGAGGTGGCGACATCAAAAAGCAGAGGCTTGATCAACTCAATCTGCCGTCTTATGGAGTCAGGAGGACATCATGGAGGAGAGGGAGGAGGAGGGGAGACAAGGGAAGGACAGAAGAGACACACACATACAATAAATACGAGTGCATGGATATTTTGAAGGGGGCATTAATTAGAGTGAGTATTGGTTTAGACAAGCCGGACCTCTCTTTGGCTTGCTCCAGCACAGCTGTGACCTCCTTGAACCCATTCTGGGTGGAGATGTAGATAGCGGGCTTGAAGCCGCTCAGGCCAAGGTAGAGGTTGGGGTAGTTGAGAATGAGCTTGACACACTCAATGTGACCTCTGTCCACTGCCAGGTGCAGGGGGATCATCCCTGAGCCGTCCTGTAGCGAGGGGTGAGCGTTGGCCCTGTGGTAAAGGATGGCATGTGCAAGAGGGACAGAGATGAGGAGCTAGAGAAGTTATTGAATGAGGGGGAGGGTTATTGTGACATTTTTTCATATCTGAAGCAATAGTCACTTAAAGGGAGTGAGTGTGTGTGTGTGTGTGTGTGTGTGTGTGTGTGTGTGTGTGTGTGTGTGTGTGTGTGTGTGTGAAGTGAGGCTCACTCTAGCAGCAGCTGCAGACAGGCGAGGTTGCCCCTCTCGGATGCCAGGTGGACAGCTGTCTTGAGGCTGTGCCCCTCCCCCTCCCCCTCACTCCTGGAGCTCTTCTCTGAGCCAGACAACATGCACAGACCTTCACCAATCTGCAGGCATGCATCACATGACACACACTGTTCATCACATGACAGTCTACAGAGTAGCACATCAACAACAAAATAAACACATGCAAAATAAACACATGCACAAAACACCACACACAGTGACACATTCACAACACTACACACACACTCTCTCAACACACACACACACACACACACACACACACACACACACACACACACACCTTCATCTGCTTGTAGTCCAGGGGTACTTCTCCCTTCCTCAGCAGCTGCTTCACGATGTTGTCATGGGCATGTGCACAGGCCACCATCAACAGTGTGCAACCATTGCGACACACTGCACGCAGGTCAGAGGGGAACAGAGAGCCCACGTTGAGACAACCCTGGAGGGGAGATGAGGGGGAGGGGGGGAGAGGTGGACTGTGTATACATATTGATTGAGGGGAGATCGAGAGACAAGAATCGCTCTCCTTCCATCCCCACCCCACGCCCTTCCCTCCTCCAACCTAATGATGTATATATGAAATGTAACCAGATGGTCTCTGGCCAACATACCATGTGTGTACAATACACTCAACTTCCAAACCAACTCGCTCCACACCCACCCACCCACACCACACACACAATGTCCTGCCCAGTATGTCCACAGGCCATGCCAGTACAGACCAGACCTGCTCCATGACTCACGTCCAAGGTGTCCTGGTACAGCCTCTCTATCCGCTCCTCCAGGTGCTGGGAGAGGATGTGGCCACACTCCTCAGCATGCAGCAGCTGGGACAGGAACAGAGGGTCACGCCCACTCCTGTCCTCGGGGCATGGGTCCGCTCCTCGACACAACAGAATGCTGAGGTCAACAAAAAAACCCAAGCCAATTATAAGTGAATGGGTGTGGTCTGTGCGTGCGTGGTCAGCTGGAGATGCTCATGCAGACACCAGGGGAGCAGTGACCACCACACTCACTGCACATGGCAATAGCAAGGGCTAAGCTATACCCAACTCCAGGGTGTGTGGCCAAGCCTACTACTACTACTACTACTTGCAGTGTGTGCATATGTACTTCAAAAACAAAACATGGCTCCCCAGTAGTTACTTGGCAGGTGAAACTAGTAGGAGGGGTCAATTCCTACGAACCCTGAGATGTCTACATGCATTGAACATTATACGTGTTGTATGTGACGTAGATATCACAGAGAGCAGTACAGAGACATGTTTACTATATATATATGTATATTCTACAGACATTACAATACCTGACAATGCGTGGTTGCTTAGCAACAACAGCCAGATGAAGGGGAGAAGAGCCGTCCTCACCAGAATGGTCGTTTGCCTCTATACCAAACACACACAGGCACACCTACACACACACACACACAGAGGGGTATCACTCCATTCACGGTCACACTCTAGTCTAGAGTCATATGTATGGGGGGGGGGAAGAGTGAGGGGTTTCTCCTCAAACTTCAAGAAATAATGATCCAGAAAGATGGTCCCTGACCTACAGTGGAACTAGAATCTAGTATAGGATAGTTGCCCTGTGGCAATTGGAAATGACCACACTGATTTTGTTGCAAGCATCTACACATGCTGTCAGTGCCCACTATGCTGGGAGGTTCACTTGCAACTGGATAGATCCAGCATCCATTCCTCTTCAAAGTGCGAGGCCACATGGGCATCACTATAGCCATCCACTCCTCTGACCTTAACTACATGCTGGACGTCCACCACATCACACATGTGGTCACACACAGTACCAGGCATGTGACTGGTCCACTACATCACACATGGCACATGTGGTCACACACATTGCACTAGGCATGTGGCTGGTCCACTACGTCACACATGGAATATCTCCATGCTATCATGGTGGCAGCTAGTTAAAGGGGGTGTGGCTTGGGTGTAATTAACACAATATACATGGGGTGTGTTGAGGTGTGCTCTAATTGGGACTCACCTCCACCAGTGCCTCGTCTCCCCTCTGTATGGCCAGACACAGTAGTGTGGACCCTTTACCATCTTTGAGGAGCACATTAGCCTTGAAGACATTGACCAGTGCGAACAACAGAGGAAGATGGGGCAGACCTGCACAGAGAGAGAGAGCAGAGGTAAAGAGAGGTGAGGGAAAGGGACAGAGAGAAAGAGCACACAGGTGAGGGGGGGGGGACAGAGAGAGAGAGAGCACAGAGGTGAGGGGGGGGGGGGGACAGAGAGAGAGAGCACAGAGGTGAGGGGGGGGGGGGACAGAGAGAGAGAGAGAGCACAGAGGTGAGGGGGGGACAGAGAGAGCACAGAGGTGAGGGGGGGACAGAGAGAGAGAGAGCACAGAGGTGAGGGGGGGACAGAGAGAGAGAGCACAGAGGTGAGGGGGGGACAGAGAGAGAGAGAGCACAGAGGTGAGGGGGGGGACAGAGAGAGAGAGAGTACAGAGGTGAGGGGGGGACAGAGAGAGAGAGAGAGCACAGAGGTGAGGGGAGAGACAGAGAAAGGTGAGGGCAACAGAAACATCCTCTGTGTGTGTGTGTGTGTGTGTGTGTGTGTGTGTGTGTGTGTGTGTGTGTGTGTGTGTGTGTGTGTGTGCAAGCAGTGCTAACTATTGATCTCAATGTAAGAGCCCCTTTCTAAAGGTATTCCTCACCACACCACTTGGTGGGTGTGGTTGTGGTTGTGGGAGGTGAAGGAAAGTTGAGGAAGGGAGGGAGGGGGAGTGTGGAGGGTAGTCACAGTGACCAGGTGTGGTGGGAGACTGCTGGGGGGAGTGTACATACCTCCTTTGACTGCCACATGGATGAGCAGGTCTCCCTCACCATTCCTCTCCTTGTTGACGTCAAACTGGTACATCTGCACACACACACACAGCACAATATCTAACACGGTGTAAAGTAGGCCTTCAAGCACCCAGAGAACCACACACGTGCCTGACATGTGACCACCTCCCTCCCTCCCTCTGCGCCCATGTGTCTGTACTACTGTAGGCACATCTGCAGGTGTTCCCACCACTTCTCACTGTAATGGAATTAGGAAGGAAGACAAAAGGTGGAGGAGGGGGAAAGGCTAGAGACATGCCGACCATCCATACCACGCACTGTTCACCACACCTCACCCCACCCCTCTCATGACTGACACACTTGGACTGATCTAATGTTGACATAGTGGTGGGCGTGAACAAGTCACATTGCATTACCGTAAGTATTGTGTTCCGATTTCTGTGGCAAAGAAATCTTAACGTTAGTGACACACCATTCGAAATCCCACCTTAAAACACACCTCCTAAACAATTAAGCCACACCCAGACCACACCCATTACCTGCAGAAGGAGTATGAGTCTGTAGAAGTCACTGGGGGAGGTGGCCAGCTCAAAGATCAGTTGCTTGTGAGAGCTCTTGAGAGGCATATCGCGGGGAAGACGCTTGTGGGTGGCAAAGATCGACTTTGAGGGCAAGATACGACGAAGCTCCGCCTTAAAACACACCTCCTCAGGAACGTGATCTGCACATGTGAAGAGTGTTGTCATGGAGATGTGGACCAAATGGTAGACAAAATTGGATGTCTCTGCCTGTTGGAGGTGCACACTTCAGTAGACACACCCCTCCACAACTAGCGGGGATGGACTAAGGGGCCACTGACAACACTGTCAGATAAAGGGGGTGTGTCATAAAGGGGGCATGTCATAATACCACACACCCCTCCCATGAAGCTTCTTGAAGCAACACTTAAATAATGGTTAAATGGCTGTGGTACTCCTGTACAGTGCTGTGGAATACAAGACCACTGTGTGCTAAATATAGAACAGCACATGACACAGCTGGCATCCCATGGCAACACAAAACACAGTGGAAGTGTTGGTGTGCTCAGTGGCACAAAGGGTGAGCATTACACAACTGATTTCTATTGGACGAAGAGCCATTGTTGGTATTATCTTAGGAGGGTGCTATTGGGTAAGGGTATACAGGGCACATGTAATGTAGCAGTGCTAACAACCATGGTTGCCTCCCCTCACAGGGAGAGGCGATCTCTGAGAATAGCAAATAAAAGAAGTGACCTCATCCTGCTCCTACTCAAGGGGTTGTTGCTTGTTGTCCACCACTAATTGATGCATAGCATGTGACAGTCTAATAAGGTGAAGGGTTGGGGAATCCCAAGGGGAAGTCCCTAGTCCATTTGTGATCCCTTCCTGACCAGCAAGGGAACATGCACAACAAATCCACTATCATCACTCCCTTACCACAACACACAACACACTCTCACATGCAAGTACACACACTCAATGTCCAGTGGTGTGTGTGTGTGTGTGTGTGTGTGTGTGTGTGTGTGTGTGTGTGTGTGTGTGTGTGTGTGTGTGTGTGTGTGTGTGTGTGTGTGTGTATACCATCATAGTCCTTAGAGCTCCACACAGGGTTGTGGTGAGTGAGACTTCCTCCTCTACGTATCAGACATTGCACCACCTCGGACAGCCCCAGGGCACAGGCCAGGTGGGCCAGGTTATGGCCACACCTCCCTCCACTGCCACTGGAGGTGCAGTCCACCACCAACAGCTGCAGTGCCACACAATAGAGAGAGGGGCGTGGTCAATAGAGAGGGGAGGGGGTCATTAGAGAGAGGGGTGTGGTCAATAGAGAAAGGGGAGTGGTCAATAGAGAGGGGAGGGTCAATAGAGAGGGGGGGTGGTCAATAGAAGGGGAGGGGTCAATAGAGAGGGGTCATTAGAGAGAGGGGAGGGGTCAATAGAGAGAGGGGGAGGGTCAATAGAGAAGGGGGAGGGGTCAATAGAGAGAGGGGGTGGGTTAATAGAGAAGGGGAGGGTCAATAGAGAGAAGGGGGAGGGGTCTTTCAACATTATTATGTATATGTCCTATTCCATCTGTCGGTGCATCCCTCCATACTAGCTATGGACTCATCCTGGAACCAAGAGAAACAGACATTACTGTGATTCCAGAATGTTGGTTTGCCCACAGGGCTCAAAAAAGAGCATAAAAAAAGGGGGAAAGATAGTTTGGGCTCAGTGTTGCTGACCTCACTTATTAGAGTGTGTTTACACAATTGTGGTTGGTAGTACTCTGTAAAGAAGCCTGGTGGTCACTCATGCATGGAAGTGGACAATCCCCAAGGAAATTTCAGAAGAAAAAACCCCCCCAACCCTACTGGCAGGGTTTTTGTTCCAATCTTCACCAAACCTTGCCTTAAACTCCCTCCCCTCTACCTGAGATCTTTAGCAGACAATATTCAGGTGTTTGAAAAATTGTGGGGGTGGAGTTTGATGGAGCAAGCATCTTCTAGGGAAGGATACTGGAGTTCAGGTGCAAATCAGAGAAGCTTGTACCCCACACTTTGCTTGTGGACTGCCACAGTCATTTGGTATGTGACTTGTGCATAAGCAAGTTTAACTTCAGGAATAAAGTAATTTTGGGCGATCTTGATTGATTTCTACATGAAACTATTTCCACTACTTTCCCAAAACAGTAGAATCTCTTAAAAGGATTCATAATGTCCTTGATCTTCCTCAACTGAAGATATTCAAGCCACCTGATACCAGCTGACCGTCACATGAGAGTGAGGAGTATAAATGTTATGGAAACCATTTACGCCTCAATTATGACTACTCCTGAAGCTCTATATGGACACTGGCATGAGCCATAGTAAGTGGGACTGAGCAAGGCAATTGGAACTCTATTCTCACTTGACTGCACTCTTGCCCAGATAGGTAACCTTAGTAAGCATTTCCATAGCAACACCTGTACTCCTCTGTTATAGCCAGTCTTGTTGATGAAACCCTTCTCATGTGTGATGACTCAGCTTACCCACCAGCTAATGTAGTGGGCGTTGCATTGCAACTACTAGGGGAGATATCAGAATCTTGAGAAAGTATTTGAAACCAAAGTGTATTCAAGTTGACATTAACAGATTCCAAGAAGACGAAGTCAAGACAATATCAGCCTTGCGAGAGAAAACTTTTCTAGATGTTTTTTCCTATTCTATAACTGTAGCCTCATCACTGAGTATTGGGGTGTGTGTGGTGGCTGAGTAGTTATGCTCTTGGATTAACAACTCCAGGGTTGTGAGTTCAAACCCAGCACTGACAAGAAAACTTTCCTGTCCTTCAACATCTTCCCACACCAGTCCACCAGCTCATGTTGACTACCTCCTCGTGCTGAGTCCTGGAAAACTGACACATAGTCAGGCTAAAGTCAACAAATAGAGAAGAAATTCTTATACACAAGAAGAAGAATCACTGAGTATCTTCAATACAAAGGAAACTGCGGCCATGTTTAAGCTGAGTATCTTCAATACAAAGGAAACTGCGGCCATGTTTAAGCTGTGATTTACCATGCCATGAAACTGATCCCATTCACTCTTATTACCACTGAAGATACCTTCACAGAGGCTATTACCACTGAAGGCACCTTCACAGGCTATTACCACTGAAGTACCACTGAAGGCACCTTCACAGAGGCTATTACCACTGAAGATACCTTCACAGAGGCTTTTACCACTGAAGATACCTTCACAGAGGCTATATTACCACTGAAGGCACCTTTTACCACTGAAGATACCTTCACAGAGGCTATTACCACTGAAAACACCCCAGAGGCTATACCATCAGTTCATGGCCAAACAGTCCAAATGCAACATTGAGTTGCAGTCAACAGAGTTATTAGCTTGAAATGAAATGCTGAAAAACATGTTTCTAAACCTGGAGTAAGACAGCCACCCTCAACCTGTCCATCCCAGTTGCCAAAGGTCTCTGTTAAGGGCAGCATCTCCTAGCTGCTGTGTTCCCGAGCTATTTATACAACTAATGGGTTTAACCTCACACGATGTGGGTTGTAACAGCAGGGAGTGCTCGGCACCCACAGATTAAAGTGCTGCCAAGTGACAATAAACTATATGGTTTGAAAGCTGGTGAGACAATAGTCTCCAGAAGTTTGCCAAATTAATTTATTAAAAAATTAACTGTTTACACCCTATGCCTCTATGACTTTTTTGGAATAGCTAATAGACACATAGAAGAGTTAATCAGTTTGTATAAATTATTTAATCAACTTACCTTTACTATCTTGATTCATCTTATATCTTATTTTAATTTCCCTGAGCCTTTAGATATTTCTTATGACTTTTGGGGCATCATCAGTTCACCATATTTCATTAAAAAGAACATTTCAAGCCATTGGAAAGCTCTATTTAATGCTCATCAACTGGTGAGTGGCTAGTGGTGGTTGTCATAAGTGGGTGGCCCTTGGTGGTTTTGTAGTTTGGTTTGTTTAAGTGTCTCTACAACTCTAAGCACTTCAGCAGCTGCCAATTCTCCCTCACAGCATAACAACTAAGTGCACTAGGACGCTGCAGCCAATATGAACTCTAGCTGACCAGCCCACCAAGAGGTGCCGCTGGCTTATCTGCTAAGGAAACTTACCAACGAAGATGTTTAACATATCACCTAAGAGCACACAGAACAAGCAACAATTTGCTACCAAAATGACTCGCACAGGGGAAAGAAAGCTGTTACAGAAATGTTCTCATGTATATTCCCAGAGCTAAACACAGAACTGGAAGGAAGAGCATGTGCTCTACTGCCAAAGCTCCTGTAACTGTCAGGATGATGTGCTTGACAACAGCAGGGTTGACTTCTCCCTCCACTAGTCACACACACACACACACACACACACACACACACACACACACACACACACACACACACCACTCACTACAAGCAGATGAGGTCATTCTGACCACATGGCTTGCCCACCCCATAGGGGCGCATAGTCTAAATATAGCTAGTGGCACACTCCTGCATGCATTCAGAAGTGGGTGTGGTCTCATGTCCTTGATGTAATGGTCCCTTATCCGTGCTGAGTCTTGTGCTACAACTCCAGCACTACAAGGAAGAGGGAATTCTCTCACCCATACATGAGGTGTTGCTAGGGTGCTGATGGAAGGTGGAATAAGGGCATGGGAACTGCATACTTCAGGGGGACAACCAACAGCAAATAAAACAGAAGGAGCAATGACAAAGGCTCTTGGTTACTTTCAACTTGGGGCTCTTGGTTACTTTCAACTTGGGGCTCTTGGTTACTTTCAACTTGGAATAGGATGAGGTGCCTCCCCCACTGCAGCAGAACACACCACTTGACCTCTGTGCACAACTATGTATCACACAAGGCAGGCAGGCAGGCAGGGAGGGAGGGAGGCAGGCGTTGCAATATGCCAGCACAAGGCATGTGCATGACTCTCTGCACCCAATTAACCTCAGATTGTTTCACACCCACACTCTCTGTGAGGAGTCCACAGCATGCACGCCATGACAACAGCATGTTGGGCCAGTTGTGGGACTATATGGCACCACATGTACTGGCCAACACCAGACTCCATGTAGCCTTGCTGCTAATAGGGGAAGACATGGTCAACAATGAGCTTCAGAGGAGCTCTCACTCAGGACTTCAATACACATGAACAGACGTTGGATAACTCCACCTGAAGTTTGTTCTGCACTACTGACACTAGGTCCACCGTGTTTGTCAACACAGCTCTTATATGGTGAGCATCAACTTGAGTTCTGATGAGACCAATACCACACACCCTGAGTTATCATAATCAGCCACTTGATTAATAATTCATCATTAACCCAGCGTGCTGCCACTACACACACACACACACACACACACACACACACACACACACACACACACACACACACACACACACACACACACACACACACACACACACACACCACACCTCTGCATGTGCCTTATGAAGATATCACATACCTTCTCTTCAAGCAGAATATCCAGGGTTTTGTAGCTGTTGGTTGCCAATAGCAACTTGCAGAGTTCATACGGGTGTTTGTTGAGCTCTGCCCCTAAGTACGTCTCGACCAGTGAGGCCCGTTTGTCTGGCCATAGGGAGGGGAAGAGCACGGGCGGATCTCCATGAGTGTAGGGGTGAAAAGTGAGAGTCTGACCCCAGAGGGTAGAAGAGATAGTCTTAGCAATGTGCAGGATGTGGGAGTGGTCAGGGGGAGCAGTATCGGCAGGTCCTCGGGGAGGGAGGGAGGGGCCAGAAGGAAACATGTCATAGTGACTCTTTGAGGGGGGTGCTGTCACTGGTGCAGCTGAAGGCGGCCCAAATTTACATTTTTTGTTTCCATCAACCACCTTAGGAAGGGCCGTTGCATAGTCAATCCCTATCATCCCTGCCGGCTGCATATCACCTGCAGGGAAGGAAGTGTCTATCTCCGGTGAGAACTTGTCAACTCTAAGCAAGGCAGTAGCCACGTTCGGTGGGCATTTATCTCTCACAGGGAAGGCAGCAGCCATCTTTGGTGAATACTTCTTGCCTGTAGGCAAGGCAGTAGCCATCTTTGGCGGATATTTGTCACTTCTAGGCAAGGCAGTAGCCATCCTGGTAATTCTTAGATCTTCCTGTCTCTGGTAACTCAGCAACCACCTCCCCTCAAGCAATCACCATAACACACCTGCAGATGACATGTCCACTGTGTAATGTGACCTAACCTAGCTAGCAACTTTAATACCAATATCAACATGGAGCTGCAGGATAATAATAATCTGCTCTGCATTGACACAAGTATAAATAGGGAAAGAAGTCAACCTCTCCGCTACCAAGAAAGAACAACCCACCAACACTGCATAAGCATGAGAGAAACCTTAGCACAGACAAACACCTCTGCTAGTATCAGCTGCCAGACATGTGTTAGCAACAAGAACGAGGTGCTTCCATCTTACCTCTATCAACAGTAACTTTACTTTCACTTGAACACAAGTGCAGGAAAATTCGCACAATTTTATATTTACAAGTCGCTGGACTCCAGTGGAATGCAGCGCTCCAGCGACTATATCTACACCGAATAAACACTACAGGCAGATAGGGGCAGGACTACCTAGCTAGCTAGAGCGGAAAGGACTGTAAGGCTTTCAATTATGTTCAAACTTTTTACAACTTCAGCTTTTGCAGCATTTGAGAGAAAAAAAAGGTACTATTTAAAGATCAAACAAACTGCAGAATCAATACATGACGTCATGCAGTGGGCAGTTGGGTGGGCAGTTGGGTGGGCAGTTGGGTGGGCAGTTGGGTGTCCTGGTCTCCTCCCTATGCGCTGCTGTTGGTAAGGATCAACTGGTTGTCAAGAAGACACGGCTTACCATCTGTGGTGAGGCTTAAGCCTCTATTGCTCGGCTCGTCGTCCGCCACCGTACAGCACAGCGTGTGGTCATGGAGTCCACCCAGCACCGTGTGCGCAAGGAGCTGCAGGAGGCGGTGGTGAACCAGTTGATTGATGAGGAGGCGCTGGGTGTGTGCTTTGAGATGCACAGAGCCATTAAGCTGGGTTACTATGACCTTCTCTACCCTGAAGAGAGGTATGGAGAACATCGTTATAGCTGTTGATACCATTAAATCTGATACCCTGTCTGTAATGTCTGGCCTGCCTTGTTTAGTTAGTTTTTAAGTCATGAGAACATGAGACTCATTCTTTGCCAAAGTAGTTCATCAATCAGCTCCTATATACCTGCCTGTGTGGTGTATGCTTCTGCCTGTCTCTCTCTCACTCCATCTCCTTCTCATTCCATCTCTCTCTCTCACCCCATCTCTTTCTCACTCCATCTCTCTCTCACTCCATCTCTCTCTCTCTCTCTCTCTCTCTGTGTATCCAGTGTGTTTGAGAAGCAGGTGATAGTGGACGTCAAGGGACTGGACATATTTGGAAACACTCCTATTTCTGTGAAGAAATTGGTTGAATGTGTGTGCCCCAACTGCTCGAGGAGTCTGGGGGCCCAGAAATTTGCCCCCCACCTGGAGAAGTGCATGGGCATGGGCCGCAACAGCTCCAGATTAGCAGCCAACAAGAAGTAAGAGCCCATGGAGTAGCTACTGCAGTTACAGTTGGTGGCAGTGGTAGCCTCTGTACGGCCAGAGGAGAGGTGGTACTCAAACTTATCATTTGTTGCACTTATTAACATTTATTCATAGAACACTGTCAACACCACACTGGGTGGAGGCAGGTTGAAGTAGGTTGACAATAGGTCTATGGGGACACACACTGGACCAACACCACACTGGGTGGAGGCAGGTTGAAGTGGGTTGACAATAGCTCTATGGGGACACACACTGGACCAACACCACACTGGGTGGAGGCAGGTTGAAGCAGGTTGACAATAGCTCTATGGGGACACACATTGGACCAACATCACACTGGGTTGAGGCAGGTTGAAGCAGGTTGACAATAGCTCTATAGGGACACACACTGGACCAACATCACATTGGGTTGAGGCAGGTTGAAGTAGGTTGACAATAGCTCTATGGGAACACACACTGGACCAACACCACACTGGGTTGAGGCAGGTTGAAGTAGGTTGACAATAGCTCTATGGGAACACACACTGGACCAACACCACACTGGGTTGAGGCAGGTTTAAGTAGGTTGACAATAGCTCTATGGGGACACACACTGGACCAACACCACACTGGGTTGAGGCAGGTTGAAGTTGGTTGACAATAGCTCTATGGGGACACACACTGGACCAACACCACAGTGGGTTGAGGCAGGTTGAAGCAGGTTGACAATAGCTCTATAGGGACACACACTGGACCAACATCACACTGGGTTGAGGCAGGTTGAAGCAGGTTGACAATAGCTCTATAGGGACACACACTGGACCAACATCACACTGGGTTGAGGCAGGTTGAAGTAGGTTGACAATAGCTCTATGGGAACACACACTGGACCAACACCACACTGGGTTGAAGTAGGTTGACAATAGCTCTATGGGGACACACACTGGACCAACACCACACTGGGTTGAGGCAGGTTGAAGTAGGTTGACAATAGCTCTATGGGGACACACACTGGACCAACACCACAGTGGGTTGAGGCAGGTTGAAGCAGGTTGACAATAGCTCTATGGGGATACACACTAGACCAACACCACACTGGGTTGAGGCAGGTTGAAGCAGGTTGACAATAGCTCTATGGGGACACACACTGGACCAACACCACACTGGGTTGAGGCAGGTTGAAGTAGGTTGACAATAGCTCTATGGGGACACACACTGGACCAACATCACACTGGGTTGAGGCAGGTTGAAGCAGGTTGACAATAGCTCTATGGGACACACACTGGACCAACATCACACTGGGTTGAGGCAGGTTGAAGCAGGTTGAAAATAGCTCTATGGGGACACACACTGGACCAACACCACACTGGGTTGAGGCAGGTTGAAGTAGGTTGACAATAGCTCTATGGGGACACACACTAGACCAACACCACACTGGGTTGAGGCAGGTTGAAGAAGGTTGACAATAGCTCTATGGGGACACACACTGGACCAACATCACACTGGGTTGAGGCAGGTTGAAGCAGGTTGAAAATAGCTCTATGGGGACACACACTGGACCAACACCACACTGGGTTGAGGCAGGTTGAAGTAGGTTGACAATAGCTCTATGGGGACACACACTGGACCAACATCACACTGGGTTGAGGCAGGTTGAAGTAGGTTGACAATAGCTCTATGGGGACACACACTGGACCAACACCACACTGGGTTGAGGCAGGTTGAAGTAGGTTGACAATAGCTCTATGGGGACACACACTGGACCAACACCACACTGGGTTGAGGCAGGTTGAAGTAGGTTGACAATAGCTCTATGGGGACACACACTGGACCAACATCACACTGGGTTGAGGCAGGTTGAAGTAGGTTGACAATAGCTCTATGGGGACACACACTGGACCAACACCACACTGGGTTGAGGCAGGTTGAAGTAGGTTGACAATAGCTCTATGGGCACACACACTGGACCAACACCACACTGGGTTGAGGCAGGTTGAAGTTGGTTGACAATAGCTCTATGGGGACACATACTGGACCAACACCACACTGGGTTGAGGCAGGTTGAAGTAGGTTGACAATAGCTCTATGGGGACACACACTAGACCAACACCACACTGGGTTGAGGCAGGTTGAAGAAGGTTGATAATAGCTCTATGGGGACACACACTGGATAAACACCACAATTTGAAAACTGGCTAAATGTTATTCTAATCTTATGAACTTCTTAAACTATGTTCATCTTTTTATTTCCCATTTATTGCCCACCATGGCCACACCCTCTTCTCCTCACCATGTTCAGGCAGAAGTCAGCCGTGGAGAGTGACCATGAGGAGGGGTCAGAGGACAACGAGGAGGACTGGACCTACCCGGAGTCCAAGAAGGGGTCGGCATTGAAGAGGCCGAGGAACAAGGACAAGGCCATGGGGGCCATGTCCTCGCCGCAGAAGAGTGGGCGTGGCCCTGGCCGTCCCCCCAAGCAGGTCAAGGACAGAGTGTCTGCTGGAAGAGACGCCCACACTGGTGGTGGAGGGGGTGGGGGTGCGGTGGAGAGGGAGGCTGGTGGGGGCAACTTCCACTCCTTGAAGGTCAGTAAGGTCAGTCAGACCACACCCACTTAGCCATTCTGTTCGTTGAGTGTTTACATATGAGGTGTGCAATATATATGTATGTACTGGACATATGCGCTCTTCCCGTGGCCCTCCATGTTAGAGCATGTGCAATATATATGTATGTACTGGATACACACTCTTCCCGTGGCCCTTTATGTTTTGAAATTTTTAACATCATTAAAAAATTTCCTATCACAATGTCCCTAGTACTATTTAATAAAATTGACCTGATCTGATCACAGTGAGTGTAGTGGTGGTTAAGCCTCGGTCAGCATCCACATTATTGTCTTGTAAAGTTTACCTTTCCTCTGGTCAATCCAATGATGGTGTTTGTTTCTAATAAGAACATACATATTAATACCTTCGGGTGACACTGTTCCAATCCACGGCATAACTAAACCACAATGTCTGTTCTGTAGTAAACACCATTGTTTATACACATAGTGGACAGAGATGTGAGTGTCATGCATAAGGTATGTGCACACATACACACGTGCACACACACACACGTGCACACACACACACACACACACACACACACACACACACACACACACACACACACACACAGTGCTCTCTCTTGTAGACGGACTCACAGGTGAGCACCTGCTAGATGATGTGGAAGTGATTTCATCCTCATGGCTCCCTGTGATGGCCACATGCTGCAGCATATAAGCAATGTACCATTCCTGCCACTTACCCACCTTTAGAGTAGCCATAGGAACCAACCTCGAGCTGCAAGCTGTTCAGTAGCTCCCACCTGACCTCTGAACACCAGTGATTGGCCCAGGCATTACAACAGCTCCACCCCCCCCCCCCCCCCCACCCTGCCTGTATCACACTGGCACCAGGAGTAGCCTGCTGCCATACCAGCACACCATGTCCACCTTCAGCCCTGTACAGCTGGTCTGTTTCCCTCACAGCGTCCAGCCTTTGGAGGCCATCCAGTGCAGTGACGCTCTCTTACTCCATGGAGCCAGTGGGTACTCTCTACCTGCACTCCCAGATCTCTCACCCATGGAGGTTGGAGGACCTCTCTCTACAGGAGGCCATCCTTGCAGGGAATAGAGTGAGGTCATTAATGTGGCGGCCTCAACCCAATACACAGTAATCCCAGGGGAGGAACAAGCAAGAAATATAGACACAGTGTAGGCCTTGAAGAAGATGCCTGAGTGAGTACCTGCTGATTGCTTGTTCTGTGGCCTAATGCAATATCAGAGAGAGACAGACGCTGAAGGTCTGACTAATCTGTGACTCCACTAATTGCCTGGACATATGTCTGTTATCCCTCTTAGTACTCTACCATAATAGTGGTCATGTTAGGAAGCATTAAGTCCCTCTCCTCCCTCTGCACAGGGCATGCCCACACTCGGTGCATGTGACCTGACTGCTACACCACAGGGTTCAGGGGTCAATAGGTCAAGTGTGAACCTCTAGTGGGTCTCCTACTTACCCTTGAGTAACTGGGGTCAAAGGTTGCTGCTTCAGAAAGAAATTGAAGAGCTACCGTTCACATGGAGTGACATTTGACTGGAGTAATTGATTAGGTAAGGTATGGCAGCCTTGGATGAGGTATTCCATAGTGTAGTGGTCTCTCTACATGCTCAGGCAATGGCAGCCAATAGAGAGACTGGACCAGTGACAGAAGTGCCATAGGCAAGAGAGTTAGAGATGTTCATCCCCCTCCCCCACCCCCTTGCCAAGAGAAAAAACCACGACACCAAAAAACGAACAAATAGTGAAATCCTGAATGATGAGCCACAGTTTAGAGGATGTGGTGAGGGTCACCAGGTGTGGACCTACCCTGGTATCCCAATACCTGCCCTGGTGTCCCCAATACCTGCCCTGGTGTCCCCAATACCTGCCCTGGTGTCCCCAATACCCGCCCTGGTGTCCCCAACACCTGCCCTGGTGTCCCCAACACCTGCCCTGGTGTCCCCAACACCTGCCCTGGTGTCCCCAACACCTGCCCTGGTGTTCCCAAACCTGCCCTGGTGTCCCCAACACCTGCCCTGGTCCCCAACACCTGCCCTGGTGTCCCCAACAACTGCCCTGGTGTCCCCAATACCTGCCCTGGTGTCCCCAATACCCGCCCTGGTGTCCCCAACACCTGCCCTGGTGTGCCCAACACCTGCCCTGGTGTCCCAAATACCTGCCCTGGTGTCGCCAACACCTGCCCTGGTGTCCCCAACACCTGCCCTGGTGTCCCCAATACCTGCCCTGGTGTCCCAACACCTGCCCTGGTGCCCCAATACCTGCCCATTATTCAGTCACTGCTTGCCACCAGGTCAGGGCTCTAAGTGGAGTGGTCTGGGAGATGCCACATAGTGTGTGTCTGGGTGAGGACTATGCCTGGAGAAGAGCCTGCCCTCATTCACACCCTCTCCCCCACCACTCTCTGAAAATGACCCCTGGACTGTCTATATAGACCAACTATGAATCAAAAAATGTTACAAGGTTTCTTTCCACTTTTATCGGTCTGTGCTATTTTTAGCTGGTGGAGATGTTTGTTCCCCCTCCCACACACACACACTTGTTGTTTGGATGCACTACGTAGTGTAGTCCATGAGCGTGTCCTTGTTCTGTTGCATTCAAAGGTCCTACCATTGTCAGAGAAAATGCTGAGTAGGGCTTTTCTGGTTGTCATTACTCTCACACTCCAATGGAGAACAATCAACCCATTCCTTATAAGGAGATGAAGGAGTAAGCAGTCGTCACTGGGCTGGCCCCTCATGGAGTATGGGAGAGTTGAGGCGGCCACTAGGACTAGTATGGCTCTGGTGTGGAGGACTTCCACTGCCATCTGTACCTCTTGGGCTGGACTAAAGGATTTTATTTCTTGGTTGAGGGGGGGGGGGGGGTAAGGTACAGTGACACTGATAATTCCTTCAAAGGAAACTTTTTGAAACTAGGAGCTCTGAAAATAATTCTGGTGGGTTTTGGGCAGCCAGCCGGTTACAGCTGCCCTGTGTGCCCCCCACCCCTGTGTGCTCTGTGTTTCATGAGCTGCAGTTGCTTCCTACAGGATGCCCTCCACTGTGAGGACCCCAGCAATGCCCTCCACTGTGAGGACCCCAGCAATGCCCTCCATTGGGAAGCACTGCTTCCTATGGAGTAGGCAAATGGCAATTTCAACATGTGAATTGTGAATTCTAATAAAATACAGTTGAAATGTTTGTTTGTTTGTTTGTTTGTTTGTTTGTTTGTTAGCTTGTTTGTTAGTTTGACATCCTCCTGGCAGTCCTAAATGAGTTTTATCTGCTCCAGCTCTCAGCATGCATGGGTGAGTGGGTGTGGTCAGTCCCATGACCTCATGCCTCTGTATTTCCAGTTGGCCTCCCCCTGACTCTCTATGCCAATGGGGTGCTGTTCAAATGGAAGTGCAGTAGCCATTGTTGGCATTCCCACACATGCAGAGAACCTTGTAGTAATCATTAGGGACTATTCACAAGTGCACAACCACCTCCCTGTGTATCCAGCAGGAGAGAGAGGGGCACTGTTTGTCCATCACATGCAATGTCTGTTTACTAATGAAAGGAAGTGGGCTGGTGTTCTATAAGGTGTGACTCCCAGAGCAACATCTTTCCTGAAGGCTAGAGGGGGAGGGGAAAGCCATTTCATAGTGCAGCCAGTAATAGGTAAAGGGTCTCTTAAGTGCAAGTGCAAGACTTGTACCAAGTCAAGGTTTAGGAAAGAAAATGTAAGTATTCAAGGTCATTATAAGAGTACTGCTCTTGTAATTACAGTGGAAGGTGTATAGTCTTCCTCTTTTAACTCATTCAACCCTTACCCACTCTCCTGCTGTCTGTCTGTCTGACCTCACTCCCCCACCCCCTCACTGCTCCCTCTCTCTCCTCTGCTCCTGTGTGGTGGGCGGCCAGCCGTCCCAGCAAATGCACACGGTGCACTCCTTCAAGGGTCTGGCCCTGGACTACCAGGTCAACCTCCTGCACCACATCTGTGGCGTCGTGTCCGAGCGCACCGGACGGCTATGCACCAGGTGGGTGTGGCCAGTGGGTGTGGTTTTACAAGTGTAAATGATATAACCCAGGAAAATGATCTTATGGAAAGATGTTTCACTTGTCAAGTATAATAATATGATCAGAGCAGTGAGTGCTGCCACTGTGGGTGGGGCTCACATGATCAGAGCAGTGAGTGCCGCCACTGTGGGTGGGGCTCACATGATCAGAGCAGTGAGTGCTGCCACTGTGGGTGGGGCTCACATGATCAGAGCAGTGAGTGCTGCCACTGTGGGTGGGGCTCACATGATCAGAGCAGTGAGTGCTGCCACTGTGGGTGGGGCTCACTAGTTCTACGGCATGTAAAATGGAATAGATTAATTCTATCAAGCACTCATAGCATTCACACTAGACACTAACACTTAGTTACACAGGGTATTTGATCAGTGTTATGTTGTGTTACACATTGGATGGAGTGAGCATAGAGTGACAGTCATACCAGATGTATGAGTGCAGGGTCAACATGGGAGGGAAAGGAATGGGCTGGGAGTTTGTTGTTCACACATTTATATTTCTGTGGCTCTTTGTTTAAGACAACCTCCTGGCTCACTACTGTTCCTTGTAGAGAGAGAGAGAGAGGGAGGGGGGGAGAGAGAGGGTGTGTGGTGTGTGATGCAGGTATATATTGTGAAATAGTGTAATATAACGTAATGCAGTTAATGTAGTGCAGTGCAATGTTATGTAATGTAACACAGTGTTATATGATGTAATGCAGTGTTAAACAATGCAATTCATGCAGTACTGTGTTACATAGTGCAATCCAGTGTTACATAATATAATTTAATGTAATGCAATGTGATATTGAACACTAATGCAGTTATATAGTGCAATACAGTGTTAGTGTAATGCATGCAGTACAATATTACATAGTGTAATGCAGTGGTGTCTAGTGGATGCTTGGTGATTTTCTCTTGTGGTTTGCTCGTAGGTCTGTGAAGTGTCCACAGCACACAGAGGAGCAGCGGCAGGAGATACGCTCCATCTTAATTACTAGCAGTGAGTCAGTCCATCTCTGTGGCTGGCAATGGCACACACACCTCTCCTCTCCTTTCATCAGTGCACAACACAAGATTAGTGTCGTTTGTTTACTATTTTCGATATTTATTTGTTTGTTTGTGTGCAGAAAAGAAGAGGTCCTTGGAAGAGAGCCATCATTCTCCTCACAAGAAGTCAAAGATGTAAGTGTACAGGAAGAGTTGGTTCCTTAATGGAACATTCATGTTGTCTTCCTTTAGCTGCTGTCATTGAGTGAGGCTTGCAGGTTGGAGGTAGACATTGCATCAGCCATGTGTACAGTACTGTGGAGACAGTGTCTATCTCAGCCTAGCCATACTAGCTGGAGGAAGTTTTAATCAGGCCTATAGTAAACTGGGTCAGATGGTCATGTCTGTTCGTGTGGTGGCAACAATGCTGTGTTACACCGAGTGAGTGAGTGAGTGAGTGAGTGAGTGAGTGAGTGAGTGAGTGGGTGGGTGAGTGGGTGGGTGGGTGAGTGAGTGGGTGGGTGAGTGAGTGTGTGTGAGTGAGTGAGTGAGTGAGTGAGTGAGTGAGTGAGTGAGTGAGTGAGTGAGTGAGTGAGTTTGTTTGCATCTGGTGATGCCAATTGGTCTGGGTGCAGCACAGAAGTGTGACCTGGTCCATGTGTGGGACTGACTGGTACACTCAATACACACAGTAGTAGTAGTAGTAGTAGTAGTAGTAGTTTACAGCAGTGGTAATAGCAGCATATCAGCTGTTGGCCAGTGCATGTATTGAACACGTTTTTTTTTTGTTTTGTTTTGTTTTGGTTTATTTGTTTGTTATTGCAGCACTCGAAAGTCTTCACCTGAAGCTTCAGATGGTAAGATTAATTAGTTGCTATGACAATATTGTGGGAAGGTATATTAGTTAGTATTATGACCTTACAATGAAACAATATATCAGTTATTAATTACCATAGCAATATATCAGTAACTTATTAATTGCTATGACACATGATTTGGTCAGGTGTCACAAATTTAAGGCCCACCTCATGCTCATACAACCATTCCTTTGTTTGGCACGATAGATAGCTCTATCATTAGCAATCTCACTAATGGAGCTGACTCTCTGAGGGAGAAGTCCTGTATTTCTTCGCTTTAGCTTCTTTTTAAAAGAAAATTTTAATTCAATCTTTGTGGCTCGATTGTTAGGGCTGGGCTCATTGAATTCCTGGTTGTGGGGTTGAATGCTAGCTCCAAGGGCTTTTTTTTTTGTATCAGTTAAAATCACTAGATTTGCTGTTTTTTAAAAAGCAAAGGTGCAAGATTTAAGGAAGAAAATTTTTTTTTTTTTTTTTTTTTTTTTTTTTTTTTTTTTTTTTTTTTTTTTTTTTTTTTTTATTATTTAAGCTTTTCTTGCCATCATTTTTTTTTTAATTTTTTTTTTTTAAACTGGTCGTTCCAATAATATTAGCTAGGATCTCTATATAGTGCACTGTTGTATCTGCCCTTTTTGGCTTATGATACTGCACGCTGTAATAGCTTCTTATAACTTAGTCACCCATTAAACTTGACTCATTCATTGAACAACTTATAAACTGAAGTGAAGTAATATGAAGTGCAGCGCATTATAATAAAAACCATAATATAGATACACATAAATGATTGACAACATTTAACCACAATATCCTGGTAACATAATATGATACAGGAAATAATAACAATCCAAGTTATCACATCTTCCCCCTTCTTAGTTTAAACACACTGTCAAGTGCTTAACTCAAAGTTTTGGTCATAACTCATATATGAGGGTGGAGGACGACAACGTTCAGATATCCGTATCTGTGTGGTTGGACTAGGAGTTTCACTTGGTGTTGGTACTGGTATGCTTGGTTCACTCTCTTCAGAGGTAGTTGCTTCTCTGTTCTCTGTAACAGAACTTGAAATACCAGCCTCAAATCCCACATTCTGCATAGCTGGCAAGTTGTGCTCACTTTTATCACCTTTCTCCTTCTCAACCTGACCAGTGGATCTTTATTTCATATTATCAATGTGACGTCGAATAACTCTTCCATCATGGAGTTGAATATGGTAAGACAATGGTCCAGTAACTTTCTGTACCACTCCTGGTATCCATTTTTCATTAGATGCAGAAAAATCTTCAGCATACACTTGGTCACCTTCCTTGAATTTCCTAAGTGTTTTTGCTTTATCATGAATTTGCTTTTGCTTCCATTGCCTTTCTTCTACATGACCAGACAAATCAGGATGCAGTAAATCCATCTTGATCTCAATGGACGACCCATCAGTAACTCTGATGGTGGAATTCCTGTGGTAGTGTGTGGAGTAATTCGATACTTCAACAAAAACTTCGACAATTTTTCTTCCACAGAATTACCATTAATCTGTTTTAGACCTTGCTTCACTGTTTGAACAGCTCTCTCTGCCAATCCATTTGTAGATGGATGATATGGTGCAGATGTAATGTGTCTAATTCCATTAGCTTGCATAAACTTCTTGAACTCATCACTTGTGAAGGATGGTCCATTATCAGACACAATAGTTCGTGGTAGTCCATGTGTGGCAAAAACAAACCTCAATTTCTCAACTGTCTTTGAAGTAGATATGGATTGCATGATCTGCACATCTAACCACTTTGAATGTGAGTCAACAGTGATAAGATACATGTGGCCCATGAATGGTCCAGCAAAGTCTATGTGTAGTCTACTCCAAGGTTGAGACAGCCATTCCCAAGGGTGAAGTTGTGCTACAGGAGGTGATGGACCTGTTATTTGACAACTTGAACAATTCCTGACCACTTCCTCTATCTCAGCATCCATTCCTGGCCACCACACATAACTTCTTGCCAATGCTTTCATCTTGCTTACACCAGTGTGTGTTTCATGGAGCTCCTCTAGCACTAATTTACGGCCCTGAGGTGGTATAACTACTCTAGCTCCCCACAAGATACATCCTTAGCAAGCTAAGTTCTTTCACTCTGAAACTGTATGGCTTGAACTCCTTTTTCAGATTTTTCTGTGGCCAACCACTCCTCAGGTATTTCTTGACCTAGGATAAGATAGGATCTCTATCTGTCCACAACCTGACCTTGTCTGAACTGGCTGCTGTGGTTGAGAGGTGGTGCACCAGATCACCAGATCAACAATCTGAAGATGTGGTTTGTGGTTGAGGAAGTCTGCTTAAGGCATCTGCATTTCCTATCAATCTGCCAGACTTGTATGTGATAATATAATGGTAAGCACTCAGTGTCATAGCCCATCTCTGAATCCTTGATGAAGCCAAGAGTGGTATTCCCTTCTTTTCTCCAAAAAGATGTGCACATGGCTGGTGGTCAGACTCAATCAGAAAATGTCTACCACACAAATAATTATGGAATTTCTTTACTCCATAAACAACAGCAAGACCTTCCTTTTCCAACTGTGAGTAATTCTTTTCAGCAGTGGTTAAGGTTCTGGATGCATAAGCAACTGGCCTCTCCACACCATCTGGCATAATGTGAGAGAGAACCGCCCCTAAACCACAAGGGGATGCATCACATGCAAGCACTAATGGTTTAGAATCATCGTAGTGAACTAACAAAGAGTTTGCTTGCAGAGCATCTTTAGCTGTTTCCAAGGATTTTGTATGCGTACTTGTCCATTTCCACTTGGACTTCTTCTGCAAAAGCTCATGCAATGGAGACAATTGTGCTGATAAGTTAGAGAGAACTTTCCATAGTAGTTAATGATCCCTAGGAATGCTCTGAGCTCACTAACATTTTTGGGTGTAGGAGCTTCCTTGATAGCTTTAACTTTTTCTTCTGTAGGGTGCAATCGATGCTCATCAATTTTATGGCCAAGGTATTCCACCTTGGGCAACATAAATGCACATTTAGCCCGATTCAGCCTAATCCCAGCTGATGCTAATTTTTCAAGAACTTGATCTAGATTTTCTAGATGTTCAGAAGCATAGGACCCAGTAATCAGAATATACCCCCTTACAACCTCTTAACAAGTTTTCCATGCAACGTTGAAAAATGGCAGGGGCTGATGAAATCCCAAAAGGCAATCTATTATATTGAAACAGATCTTTGTGAGTGTTAATGGTCACATATTGTTTTGACTCTTCTTCTAATGTCACTTGTAGATATGCCTGAGACATATCTAATTTAGTAAAATACTTTCCACCTGACAAAGAAGCAAATAATTATTCTACTCTTGGTAATGGGTAGGAATCAACTAGTAATGTTCGATTCACAGTGACCTTGTAGTCACCACATATTCTTAATGTGCCATTCTTTTTCATTATAGGCACAATTGGTGCTGCCCAGTGTGAGAATTGGACAGGTGAAATAATACCTTCACTCTCAAGTCTATTGAGTTCAGACTCAACTAATGGCTTTAGGGCATATGGAACTGTTCTGGCTTTACAGAACCTAGGCATAGCTGTTGGATCAACATTGAGTTTGGCTTTATAACCTGTAAGTGTACCCAGCTCATTGGCAAAAACTTTAATATGCTTGGTTAGAACTTCATCAACACCTTTGTTAATGGTACCCACAACATTACACACACTATTGAGCCTCACTTGTAAAGTCTCCAGCCAGTCACGCCCCAAGAAGATTAGATCCCTCCCCTTCAACCACTTGTAACCTCAACATCTTGGTCTTTCCTTGGTAGTAGACTTCGACTTCAACCAACCCCTGGATGTTGATACGTTCGCCAGTGTACGTCCTCAGCATGACGTCTGATTTCTGGAGAGGTAACTGACTTGACTGAGCAATCTTGTGGTAAGTTGCCGTGTTGATCAAGGACAATGCTGCTCTAGAGTCATGGCTCCTGGACTCTTCTTGTCCTGCACAGTAAACAAGGAATAAGAGTTCTCTCTCTCAACCGTATCCAAGTGATTGGTTTGCTTGGAATGTTTACTTCCTTGCTTAGCTCTGCATACCTTTGCAATATGTCCTCGCTTCTTACAGTGAAAACATTCTGTTTCTTTGAACTTGCAGACATTAGCTTGATGTTCACCTCCACAGCGATAACAGGTAAGCTTGGGTGATCTACCTTTCTGCTGTTTACTTCTGGGAATGGAATCTGCTGGAGAGTATTTTTTCCTCCCGTCCTTGCTAGAATTCCAGTGGATACCCTGATTTGTAGCATGACTGAAACCACTAGCCTGCTTCATATCTTGACTACCTTGAGCTGCTGCTTCCATAGCTGTAGCTAACTCCAAAGCCTTCTGATATATTAAATCCTTTTCTGCTAGCAAGCGCTGTTGAATGCTGTCCTGTTGCACTCTGCAGACAAGGCGATCTCGGAGCATGTCGTCCAAGACGTCTCCATAAAAACAGTGCTCCGCCAAAGCTCTTAGCATAGCAACATATTTGGCTACAGTTTCATCAGGTCCTTGAACTCTTGAATTAAACTTGAAGTGCTGAACAATGGGTGATGGATTGGGGTCATAATGGTCCTGCAAAATCTTTACTAAGTCCTCATACGGCTCTGTATTAATCTTATCCACACCAGCTAAACTTCTGAGCAACCTGTATGTGGTTGGGCCACAGGCTGACAGTAAAATAGAGTGTTTCTTGTCGTTGTCTACGACCTCATTCGCAACAAAATAGTGCTTCAACCGCTCAGTGTAAGACCTCCAATCTTCCTTGCTTTGATCAAAAGCTTTAACTGTACCATGAATAGACTTAGCTGCCTGTAGAGTTTATCCTCCCAGATTATCTTGAGTTTATCCTCGTCGCCAGTCATTGTATCTGCCCTTTTTGGCTTATGATACTGCACGCTGTAATAGCTTCTTATAACTTAGTCACCCATTAAACTTGACTCATTCATTGAACAACTTATAGACTGAACAACTGAAGTGAAGTAATATGAAGTGCAGCGCATTATAATAAAAACCATGGTATAGATACACATAAATGATTGACAATCATTTAACCACAATATCCTGGTAACATAATATGATACAGGAAATAATAACAATTCAAATTATCACAGTGCACATGCTGTACACATTGAAATAAGTGTTAGGAATTTGTGTGCCAACTCCCTCTTAGTAAATTCGGGCGATGTAATATAGAAATCTTAACTTGCTCTAATGTTTGTGTGTATAGATGAAAGGCCTAGCTACAAGGGGGGTAGGTCTCCAGGTGGCTACGGTCACCATGAAAGCTCTACCTCTCGCAAGAAGAGCCGTAAAGGTGGGCGTGGCCACAGTAACACTCTCACAGCAACCGTCCTCCACTCCTCTACCATGTACTGATCACTCACTGGATATAGCCAAACACACACTTACAACCACAACTTTAAATATGGATGACCGAGTTTGCACACACTTGCTGATATATATGCATTCTAGCAGAGGTATATGCCGGGTATTGCCCGGGACTATAAAATAATGTAAATAGTTCAAACATTCATGTAGTTTCATCTATTCTGGTTTAATTTGTGCAATGTATGTCTTCAATCAGAGCAAGGATTTGACGGTATATAAAATAATGGGATGTTAACCAGGTTTGAGGGAAAAGCATAGTTGTCATATCAAACCATGTTACCAGGTTGTAAATCTAACTCAACTGTGGTGATGAAATGGACTCTGCACAGTCCACTGCAATGCAAACATCACTAGGTCAGAATAGAGGGGGTGTGGCCAGTTGGCATGGGTCTCTGATTTTAAGGGGCAATGGATATAGAGGGAACCTACTGCCCCTGATTGAGGTCCAATTAATCCAGACCTAACCTAGCTGTTCTCTAAGTCCTAGTGTTTACAAACAAATAGAAAAAGATAGACGAGATGAAACAATTTTTAAAAATTAATCATGCAATAACCATCCCACACCCTTCCCTAGTGCTCGTGTCAAATTGTACCCCAATCAGCCCCCAGTAGTAGTTCTCTTAATTCCACTGCTTATGCACAGGTAAGAAAAGATAGATAGATGGACAAAAATACACCCCCCCCCCCCCCAAGTGTTCATGCCTATATTTATCTCAATCGGCCCAGCAGTTCTCTTAATCCCAGTGGTTATGCACATATAGAAAGAAGATAGATAAATAGACTAAATGCAGAAATTCCTAATTTAAGTATGTAATAATCATCACCCACCACAAATACTCCTGTCATATTTCATCTCAGTAGGGGACTTGCATGATTACGTCACACACAACCTGCCACGCCTACTTATGGTACCAGTGAACTTCCAGCACCATAGGAAATGTATTAGCATTCATGACCTGCAATGATTGAGAATTGCAATTGCAAAATAGCTCCTGCTTTCACCATACTGCAGGAATAGAAACTTTATGAAGTTTCCAGCGTGCTCATAGCATATTCCAGAATATTCAGAGCTGTGGTCATAGATAAATTCTAGTGTGAAAGTGAAGAAAGATTAGTGCAATATTGCCAGGAGCTGCCCAGCTATTTGTAGGAACTCATTGGTTGGTTGGCGGCAGTAGCTGTGAGTGTCACACAGTTGTCAGACACAGTGTCACAGCAAAAAATTGCTGCCAGTTTTTCTCTAAACACTTTGTTAGGCAGCACCTCATTTCCAAGAATTTCTGGATTGTCACAGGTGCTGCCTGACAGGGTTCTGAGAAGTATTGCAGCTTCTTCTTGGCCAATATTAACCCTAGCAACCATCTGACGCTGACCGCTACTGCTGCCTACCTTTGAGTTCTGAGAACTAGCAGCAAACTCACTGGCCAGTTCTTAACTAACTTAACTAATCTTTCTTACACTTTCATGCACCATTTTCCCCCACAACTATAGCTGGAATATTCTACAATTTGGTATCAGCACTCTGAAAATTTCATAAAGTTTCTATTCATATATCATGGTAAAAGCAGGAGCTATTTTCCAGTTGTATTTCTTAAAAATATCATTGGTAGTCATGAATCCCAATACTTTTTCTATGGTGTAGGTGGTTCACTGATACCATAAGTAGGCGTGGCAGGTAGTACCTGACGTAATCATGCAAGTCCCCTATTGGCCCAACGCTTCTTTAAATCCCAGTGATCATGCACAAATTGAAAAAGATAGATAAACTTAAAATAAAGAAATTCACAATTTAATTATCTAATAACCATTCCATACCCACCCCAAGTGCACATGCCAAATTTCATCCTAATGGGCCAAGCGGTTCTCTCAATCCCAGTGGTTATATACTGGCAAAGGGTTCAGGATTCTTACCTAACAGACTCAGTCAGGGTAGACAACGTTCCTGAGGTTGTCCTGCACTGCCAGTGTAGGAGGCTTCCACATGCAATGTTAACACCTCATGTGTGAAGCTTGGTAGTATGATCTTTACCCAACACCTTGGATATAGCCGGAACATATATTTGAAGAAAACTGCTATTTACCCTTTAAAACAATGCTAAGGTATTACTTACCCTTTAAAACAATGCTAAGGTGTTACCCTTTGACTACCTCATTCTATGGTTAATATTGTAGTTTCTGTATTAAACTGGAAATGCAGGTGCTCAAAACTGCCATAAAGCACGTCACTCAAAGCCTTTCATACCTCCTTTCCTACCCTTCCCTTTTAAATGTTTGAAAAGAGCACCACTAATAAAATGTAATGGGGGGAAAAATAGCATCTCTAATCTCAGGCTCCCTCATTTCTATTCGCCATAACGGAGAAACAGGCTCAATCTTTAACCCTCTACCTGACTACAGTAAAACTATATAATATTCATATCATCAATTTAATGCAAGAAAATCAATAATTTAGAATTAAAAATATCCCCCCTTCACTCACCCTGGTTAAAGATTTTTTAATCAACATAGCGTGCACCCCTGATGATGTTTCACTGTGTGAAATGAAAAATTCACTCTACTACACTAATTGTATTGTTACCTAATTTCACAAAAATATTCAGTCCGAACACTGGAATTCTCATTTCTCTCCTGTTCTACCAAAATATGAAAAATGTGGTCTTCAGTTTTGGAGTGGATTTGCACTTATGTTTGGGCATTATGAACTTTAAAATAGAATCATGAAATCAAGAAATCAGCCTTCATAGGAGAGGTGGTAAGATTTATGATAGCATACTGCACACAGTCAGGATAATTTATTAGAATAGAAATATATATTTTTTAAATACCCACCACCACAATCCCCCCACTACTTACCTAAGTAGTGGGGGCGGGTAATGGGGACAGAGAAAGAAATATGCTAATTTCAGTTCCTGCTTTTCCAGACCACCTCACTGCGTGCAAGTGCTGCTAAGCTGGACTATTGGGGGAGGGGAGGGGAGGGGGGGGGGGGAAGTGTGGATTTTTCAGTAACAAATATTTTTTTAACAAAAAGAAGACCAGAATCCCAGACATTTTTCAGATATTTTAAAAATCCTCCCGGATTGAATATAATGATCAAAAAGGAGGACATATCCGTGTAAAGCCGGACTATATGGTAAGCCTACCAAAATCTTTATTTTCCAAATTAATTAAGAAAACCATAGCCTAAAGATATAATTTTCTTTTTCCTGATACCAATCTAGACTTCGTAAATTTAATTGAGCGTATTGGCCCAGGTAGTAGATGATATACATACATATATAGTATTTCAAATCTGAGTAAAATGAAAATGAAAATTAAGAAAGCAGAAAGGAAAAAGATATTGAATAAGGAAGAAAGAAGAAAAGAAAGGAAAAAAATAATAAAACACAGGAAAAAGCAGGGAAAGAATAATGAGGGGGGGGGGGGGGAGTTGAAAAAAAATAGAGTCTTGGTGGGATCAAACCTGAACTTTCAGCTTGGAAAACCACTACTTTGACCACCAAGACATAATTTTTCAAACTTTTTACATACAGAAACTTGATTTTTTTTCCTTCACTAGGGGAACCACTTTTTAAAAATATATATAATGAATAACCTTATGCCAAATCCTCTGAATAGTCACACCTAACTTGGTTCAGTTTTGAGCAAACCTAGGGGCATTGAATCTCGTCACAAAAGTATCTTCTTTGAAGACATGCTGTACACTATTAAAACAAAAGTGAACATGTGATTAGATCAAATTTTTTGTTGTTGTAGAAGTACCATTTCTGACATTTTTAGCTTTACGTATAAAGGGGAAGAGGTGTGGCCAGACGGGCATACTTCTGTGTGCCAAGGTAAGGGACCTGGAAAGATATCAGAAAGTATGGTAATACTCTTTAAGTAGAGATGATCATGAGAAAAAAAATAGCCTCATTAACTAATACAACATAAAAGTTCACTTTCTCTGCCATAGCTTAAACCTAGGCTACAAAACTCACCTGCAGTCCATATAAGCTGCAACACAAACTACCATGACAGTTTCCATACTCCAAATTAATTGCACTGATTCCTGTGAACTTAAAATTCTACATGATAGTGTGACAGTCTGTGTTGTGAAATTCCTGTGAACTTAGAATAATTATTCTACATGAGTTAGCTACAAGCAAATTGAAGAGGTGATATTCTTTTGGCATCACATCTTATATATGACGTGAGAATGTGGAATTGGTGAAGTAGGGAATTTTGTAACACACACTGTCACAGAATTCTTGTTTCTGCACTTTTTGTTGACACATCATCCCTACTTACCAGTTTTATTTCAAAGAAATATTTTTTACTTTCACTTGTGCAATTGGTCTTTCTGACCCCAGATATATATTCTACAGCACTGCCCCCACCCCATATGCAAAGCCATCATAATCAAGCTACAATTGCATTTACTTGTCATAATGGGCCAAAACCATGGTTGATGTTATCTTTGCTCTCAGGGCCTCAAAAGCATGCTTGTTTTCCTTATTCCAATCCCAGTGAATTGACTTACATAGCAACTTATTTAGTGCGTGGGTAATTGTTCAAAGCTTTGGAATCAATCTTCCATAATAATTGACCATGCCAAGGAAGGTCTCACTTGGTGTACATTTTTGGGTGTAGGGACTTCTACTATTGCAGACACTTTTGTATGCATAGTATGCAACCCTTCCTTGTCAATGCAATACCAAGATAATCGACCTTTATCAATATTTAAAATGTCATCAAGATACACCATCACCCCTGATATACCCTGTAACTTTGGTTTTGATGTCCAACCATTCTTGAAGAACACCCTGATATTCAGATAGCAATTGGTTCAGCTGGAAGGAAACCAGTTTTATGGAACTCCAGTTTATCTGGATACTTTCCAGCCAGCTATTTCCGAACAAAGAGGCTCCATTTCCCTTAACGACTATTAAGGGTAACTTGGTATTCTGGGTACCATATGCATCTGGACAATTTGTTTACCCAGCACACACAAACCTCCACCAGAGTAGGTGTTCAATTTAATCAGTGATGAATCCAAAGGCAACATAGGAAAACCTGCTTCCAAGTCTCTTCAGATATCAGTGACACAGAGGTCCCTGTATCCAGCTCCATTACTAATGGTTTCTGGTCAATCTTCACCTGCACCATGAATCCAGCTTGGTTACTAACTGGCTTGACCACTGATATGTTAAGAAGTGGCAACTATTCCTGCTCCCCATCATATGGAGAACTTTCTCTTTCATTAACTACATGAGCTTTTTGTGGTGTGGTTGTTGGTTTCCTACACATCTTGGTAATGTGGCCATTTTTTCCACATGATCTACAAGTTTGACGCTTGTAGAAACATGTGACAGCTAAATAACTGATATTTCCACAACACCAATATGCAGTGCTTGGCCTAGTAGCAGTCTTTGGCTGGGCAGCAGGAGATCTTCCATGGTTGGCTGTCTTTGCATGTATTAAATTCCATCTGACCTTTCTGGACTTGCTAGGGATATATTTGGAGTTACAATTCCATTCCATGAGAAGTATTGTAGGTTTTTTCCAAAGTGAGATTTTCTTCTGTCAATAATCTTCTCGAATAGTTTCACTTCTCATGCCACAAATTAGCCTGTCCCTCAAGTCCTCTGACAGGTGAGGTACAAACTCACATGGATCAGCCAATTTCCTTGGCGTTGCCATATACTCTGCTATAGTCTCGCTAGCTCCTTCATTTCCCTGATGAAATTTGAACCATTCAGCAATAAATCTGTCCAATGCTGGTAGACATTATCCCGTCCTCATCGCCACTTTAGTATACACTTCAAATTAATCTCAATGGTTCTTCAAAGATATAGTGAATATATCCAAAACAACAACTGGAGATTGGACTGAAATATTGAGAAATTTGTGCGACCTCTAACTTCTGAGTATGAACATCTACTTCCCTTCCCTCTTCCACAAACCACATAACAGCATAAGGTTCATTTCATTTCTTTGATAATAGTATTGACTCTGTTGCTACAAAATTTAATTGATGCACATGCACACACACCCACATTACCATGCACACAGCCCCACCCCCCCCCCCCCCCCCCCCCCCCCACACACACACACAGAGGAAGGAAATTACAGGACATCCTAATCACACCTGGTTGTATAATGCAATTTTTTGAAGCTGTTGATATGCCATATCTTCCTCTGTTAGCTATATCAATCTGTCTCTGGCCTCTTCTGTGTCATGTTAAGTGATAGAGAATGTTAACTGTAACTGAACCAATTTCTAAATAGGCTGAAACATTCTTCATTTGCCAATTCTATAGTGATTATTATCAAGAAAGTCCAAAATAACTAGAGAAATGTTCCAATTTTTCATCAAATGTATATGCTCTGGAATTATTCAATTTGGTACCTGATCTCTCAATGGATGCAAGTCTTCTATAAAATATGAATGGAGGTATATTCTATTGCCAGTAATAAGATATCCTCACAAAAATAGAATAGAGATTACTCATGAACCACCTGAGGGAATTTCCTTCTAACCACTGTGGTCAATTTATACTTGTATAGTGTTAAATTGACCAGAGCACTTTCCTAATTTATTTTTACTTTTTTCTTTGCTAGTGGTCCAAGATGTCTGCTGGGGTGGACCATACACATGCTATAAATTATCATGAACTTGAAACAAAAGCTGGTTTGTTTGAAAAAATTAAGTCAGTATGAGATTACAAAATAATGGACATATTTTGGACCTTCCTGATGATAACCACTGCAATATGAACACGAAGGAAATTACAGATATCCTATCCACACCTGATTGCATAATGGAATTCCATTAAGCTGTTGTCAGCCATTTCTCCTGTGGTAGCTGTGTCAATCTGTCCTTAGCTTCTCCTGCCTCCTATCAAGTGACAGAAAATGATAACTATAACTTAACCAATTTCTAAATCAGTTGAAACATTCTTCATCAGCTTGCTACTACGCAATATTAACAGGAATGAAAGTGAAAGCCATCAGCCATATATGTGGTTGGGGAGAGAATTTGGTGTAGCTGTTGTCAGGTTGTCTCTCCTCCACAGCAGTTATCACTGAACTGGACTGCATCACCCTAGTTCCTGGCTCAAGCATCAAAATATTTGGGTAGCTCAATTTGCCTAATATAAGCAAGCAAGGGGGGTGGCAAGGGGAGTGGAAGGGGGGTGGTATGATTTATTACCTAGTACAAGCAATGTAAATATTAATTTTATATGGGGGGGGGGGGGGGGATGGGACGTAAGCACTACCAAGAGTATTAGTGGGGAAATCATAAGAATTTGATAAATCAAGTGTGAGGAAAAAAACAGAGCTATTTAAATGCACCAAAATACTTCCTGTGTTCATCTGACAAAGCCCAAAATTTTCTGGCAACTTCAATAAGTTCACAGTTTCTGTTAACTGTTTGTGTGTATAAAGTATACCAACTAGTCATAAAATTTTGACCATTGTTTGAGAGACCCAAGAGTATTTCTTTATTTTTAGACTGAAATGCTTGATATTGGTCTGTACAGCATATGGACTGGCCTTCATTAAAACTGCTAGAGCTACCAATTGCCTGGTTTAATGCAGAACATGGAATTTCAGCTATTCTGAAAGTGGGATCACCGATCTCAGATGTTAAATATCCCCTCAGTTACAGGGTCAACTTCAGGTTGACCTTGATCTTCAAGGATTATCTCTGGCTGAACTCTGACACTCTGTCTCTTTCCTGATGACCAAGCATC
>OZ017789.1:12796265-13247477 GCA_963969325.1 Lycopodina hypogea | reverse complement strand
CCTTGTGCATACCCCCCACGGGCGCGTGTCCGCGCCCCGCATCATCCTCGCGGTCAACGGCCATGCCCAGTCCTTCGGCTTCCACCGCAAGCGGCTCATGCACGTATTCACCTTCGCCAGCATGACCCGCGCCCTGAGTGGGGCCGAGCAAAAGAAACTGGGCGGTCGCCGGGAATGGGGTCTGGTTCCCGCCGACCCCCTCGGCTCCACGGTGCGCCGCTACCGCGATCGCATCATCATCCGCAACACCTTCACCTGGAACCCGTCCCTGCAAACCAACCCGGCCCAGGTGGCGCGCCTCGGGCGCGGCCATGCGCGCGCCTTTGCGCGGCGCTTTCCGATGCTCAAGGGAGTTACCATGCAATACCGCTGGGGCGGGGCGTTATGCCTTTCGCTGAATTCGGTGCCGGCCTTCGGCGAAGTGGCCGAGGGCATCTACTCGGCGGTCTGCCAAAACGGGCTGGGCACCGCCAAGGGCACCTACAGCGGCATGGCGGTGGTGGACCTCGCCACCGGCCAGGATAACGCCATCGTCGCCGATATGCTGAGTTACGACCCGCCGCGGAAACTGTATCCGCAACCGTTCCTGAGCGTGGGCGCCAAAAGCATGCTGTGGTGGCAACAGTGGCGAGCCGCCGGGGAGCGGTAGGCGAGCCGCCGGGGAGCGGTAGGCGAGCAGCGCCCAGGGATGATCAGGCGATGCAGCACCTGAATACTGCTCGTACATTCCCGGGACTGAGTCTGCAGTCCGGCGACTGAACATGCAATCCTGGGACTGAGCCTGCAGTCCTGGGACGAGCCTACAGTCCCGCAAATGTGCGTATAATTCCGACCTTGTCCTATTTTCATCCGCAACCTGCAACCCGCAACCCGCCCACAGATGCCTCCCCGCCCTCCCAAACCTTTGCTCGGCTGGCGGGAATGGGTGGCCTTGCCGAGCCTCGACGTGCCGCGTATTCTGGCCAAGGTGGATACCGGCGCGCGCACCTCGGCGCTGGATATCGTACAAATGCAGGAGTTCGAGGAACACGGGGTACGCAAGGTGCGGTTTGAACTCATCCTCGCCGAAGACCACCACGGAAGCGGGAAATCCTGCGTCGCCGACATCATCGAAAGCCGCTGGGTGACCAACTCCGGCGGTGGCCGGGAAAACCGCGTGGTCATCCGCACGCCAGTGGTCATCGGCGCGTTCCGCAAGGACATCGAGATCACCCTGACCGACCGCAATTCGATGAAGTTTCGAATGCTCCTCGGACGCACCGCGGTCATGAAAGAATTCAACGTCAATCCGGCGCGCTCCTATCTGGCCGGGGAGCCCCTTTGTAATGGCCGGGAGGGCGCGCGCCGATGAAAATCGCGGTGCTGTCGCGCAATTCCGGGCTGTATTCCACCCGGCGGCTGGTCGAAGCGGCCGAGCGGCGGGGGCACGCGGTGGAAGTGCTCGACCACCTGCGGTGTTTTATGGACATCACTTCGGACAAACCGAGCATTCACTACGGCAACACCGAATTCACCGCCGAGGATTTTGACGCGGTGATTCCGCGCATCGGCGCATCCGCCACCTTCTACGGCACCGCCATCGTGCGCCAGTTCGAGATGATGCACATTTACAGCGTCAACGAATCCGTGGCCATCACCCGCTCCCGGGACAAGCTGCGCTCGTTGCAGCTGCTGTCCCGCAAGGGGTTGGGGCTGCCGACCACGGCCTTTGCCTGGTCGGTCAAGGACATCAAGGGCATCATCAACGAAGTGGGGGGCGCGCCGCTGGTCATCAAGCTGCTGGAAGGCACCCAGGGCAAGGGCGTGGTGCTGGCCGAAACCCGCAAGGCCGCGGAGAGCGTGATTCAGGCGTTCATGCGCATCAAGGCCGCCATTTTGGTGCAGGAGTTCATCAAGGAAGCGGGCGGCAGCGACCTGCGTTGTTTCGTGGTGGGCGACAAGGTCATCGCCGCCATGCAGCGTCAGGCACCGCCCGGTGAATTCCGCTCCAACCTGCACCGTGGCGGCACCGCAAAACTCATCAAACTCACCCCCACCGAACGCAGAACCGCGGTGCGCGCGGCGCGCGCCATGGGGCTTAATATGTGCGGCGTGGACCTGCTGCGCTCGGATCGCGGGCCGCTGGTCATGGAAGTCAATTCATCGCCGGGCATGGAAGGCATCGAAAAAGCCACCGGTAAAGACGTCGCCGACATGATCATCCGCTTCATCGAAAGCAACGCCAAACCCAAAAGAACCCGGACTCGGGGTAAAGGCTGATCCTCGTTCCCTTTAGCGCACGGCTTTCGCGGAACTGAGGGATTGAGGAGTACAGGTTCCCGCCTCTGGCGGCCAATCATTCCGGTAAAAGCGGGAATTCAGTGGACCCCCGCTTCGGCGGGGCCGGACAGCGTGTCCCACAAGACGCCCCGCAAGATAGCCGCCCGAGTCGGACTGGGCGACCGGTCTATGGCAACCAAGCCATGAAATTTGGTGGAGGTGGCGGGAATCGAACCCGCGTCCGCTGATCCTACACACACCGGCGACTACATGCTTAGTCCGCCTTCAAGTTAACCGGAGTGAAGGCAGGCAGACCAACGCGCACCCCGGCGAGTCCGATTGGTTTTAGCTACCAGGCAACGGACCGGCCTGGCTCGCGAGCCTTTATAAGATGACCTTTGCAACCTCAGCCTAAAGGCGAGCCAAGTGAAAGGGCTAGCCGACTTAAGCGGCTAGCGCGTAGTTGTCGTCGTTGGCAACTATTGTGTTGCAGATGGATTAACGAGGTGAACTGCCCCTAGATCTTCATTATGAGGAAAAAAAACCCAAGTGCAATCCTAAAATTTTTTAGAGATTAAGAGAAACACCACAAAATTATACCCTACGACTTCAAGCACTATCTAACAAGTCAGATGAATATCCACCAGACAAGCAGTTAAACATCAGAAAGAGACAGAAGATCAACATGGACCATGAGTCCACAACATGTCCACCAGATAAGCAGTTGGGTATCAGAACAAGATGACTCCACCCCCCTTACTATCACTCACCACTATTACTGTACAATTAAATTAAGTTACTGTACAAATAAAAACAAAACAAAAACAAAAAAAAACAAAAAAACCCCCAAAATAATGGCTACCAAAGATTTCATGGAAGAACAGTGTTAGAAGAAAGCATAAAAAGTGTGCCAAGGGAGCTTATTGCTAAAGGAGCCACAAACATAGTATTAATATGACAGACAGACAGACAGACAGACAGACAGACAGACAGACAGACAGACAGGCAGACAGACAGACAGACAGACAGACAGACAGACAGACAGACAGACAGACAGACAGACAGACAGACAGACAGACAGACAGACAGACAGACAGACAGACAGACAGACAGACAGACAGACATTTCCTTTTATATATATATATATATATATATATATATATAGATGACAGTTCTGAGTCACTAGAAAGCATGGAAGTAAAATCCAAAATTATTAGCGTAATTTTTTTATTTGGTTTGAAATAAATTCCAAGTTCCTTTTCAATTTTCAGTCTCAGTGAAATGTTGTTGACTAGGGAATATTTCCTCCTTTAAAACAATGCTAAATGCTACTTACACTTTTTGACTACCTCTTTTGTGGTTAATATGTGGTCTTTGTATTAAACTGGTAATATTGGTGCTCAGGGCTGCTGAGCTAATAGAGCTGCATGGAAGCCCAAAATTAATATTTTCAAAATAAATTCAGCAAACCATGGCCAGAAGATGAGATTTTCTTTCTATAGTACTTACCTTGACTCTGTAGTTTCAAATTGAGCCTATTAGCCCCAGTAGAAGATAACATGCATACAAATTCAGTATTTTATATTGGAGTCAAATGAAAAGTAAAAAAAAAAGTAGGAAAGAAAAGAAAATGAATGAGGGTGAAAGAAGAGGAAAAAAGAAGGAAAAAATAACAGGAGGGAGAAGTAGGGGGGAAAATGGGGGGAGAAAACAACCAAAAAAGGCTTGCCAAAAATAGTAGAATCTTGGGGGAATCCAACCTAAGAGTTTAAGCTTGAAAGGCCACTACTTGACCCCAAGCCATATTTTTTCAGGCTCTTTTTCATACAAAAACTTAATTTCTTTATTCTTCACCAGGAGAACCACCTTTCAAAAATGTGACCTCATGCTGAACCCTCTGAATATCCACACAAATTTGGTTCAGTTTCAACCAAACCTTGGGTCATTGAATCAAGTCGAATGAATGGACACACTTACTATGTATATATATATCTATACTATATAATTCAAATATCTCTCTGTTTGTCTGTCTGTGTGTCCTTGATTCACACTTGAATAGTTGAAGTTAGACCAATAAACCCATGTATATTTATAATCAGAGTCACCAGGGAACCTCATGAACATGTCTATACGACAGCACCCCTTTCTGTGTTCAGAAAAATGCCAAAAATGGTGCATTGGCCTGAAAAAAGGATGTAGCTAGATCTGCCAGTCTGCCTGCCTGCCTGCTTGTCTGCCCACCTGCCCGCCTGCCAACCCACCTGCCCGCCCGCCTGCCCACCCACCCGCCCGCCCGCCCGCCTGCCTGCCTGCCTGCCTGCCTGCCTGCCTGCCCTCCTGCCCGCCCGCCCGCCCCCCTCCCTCCTTCCCTCCCTCCTACCTACCTACCTACCTACCTACCTACCTACCTACATACCAGCCTACATACCTACATGCATATATGCATATATGAATGCAGGCATATGTGCATACATGCATACATACAAGCATACTTGAGAACCATATATATAATAGATGCATGATACTGTGTTGATATGCACCACATTTTTAGAACCATCAAGTCAGTCAAAAACTTATCAATGAACTGCAGTTTACAGTGTTATGTACTTATGGCAATATCTATATATGGAATTGCTGTGCTACCATGCTCATTGTAATTTTACCAAAGTAGAGTCTTATCAAAGGCAACTCGCCTAATTGGTGACACCATCCTACAAGATGTTCTTTGGAGGGAAATGGCAGAGACTGTTGCTGTCAACTCCAAACTATTGACTTATTGGACTTCTCTACCTCAAGTGTGGTTCCAGCAAACAAAGGCCTAGTTTATGATATATGATATAACCTTGGACCTGACCAAATATGATTACTGTACACTGTAGTTGCTCTCAACCAGGACACAGCAGGCTTGCTGCTCCTTCACCTATTTTTTGCTCCTCTTGCAGATAACAAGTATGAAGCTACCAAGACCCACTTCACAAAACTTATAATCTCTTTGACAGAGCTCCAGTCAATTGATATTGGCTCCACCAAATAGGCAAAGTCAGATATACTTTCTTTACTTAACAATCATTGCCATGCATAATTTTTTAGCAACTTTGTCTCTACCAAATGACATCTGCCTGATGCCACTCACTTTTAGTGGTACCTCTAGCAGAGTCATGGAGTATGCTGATGATATGTGGCACTCCATGAGCATCATTAGCTATTCCACCATCAAGAGGGTAGGTTTGCCCAAACATCAAAACTTGGACTGGGTCTTCATAGCAACAGCTTTGGGGACAAGGCTAGAGAGCGTATAAAACCTCTGTAGGCATCCAGAAAACGCACAGACCTCCCATTAGTAACAATGACATATCAACGGTCAATGCCTTATTCACTGACCTGATTTTACCACTATATTGTGCTTTAGCACTTTATTCAGAATACATTACTCCAGCTGATAATCATCATTCTATGATGATTAAATTTTTCTAACCCTTTTCCAAAACATGGGGTGCAGTTTTCATCCCCACAAATGGACCACCAATCCATGCACTACCACATGGGTTTTCACCTGACAGATTACATTAGCCATGGAAAATTTCAGGAAAATGGGGGAGCTGGGCATAATCCTTCACTTTAATAGACAAGTCCGAATCTCTACCTTGGCATCAGCAAGGCACTTGTCTATCAGGTGAGTATGTATGCTCATGCACCCACATGGGGGCACAATACTCCAGGGAGCATAGACTAGGGGGAAGGTTTGCTCCTTAGCACCCTACCCAGTACCAGCAAAGTGCCTCAAGAGTGCGAAGCATGGTGTTAATTTCAGGCTAAATTTTCAAAAACATGAGCATGGTGTCCAGCTTTTCACCTAGGTAGGTTGGAATCTCTAGGTGTGTTAGACAGGAAGGGTTGACCTCATATTCATCTCATGTTTTGCTTCCTTGTTGTTGAGATGGAATGTGGCCAACACTGTCTTTCTTTCACTGAGCTTCATTGTCCATTTTCTGAGGTACTCAGACAGTCTTGCCAGTTCTTGTTCATAACCTCCTGGCTTCTTGTAAGCTGGCTGTGTGCATTATTACCAGCTTTTTGGCATAGGTATACTTTCTGGCTGTGGTATTAGGGAGGTCATACATATAGATGTTAAATAGTAGTGGAGCCAGGACAGACCCTTGTGTGACCAATGTGTGCATTATCACCAGGTCGTTGGCATAAGCATACTTTCTGGCTGTGGCATTAGGGAGATCATATGTATAGATGTTAAATAGTATGGAGCCAGGACGGACCCTTGTGTGACCCATTTTTCAAGCGTTCTAACCTGCCTTGCTGGTTGTTAGTCCTGAGGACAAAGCTGTGGTTTAGGATAAGCTCCATAATCATTATGTGGACCATGGGATTGTCTGGTAGAAGACACAACAGTTTGCAGGTGAAGCCACTAGTAAGCAGCCATTAGGTCATGTTGAATCAATAGGGTGACTTGATCGAATGTTGACCTACCATGACCTACCACGACAAAAGCCGGCCTGCTCAGGAGGTAGTCGAGAGTCTATGACCAGCTCTATGAGTGAGTGGATTGAGACGTTTGAGGATCTTGAATAGAATACAAAGTAAAGAGATGGAATGGTGACTTTGTGCATCCTTCAAGGGCTTGTTAGGCTTGTGTGTTGCTATGACGGTCCTTGTTCTTGAACTCCACAGCCCTAGCCCTTCTCTTACCAGCATTGATATAAATTTTTAATATCAAAACTATATCTAAGAGTCAAAAGTGTAAGTAAAATCTTTGTGAAGATATAGAAGCACTCAATTATTAAGTGTCATCTCTGTCATTGTAGAGTGCATAGAAGTCAGGACACTTTCCCAGAAAAGGATCTATTTTAATTCAGCAGAGGTAACTATGATGGTTAAATTTAGTTGAAAGAGTTGGTGTATGGTCAGTGGCATTTGTTTGAAAATTTTTTCATTGTTAGGCAAATTTTTTTTGTGGAACGCATTTTGCTTTATTTCAAAGTTACACTGTTTGATTGCATTAAATCAATCTTCTAGCTCACAATGGAGTAGATCACATGCCTTAAGTAAAATTGTCAGGAAGTATGCTTTTGCAGATGTAAATACATTTGCCTAACTCCCTTTTTCAATATAAAGTCTTGGATTATGACACAATTCTGTCTGGTCAATATTTTATTCCTCAGCAGTCATCCAGTGTTATGAAATCTGTCCAATTCATTTTCAGAACATCTTATTTTATAGAATTGTTTGTCATCATCAACAGGAGAAGAGAATCCTGCAAAACCATATCGGTTTTTGGTTGTTGTTTTTTTGTTGTTTTTTTTTTGGGCGATATGGTGAAAATTTGCTCTGCTGCACTAAGATAAAAGTGACTACTCTCTTTCCAAACTAGGTGATCAACTTTTCCAATGATTGCAATATACCACCTGCTTTTAAGTCTATTCATCATTCCAATGAATAGATTTCTTTCAAAGCCTCTACAGGAACATCTTTCTTAGCAACAGTTCTTGGAGTCATCTTGTGGGACATTTGATTCCAGTTTAGTTATACCTTGCTACTTGATAGAAAAGAGATGAAATATTTAGAAGGAAAAAAAAATAAATAGCTTCCTTTTTTCTTTAACACTATAAAGAGCATCCTGAATACATGGAAGCTGTCTTCCAATATCTTGAAGCAAAGATTAAGTGAATGTGCACTACAATACACAGATAACATGACTATGTTTTACAAACCTTGCAGCCACACCTGATCTTTCTCTCATATTTTCAACCTCATTATAAGCCTGTCCTTGACATAATGATGCTGGGAGGTTGCTTTTGTGTATGGATGCTTAAATAAATCAACAGAATCCACTTGTAAGTTTAATTTGAATTCACCCCATGGATGGGCAAATTTAGCTGTTCACTGTTGATTGCAGTTCATTACATCCGATCCTTTATCAGCAATGTTTGAAAACCGAAAAGGTATCGTTGCCTTCAATGAGTAACATGTTACAACTGCCAAGTTACCAAACTGGTTTTGCTACTGCAAGCTGTATAGCCATAAGTTTGTCATTAGTGTGATTCTCAATATATGAATGAATAGATATTTGTGCATATGTAACCAGAAATGCAAATTATTTTCAATACTAACAAGGGATTTCCCTAACAACTGATCTTGGACAACTATCGAACGTGATCTACAGCATTAGTGCTAGTATAAAGCATTTGAAGAAAAAAAATGGGTTTTCTAAGTTAGGGACCCAGCCCCCCTGTAATATATTCGGGAGGGGAGCAGAATCCCCCTCTGTCCCCTCTTTTCTCCTCTGCCTGTCCCACACACCATCCTGAATGCTGTACATCACTGTAACCACGGATAGATTTTACAGTCATGGCTGCAGCTTAATCGAAGGAAGAAGGGATGGCAACATACCACATATCCATATCTGGGTTGGTACCCCAAGATGTCTGCTTCGCCTTTAAACATCAGGCTATTCTGTAATATCTATACCAGGCAACCAAGGCTGGTCATCCTGGCTAGCCTCTGCCAAAACTGCTTTAATATACTACATGGTCCCTCACCCCTGAATATGAGCTACCCAAGCATTAATTACCAACAGATGTGTTTGACTATTGGTTGGCAGTTGGGCAAGGACACATATTCCTTTCCGAGCCAAGATTCACCAATATATCAGGGTTCCCTTGGAAACCTTCAGGGTACCTCATCAGTGATTCGATCACTTCAATATTGACATTGTTAGTCCACTACCATCATCATAATTATACATCCACCAACTAACAATAGTCTAAAGGTTGACTATGGTCAGAGGGAGTTCCACCAAAGGAAAACTCTGAAGGGAAACTACACAGAGTTTTGTGCAAGAGCATTTGTTTCCCATGGGATTGCCCATTTTGGCTTACCATCAGATATATCTTTTTACAGAGGCTCCAAGTTCATACTGAATTATGGACAGCACACAAAAGCATAAAACCAACAGGCAAATAGCTTAGTCAATCATTTTTAAAAACGTGAGGTCGGCCCTGAGAGCACGAATCACCATTCCAAACTGGATAGATGAACTATCACAGGTTTTATTGAACACCAGGACTGCACAAAAGGAGGGCTTGAAATGCTCCTCTGCCAAATTGCTATATGGTGTCACACTTACAGTTCATGATGACTTCATTTTGACACCACAGGGAAGGTAAGAATCAAAGGCCATTCCTTCACAACCTTGTCCGACAGTCAGCAAGTTTTCATGAATCTCAACTTATCATGGAGTCATGAAAACATCCATTCTACCTGAACTACAGATCAGGCAATACATTTTCATCTGTCATGACGTTCATTGTCCTGATGCTAGTCCCATACCACTTCAGCGGCTTTTAATGGACCATTCCAGGTCTTGCAACAGGGTAACAAATACTTCACAATTGACCTTAGTAGAAAGAGGGACACCATATTAGTACACTGTCTCAAGTCAGCATGCATATTTAGACATCTACCAACCAGTTCAGGTTGCCAAGCCACAGAGATGGGTACATTCACCGAACATAACAATCCAACCATATTTAGACTATTCTGGGGGTGGAAGGGTGGTGGGTTGTTGGATATGAGGAGGTTAGCTAGAGACTCATCAGTGTACTATAGCTTACATATGGTTGGACTCATCAATGACAGCAATTTTACACATGCTTTACAAACAGATAGCTTTGTGTACTTGTGTTAATAAAGTTTGTCTAAAACAGCTCACTTCAGTACCCACAAATGCATGAGCCAGGAAAAGGTATCCTCAGTGTGGTAAGGACATAATAAGCCTTTTTATCAGTTATAACAAAAGAAGGGTAGGGAGGAGAGGGAGTAAGGAAAAAGGGTATAAGAAAGTAGGTGAGGGAAATGAAAAAAGAAAAAAAAAAACCAACAAGAAATTCAGAAAGAAATAAGGAAAAGAAAAAGAAAAACTGGAAGAAAAGCAACAAAACAGTCCTGGGTTCTAAGATAGAGTTTCCATTGGTACTGTATGAAAAATTTAAGTTAATTATTTTACCACCAGGTTGCCATTTTCAATTTTCCCAGCGGAAAAAAGTAAGCTGAAATTATTCTGGCGGGGCAGAGTAGCTTCGGAGGGAAGGTTCCTGCATTCAACCCTTACACCGGCATAGACTGGGTTGAGTTGAAGAGCCTGTTATATTATTGCCTTTCAACAAAGTTGGAGAGATATACAGGTGGGATGTTTGGGGTATAATGAAATCTAGAGTGATGTGATATTTGTTGTTATTTTCTTTCAGGTGAGATATACAGCAAACTGGTGTACACAGATTTTGCTTGAGACAACAACTTGCTAGAGTCTCTCCTTCCTGGTGAGTCAAATGCATGAAAGAAATCTCTTTACCATGTTTTGTTATTTGATGTTAGTTTAACATTGTAACTAGTAGAGAAATACCCTCCCAAGAGGCTGTTTCTCAGTTGGCCTTTCCAGTGCCTTTTTCCTCATTTGCTAGACAGACTGTATACTAGTTTTTTCTTTACTGAAGGCATACTGTGTTGCTCTTACTGTGTCTTTGGATGGACAACAATAACACATCACCTCCACTTAATTAAAAAAAAAATTTTTTTATTTATTTATTTATTTTTATTTTTAGGCCCATGTTTTAAGCCGAGTCAAAATCTATGCTTATGTCAAGTCAAAATCTATGCTTATGTCACAAGTTTCAGAAAAAATTGTTTTTAGATTTGGCTGGGAGGATAGTACAGGCGGGTAGGAAGTCAGGCAGGCAGGCAGGCAGGCAGGCAGGCAGGCAGGCAGGCAGGCAGGCAGGCAGGCAGGCAGGCAGGCAGGCAGGCAGGCAGGCAGGCAGGCAGGCAGGCAGGCAGGCAGGCAGGCAGGCAGTTGGACATCTTCTTTTAATGATTAGGCGAAACCACTTGGGATGTCTTTATTTCCAGGATTACTTAATGACCTGAAAATCTTCAACCCCAATAGCATATCACTCTCTGAGTGATACAGAATGACAAGTGGATGCTCCATGGCATGCTATGGAGAATATTCATTTAGTCCCTGCCCCAGCAACATCCTTGGAAGGAGTTACGTATCAGCAGGAGTGGGATGGTGTCTAAAATATTAGAAATGAGGGAATAGAAAGGATGTTATTAGCTATACATGTCATAAACCAATTAGTTCAATAACTATTCCAAGTCATGTTTTGTTTGAAGGCCTGTCAAGCGAAACACAACAACTCCCCCATTAATGTTTCTTTCATGTTCAACAAGAGATGTAAAGCCATGTGGTATGACTGGACTGTGGCTAGCCCCATAGAGAGAGTGGAACATGTGAATCTACCTTTTTAGTTCCTTGATCCTGGACATCAACCACCAACTTCCTCATTGTTGAAATCTATAAATGCATATAACTTCCTCTATGTTTAAGAGTTACTGTCAGGGAGACTTAACCTCTCAAAGTAATATTAAGGCTCCCTGACATTAAATGACTGTAAGAAGGATATTTTCAATTATATGGTTTAGGTAACTACTAGGGGTGAATAACAGGAACCCAGCTGCCAAAAACCAGAAAGTTTGTTTAGGATATATAGAGGGATAGTCTACTAATTTGGACTGTCTCCTGGGCAGCTCTCAGTTTAATCAACAAAGAACTATCTTAACTTTTGTATAATTGTCTAGCAGTTAATAGCATATTTATCTATCTTATTCTGTGTCAGTCCATAGGAACTATTTTCTATTCTAGTTATACCATTCAGTACTTTATAGGCTAATATTCTGTAATTCTGTTGCTGTTAATCTACCAGTGAATAATTTGAAATATTTGAAAACTTTATCTATCAGAAGAACAAATTGGGATTCAAGACAGTTAAATATAAAGAAATAAATAAAGAATCAATATGGATCACACTATTAAAAAAAAAATTATTCCAATTAATTCAAATTCACTCACATTTACCCTAAATTTCATTTTGAATTTACTCACATTTTCTGTGAATTTGTTGAATCAGTTCAAATTGATCTTGTCCATGTAGCACTGGACTGTTTAAAATTCTTGGACCAAAAAAAAGAAAAAAAAAAGAGGAAAAATAGCTCAAGACAACACCTACCAATATTTTTTCCTTTCATTTTACTACTACACTGATCACAGTAGATTTACAGTTTCTTATCCCTATAGCCACAACCACACCCCAGTTTGAACCACACTTAGTTGGCATCAAAGGCAGCTTCAGATCTTGGACATTGTCTTTCAGTAAATGTTCTTAATCCTACCTACAGATTTGGAGCACAACCTTCAGCCATTAGACAAGTGACTGGCACCAAACATTTTAAAGCTACCATTTAAAGATTTGTTGAAGCTTCTCAACATTATCCCCTTGGCTGAATGAAGTGCAACAAAAACAATTTTTTTTTTAATTAATAAAAAAAAAAAATGTTAATGAATATTTTTTAAAAATTTAAATATAGCATATAATTCTGCACTAAAACAAAACAAAGCCTGTAGTTTAGGGTTCCTGTAGGTCCCAGCTGTATTAATTGATATTGATAGCAGTGGTTGGACATTGTTCACTACTAGAGGTTGAGTGCCTAATTGTGGGCAGATACATATCAGTAGATGGACAGGACAGAATTTTAGTAACAGCTGTTCACTGTAGGCTTGGACATTTATTAGATGAGTATAGTATAAATAAATAAACTGTTGTTGTTTTTTAAATCAACAATATATAATGTACAAACTTTTGCACAGATCACTGCCCCTCCTCCAACTCTAAGTACTAACTTCAAAATGTCAACAATTTTTAAACTACCCATATAACTATCTCTGAATTAATCCCTTTCTATATATCTGGATAAGATTTTTACCCTCTGAACTTGAAAAGCACTTCCTTGGGAATCTTGTTCCTGTTCTTGTTCTTGTTATGAAACTTCCTCTGACCACTAGTGCTGTAGTCCCAGGTTCAACTTTTTGGTCGTGGTTGAGTTTGTTTGTTTTTTTTATGTTTTTTTTTGGTTTTTTTTTTGATTTGTTTTTTTTTTCACAATCAAGTCAGAACATTAAAAATCATAAGTGAGCTGGTTTTTGGCTGAAATTTCCAGTCTTGTCAATTTTGTTTCAGGTTGCTGCCAGATATTTTCATATCCAACCTTCACCTGATTGATGGCAAATTTTTACCTGGGAGTTATGCTTGTTTTTGTTATGAAACTTCCTTGGCTGGAAATTTCCAGTCTTGTATAATTATAAACAATCCTGTTTCTACGCCATCTCATTCACTCTCTACATTGGCCTGGCCCCACACACTGACAAAAGTTTTTGTTTCCTTGAAGGTCCCACCAGCAGCCACAAAGGTTTATGTAGTAATGTTGCCAGAGGCAGAAATTATGTTTAATGCTCTCCTGTATTTAATATAACAACATATTTATTGCTCTAGAAGTACTCAGACCAACTTTGAATTGGACCATATGAATTTGAATTAATTAACATTATTATTTTTTTTATTTTTAATTCAGTGTGGACAAAGTGTGGACAAATACATTTCAAATTAATTCTAATCAATTAGACAAGTGTGGACAGGCCTTAAAAATGGATCTTTCCCTTGTGACTCTCTTATTCCCTCTACTATCTTTTGAAGCTACAAATGGAAGAGAACAAGGACAGAGTCATATAGGTATTATACATACACCTAATGTATTTTGTGTAGGTTTCATATATTATATACACACGTTTATAATTATATTATAGTTGTGAAGAAAAAAATTAATAGCTAATTCTATGTCTATACTATAAATATCAAATAGTCTTCTCGATTCTTTATCTGATTTTAGTGTGTTAGAGGTTCATGCTTGAACTGGTGGAGTTAGACCAAGGAACCATATATATATATATATATATATATATATACATACATACATACATATATATATATATATATATATATATATATATATATAGTCAGTGTTTAACCAGGGGAAGGTTTTAAGCCTGTCTATATGCCTAACTTCATCCTGCATTCAAAAGAAGCCAATAACAGTAATTTAGCCAGAAAAATGTATGGAGCTACTAGCCTAAGACTTTGTATGCATGCACAACATGACTGAGTTTAACATGGGGTGGGTCCCACCTGGCCACACCTATTCCTTTTGGTATGTAAGTCAGAAAGTGCCAAAAATGTTACTTTAAAAAGTGCTTGAACCTAGGTAGTCAGACCCACAAATCCATATATGTTAGGAATCAGTGTTACCAGGGGAGTTTTAAACATGTGAATATGGCCACACCCCTTCCTGTGTTTCTGTCAGGCTGAAATAAAGCTAAAATGGTACTTTGTTCACACTAACCCTTGGAGCTATAGACCTAAAACTGGGTAAGCATACATAACTTGACTGTGGGAGTAATATGGTCTGGGTCCCAACTGGCCACATCTGTTCCTCTGGGCATGCCAAGTTAACAACAGTTGATATATATTTATGCATGTTTTTGTGTATCCACTTTATCACCAAAACACCTTACCAACTCTTCAAAGTAGACACATCCAACACCAAGGATGATTTTTAGAGAAAACGGATTTTCAAAAATATGAATCCCAGGATCCAAAATTGGCAAAATGGGATTCCATGCATAGCATGGGTGCTTACTTTAGTATATATAAAGTTCTAGTGTCTGGAATCCTTATGTCTTCCTGTAGCATCTACATTTTGTAAGTTAGACTAACAAACCCACATATATTTGGAATTATTGTATCCAGGGGAACATTTTGACCACCTATATATGATTACACCTATACTTGCTATTGTGCCAGGCAAAAGTAAGCCAAAAATGATTCCTTTACCACTACTGACTCTTGGACATACAGATAGGAACTTGGTATGCACACACAACTTGTCTTTGAGAGTAACATTCACTCTGAAAGTGACATGAACTGGGTCCCAAGTATATCTCACCTTTTAATAATAAGAGGGGGAGGGTGGAATAAAGCTTCATGGATTTAATCAGGTATTCTTCGTTAGACTAACAAACATTATTACAAGCCCTGTAGAGAAAGCTTATTAATACAATACTGGTAGGGAAAGTTTGCTTAGACTATAAATCTGCCTATAATGCTCTAGAACACACTGTGAAAGATATCAGCGGCATCAAGAGACAAATTGGTGGCATCCCCACACTTTTTTTTTGAGAGTTCAGGCAGATTCTGCCAGTTGTCATGAATGGAACAAAGTCCAACATTCATCATAAGTGTTAGCCTGAAATAGTTTCACCCATGGAGGCATGTCACAGTAAAAAAAGCTGTGAACCTATATGAGGGCTACCTGATTGGCAACAAGCAAGACACTCATGGAAATGAGAGGTGGCCAGCTATTCTGGCAGTTTAGCCAGATACCATCACAATCCAGCAGCATTTGAAAAGTGTGAGGCCCCTCCTTTGAATGCCAATGTCAACCAGCTCAACAACAAAAGTCTGTTTGCACTGAGTTGAGCCTTGGAGAAACCTTAATGATTTGGCCAATACTCAACAGATTTCCAAATTTCGAGGACCAACAGACACATGACACTCCAGACATTCTTTTGTCACTATTTCTGAAGAAATTGACCATACCTGGGCAAAGTTAGCTGTTTGTCCCATAACCAAGTACACAGCATTCCACTGAGCATTAATTAACCATATGGCATGCAAGCACAAAAATATTCCTTGGAGGCTAATGTTCACCATATAACTCTTTCAGTTCTTTGAGTGGAATATAGAAAAAGAGGCACAGAATTGATTCTTCCTCGTTTCATTCAGCTGGACTCTAACTCTGGGTGCACTAATACCTTTTAATAACTCTTGCTCAAGGCTGAGTGGCTGAAAGTAAAGGTCTGTTGTTCATGTCAATCTTCTCAAGTGCAGTGATGAAATGTCCAACTTTAAGAAGTTGGTCAAGAAGAGCAAGGAAAGTAATATCCATGCTTTTTGCAATTTATTCCAAGGATATACCATGCCTGTTAAAAATAGCCAAGTTTGACACATACAAATCTCTTATCATCAAGTAATTTATATTACTTCTGTATTTATTTCTGTATATTCATTACTTATTTTGGTATGTTCATTATCATTCCAATGAATGAATATACGTGTGTAAGTCAAATGAAGAATATAATAAAGAAATATTCAGAGGGAAAAAAATACAAACTTTTTTTTATTTTTTTTATACTTAGGCTGAATATATGGGAAATTATATCAAGAGCAAAAACCAATTGTGAGATACATAAAATAGTGGACAAATGATGATGAGGTGAGAGTAACTTAATGTAAGATGCATGAATTAATGTACAAATGACGATGATGTGTAAATAGCTAAATATAAAATACATGAGTTAATGATGAATGATGACGAGGTGAAAGTTTGAAGTGGACTGTTGACAGGGATGAAATAGTAGAATTAAGGTAAAATTTCTTGAATAAGTGTTTTTTAAGGTGGAAAGGGATGAAGATATTCTAATGTGGAGTGGAAGACAGTTCCACAGTTCTGTGGCAGGGGGAATGAAGAGAAGGGAATTTTGATGTTGGAGGGATGCTAGTGACGAAAGGATGGGATACAAATTAATGCTGGGTGGATGACATCTGGAGGAAAATAAATAAGGTTGGTGAGTATTCCAATCAGGAGCAGAGGCTTGGCTTGAGCACAATTCTTTGATAGAAGATACACCAGTGTGAGACAAGTAATTTAAGAATGGGACAAGTTGATTGAGGGGGATAAGATAAAGTTCAGAAATTGAGTTCATTTTTTAAAAACTGAAGACAGCAATGAGTAGTTGACATCAAAATCACCTTCAAGAATGAAGTCTTGCATGGAAAGGTAAAGGATTGAGAGGAGGATAAGAAGAGTGGCAAGTAAGTGGTCATAATGATCAGGTGAAAAGGGGCGTCTGATACAGCAAAAATAAAATATGAGTTTTGAAACTGTTTGTCATTATTTCCATTGACGTAAATCCATGTTTTGTAAAATAATTAGTCCAGTCTTGCAGGCTACATGTGACTCAATTCACTTTGTTGAGGTGTACTAAAATCTGTATCACAAGTGTGTCCATGTTTGCATTTTTGAGGGGTTCAACTCTCCCAAAATTGAAGGTAGATAATTCACAGTATTATCCCATTCTTGTGAGTGTGACAAATCTCTATACTTGAAGGAAGATATTTCACTAGGTTATGTTGATCATCACTGTATTGAATGGTTCAATTCACCCTGTATAGAAGGAACAATTTGCAAAGATATATCCCATAGTCATAATCAGGATTTTATGAGGGGATTCTCTCAATTTGTGAGGCATTTTTGGTTTTCTGTGGAGTGCTGGTTATCCCACTTATAAGGAGTATTGGCATGACATTTTGACTTAGAATAGGTACTGGTCTGGCAGTTTGACTTGGAAGAAGAGGACTGCTTCTGAGATACAAGGTCAGTATCACAGTTAACAATATAGCAGCACAACAGAGAAGGAGTAGGCTCTGTAAATATAATAATAATTTCTAGCCCTAAACGTATATATTCCCCCAATGTTAGTCTGGCTTTCACTTGTGTAGCCCATGAGGATCAGGTAAGTCTGAATGAGAACTGTTTGTCCACAAAAGCTCAGGGCAGCCCAACAGAGAAAAAGGCACTGTAAATATGTATAAAAACCATATTGTTTTGTCCCATCAAAAAAATATAGCAACAAAAAACAGCCACAGCAACTAACAACAACCAGCCACAACAAACAAGAATAACCAGCCACAGCAACCAACAACAACCAGCCACAGCAACCAACAACAACCAGCCACAGCAACCAACAACAACCAGCCACACCAACCAACAACAACCAGCCACAGCAACCAACCTAATAGCCATTTTTGTCTAACAGAAATTTATTGGTGCCAGGATCGAGCACCCCGTAAGGCCCATCATATGGATGCTTCAAAGGTGGACGGTGTGTGTCCATGCAGACAAAAATAAATTTGGCCGACTGCAGGCTGTCAGGTGAATTAAATGTTGCTTTGGCATGGCAAGATGTTATTTGAGGGACAAGTTTCTGCACTTCATCTCTGATGTGCTGTGGCATAGGAAAGGCACTAGTCTGAGTGAGTGAGTGAGTGAGTGAGTGAGTGAGTGAGTGGGTGGGTGAGTGAGTGAGTGAGTGAGTGAGTGAGTGAGTGAGTGAGTGAGTGAGTGAGTGAGTGAGTGAGTGAGTGAGTGAGTGAGTGAGTGAGTGAGTGAGTGAGTGAGTGAGTGAGTGAGTGAGTGAGTGAGTGAGTGAGTGAGTGAGTGAGTGAGTGAGTGAGTGAGTGAGTGAGTGAGTGAGTGAGTGAGTGAGTGACCTGACCTAACCTGGACTGACTGACTGACTGACTGACTGACTGACTGACTGACTGACTGACTGACTGACTGACTGACTGACTGACTGACTGACTGACTGACTGACTGACTGACTGACTGACTGACTGACTGACTGACTGACTGACTGACTGACTGACTGACTGACTGACTGACTGACTGACTGACTGACTGACTGACTGACTGACTGACTGACTGACTGACTGACTGACTGACTGACTGACTGACTGACTGACTGACTGACTGACTGACTGACTGACTGACTGACTGACTGACTGACTGACTGACTGACTGACTGACTGACTGACTGACTGACTGACTGACTGACTGACTGACTGACTGACTGACTGACTGACTGACTGACTGACTGACTGACTGACTGACTGACTGACTGACTGACTGACACACACACACACACATATGCACACAATCACACGCACTCACACGCACTCACACACACATTCATATGTTTACACTGTTAGTAAAAAAATATATATTCTTTATTAAACAAAAGACTATTAGCTTATATGACAGATAATTAATATCTTTTTTTTTTTGTAATTGTGATCACAACTAATATTATTTACAAAAAGTAATTAACTTGCTACATTCATTTTTATGTTTTACAAGGAATGTTTCCTGTGGTACCCTATGGTCCAGAATATGGAGGCAGTTCATTGCCTGGAGGGTTTGAAAATTCTCCTGCAGTACCTCTACCTGTTGTATTTCCATACTTCGGAAGTAACATAACAAGAATTGATTTTGTGAGTAACAGTTACAAACTCGTTATTTTCCATAACTTCCCAATTACAATTAACCCCAAACTGCAATTGCGCTTCTCCTCAGCAAATCCATAGTCTAAACAATTATATAACATTAAATGAATACACATAACTTTAATGGCTTTTTACAACTACATGTTTGATTTTATTAATCTTATTATAACAGGTTAGCTTTAGTGGAACCATAGATTTTGGAGGACGGCAAGAACTCTTTCCATTTTATGATGATATAGATATCAGTACGAGTGGAAATATATATTACAGACTCTTTGATGCAAGTGAGGAAACAACAAACCTTCGACAAATTATATTAAACAGTTTCAACATAGCCAATTTTGGACTTAATGAAGCTTTTGTGGCAACATATGATGAAGTACCACAACTTGACTCACCTGCTTCTATTGTAAGTTGATACTTTTAATTACTTATTATTATACAAACATCTGCTGCTTAAATTACATTCATTATTTTCTGTGAACTAACATTATTATAGAAGGCATAGTCAAGTGTGAAATTATTTAAGATAATTTTCAGTGTATATATAATATTTCCTTGATTTCTTCGTGTATGGATTAGCTTTCTAAGTTGAGAAAAAGAGGTAATTATACCTCTCTCTTTTTTTTAGTGATATGGATAAACTTTAATTCTTGTAGATGTCCATATTAAACTTGATTTTAATTTGGGAATAAAATTGTCTCCAACATAGTAGAGGTAAAATTTCATTTTGTAATTCATATATAGATAGATAGATAGATAGATAGATAGATAGATAGATAGATAGATAGATAGATAGATAGATAGATAGATAGATAGATAGATAGATAGATAGATAGATAGATAGATAGAGTGTAGTCCATGTAATTCAAATTTAATAATCCAGAGAAAAAATTTAAATTAGCAAGAAATTTGAGTTATAAGAATTTCTCTTAATTCAGAACACACCATCAATGGTAAAAATTTGAATTATCAGGTTTCATATTTTCAATGTACCAGGTTACTGCACATGTATTATGCCACTGTGTGTTATTGATTTGTACACAGGTAAGAGGATATAATCATCAGCTAATTCCAGATCACTACAATTACATTATGTAAATTGTATATGTTTAGGGACTATCACATACTATTAAATAAGGGCAAGTTCCTGAACTATTTTTAAGTTTGTATTTATATATTGTTGTTTACAGCATTATCTATTATGAATCTTTTTGTTAATAAATTATTATGAGCTTTCAGCAACTGAGTCTCAAGTTGTTAAAATTGATCATATGGTGGTTCAGTACCATTCTTGGCACAAGAGCATAAGAGGTAAGCTCTCACATCTAAGAAACCAGAATGAGTTTAATGGTAAGTAATGAAGGGAAGAGGGTTACCTGCATCATCATCACTGTCTTCTACATCTTCGGTGCTCCATCCAAGGGAAGCTACAATATCTGCACTGCTCAGCATAGGGCTGCACTGTAATTGGCTATCACTTCTTACATACTCCTCAAAGGTACAGTCCACATCAAAATCAGTTTCAAATGATGAAACAGATTCACTCTCTACAACCTCTTCAAAATGTGTTGGTGTAACAAAATCTGCTCTTCTAAAGCATTTAGCAATTGCAGATGGTAGAAACAAATTTCAAAATTTTCTTGCCTCGCTATAAGAGGAACTAAAATAATTCTTGTCACAGCTGAATATATAAGAAAATAGTAGAAAAATTTACCTGCTTTCAGTGAGGCTCATTTTTGGTATTTCTTACTGGATATTTTTCCGTGGGGATATTCCTTGGTGGATGTTGTAAGAAACGAAAAAGCTAACCTGCTACTTACAGGCAAATTCCGGCTTATTTCTGAAGCAGCAAGACTCAGCTGGAGGTAATAGTGGCATGGGTATTGTTTGTTTGGGCAATTCAATTTTTTGAATTAGGCGCTCTTTTCACTACGATTATTTTGTCTTATTCCTATGTGGGGACCCAAGAAAATTTCGAATAAAATGGAAATTCATGCTAACCAGATTCAAATTACATGGACTACACTATATATATATATATATATATATATATATACTATCAAAAAACCTGCCCTACATGCAGTTTTTCGGCCCACCTTTGGTGGGCTGTGGTCACAAAAATATCTACTTCATGCATGTATTAATTTTGGTTATGTGTATGCATTCTTTTTTATGTTATTAAAAGTTTAATTTCTATTTATCTTATAACATATTTCTTCTGTTCACTTACTTCATTGTGGTTTTATTCTTTTTTTTCTTGTGGCTAAATTTGTGTACTGATATGTTGTTATTTTATATTGATTAATCAATGCGATAGTTAATATTATGAAGTTGTATTTTATTGTTATAAAGAAGCATGGTATATGTTATGGTGTTGGAATAATTTTCTAGTTTTTGTGCCTCCCAAATAGTTTGTGGATCACTCCTGGTGCATGTTGCAAACATGATGGTAAAGAGATGTTGTTATCATCTGGGCTGCGAGTGGCAGCAGTTTCCTTCATCATTATTTGCCAGTGGTTGTAATCCTCCAGTCAGTCATTGAATCTGGCAGGTCTCGAGATAGGTTGGGTACACTTCTCCACTGAATGTTTTCAAATCATCAGAGAATCTTGTTTTCATGTTGCTGGTTAATGGGGATGATGGCCACCTCATCCACAGATGGTGCAGTGTAGTGGGCTTATGTTCCTGGCTGGTTTTATGTACTTTCTAATTGTTTCATTGTTGTCTGGTAGGTAGATATTCTCAAAAACATATTTAAATATGCTCACATTAGCATGATTATGATGGAGCATTTCTTGTAATTCAGTGACAATGTACATTGACAGCTGTCCACCAACATGCTTGATCCTTTGCTTGGCCTCCTCATCTGTAGTTCTCATGAAGTACACTTGAAGGGACTTTGGATCCTCCTCTAGAAGTAGAAGAAGTCCTCCAATTTTGTGATAGCACTGGCCCTGAATCTTGAATATGTTCTAAAGTCCTGTGGTTGGTCAGGTTGTGCTCTATTCTGAAGGAGGTGGTCTGGAATGTGGTATTGTACTTACTGTGATTACTTCTGAAGTACTTGCCAGTTGCAGTGTTGTCTTAAAGTAGCCTCTTGTGGATTAGTGGGGGCTCCTCAAGGAGTGGTAGACTGACTTTCCCATTGGAGCAGCAGGGTCCTGGTGGTTCTTTTTCCCATTTCTGTGCATCACAGTGTTGGCAAACCTCTCTTATCCTTCCAATGGTATCCTTGCTATATCTTGCATCGTTTGTGGCAGTATCATGTTGGAAACATGCTTTCAACCGGATGTGTTGGACTGTTTCTGTTGTTGCTGTTTCCATATTTTTTGCTTCAGTGGTCTTTGTTTTTTAAAGTTCATGCATGTGTGCATGCCTTTTGGTGTAATTGTAGCATTATAACATTCCTTCGTTTTGCCTTAGATTGTCATATGAAGGTGTTCTTTGGATTGAATAACTTGATTTGTTTAATTAGTGGAGGTGTATTTAATTCTGTTATTATTATTGAATTGTTTGTTTAGTGGGATATTCAATTGTTGAAGGTTATAATCATTTCATGTGGTTATCCAGAGGTAACTTTGTAATTCAGGTTTACCTGATGTTTGTTCATTTATTGAGTTGGGTTGGTTGGTAGTGCTATTTTGAAATGTAATTTTTTAAAGGGTAGAGTACTTGTACTACTGTGAGTTTTTATTTGAATTCATAGTAGAATGTACATGGTGTGGTTGAAAGTGCTAGATCTGCTTAAAATAAATGCTGCATGTTCTAATTAATTAAATGTAGCTGTTTGTTAATGGTTTTGTCAGAGAAGACTAAATCCAAAACCAAACAATTAGATTTCAATGTGTAGGGTTTGTTCTCTGCTTTGTGGTTGCAATGGTTGTTGTTTTTTTGTTTCTTTTTTTCTTTTGTTTTAATTTTTAGTTGCATTAAGGTATTGAAATGAAATACAATGGGATTGTCTGGTTAATAGTGTACAACTTACTAAAGTCCATCTGGAGTTACTTTTAGTGGGTTGAATTTCTTTTAAAGGTTTGAATAGGAACTCATTGGTTAATCTGTAAAGAGTGTCTATATTGGTCTGTTTTGTGGGGTGTCTGTGACGTCATGGAATAGACTCTGGTTATGTTTTTATTATTTTTTTGATCTTTTTTTCAGGTGTTGTTCTTCTTGAAAGTGATTCTTCTTATAGGTTTTTTTCCTTTGGTCATCTTATTTTTTGGGCTTTGCTATTTTTATGGAGAAGAAGCTTCTATTTTTGAGGAGTATTCCAATGATCAGCATATTGTTTGGTGGTTGCATTTGATATGGCAAAGATTCAAAACTCACCATTTCATGAATTCCTTGGTTCTCAGACATCTGCACGAATGCACTGAGTCCAAATATGGCCTCAGATTTGCCTTGCTAGGTTCCGTTCAAAAGTTGTTTTAAAATTTAAAATCCAGTTATGGATTATGTATATATATATAGTATATATATATACAGTAGGAAGTCAGTTATCCAAACCCGTTGGGAGCAGAGGGATCTTGGATAATGAAGTGTTCAGAATACTGAAATTGCCCCAATGTTGGTCAAATTGACACAATTATATGGATACATATATATATCTATATATAGATATCTATATATCTATCTATATATCTATCTATATATCTATCTATATATCTGTCTATATATCTATCTATATATCTGTCTATATATCTATCCATATATATCTATCCATATATATCTATATCTATATCTATATCTATATCTATCTATATATATATATATATATATATATATATCTACTAGCAGCATATACCCAGCGCTGCCTGGTCAATACTGGCTAAAATCCTACCATTTTGGCTTTTTCTCATTACCATGGTAACCATTTTTCGAAATTTTTAGCCCATGTTTTAAGTTTGGTCAAAATCATCATCATGCCAGAGTTTCAGAGAAATCCACCTACCAGTTTGGCCAGAATGATGGTACAAACATACAGACAGACCAACAGACAGACATACAGATGGACGGACAGACGGACGGACGGATGGACGGACAGGCAGGCAGGCAGACAGACAGACAGACAGACAGACAGACAGACAGACAGACAGACAGACAGACAGACAGACAGACAGACAGACAGACAGACAGACAGACAGACAGACAGACAGACAGACAGACAGACAGACAGACAGACAGACAGACAGACAGACAGACAGACAGACAGACAGACAGACAGACAGACAAATTCTGTTTTTTCCCAGACATGCCACCTGGCATGAAACCATCTCAGGGTGAGTCTCCTCCATCCCTAAAAGTTTGGTCAAAATTTAACAGAGGGATTTTCAGAAACGGATGAACATGTTACATAGTCGGTTACAAAGTTACATAGGTCTTCGTATATATATATAGATATATATCTATATCTATCTATCTATCTATCTATCTATCTATCTATCTATCTATCTATCTATATATCTATCTATTTATCTATCTATCCATCCGTCCATCCTTCCGCCATCTGTCTGTCTGTCTGTCTGTCTGTCTGTCTGTCTGTCTGTCTGTCTGTCTGTCTGTCTGTCTGTCTGTCTGTCTGTGAGTCTGTCTGTCTGTCTGTCTCTACCATCAAAGTGGCCAAACCTGTCAGTGTGTTACTCTGAAATTTGGAAAGATGGTAAGTATTGACCCAACTTAAAACATCGGCTAAATAATCCAGAAAATGGTTACAATGGTAATAAGAAAAGCCAAAAATGATATTTTTGCTTGAAAAACCCTTGGAGCTACAGATTTTAGACATGGGCTGCATATATAACTTTACTCCAGGAGTAACATGGGCTGAATCCTACCTGGCCACATCTCTTTCTTTCCATGTGTAAGGCTAAAATGTCAAAAATGGTATATCAGCAAAAACACTTGAGCCAAGGAGTTAAACCATGAACCCATATATATTTAGTATCAATATAATCTGAGGAATGTTTTAATTACATATATATGACCACATCCATTTCTGTGTCCATGTGAGGCCCAAAAAAATGCCAAAGATAATACTTTGGCCGTACAAATCCTTGGAGCGACAGACTTAAAACATGGTATGCATATACAAATTGACTTTGGGAGTAACATGGGTGGGATCCCTCCTTGCTACACCACTTCTCATTGGTGTGTAAAGAGAAAAAATGCCAAAAAAAGTAGAACTTCTGAACAAAGATTTGACCTAAGGAGTCAGATCCATGAACCCATTTTAATATACATTTTGAATCGTAAGTATGTATGCATGTTTGCATGTATGTGTCCAGGCATCATAGCCAAACACTAGAACCGAAAAGTCCAAATTTTGGCATGTCCTTATAAGAATCTGGGTGAGCATTATTAAACACATGTAGGCATGGTAATGATTGTGGATTTACAATAACTACACCCAAAGGAAGTAATTTTTGCTGAAAAAAAGTTAATCAATGATCAATTAGACAATAAGTTGGCATGTGGTCTACAAGTACCCGGGAAAGAAATATTAACCACATATGGGTGTGGTTCAGCCATAGCCACACCTACTAGAAGTTGTTTTGGCTATTAAAAGCGAATTCAACAATCAACCAAACTAAAATTGGGAATGAGGTTCCAAGAGACTGGGTAGCATTATTAATCACTTATGTGTGTCAATGGGTGTGGTCTGTTCATTGCCACACCCATAGGAATCATTATGCCTACCAAAAACTCATTTATAGACAAATTAGGCTAAAATTTGGCACACGAAAGGAGGGAGGGAAGAGAGAGGGAGGGAAGAGAGAGGGAGGGAAAGAGAGAGATAGATAGGTAGATAGATAGATAGATAGAGATGGATGGACTGACCGACCGACCGACCGACCGACCGACCGACCGACCGACCGACCGACCGACCGACCGACCGACCGACCGACCGACCGACCGACCGACCGACCGACCAAGAATCTTCCCTATGGCACTGGGATATGGCAGGAAAATTTTTGGTTTAGAAAAAAAGAAAAGAATATAAGCTGGAAAAATGGAAATATTATTAAAGAAATTGCATTGAATATTTTTGTGGCCTTATTGGATGAGTGGTGGTTTCCTCCAAAGGAGTGATTCCACATTCTCATTAAAATTTATACTTTTTTTCCCCTGTCTTTTTTTAATTTTATAAAAATTATTATCGAAGCTTAAACATAGTGCAAGTTTTGGTAATAGACGTTCCATACCATTTTTGTCATGATGGTATTCTCAATCCTTTTAATGCAATTTTTTATTCTTGAACTACCACTCTTGCAAGAAGTAGAATCTATCTTCTATAGCTAGTAAGTTAATGAAAATAATATGAATTTACGAATGGCTATGTTAGAAACTACAGAGTTTCCTAGATCTCAGACTATAGACAATCTTCATTTAGTGACATGGTCTTACCAACGATTGCTATCCACCATGTTGAATACAATTTTTCACTATATGATTGAAACTGTAATGTAATATTTTTCCCCTTCAAAAATTGTCTCCCCGACCGCAAACTGCCATTAGAAAGGTCCCCTTAATCATTAGCAGCAACCCTCTGTGCAAGTAGTTGCCCACATGAGAAAGCCACTCAAGACTCTATGAAAGAGGGGTTATCAGAATGTCAGTACTATTTCATCCCTTGGGTGCATTTTATGTTCCAGATTACCATCTCTAGCTTCTAAGGTGGTCAACTTATGGGAACACTATGAATTTACTCATAGCTACGTTCTGTTGGAAATTTTAGGGATGCCTCACTCCCTGATGATAGAGTACCTTTGCCAAAAGATAAAGGCCTTTACAATGGTTGTCAACCTGCCAAGTTGGAGAACAATCCACCCTAACAGCTGGACACAAGTCAGTATAAAGTGTATTTTTTCAAATCTCTCAGGGATCTTAGGGAGTGATATGAGAGCAATTCAACCCTACAGATCTTTCCAAAGATCCTTACTCCATTAATGAGTGGATTTAAACTCCTGAGGCTGGTCCTGATGGGCAATGAGCTATATGATGCTTTACAATATGATGATTTGCATGACAAGCACTCCTACTCCATACACCAGAGAGCTAATTGAAGTGACTTGTCTGTATCTATTGTTCACTACTCTCATGTTGATCTATTCACTTTCACACTAACCTTTATTCTGGAAGAAGTATACATAGATTTTTCCCCCCCTTTCCATTTCCCCCCTTATTTCTCTTCTTCTTCTTTCTTCTTTTATTCTTTCTACCCCGCCCCACCCCGCCCCACCCCTCCCCCCTTGCTCCCTTATTCCCTTCCTACTTTTCTTTCACAACCCCCCCCCTCCCCCCATCCCTCCTAGTTTATTTTCTACTTTGACACAGATCAAATGTTAAAAAATAAGCATTTTTAAATTGGTTGGGTAAATAGAGAACACTCAGACATGCACACACACACACAAGTTCATTGTTACCTGTTGATTAAGGACTTCAGTAGATTGTTGATGTTAAATGATAATAAAATTGATTTGTTATTTATTGAGTCCATTAGATACCTATTAGTCCAATTGTTATTTGTGTTGATTACATTGACAAAACTGATCTAATTAGGAGGAAGCATACTCACACACAAGTAATTTTAATTAGGGGATTGATCATTGAATTTTTAAAATTTTATTGTGTTATTTGCCAACTCCATGGAAGTAAGTCAACATATTTAAGGGAATGTGATCGCTGTAGAATGTGGGGTAGAAACAAGTGTTTTTATTGTGTGGCTGAAATGGCCTTCAGAGGAAAAGGTGTGGTCATGTTTCAATTCCCTCTACCCCTTTAATTTCACCCCCCCCCCTCCTCCCCCCCCCCCCCTCCACACACACACACATGAAAATAGGAAATTTGATTATGATAGATTGAAATTTTTTGGAGCAAGCAAACAAGCAAACAATAGGTTTCATTGAAATGAAGATTTGGTTGTCAAGATTTTGGGCACCCCTTTCAATAAAGAAAAATATCAAGTGCAATTCCAGATAACACTAAAACATTTGGTGATATTTAGCTATAGGATTTCACTTTGAGTAAATAAAATTGCTAAATTTTGCAATTGATGGATAATTATGATTCATGTGTATTTATCAAAGTAGGGGCTTAAATTCGTGAGGAGTTGAGAAATAAAAAATTTACGCTTCAAATTTCGCCCTTTGCAGTAAAGTAACTTTTTTCGAAAATCATGTGAGAATGAGCGAACCATTGTGGGACAATGTTAAGTGACCAAGTCCAATATCTGTATCCACATGGACACTGGCAATGAGCAATGTCCCAAATTAGTGTCCAAATAAAGTAGAGTTGACTGAACATGGACTGACTCTGGTCTCTCTACAAGATATTAAAGTTTAACCCCAAAATTGTCTGCAGATATGAACAACTTTGGATTCTATATATGTATACAGCATATATACCACAAATATATACTGCACAGTATGAGAAAGAGAGGATAACCCTAAAATTGTCTGCTAATTTGATCAACTGGGGATTCCATATATGTATATTGCATGTATACTGTACAGTATGAGAAATAGAGTTTAACCCCAAAATTGTCTGCAGATTTGAACAACTTTGGATTCTATATGTGTATACAGCATATATACCACAAATATATACTGCACAGTATGAGAAAGAGAGGATAACCCTAAAATTGTCTGCTAATTTGATCAACTGGGGATTCCATATATGTATATTGCACGTATACTGTACAGTATGAGAAATAGAGTTTAACCCCAAAATTGTCTGCAGATTTGAACAACTTTGGATTCTATATGTGTATACAGCATATATACCACAAATATATACTGCACAGTATGAGAAAGAGAGGATAACTCTAAAATTGTCTGCTAATTTGATCAACTGGGGATTCCATATATGTATATTGCACGTATACTGTACAGTATGAGAAATAGAGTTTAACCCCAAAATTGTCTGCAGATTTGAACAACTGTGGATTCTATATATGTATACAGCATATATACCACAAATATATACTGCACAGTATGAGAAAGAGAGGATAACCCTAAAATTGTCTGCTAATTTGATCAACTGGGGATTCCATATATGTATATTGCATGTATACTGTACAGTATGAGAAATAGAGTTTAACCCCAAAATTGTCTGCAGATATGAACAACTTTGGATTCTATATATGTATACAGCATATATACCACAAATATATACTGCACAGTATGAGAAAGAGAGGATAACCCTAAAATTGTCTGCTAATTTGATCAACTGGGGATTCCATATATGTATATTGCATGTATACTGTACAGTATGAGAAATAGAGTTTAACCCCAAAATTGTCTGCAGATATGAACAACTTTGGATTCTATATATGTATACAGCATATATACCACAAATATATACTGCACAGTATGAGAAAGAGAGGATAACCCTAAAATTGTCTGCTAATTTGATCAACTGGGGATTCCATATATGTATATTGCATGTATACTGTACAGTATGAGAAATAGAGTTTAACCCCAAAATTGTCTGCAGATTTGAACAACTGTGGACTCTAAATGCATTTTTGGTGGGATTTTTGCAAATTAATAGTTAGATCACACCTTCCATGTGTTTGAATTAACACTTGACAAACTGAACTGCAAGTGCTATCAGCACTAGTTAAGGCCACCCCAATAAGATTAATTGGTGCTCATCACCTTCTTGATATCCTGGGATGTCCTCATGATTTATGGCATTATTTAACATTTCTATGTCCAAGACCATTATTTTACCTGAACAATCAAATTAATGAAAATTTTGGTGCTTTCAGTGTAACATATGACCCATAAAACACTAATTACCACAAATTTCAGCGGTTTTCTGTGTTGACATGATGTCCTGATGTAACTTGAATTGTGTGCACTATGGAGCTAGATTTTAAAATTTACTATTTATTTATTTATTGATTTATTTTTCTTTCCTTTTTTATTTTATTTTTTTTATTGAGCAAGCTTGGGGTATGCAGCTCTATTTTTATGCAAGATTTTGTGCAACTTCACTGACTTAGTGAATGGATGAGCTGCACATCTATTTCTTTCTTTTTTTAATTTGACAATAAAAAAAATAATAAGTCCAATGAAATCATTATCTTATGATATAGCAACTACCTAATGTAGAAAACATTGGCCTGTCCTCAGTCTAATCCATGAATTACTGCACATTTAATATGTTGCACACAATATTTTCATGAGAATATTCCTATGGTAATCAGCATGTTTACACCCAAAATATTCATTGCCATCAAATATAATTATACTGCATGTTTTGGTCCTAGCCCTGCCTTAGCTGAATTATCAACCCTAGCCCAAGTTTCCTTGAGTTTATAAATTATTATATAATGTTGACATATGCAAATATTCTTATAGAACGACACCTTTCAAGTGGTGCTGGTAACTGATGGGAAGCTCTCGTTCGTACTATTCTCCTATGGGGACATCCAGTGGGGTATAGGTAATGTGTCACTTGCTGGCTTCAAGTATCAGGACTTACAGAATGGTGGCACATCATATTTCATTCTTCCTCAATCTGAGACTGCAGCAATTCTAGACATAGAGACCACCAGCAATGTGGGGGTTCCAGGTCTATACATCTTTAGAGTGGACCAAGAGAAAATAATTGAGCCCAGCTATAATGTAATAAGTAAATACTATTATTCCTTTGTTTTGATTAAAAAAAAGGAAGTATATCTATCTATTCATCTGTCTGTCTGTCTGTCTGTCTGTCTGTCTGTCTGTCTGTCTGTCTGTCTGTCTGTCTGTCTGTCTGTCTGTCTGTCTGTCTGTCTGTCTGTCTGTCTGTCTGTCTGTCTGTCTACCTATCTAGCTAGCTATCTATCTATATATATACACATACATAATTGCTTCTTTTATGCAGCTGGTATTACCACTGAAACAGAAGATCTGATTATCACCACTGTAGAAGATCTGACTAACACTACTGAAGAAGATCTGACTAACACTACTGAAGAAGATCTGACTAACACCACTGATGAAGATTTGAGTAACACCATTGATGAAGATTTGAATACTACCATTAACATAAATGGCTGTGCCAGTGTTGTACAGAATGTCTATTTAGTTTTGATGGGATTATGTATAATGTCATATTTCTATGCAATTATATTCAGTTGAACTAAATTTATCTTTTTCAAATATTGTAGTCTTATGTATTTCCTTTTTTTAAGAAATTGAATGTATTAACTATTTATGACTGGATTGTATATATTAATTTCATTGTGTAACTAATACAACCAGTTCACCTGCTGCAGCTATAAAGTATTGATCCTACAAGTAGAAAAGTGGTATAAATAGCTAAAGCAAGTACGATTTGTTGGTAGAAGTTGAATGGAACATGTGGATGCTGACATTTACACTATTACACTAATGTTTGTAGAGCAACCACACCCATCATCATACCCACACATAGTAATAGCACTCATCTTGTCATGTGGCAACCATATGTCATATTTCATCCTGATTGGTCCTGGGTGAATAGGACAACTTCAATTGATTGTGGCTAAGATAGAAAAACTAAACAAAAAGCCACACCCATTTCTACATTCAGAGGTGAATAACTAAAGTTGGGTTTTTAGGTTATTCGAAATCCCATTTAGGATTAGGTTAGGTCTTTTCTAAATTTTGAAATATTCTCCTTTTAGATTAAAATATTGAAATAGGTTACTAATATGTTAGCAATTCATATGTTTAGCTTAATAATAATTGTAGAAGGAATTACTGTTTAGCTTAATAATAATTGTAGAAGGAATTACTGAACACAACCTGTTTCATATGTTCAGTTGTAAACCTTAACCATCTCTCTGAGAGGAGATATTTATAGACTGGGAAATACTTGTCCACATCAACACATGTTCACAATGTTTCTGGACTCATTGCTGCAGGAATTTCTTCTTCTTATCCATATCCACAATATTCTCTAGTGCTGAAGTCCCTGGATTTCTGTGCAGAACCTTTGTATGCTTCCAGTGAGTGTTTAACATCGCCTCCAACTTTTTAAAGTTCTTTTTACATGTCGCATGATCTTGATAAACTCATATATATATATATATACACACATCACTAGCGGCATATACCTGATGTTGTCCAGCAAATATCAACATGAAACATTATAGAAGCCACTCAAATTTCGACCTGGTTGGCTAAAACAACTTCCTGTGGGTTTGGCTGATACCAAACAATGCCCACTATCACACCCACGCGTATTTTTTTTTATGCTCACCCAATTATTTGGGCTCCATATGCTAAATTTCAGCTTGATTGGTCCATAAATGAGTTTATGGTAGGCATAATGATGTCCTATGGGTGTGGCAATGATCAAATCACACCCATTGACACAAACACGTTTTTGGCTTGAAACCTCATCAAATTTCAGTCTGATTGGTCATTGGATTAGCTTTTATTAGACAAAACAACCTCCAATGGGTGTGGCTATGACTAACCCACACATATATGTGGTTAATAATTTTTACCCAGGTACTTGTAGACCACACACCAACATTTTGCTTGATTGGTCTATGATTAACTTTTTAAGCTAAAATAACTTCCTATGGGTGTTGCTATGTGAATACCACATCCACTACCATGCCCACATATGTTTAATTAATGCTCACCTGGATTCTTATAGAGCACAAGCCAAAGTTTGGCCTTTTGGTTCCAGCATTTGGCTGTGATGCCTAGACACATACATACAAACGTGAACACATCTTAGGAACCAAAATGTATATTAAAATGGATTCTTGGATCTAACTCCTCAGGTTCAATCTTTACTAAAAAGTTGTTCTTTTGTGGCACTTTTTCTCTTTACACACCAATAGGAAGGGGTGCATCAATGAGGGATCCCACCCATGTACTCCCAAAGTCAATTTTTGTATGCATATAATGTTTTTTTTTTAAGTCTGTCGCATCAAGGGGTTGTATGGCCAGAGTACCTTTTTTTTTCTTTTTTTTTTAATTTTGGGCCTGATATGGACACAGAAATGGGTATGGTCTATGCATGTACTTAAAACATTCCCCAGATTATATTGAATCCAAATATATATGGGTTCATGGTCTAACTACTTAAACAGTGTGTTTTTGCCGATGTACCATTTTTGGCATTTTTAGCCATACACAGGAAAAGGAAGAGGTGTGTCCAGGTGGAACCCATCCCATGTTACTCCCAGAGTGAATTTGTATATACATATCAAGTTTTACATCTGTAGCTCCAATGGTTTTTCTGGTAAAAATACCATTTTTGGCTTTTCTCGTTACTATTGTAACCATTTTCCAGATTTTCTAGCTCATGTTTTAAGTTGGGTCAAACCTTTCATCATGCCAAGTTTCAGAGAAATCCACTCAGATTTGGCCAGAATAATGGTACAGACAGACAGACAGACAGACAGACAGACAGACAGACAGACAGACAGACAGACAGACAGACAGACAGACAGACAGACAGACAGACAGACAGACAGACAGACAGACAGACAGAGAGAGAGACAGACAGACAGACAGACAGACAGAGAGAGAGACAGACAGACAGACTGACAGACAGATGGCGATAGGATGGATGGATGGATAGATAGAGAGAGAGAGATAGATAGATAGATAGGTAGGTAGGTAGGTAGATAGGTAGGTAGATCTATCTATCTATCTATCTATCTATCTATCTATCTATCTTTTTTTTATATATATATCAGAGAGTACGGTAGTACTCCCTAAGTAGGGATGATCACCAAAAAAATGGCAGCCTTATTGGCTCAAACATAGGCCACAAAACTCACCTCTAGTCCATATAAGCTCCAACACAAACTACCAAGATAGCTAAAGTAGCAACGGGAGACTTGTCAAAATCACCAAATGTTCTCCATCTTTCTTCTTCTTATTTCTTTCCTTCATTTCCAGGGCTAGAGCCTAGCTGACTACAGCAAATCATGCAATAGTTATACTAACAGCTTACTATTTCTTTGGACTAGGTCCATGACCACTTCATTTGCTTCACCATGTTAATAAACTACCAAAGTATATCCCAGACTAATAGCTGCAATGCTAAGTTGAAGCTGCCATTTTGATACTATCAATTCATCTACACAAGAACAATTTAAAACCAGTTCATACTATAGGCTATGAATATCATTAAATAAAATTTTAAAGGGGTTGAAGTCCCAACTTTGAGATAAAGAAACTCCACCAGAACTAAACTTTCAAATCTTTAATGTGAGTCAAATTCTTTAGCTAAATTTGTTACAGCTAGCCATAAGCACAGTTATAGCTAGCTAACTCTTACTTCATTCTGCATTTGGCAGTGAGCCTCTCTGAAGCTCTACACTACCAACTGCAGCTTCTACTACTGCTACTACTACTATTATAGCCACATTAAAAAATATATATATATATCTTTGACAGTGTGTAAAAAATAAAGGAAACAAGTGAAAGTAAAAAATATTTCTTTGAAATAAAATTGGTAAGTAGGGTGAGGTGTCAGCAAAAAGTGCAGAAACAAGAATTCTGTGACTGTGTACGTTACAAAATTCCCTACTTCACCAATTCCAAATTCTCATGTGATGTGTAAGATGTGATGCCCCACCTCTTCATTTTGTTCTTAGCCAGCTCATGTAAAATAATTACTCAAGTTCATAGGAATTTCAAAACAAGAACTGTCACACTCTGTGTAGAATTCTATGGTCACAGGAATCAGTGAAGTAGGGAATTTTGTGCTGACAGGCATTTAAGATTCTGATAACTGAAGTTGCCCCCTTCTTGCTCCAATAAACATAATAATATTATGTATTGTGGGCTAAAATTTTAGCTACACTAGCAAAAAGTTTCCCATTACTCACCAAATTGCAATTTTTAGCTCCTTGAACTCCAAGGAGAAAACAGCTGCACTGCTCCTAAGTTCGTTAATTGTTTCTGTTTGTGCCCATTTAATAGGTGTTACTCTTTTGTGGTTCTAACTTGCTTGCATTGTTGTGGGTGATGGTTCACACCCACAGCAATGCTAGCTGGTCAGAACCAAAAAAACCAAAAAAAAAAAAACCCACACACACACACACACACACACACACACACACACACACACACACACACACACACACACACACACAAAGAAAAAAAAAAAAAAAAAAAAAAAAAAAAAAAATAGTGCAGCAGTTATTAAATTGGAAAAAACATAACCAATTAACCACCCTAGGCCTACTGCAGCTTTTTCTTGGGAAGAGTTCTAGTAGCTCAAGATTATAATTTGGTGAGTAATGGATGAACTTTTGCTTGTGTAGCTATCCAGTCAACCTGAGACCCCAACAGTCCACAATACTATTAGGAACCAAGAGAAGCTGTAGTCCTTTCACAACACATTTCTTTGATAAAAAAAAAGCATTTTTTTTATATGATTACAATTGTGTTAACTTGAGCAACATGGAGGCAACTTCAGTTATCCAAATATTTCAGTATATATAGTCTGACAGAGCTCCAGCCAAATGGCTCCTCCAAATGGGCAAACTCAGAAGTAAAAAGATGCCATTTGGTAGGGAAATTGCTCAAAACATATGCATGGTGATGATTGTTAAGTAAGGAGAGTGTATCTGGACCAATGGCCTTTTATGAAAGATAAAAGGAAAATGATTGAAGACAAATGAGAGAATGAAAAAGATAAAAGATAGATGAAAGGGGAAAAATTAGAAGAATAAAATAGAGGGGGAAGTGATAAGAGGAAACCAAAAAACATATAGTAGGAAATGTAGAAAAGGGGGGAGTGAAAGGGGAAAAAAAGAAGGAAAAATAAAATTTAAGGGAAGTTGAACCCAAGCTTCAGTTTGGTAATACTATGCCTTACTGTAGATGAAAGGGGAAAAATAGAAGGAAAAAGATAGAGGGGAAGAAGGTAGAAAGGAAAAAAGATAAAAGAAAATAGAGGGGAATTGATTGAAGGAAACAAAACAAAGATAGAAGGAAATGAAGTAAGGGGGGAGGAGTGTAAAGGGGGAAAAACTAAGAAGAAAAAATGATATTTTTTGGGAATTGAACTGCCAAAATTCAATTTGGTAACACTATGCCTTACAATTCCATCACAGGTGCCACTTTCAATAAAGATATTTGGTTTTAAAAATAAGTCAGGATACACACATTATTCGAAAACAAATTTTGGGGCTATCTGACCAAAACTCTGGAAGGAGTTCTAAGTGGGAAAGACCAAAATCTGACATCATTGATACTATTGAAAAACCTGCCCTAGGGGTGGTTTTTTTTTGGCCCTATCCTTTGGTAGGCTGTAGTTACAAACCATCTACTTTGAAGACATACGTTATAGACTTTTTTTTGAAAAAATTGACATAGATTAGGTGAAGTGTTCTTTTTAGATGTACAATTTTTGACATTTTTTGCTTTACACACAGAAGAAGTGCCACTTCATGGGACACACCCCATGTTATTTGCAGAGTCAAGTTGTGTCTGCATGTCAAAGTTTTAGGCCTGTAGCTCAATTCATTTTTCTCGAAAAAGCACCATTTTATGCTTTTTTTTAAATACAGAAAGGGGTGGAATCATGTAGATATGCTTATAATGTTCCCCTATTTTAGATATGTATATGGGTTTGTGGGTCTAACTTTAACTGTTCGAGCATGAATCAAGGATATACAGACAAACAAAAAAGACAAACATACAGACAATCAGACTATTCCTACTATATAATATTGATAAGATGAACAAGACTTGATATTTCCAGCCAAAAACCCAATTACTTATGATTTAATGTTTTAGTTAATCGTGGGTTAAAAAAAAGGGGGGGGGACTCAAATATGACCAGGATTTGAATCAGAGGACCTCAACACTGGTGGTCAGAGGAAGTTTCATAACAAGAACAAGACCAAGAACAAGAACAGGAATAAGATTCCCAACAAATTAACATGTAGACTCTTTAAAAAAAAGGCTGGGGGGGGGGGGGGGGGGGGGGGAGGGATGAGGAAGTAAGGAAAAAGAGTGTAAAAAAGTGAGGTGAGGGAAATTCCAAAAAAAAATTAACAAGAAATGCAGGACAAGACTGGAAATTTCCAACAAAAAATTCACTCAATTGTGATAATAACTTAATTGTCGGTTTAAAAAGGGGGGGGGGGGGGTTGAAAAAAGGGAGTAAAACCCAACCATGACCAAGAGTTGAACTGGGGTTTTTAGAACTGGTGGTCAGAGGAAGAATCAGAACAAGAGCAAGATTCCTAAGAAAGAAACATTTAGACCTGCAAACTCATTAAACTTTGCGGGTAAAAAAATTAAAAAAAAGAAAACAACACAATCCAGGCTTCGAATATAGAGTTCCCATTGGTAGACATGGGTTCTTAATGCATTTTTTTTCTGTATGAAAAATTTGAGTTCATTATGTTGCTACCAGGTCGCCATTTTCAATTATTATTAATTTTTTTAATTAATTTATTTATTTTTAGACCATGTTTAAGTCAGGTCAAAATCAATGCTTATGTCAAGTTTGAGAAAAATGTGTTCATAGATTTGGTAGGGAGGATTGTACAGGCTGGCAGGCATTCAGGCAAGCAGGCACACAACGGACAGAGTGATGAACTGATAGGCAGGCAGGCAGTCAGATATTTCTTTTAGTGATTGTGCGAAATCACTTGGGATATGTGTTTATTTCCAGGATTACCTTATGACCTGAAAATCTTTAACCTCAATAACATACCACTCTCCGAGTGAAACAGAATAACTAGTGGAATCTCCATGGCATGCTGTACAACATATTCATGAGTCCCTGCCCCAGCTTCATCTTTGAAGGAGTTATACATCAGTTGGAGTTGGATGGTGTCAAAAGTATTAAGGAGTGAATAGAAAGGATGCTATTTGCTATAAATTTCATATAAACCCATTAACCTAATGCCTATGAAGTCATCTCACGTTTGTAGGCCTGTCAAGTGGGACACAACAACTCCCACAGTAATGTTTCTTTCATGTTCAACAAGAGTTGTGAAGCCATTTGGCATGACTGGACTGTGGCTATTACTGTAGAGATAGTTGGACAAAAGAATCTACGTTTTCAGTTTCTAATACTGAATCCTGGTAAACCAACCCCCCCCCCCCCTCCCCCCCACTTCCTCAGTGTTGAAATCTATAATAGTATGTAACATAATGTTATAATGATATAATTAATTATATCTTAGTAAATTTCGTTACAATTATTTATTGAAACTATGGACTGTATGATCAGGTGATCTTATGCTTCTTGTATACAATTGTTTCTGACTATTTAGCAAACTTTCTTTGTTTTGCTGTTTATAGTGTACTGTCTTTATAATGGTATAAAACCTAATAATATTGGTCTCAATAATGTTTAAGAGTTACATATAAAGAAATAAATTAAAAAATCGGATTCCAATTAATTTGAATTCATTCACATTTCACTGAATTCGAATCAATCTGAATTAGTCTTGCCCACATAGAACTGGAGTGTTTAAAATTCCTGGGAATTGCTGCCAGGTACTATCATATTCAGCCTCCTCCATACTGTTGGCAATTTTTTCATAAAATAATCCTGTTTCTTTGAAGGACATCTAATTCACTGTAGACATTGGCCTGGCCCCACCTCCACACTGACAAGTGTTTTTGTTTCCTGAAGTTCCCACCAGCAGTCATAAAGGTTTTATGGAGCAGTATTGCCAGAGACAAAAATTATTTTTAATGCTCTCTTATATTTCATTTAGCCTCATGTATTTACTGCTCATGTTGGACTCAAACTACCTATTGAGGTGGACCTAACAAGTTTAAATGAATTAGAATAAATTATTATTATTATTTATTTATTTATTTATTTTTATTTATTTATTTTTTTTAATTCTGTGTGGACACAGTGTAGACAGTGTGGACATTGTGGAGGAAGTGTGGAGGCAACTGATTGATCTTATTTTTAATTAATTGGAATAGTGTGACCAAGTGTTGAGAATGGATCTCACTTTTGTGACTATATTGTTCCCTCTAATAGTGTTTGAAGATACCAATGGAGTAAAGCAAGGACACTGTTGACAGTGAGTCTCTCTGTCTGAAGCTCTATACTACCAACAGCATCTACTACTACTGCTATTGCTACTACACTACTAGAGCCACATTTAAACACAGACTGTCACACTAATATGTAGACTTCTAAGGTCACAGGAATCAGTGAAGTAGGGAATTTTGTCACACATAGTCACAGAATTCTTGTTTCCGCACTTTTTTGCTGACACATCATCCCTACTTACCGGTTTTATTTCAAAGAAATATTTTTTACTTTCATAGTATAAAGATCAAATTATCGGTCAGTTTGTATGTTTTTAGTGTGTCTGAGGTCCATGCTTGAACGGGTGGCATTTGACAAATGAACCCATTTGTATATTTGGAATCACTGCCACCAGGGCAACATTATAAGCTTGTTTATATGGCCACACCCCTTCCTGCATTCAATAGAAGCCAATAATGGTAGTTTAGCCCAAAATATTGCATGGAGCTACAGGCTTAACTTGGTATGCATACATAACACGATGAGTCTAACATGGGGTGGGTTCCACCTGGTCACACCTATTCATTTTGGTATGCAAGGCAAAATTTAAAAAAAAAAAAGGTAATTCAAAGAGCACTTGGATCTAGGTAATCAGACCCACAAACCCATATATATTTGGAATAAATGTTGCCAGGGGGGACATTTTAAGTTAGTCTGTAAGGCCACACTCCTTCCTGTGCTGGTGTCAGGCCACCAAAAAGCTGAAAATTCTTACTTTGCCAGACAAACCCTTGGAGCTACAGACCTGAAACTTGGTATACATACATAACTTGACTCTGGGAGTAACATGTTCTCTGTTCCACCTGGCCATATCTCTTCTTCTGGGCATGTCAAGCTGAAAACAGTTACTACACATTGATGCATGTTTTTGTGTATCCACTTTATTAACAAAGAACCATACAAAATTAAGTAGCTGAGCTGCTTTTCTGTACACCAATAATAATAACAAAGGAAAATTACTTACCTAATTTGTGAACTGCTACCCTAGCTTCAGCTAATATTATTGTGCAAGCTAGGATAGCTGCCCCACTCCCTAGCCTATAAACAATTCTACCACTGTAAATAAACTAAGGCTACCTAACTGTGGTTATGAGTAGTCAACAGTAGGTTCACACACTCAGTCTCCCTTCAAAATAGATAGTATTAAATACTGGTCAGAGACTCTCTGTACCAGCAACAACAATGATTCTTCAAATCTTTGCACAACACAATATGCACTATGCCACAATTCACACACTTATAATTTAGAGACTAAACTAATAATAGTTAGCTATGTCTTTTATATGTTCTCTGGATATGGCCATTCGGGCCTCTGCCTTGGTGACTCTGCCTGTCCAGCTAATTGTTCATTAGGTGAGTCCTTGTTGTTTTTTTTAAGCACTTCTTTGTCTTCATTCCAAACCATGTTCTCATAATCAACTTCCTCCACTGGAAACTCATAACCCTCATTCATACAATTAGCTACCTTAACTTTATCAACTTTGTTATTCATTTCTTCTTTAACAGGTTGCCAAGACTGAGGCAGAGGCAGAGTCCCTGGGTGGAGTCCAGGTGGCTCTGACATAATTCCTCATCACCCACCCTCCCCCATTATCTCCTATGACTGTATGATTGTCAAGAACAACTCAAACCAATAAATATTCATTATTAGAATGAGAGCACTTCTTTATTCCATTTCAGTCAAGTTCTTTGATTGTAGCTTCCTCAGATTGATTCAGGTAGCTCTCCTCATTCAGCCTCTTATTGGAAGTGGAAGCTTGTCTTTCTGTTGATCTGGGCAGATTGGTCGAGTTAGGGTAGAATTGGTAGGCAAGTCCTTCACTCTTTAAGCTGCTTACCCAATTTCTCCAACACCCCATTCTTCCCCCCCCCCCCCACAGTATCCTGTATACCTCCCTGCTCAACTTTTTTTATATTAACATTCTTAGTCTGAAAGCATCCTTTGAAAATAAGGAGTTCTGTTCAAGGTTCTTTTCAAGAATGCAGTAGCCCTGAAAAAAGGACAAAATTTCATCAGTTTTGAAAATCTTTTTTGACCAGTGGAGGCTGAAAAATGACTCTACATAAAAATTTTGTACCTCATTGCAAGAGTACAGGGGTCTACTTGCTTTATAACTTTCACCTTCTTTTCTGGTGCACAAAGCTGCAACACAGCTGCCAAAGTAGTGCCAGTAGCTTCCAAAAAAGTATAAAATACTTCAATTAAAAATAAAAATAAAAAATCAGTTTTTATTTAACAATTTTGATCACTGGTATCCTGCAAACTACTGAAATGTTTTTACTTCATTGCAAATGAGTACAGGCTCTCCCCAGCTGGGCTACTTACCTATTAACTTTTCCCACCTAATCTTGTAGAAGAGAGCAATGCAGAGCTACCACAGAGCATGCCACACAAATTCCTTGTCAATGCCACCTTTTCAATACAGCTGCTCCAATACACTTGAATTAACATATTTGGTGGTTTGTCCTATTATGCCCAGAATAAATCTTATTCAAATTAATTAAGGGGTCACCCTTGAGGGGGGGAAATTTTTTTTTTTTTTTAATTTCTTTTTTAATTTTGAAAGGGAAAGAAAGGGTGAAGGAAAAGAAAGCAGAACCTCCAGACAACCTGGGACTTTCAACTTGAAAGATTCAAACCTTTACCACTTCACTATTTGTTTATAGGCTTTTTTTATAGAAAATTTGATTTCATTTTTTCCCTCACCAGTGTTTCTACCTTTCCAATTTTATCATCCCATGTTACTTTGACACATCTTCAAAGAATCACCACCAACTTTTAGCTAAATCCACCTGGTCATCTCTCATAGGAGATAGAGCAAAGTTTTGTAACAGACAGACACCAAATTCTATAATTAACTCGAAATTAATAAAATCTCTTCAAAGTATACACATGTAACGACAAGGATGGTTTTCAGAGAAAACAATTTTTTTTATTTTTTATTTGGATTCCAGGATCCAAAGATAGCAAAATGGGATTCCTTGTATAGAATTGGGTACCTACTTTAGTATATATAAAGTTTTTGTCTCTGGCATTTGTATGTCTTCACATAGCACCTACATCTTGCAAGTTAGAAATACAAATCATCACATGTTTGGGATTAATATCTCCAGGGGAAAGTTTTGACTACCCATACATGATTACAACTCTCCTCTTGTTTTTGTGTCAGATAAGCCAAAAATTAGAAAATGATAAATCCACTATAAATCCACTACAAATCTACTACAAATCCACTACAAATCCACTACAAACCCTTGGACATAGAGATCAAAAATATGGTATGCACCCACAACTTGACTTCAAGAATAACATGGGCTGGGTCCCACTTGGCTGCACTTCTTTCTAGGTATGAAAGGCCTAAAATGCAACCCCAAAAAAATGGAACTTAGATATAAGTATATAAATTTGGCAAATACACACCACTTGACTCTGAAGGTGACATGAACTAGGTCCCAAGTATGCCTCACCTTTTTATAATTGGGATAAAGGATCCAATATAGCTGCATAAATAAAATCAGGTATTCTTTGTTAAACTAATAAACATTATTACAAACCCTGTAGCAAAAGCTTATCACAATACAGGTAGGGAAAGTTTGTTTTGCCCACAACTCTGCATATGAAGCTCTAGAACACACTGTGCAAGACATCAGAGGCATCAAGATACCAATTGGTGGTATCCCCATATTTCTTTGTGGAGGGTCCAGGCAGATCTTGCCAGTTGTCTAGAATGGAACAAAATATAACATTCATTGCAAATGCTAGCCTGAAATGTCTCACCTGTGGAGGCATCTCACAAAAGAAGAAAAAATGTAACCCAATATTAGACCTACCTGAGCTCTGACAAGCAAGGTGCTCCTGGAAATGGGAGGTGGCCAAGCTACTCCAGCAGCATTTGGAAGTGTGTGGCTAACCTGGAGAATGTGCCATCATCTCCTCCTCTGAATGCCACCGTCAACCAGCTCAACAACTAGCTCATGATGTCTGTCCTGGAGCTAACCAACATGCCAGCCCACATCCTCAATATCAAGGAGGGCCCCTGTAGAATTGTGTGTTTCTTTATAGAGACTGGTGCAGATTCAATGGCCAGATAGTATAGTCAAGATTTAAAAATTATCTTAAAAGTGCACACAAAAAAAAAAAAAAAAAAAAATGTACAGAAAAATGACATGATATCACAATATATTATATGCATGCATAAATTAATACAGGAAGAAGAAGTGAGTATACAATAAAAGTTTGCTTAACACAATCCTACCTACTAATACATTGGTTCATGCAGATATTATCATAACTTCAGTCCATCAGGGGGCATCCTGTCTCATGCTGGGTAATAACATATGTTCGTGAAATGGATGAACTACTTCAGAACTGGTAGTAGATGATGATTCTTCATGAATTGGTTGACTTATTGATGGCGGAACAGGGCTTTCAGTATCAGACAATTCTTGTGTCGGCTCTACTGATAAAATTGGTTCAGGTTGTAGATCAGGATCAGCACTTATAGGAGAACTATCTGGTTCAATCTGAGAATCTGAGTTTATCTGATTGAGTTCTTCAAGCTCTCTCTGATTTGTCCTTCAAACAATCTCAGTTGATCTATGTATATTCTCCAAAACTAGCTGTGCAGAGGTTTCCACCATGTAAGATAACTGTCCAAGTTTCTCAATGATAATTCTGAAAATCCAATCTGGTCCAAAACAACAAGATAACCACTTTCTGTATCTTACATGTTCATCATAGCAGTCTTCTGCTGTCCTTGCTTAATGAAAACATCAGATTCACAGCTTGGCTGTAACAGATTAGGTCTAGTTTGAATATGCCTGTGAAGAAATAGTGAACTTGGAGTAACTCTGTTGTGGCATGTGGAGTTGTTCGATATTTCAGTAAAACACTCTGTAACCTTTAAAATAGTGGCCTTCAATCATTCTGATTCACTTTAAGTGCTTGCTTCAGTGACTGAACAAATCTACCATTCTATGCTGGATGATGATTCCATTCATTTTAGTAAACGTTGCAAAATGATCATAAATGAATTGAGGTCCATTGTCAGAGATGATCTCATATGGAAACCCATATGCTACTAACATCTGTCTCAGCACATCTACATCTCAGCACACCTTGTCTTTTTCACAGTGGTAGATGACATCATGGGAACTACAGGCCATTTCAAATACGTATCCACAGTGATCAAAAACATTGTTACTTGAGATGGTCCTGCATAATCCACATGAATGTGTTACCATGGTTTCTCTGACCAACACCAAGGATGTAAGGGAGCCACTGGAGGTTGATGCCTTACAGCTTGGAATTGTGAACATGACCTTGCATTTTTCTTTATGGTTTGGTCTAGACCTGGCCACCACATGTACCACCTTGCAACTGCCTTCATTCTTGACATGCCTGGATGATCTTGATTCAACTGTACCAAAAGCTTGTCCTGCAACTTACTAGGAACCACCAACTCTAAAACACAGAAATAGATAACCGTTCTCAATGGTTAGCTCCTCTTTTCTCCTTCCTTCGAACAGGGTCATTCCTAGTTGTTGCTTAAGCCTGGTTCACAATATGTTGCAAGGCAGAGCGATGGTTTGCATAGCAATGTGAAGCGACACTTTATGACCTTTTTGAACAAAAATCTGAACTTTATGAACAAAATCGTGTCACATGCATCGCAACACAACATGTAACATGAATAGATCCAGTTTCTATTCCAGCAAGTGACAATGGTGTGGTACAGTTTGAGAAAAATGGATGGAGAAAAGTTAATTGAGGGGGTCAGAGAGTTTTGTGCCTGTGGATGGTCTCTGCCAGGGGCTATAGAGACCAACGGGCAAAGGAAAATGCATGGAAAAAGATAGCTAGTGATGTAAGTACTAAGCCTTTGACAATTATGCTAATTTTTGGACCAATTATGCTATTCTTTTATGCTCCATTTTTAATCAATTATTCTTCTGAAAAGTACCAATTATGCTTCTACATATAGGTCATCAATTTTATAAGGCAAATTCATAAAGCCTCAACAAAAAAAAGGAAAGTAGTCAATAATATTCCTAATAACAGCTTTGTCTTTCATTGAAAGAATTTTGAGTATCTTTCAGCTGCAGCCGACCATGGCTGTACTGAAATCACTTGCTTACCAGCACTGGACCATCTTAATAGTTCATCCACAGTATTTTTGCCACCACTGTGAATTTAAAACTTCAGCGACACACCCACAGCTTGGGATCAATACATGAGTAGCCCAGCTTTCATATTATCTCAATGAACAGAGTGAAAAAGAGGAAGAATAGCAAATAGCAGCAATGATGGGATAATGCACTGTAGTTGCAATAGAGAAAAGAAAGGATGTATGTTCATATGTTGACAATACTAAGGTGCCATCTCCTTAAAGATTGTATGTTGCCTTGACAAAAACATTGCCAACATCAACAGTAATGGTCAATTTTATTTGTAGCTGTATGCTCTTTGTGGGGTTAGATAATAACTCAAGCAGATTTGAATGAAACAACTTCCCTAAAGAATTCATGAACTTGCTTGAGCATTTCCCACTTTGATCATCAATGTGTGCTTCAAATTATGCTACCAATTATGATCCTGAGTTACCAATTATGCTTGAAATAATGTTATCATAATTGAGAAAGGCCTAGTAAGTACTCTATATTAGTATTAAGCCTGGTTCATTCTATAAATTTTTAGCTAGAGTTTGGAATGTGTATATCAATAATGTTGCTGGTGGTGTAGATTGGAGGAGGAGCGACTATTCTGGATTGTATGAAAAAGTGGAAGAATTTGAGGGACCATTTTGTGAGGGAGATTAGGAAGCAGAGAACAAAGCCAAGTGGTGGACAAGGTCCACTTTATGAATATAGATGGCCTCATTTTGAGGCCATGACATTCATTTGTGACTCCATTCAGCACAGGGGGTTAGTGAACAGAATTAAAATGTTGTGTACCCTTTATCTACTAATATGTGTTTTAATAACAGAACATATTTGAATATTGGTGAGGGCAGTACCAGCCAAGCCACTGATGTCACACTGGATGGGGATGATGCCCTCCCTTTGTTGGAGGCCACCCATGTCCAAGATAGCATCTTGAATGACAGGTAAATACATGTTTTGCTTTTTATATATTTATGTAATGTTGTTTCCCCCCCCCCCCCCCCCCCCCCCCTGTAGCCTACTAGATGAACCAGACCTGTTGTCCTCCGAGTAGAGAAAGTAGATTCACTTTTCCCCAAATGGCCAAGAGAGCATGCAAACGAAAGCGTGCCTCTAAAGAGGATGAAACCGATGCTGCACTTTTGCATACCCTCGGTGCACTTTCTGCAAGGCCAAATAAGGAGGAGGTCAATCCCAACACTCACTTTTGCATGGAACTTGCTTCCCACCTGAGGAGGTTGCCACCCAGGCAAAATGCATTAGCTAAAATTAGGCTCCAACAAGTTGTTTTTGATCTGGAGTATCCGTCCACTGAATATACGCCCACACCATTAGCTCCTACTAACACCATTAATAACAGTTATTATGAATACTAATAAGCACTTTGAATTACCATTATTATTAATTACCATTATTATTAAACATTCATTTCAATATACAATAATCAGAAATGAATATGATTATATGTAATATATTATCATTGAGAAATTAAGTTATTGTGTTCTGTGTATGTATGAATACTGCCATTGAACTTTTCCAGTTTGGCTCAAGAAATGATCTTTGAAAAGGTCCCGGGTGTCTGCAGCACACCTTGAGTACCTACACAGAACAATGGGCATGTTACACAGAGGTGAACATGTCATAACATGGGATTAGTACTTGCCTATTGCTGCCAGTTTGGGAAACTGCTTGCATACTTGTGCAAGCTTCATCGTCCCTCCTCCATTCTCCCTGTAACACATGTCCAGTTCCATCCTCTCCATCTACAAACCCAGGTGGACAATATATGCTGGACTCTGTTGTCCGCAGGTAGTTAAGAAGGCCTATTGCTTCCTTTGCAAACACAATGACATGATCAGGTGTAGCAATAGTAGATTTCCTAAAGAGCCTCCATCTAGAATGCAGGAAACGGTTGCCATATAAGTAAAGACAATTTTCAAGAGTGTTGTTACCTTGCTGCCAATATACCAAAGCTATTTTCTATTATCCATCTTGCTCTACTTAGATGATAATTAAAATTGCTTTATCTTCTGCAAAAACAAAAGCAACACTTCACAATGTGGATGTTGCATTATCACATTATGTTTATCACACACTAACTAATTCATACCAGGCAAGTTCCGTCCAGGATATGGTCTCAACAGATAGTTGCAGAGAGGAAAAGCATCATCTCCCACTATCATATGGAGAACTAGTGGTGCAGTGGTTTCGTGTAATGGGGAAGGGTCAGGTAACGCCATTGAACCATCTTCAAGTGCCTTTCCAAATGCACTGTTTGAAAAAACGCCATCACTGTGGTGCCTAACCTCTCCCAGATCAATTAAAGTAAACCTATAACAATTGGGTAATAAAGCAATAGAAATATGTATATTTATTTCCTTACCAGTAATGTGCATCACACACAGCCAACAAAACGATTGAAAAGGTCCCCTTATAATTGAAATAAAGAGATCCACTATTCCAGGGAGCTTGCATGACAATGTGCTTGCCATCAATAGCTCCTGTGGTTAGCAAAACATTTGACTATATATGGTGATGCAATAAATGTTTACAGGACATAACAATACAGTGAGGAAAATTCCATCTCAGCAAAAATTCCTTACTGATGCCCTCCCATTCGGCCACAGATGATGGTGCATGCACATGGTCACTAAGCACATCCCAGAGACCACGGCAAGTCTCCAAAAGAATACCACAGAGAGTGGATCTGCCCATCCTGAAACTAAAAGATAACAAGACCTAACAAATATTTGGATAACATACAGATGACATAGAAAACATTAATTGTACTTGAGAGTTTCCAGTGGCTAAATATCGAAGGGTGAGGGCAAGCCGTTCTGTAGGTGGTATCTCCCCCCTGATCTTGGTGCAGTATGACCTTCTGCCGAGATGTGAACTGACCTTTACACACAAAAATATGTTTTTATCCTGTGTACATAGCTAGCTACATATCCTACCTTCTGTAAGAGAGTGTCAAATGTCTCCTTTGACATGCGGAGATACTTGAAGTGGCTGTCAGAATCACAGAGCCTCATCTCCTGTAGAAGATTGTGATAGTCTCCCTGTTGATACCTCTTCTGCAGGATAGGTCTGACCCATTCTTGTCTGCTAAATCTTCTCCTCCTATTCCTCCTCCTTATTATAATCCCCAATACTAACGAAGTTTCCAAAACCACATCATCACTGGAACTTGCCATCCTTCTCTCTGCTCTAGCAATACCTTTTATGGGTACAAAGTTCATCTAGCACTCCAACTGCTGATAATCGTTGTTGATATTGTGAACAAGGATCACTTGAGGTATCACACTTGGGGGTGTGTGCTTCACAGTGTCGCTAGGCTAGCAACATATTGTGAACCAAGCTTTATAACTATATGCCAGTCACTTGTATGCTCCAATTAGTAAAATGTTGAATATTTCTGGTTCAGCTAAGCTTGGTGCAGTAGTTGTTGACAATGGAAGTCTTATAGTCCATCAGCATTAACATGGTCTTTGGTAGGTTTAAACTCAATATCATATTGGTAGGCTGCAAATATAGTAGCCCATTTCTGCAGACATACTGTTGCCAAAAGTGGTATCCCTTTTTTTAGGACCCAGAATACACTGCAATGGCTATTATCAGTCACCAATGTCAATGGATGACCACACAAGTACATATGAAACTTCCTCACTCCAAAAATTAAAGTGAGAGCCTCTTTTTCCAACTGAGCATAGTTACTTTCACTGTTTGACAATGTCCCTGATGTTAATACAATCAGTTGTTCCACACAATTTGGCATTACATGAGAAATGACTGCTCCAATGCCATGAGGAGAGGCATCTCCGGCCATCCAAACAGGTAAGGTAGGATTATCATGTAACAATAAGTGGGATGATAGCAGTCTTTCTTTGATTGCATCGAAAACTAATTCACATTTTTCAAACATTTCCAGTGAGCATAATGAGGTAAAAGTCGATTCAAAGGATTAATGAGAGAAGAAAGGTTGGGGATAATACTAGCATAATAACTCAATAATCCCAAAAATTAAAGCAACTGTTGGACGCTGTGTGGTGTAGGTGTCTCATGGATAGCTTCCAATTTGCTGTCCATGGCATGGATACCATCAGGGTCAATCCTGTGACCCAGGTATTCGACAGATGCACTCATGAAATTGCACTTGTCCTGCTTCACTCTTACGCCATACTCCTTGATGAGTCAAGAAACTTTATTAGACTCTGGTGATACTCCTCTGATATACCTGTGACTAATATGTTATCTATATATTTTTTTAAATAACACCTGGTATGCCTTGTAGCAAGGTATCCATGGTCTTCTGAAACATGGCCAGTGCAGAGGCCACCCCAAATGGCAGTCGTAAATTTAAGACAACTTTCCTCAAAAATTTGTTGTTAGTAAATTTGCGGTAGATTGAGGATAGTAAAACAATTTACACCAGCTAATATGGCAAACGAATCTACTGGAGGTGAAAGGGGATATTGATCACCTCTAAGAACGATTGATAGTGACCTTGTAATCACCACAGATCCTTACTCTGTGATTTTTCTTAAGAACAATAACAAAGGTTGCTATCCACTCACTAAAATTGACTTTTTCAACCACTCCAGCCTCTAATAACCAGTCAAGTTTGTGTTCCACAGCATCTCTCAAGGCAAGTGTAAAGGTTTAAGTTTACAAACTTTGGTTTTGCTGAGTCAGCAATAGAGATCTTGACTTCATCTGTTTAATGATGCCTAACAGTCAGTAAACATTTCCTTGTAGTGATCAAGTAACACTTGTATGTCCCTCTTTGGGACTTGAGACAAAGCCTTAACACAAGGCCAGTCCAAATGCATACACTGTAAGCAATTTTTCCTGAACAATGCAATGCAGGGTTATTCCCTCTAATAACCACCAAATTCAATTGTTATGGTTTACCATCCTGGTAATGCACATCAACTCTCCACTCTCCCATAACTCTCCTACACTCCCCAGCCAGCATATGTCTTCAAAATCATGTCAGACTTGAAACCTAAGTTTCTGAAAAACATGAATGTAATATCTCATCTGAAATAACTGATACAGCTGCCCCAGTATCCATTTCCATAATGATAGGCTTCCCATTTGTGCTAAGTCTCACTTTGAGTGGTATATGGTTGCTGTGTTGCTCACAGTAAATAATGACAGCTCACCCTTGAGGATTGGATTATCCTTTACTTTTTAATCTAGCAATCTGGGGAATATCTTTATTTCTTTTGATTAAAAAATTCCTTGTTAGAACAAGAATAGCATCAGAAACTGTGTCCCAACTTTCCACACTTGTGACACTAGGTATCACTAAAACATCACTCCTTGCTCCCATTCGAGAGTGTCCACACATTCAAGCAGGGTTGCTTACACTTAGTTTTAGTAATATTCATAACTGCTATAGCTGCAACAGATCCTTTTAGCTCTTTAGCATCCTTATCTCATGCTTCCATGCTCACCACTACTTCCAGAGCAGCCAGCCATGGTAAGTTATCTTCATTTAGCAATCACTTCTGCATAGCTTCCTTGCTCAAATCACACACAAATCTTCCCTAAAAGCTTCATCAAACATTGACAATGCCTTATGTCTGCAGCAAAATCATCAACAGACACACCCACAGCTTGACTTCTTGGTAGAAGTGGAACAGCTGATGGTACATAATTCTGAGCACCCACTTCCCCCCCCCCCCCCCCCAAAACACCACTCACCACAATCTTGTACAACAAAATTAATTTCCTGTACAACCAAAGTAATGGTTATCATAGATTTTAATGGAAAAATTGTGTTGGGAAAAAAAGAAAAAAAAAAGAAGTGTGCCTGAAAAATCATATTGCTAAAGGAACTGAAGACATAGTATCATAGAGTACGGTAGTAATCTCTAAGTAGGGATGATCACAACAAAAATGACAGCTTTATTGACTAATACAACATGAAAGCTTCACTATCTCTGCTATGGCTCAAACCTAGGCCACAAGACTCACCTGCAGTCCAAATAAGCTGCAACACAAACTGCCAGGATAGTTTCTATCCTCCAAATCAATAGCTAAAGTGGCAGGCTAAGACCAGTCAAAATCACCAAATGTTCACCATCTTTCATCTTATTGTTTTTATTCTTCATTTCCAGGGCTACAGCCTAGCTGTCTACAGCAAATCTTGCAATAGTTATACTAGCAGCTTACTATTTCCTTGGACCAGGTCCATGACCTCTTTATTTGCTTCGCCATGCTAACAAAGTACCGAAATATATCCCAGACTAATAGCAGCAGTGTTAAGTTGAAACTGCCATTATGACACTAACAATTCTATTTGCACAATCAAAAACCCGTTTTTTTTTGGCATTAGGCTATGAATATCATTACCAGAGCTATGCTTCCAAAGAATGTAAGTCAAATTCAGTAGCTAAATTTGTTAAAGCTAGCCATAGAATTGTTATAGCTAGCTAACTGTTGCTTCCTGATAATTAATTAAGAGTAATTGAGTACTGTACTGGGAGAATGCACTCCCTCTGGAGAGGTGCAGGTAGAGTTCGCACTTGTGGATGCCAATCAGATGCATACAAGATGCCAATCCAGTACTTTAGCCAGCTATCTGACGGTGTGCAAAAACTAAAGGAAACAAGTGAAAATAAAAAAACATTTCTTTGAAACAAAAACAGTAAGTAGGGGTGATGTGTCAGCAAAAAGTGCAGAATTCTACATGATAATGTGACAGTCTATGTTGCAAAATTCCTGTGAACTTAGAATAATTATTCTACATGAGCTGGCTACAAACTAATTGAAAGGTGGCACTCTAGGGCATCACATCTTACACATTATGAGAATGTGGAATCGGTGAAGTAGGGAATTTTGTAACACACACTGTCACAGAATTCTTGTTTCTGGACTTTTTGCTGACCCATCATCCCTACTTACCATTATTATTTCAAAGATTTTTTTTTTTCTTCTTTTTCACTTGTTAATATAAGAATTAATCCTGCATAGATATCAAACCAATCTTAACTGTGTGTGGTAACAGCTAGACCTCCCATCACCATTGTCTGGCTCATCCCAACTACATTTTTAAAGCTGATGCATTCCAACTATAGTTCAGGGGATATGTTTGCCAAGCATGCATGAAGATGATTAACTTATCTTTAAAAAATCAAACAATTAATCCTTGGAAAGCATATCTCAGAGCAAAAAAAAATTACTGAAGGAAAAAAACACAACAGTTGCCTAAACTCACAGCAGCTTAAATTGTTGCAGCTTCTACACAGACCTGTAAAATATGCCTGCCTACTAGACATGTCCTTCACTAACACATATTCCCATGAAAAACCACCACTACCACTGTCTTCCAGTAATACATGTCCTCCTGTATAACATTCCACCCTATATAACCTATCCTCATGTTGAACATGCCTTCCAGTAAGACATATCCTACTTTAAATCATGTGTTTCAATAATGCATGTCCATTCATGCCACATGTACTCCTACAAGACATGTCAATCTTTAAGACATGCCGTTATGTAATACATGGCTTCCTGTAAGACATACCCCCAGTTAAACCTAAGACATCTCAAACTGCAAGACATGCCCACCTATAATACATATCCTCAAGAAAAATATGCCCTCCAGTAAGACATGTCTCCCAGAAAAATACAACATATTGTAAGATATACCATCCTAAAGATATGCACTCAACCAATACATGACCTCCCATAAGATATTTCCTCCAATAAGGCATGACCTCCCATAAGACATATGCTCTCATAATACAAATCATCCTGAGAGGTATGTACTCCAGAAAAACATGTTCTCACATAAGACATGCCCTTCCTTTAGACAATTTTGTTACCACAGCTCACCAAAGGTGGGTTAAGCAAGCAATGCAGCCAAAGGTTAGTATTACAAATATACTTCTATTTTAAATAATCTGTGACTTAATTTAAATTTACATTAAAAAAAAGCATCCTTCCATTGGTGAGAAAAGCATCCAATGATATATTGGGGAAAACATATTAGAGATTACAAAGGAGGCATAGTGTTTGAAGAGCACCAAAATAGTATGCCATTAAAGCTTGCTAATAAATTAGCCAGATTTCAACAAGAGAATAGTTTTGAAGAACACCAAAATAGCGTGCAATAAAGCTTATTGCTAAAGGTGGCACAGGCACTAAATATCAGATCAAATAAATTTACTCCAGTTAACTGTGACTGTGGTAAAAAGAAATTGTGCAGCTGCATTGGGGGAGCATCTGGAGATATGGTACTGTTTGCCCTAACCCCTTCCCATCCCCAATCTCAACATCAAAACTAAGGGACATACAGAAGGGAAAAATAAACCACAAAAGTGAAATCCCTCAATAACCCAGTTATAATTAGTTTGTGTCTGCGTGTGTGTGTGTGTGCTTGCGTGTGTAATTATGTTTTCACCTATCATATATTCAATTCTTATTATATTTTAATCACATAGAAAATGTAAAATACTTAGGTATACACTTCATCACAAAAAAAAAAGAAGTTTCCCCCATGGATCTTTCAATTGTATATACCATATAGTAGATCAATATATAAATGAGATATCTCCTACAGTAGGGCATGTCCTCCAAAATAAACACAACCTATATAATAGGGGCATATATGGGACTAACATAAACAGTAAGACATTTGATCCGGTAAGATATGTCCTCCAATAAAACAAGTACTTCCATAAGACATGTCCTACAGTAAGACACATCCTCCTGTAATACATTTTCTCCTGTAAGATATGTCCTCCAGTAAGGTATCCTCCCTGTAACACTTATGTCATCCAGAAAAGACATCCCCTGTAAGACATGTTCTCCCTTATGACATGCCTCCATACTACATGTCTTGCATTAAGACATATTCTCCCAAAAGACATGTCCTTCTGTAAGAAATTCCCTCCAGTATGATATATCCTCCCATAAGAAATGACCTCCAGCAAGAAATGTCCTCCCAAGAGAAAGGTTCTTCTGTAAGACATGTCCTCCAATAAGAATGTCGTCCTTTAAAAGTCCTCCAAAGACATGGACTCCCTTAAGACAATTTGTGACCACAGCCCACCGAACATGGGTCTAGCAAGCAACGCTGCCAAAGGCAGCGATTATGTGCTAGTATATATGATTACAAATATACCCTAATAATAATTTATTGATTTCTGTCTGTGTGTGCATGTGTTTGTGGGGAACTCCTGAAATGACGTTGGCCCATGTTGAAGAAACTTTTCTTAAGTGTTCCCTTTGTTACCGGGATATGACAGAAATATTTTGGTTTAGAAAAAAAAAAGAAGAATGACTAGAAAAATGAAATAGAATTGTTATGATTTAATATATTAAATTGTATTGACTTTTTTTTATTGCCTGACTGGATGAGTGGTGGTCTCCTCCAAGGGTGGGGATTCCACATTTTCATTAAAACTTGTATTTCCTCTTTAATTTTTTAAAATTTAACAACAAAAAAGGGAAATGAATTCAATGAAATTATTATCTTATAATGAAGCAGTTCCTTAATTAAGAAAACATTATACTGATCTCAGCCTATTCCACAAATTACTGTATATTTATTATGTTGCACACAATATTTGCATGAAAACATTCATTTGGTACTGTCCACATGTTTTCACCCAAAATATTCATTGCCATCAAATATAATTATACTGTGTGTTCTGCCCAAGCCCTACCTTGGCTGAAGTATTAACCCTAGCCCAAGTTTCCTTGAGTTTACAAATATTAGTTAACTGTTTACAAGTGCAAACATTCTGATAGAACAACACCTTTCAAGTGGTGCTCATAACTGATGGGAAGCTTTCATTCGTACTATTCTCTAATGGGGATATCCAATGGGGTATTAAGTCAGCTGCTGGCTTCAAGTATTAGAACATACAGAATGGTGGATTATCATTTTTCGTTCTTCCTCAATTTAAGAATTTAAGACTGCAGCATTTCTGGACATAGAGACCACCAATAATGTGGAGGTTCCAAGTCTATACTTAGAGTTGACCAAGAGAAAATAATTGTGCACACACACACACACACACACACACACACACACACACACACACACACACACACACACACACACACACACACACACACACACACACACACACACACACACACACACACACACACACACACACACACACACACACACACACACACACACACACACACACACACACACACACACACACACACACACACACACACACACACACACACACACACACACACACACACACACACACACACACACACACACACACACACACACACACACACACACACACACAATTGCTTCTCTTGTGTAGCTAGTGTGACCACTGGATCAGAAGATCTGAGTGTCACCACTGAAGAGGACTTGGATACTACCACTAACATAAATGGCTGTGTCAGTGTTGTACAGAATGTCTATTTAGTTAAGATGGGATCATGTATAATGTTATATTTCTGCGCTATTATATTCAGTTGAGTGAATTTATCTTGTTCAAATATTGTAGTCCAATAAGTATTTCCTTTTTGTTAAAAAAAAAAACTTTTCAACTATATTTCATACTATATTGTATATATCAATTTCATTGTGTAACTAATAAAACCAGTTCACCTGCTGCAGCTTTAAAGTTTTGATCCTAAAAGTAGAAAAGTGATATAAATAACTAAAGCAATTAAGATTTGTTGGTAGGAGTTGAATAAAACATGTGGATGCTGACATTTACACTTTTTCACTAATGTTTGTAGAATAAACCACACCCATGATCACATCCACAGAGGGTAATAACACTTTCGTGGTCACATGGAAATTATATGCAACAATTTCAGCCTTAATGATTCTTGGTTTTGAAAAAAGGTCACATGGCAATCACATGCCATATTTCAGCCTGGTTGGTCCTGGGTAATTAAGATAATTTCCTGTGATTGTGGCTATGATAGAATAACAGAACAAAAAACGCACCCATTTCTACATGCATAAGTTAATAGTTAAGGTTCGGATTCTTAGGTTACTCAAAATGCAATTTAGGGTTAGATATGCTCTTTTTAGGAAACAACCTTTATCAAATGTTCAGTTGTAAACCTATGCCATTTGTTTCAGAGGAGATATTTATAGACTGGGAAAGACCTTACCACATCAGCACATGTTTACAATTTCTCTGGACTCATTGAAGCGAAGAGGGAGTTCTTCTTATTCATATCCACAATCTTCTCAAGTGCTGGAATCCCTGTGTGTGGAATCCCTGAATTTCTGTGCAGAACCCCTGTGTGCTTGGAAGCCAGTGAGAGTTCAGCATCGCCCACTACTTTTTTTAAGTCCTTTTCCCTTGTCACATGATCTTGATAGACTCACTGAAAGGAAGGCCCTGATTATCAAGCTTCAAAATGGCACAATGGTTGAAGAAAGAAAAGGATAATGTGGTATTAATGAAGGCAAGGTATGTCTTAACCTCATTCTTGATCAGTAGTTCCTGTACCCTATTAACTGCTGGTCCATTCTCTGGATCCATCATGTCTACCACTCCCTTACAACATTAAAATGTACAGAGTAAAAGATTGCTACCTCAATCCAAGTGCCCCAGTGGGTTGTAGGTGTTGAGGGGGAAGTTGGAGTAGGTTAGCTTTCACAGAGATATGCCATAAGGAGCTTTTTTAAAAGACTTTTTCACTGAAGCTATGAAGTCAGGTCGTTTACATCCTCAAACATTTCTCTGACTTGCTCACAGACTCTGTGCACTCCATAGGCAACACAAGCTATTTGTGGCAATGAAGGGAAAAAATACATTGAGAATTTGTCCTGCTTTCAGCGTGCATGCAACAACATCAGAATTAGTACCTTAAGCAGTGTTAACTGGACCTCAGCAACTAAACTGTAGCTACTAAACAACACCAACTAATTAACAAGCTAAATTACAGTGAGATATATTTGTATGCCACATAGCTAAATGAAAGGGGATAAAGGGAGAGATCATGGTTGAACTATAACCGAGTGTCTCTGACATAATTAGCAGCTGCATAACACATAATTAGAGGCTATACAACAAAAGGAGGGATCATGGTTTTATTAATATATTCCATATTTACATCGAAGGTGAAATAAGTTTTGTTTTTTAAATAGGGTATTTAGGTCAAAAACTTAAGTTTTAAATAAAAACCTGACAATCCTAACACATTCAAAATGCTCATCAGGTTACTTGGACACCACATGATAAATTTTAGCCTGATTAGTCCAGAGGTTAGGCAATGAAAAAATGCAGACAGTCAGTCAGTCAGAGATTCTATTTATTAGCAGACATCAGACATTCCCAGCATTACCTGGGATATAATGGCATGCCCACTAAAAGAGGTATGACCCAGCCAATGATCAAAAATTTATTTTCTTGAGTGCCATTTATGACATTTTTAGCTTGACATACCCAGAGGAAGAGGTGTTGCCAAGTCCCCAGTTGGAGATGATTTACGTTCATTGCCTGTCTAAAATGCATTGCCTGTCTAGAATGCATTGCCTGTCTAAAATGCATTGCCTGTCTAAAATGCATTGCCTGTCTAAAATGCATTGCCTGTCTAAAATGTTTCACCTTGTGGCAAGCCTTCCTTTACATGGAGTGATCATATAACTAACTTTGTTAGTGCTGCATGTATTCTCAAAGAATTGTTTGAATTCCTTCAGCCACAAAAGACAGATACGATGGATGGAAAGTATTTCCAACTTTTGTACCTCTCAGAACATTGACTGGGTTTTCTGGGGCGGATCCAGGGGTAGTTAGTTGAGTTAGTCTGAACTACCCCTTTTTCACGATAAAAACTTGGTAATGGGTATTTTTCTTGGTGCCACTACTGATAACAATAGTTGTTGGCTTCAGCTAACTTCAATATTTTGCAGTAATACCCCTTTTCAGCATAGTGGCTTGCTTCAGCTAACTTTTATACTCCAGTAATACCCCTTTTCAGCGTCACTGATCAGGGTAAAGGTAAGTTTAGGTAAGTTTCCTCGCTACTAGGAGAAATAACGTTAGCTATAGACTAAGTGCAGTCAAGCAGGTTGATAAAATTATTTAGCCATTAATCTAGCTATAGTTAGCTAGCTGAACCATGAGTTAATAGCTAGTGTATTCTTTCAGTTATAACTAGCTATATTAGTAATCATTTCATAAGCTCCTGCAGGATCATCAACCTGAGTTAGGTTATAACTAGCTATCTAAGTTACCAATTGGTGGAAGTTCTTTGTTTTTTAGCAGCTGGTTCTACATCTTCTGGAGACACAATATGTTAGTCTATCTACTTCAGGCCTTTTTAGTTTTATACTGCAAAGGTGTACCTGCCATCCTTGGGAGTTGAACCTTACCTAGTCTCTAGTGTTTTAAGATAGGATACCGAGGAAAAAGGAAATCAGTTGGACAAAGTTGTCTTGGTTTGTGGGTAAAAAAGACAAAAATGTCTTGTGGAAAAAATTCAGATCTAGCTATAGCTATTAAACTGTCACTATGAAATAATAAAAGTAGTTAGTTTCATCAATGCTGTGTGTTATACTTTATTTAGCTGTTGAGGTGATTGTAGGAAATGCCCAGGATATTATTGAGGAGTCACCTTCTTAAGATGCTCTGCCTGGTTCAGGTGATTCTGAATACCAGCCTTCTATAGAGCTTAATACTGAGTCCCTCATCCATGTAAGTTGTAGCTCTACTGCTGCTAATTCAAATGACATCAGATTACTGATTAAAAATGATGTTAATCTAATTAATTTACCCTGTTATCGTAAATTAAGTATTATAAATACGAAAATGGAGGAATGGTTTAATTATCCTAATACCTATATGAATGGTAGCAATAGAAAAATTTCAACCAACATGGATTAAAATGTATCCATGGCTCTTTTATACCAAGTCTGAAGACGGAGTTTTTTTTGTAAAGCATGCTCATTACTTGGTCCAGCCTCTGGTGAAGTAAATAAGCAAATGTTAGGTATACTACTGAACTCATCTTTTTGTCTTTGGACATCGACATCCTCAGTGTTCGAATGGCATGATGTGACTAAATATCATCAAGATGCCATGGCAAAATTGGAGGCTTTAAAAGTTACGGTGAATGATCCTCCAGCTAGTGTTGTTAACATGCTTATTAAAAGTCAGGATGAATTATATTAAAAAAAATTACGTTAAAGTAATTAAATCTCTCATGGAATGTGTGTTGTTTTGTGGGCCACAAGGCCTAGCATTTCGAGGACATCGAGATGATTCTCAGTATCACAGTGGGAGTGGCAATATAGGAAATTTTTTGGAACTAGTGAAGTTTCATGCACAAACTGATAGCACTCTAGCATCTCATCTGAAAAATGCACCACGTAATGCTACTTACCTATCCAAGACCTTTCAGAATCAACTAATTAATGTTATTGGTGATTACTTGAGAAAAGATTTAATTACGGAAATCAAAAAGGCTTAATATTACTCCATTTTGTGTGATGAGATCACAGACTGTAGCAATAAGGAACAATTGTCTTTAGCAATAAGGTTTGTTGATGAGCATTCCCTTATTAGAGAGGAATTTCTAAACTTCATTGAAGTTGAACGAATTATGGGAGAAAGTTTGGCTAATGCAATTCTATTGCACCTTGAGTCATGGGACATTCCTATTATCAACTGTAAGGGTCAGGAGCATGATGGGACAGCAAACATGTCTTCTTCTCTTCATGGGGTTCAAAGTCGTATTAGAGAACACGCCCCCTTTAGCTTATTACACTCATTGTCAAGCACATTAGTTAATCTTATGCATAGTCAAGGCCTGCAGCATCCCTGATTTTCCCAATGCAAGTGGTGCAGTTTCTGACATTGCCAATTTTTCAATTACTCTCTTCAAAGCGACAACATTTTTTGGAAGCCGTAATCAGTCATCACGCAGAAGGTAGTAAAAAAAAAAAAAAAAGAAGAGTAAGTTAAAAGATTTGTGTAAAATGAGATGGGTTGACATATAAATTCCTTTTCAACTTTTCTTGAGCTATACCAGTTCATACTCTTAACAATTGAAAATATTGCCATGAGAAAGAATGAGTGTGGTACTTGGAATTGGAATTCTGAAACACGTCAGAAAGCTACTGGTTTTTCATATCAAGTGTCTTCCTTTAATTTTTTTATTGCTATTTCAGTAACTATGAGATTATTAAGTACTTTACGCAGTGTTACAGTTAAACTACAGCATCGGTCACTGGATATCATTAGTGCATATGAACAAATCAATGCTGTTCAGATGAATTTGAGTTTCTCAGAATTAATACTGATGAGGAATTTCATGCTTTGTTGAAAGAGGTAATTAAATTAAGTGAATCTTATGGTATACATCCTGTTTCCATGCCAAGGGTAGTTGGAAGACAAGTACACTGATCAAATCCCCCTGCTCAGACACATGAGATTTACTACAAACGATCGTTGATGATACCTTTGTTAGACCATATTACTTCCCAAATGCAAACCAGATTTGGTGAAACTCATAAAGACATTACAAACTTGTTAGCATTAACCCCTTCTATGCTGCCTTACCAGGTTGTTATCCTGATTCTATCAATGAGCTCTCTCAAACATACAGTACAAATCTTCCATTAGCACCATTACTAACTACTGAGTATCGAAGATGGAAAAATAAATGGGCTGATATTCAGAAGGAAGATAGAGTGAAATCTTTGCAAGAAGCATTGCCTGCTTGTGATGAAGATAGTTTCCCTAACATAAAGCTACTACTTACTATAGCTTGTACACTTCCTGTTACGGTTTATGAGAATGAACTCTCAAACAGCCAGATCAAGCTTCTAAAGAACTGCCTCATTCAACAATGTCAGAAGAAAGATTGTCTAGTCTAGCCATGATGAAGATCCACAGAGAGAAACCAATTTATATGGATTCTCTAGTACAGTTGTTTGCAAGTGAACATCCTAGAAGAATGTCAGTTGTATCCTAGGATGGACAGAAACCATAATTTTTTTACAAACTTACAAATACTTAGTTCCTCTTTTCTTCTTTATTATTTTTTTTGTTACTTTGTTACTGGGGGTTAGTAAAGGGTGTGTCTTTTGAAAAAGGGGTGTGGTTGGTTAATTAATAAAAAGAACTACCCCTTCTGAAATCCTGGATCCACCCCTGGTTTTCATCCTTGAAAGAGCATCACACTTTAATGGTCTGTGGGAAGCTGCTGTCAAAAGCACAAAGACACACTTGACACACATCATTGCCAATGCTAAACTTACCTTTGAAGAACTCACAACCATTTTAACCTAGATTGAGGCCTGTCTCAACAGTAGACCCCTAGCTTCCTTACCTTGTGATGATAATGACATAGAAACATTAACTCCTGGACACTTCCTCATTGGAAGGCCAATGGAAGCACTCCCAGATCTTCCATTTTCCATGGTACCTTCTCTCTTTCATGTCAATGGCAACTGTGTCAGAACCTTGTTCATCATTTCTGGCAACAATGGTCTACCGAATACCTCACCAGCCTACAAATGCTTGCAAAGTGGTACAGACCATCCAAGAATCTCTCAACTGGAGACATTGTTGTTGTACATGAAGATGGAACAGTCCCTACATGCTGTCCCCTAGCTAGAGTCATCCAAATGCATACTGGACAAGATGGACTTTGCTGTGAGGTGACTCTGTAAACCAGCAAGGAACCTACACAAGATCTGTAACCAAAGTAGCTAAGTTAATTTCTTGTGATTAATGACTTAGTCATCATGTGTTGTTGATGTCACTACATTTTTTATTTCAATACCTGCTAGGCCTTGGTCAGCAGTATGTATAGACTTGGTATCATTTAATTTATAATTTAATTTCATTGTGCATCACATTTATTTAATTTGGTATTGGTCATCATGTCTTATTCAAAAATTAAAATTTTTGTTAAAACTGAGTTGCATGATTGATTATAATTTACTCTAATCTAAAAGAGAATTCTACAAATACAGTACTTTAAACCAGATTCAAATTAAAAATAAGAAAATAGAAAGGAAAAGGAAATGGATTAGGTAGAAAGAAGAAGTAAAAGGAAAGGGAAAAAAACAGGAAAAAATAGCAGAAAGAACAGAGGGAGTGGGAATTTGGAAAAAATAGAGTCTCTGGGGAATCAAACCTGGCTTTCAGCTTGGAAAACCATACTTTGACCACCATGCCATACTTTTCCAGGCTCTTTTACATGGTAACTCAGTTCCTTTTTTCCTCACCAGGGGAACCACTTTCAGAAATGTGTTTAATGATAAAACCATGCCGAACCCTCTGAATATTCACACCAAATTTGGTTCAGTTTCGATCAAACCAAGGGGCATTGAAATGTGCCCAACAAATTGACACACCAACTTTATGTATATCTCCTATATATATATAAAAGGAGATGTCTGTCTGTCTATCTGTGTGTCTGTCTGTATGTCTGATGTTTGACCATCATTTTAGTCAAACTTGTGAGTGAATTTCTCTGAAATTTGGCATGATGATAGGTTTTGACCAAACTTAAAATCTGGGCTAAAAATTCCGGGAAATGGTTGTCACAGTTATGAGAAGAGCCAATAATTATATATTTGCCAGAAAAACCCTTGGAGCTACAGATCTAAAACTTGGTATGCCTATATAACTTCACTCTAGGAGTAACATGGGCTGGGTTCTACCTGGCTACACCTCTTCCTTTTCCTGTATAAGGCTGAAAATGCAAAAAAAAGAAAGAAAAAAGGTATATCAGCACAAATACTTGAACCTTTGGACTTAGACCCATGAACCCATAAATGTTTGGAATCAATATAATCTGGGGAATGTTTTAAGTATATGTATATGACCACACCCATCTCTGTGTTCATATCAGCCCCCCAAAAAGACAAAAATGGTACTTCGGCCATAAAAACCCTTGGAGCGACAGACTCATAACATGGTATGCATGCATAACTTCACTTTGGGAATGACATGTGTGGGATCCCTCCTGGCTACACCACTTCCCAGGTGTGTAAAGAGAAAAAATGCCCCCCCAAAAATAATAATTTTTGAACAAGGACCTAAGGAGTTAGATCCACGAACCCATTTTAATATATATTTGGTTCATAAGTACATGTTTGTATGTATGTGTCTAAGCATTACGTCAATACACTGGAACCAAAATGGCCAAAATTTGGCATGTGTTCACTAAGAATCCAGGTGAGCATTATTAAACACATGTGGGCATGGTAATGGGTGTGATATTGCCATAACCACACCCACAGGAAGATATTTTGTTTGAAAAAAGTTAATCAGAAACCAATCACACAAAAAAGATGGCATGTCGTTTAAAAGTACCCAGGAAAGCAGTTTAACCACGTATAGGTGAGGTTTCGCCTTAGCAACACCAACTGGAAGTAGTTTTGGCTATTAAAAGCTAATGAAATGACCAACCAGTCTGAAATTTGGAAAGAGGCTTCCAAATAACTGGGTGAGCATTACTAATCATATGTGCGTGTGTCAATGGGTGTGGTCTGGTCATTGCCACACCGATAAGACATCATTATGCCTACCAAAATCTCATTTATGGACCAATCAGGCTGAAATTTGGCATATGGAGTAAAAGTAGCCAGGTGAGCATTATTAACTGTATGTGGGTGTGGCTATGTCTGTGGGTTTTGTTATTAGCAACACTCACAGGGAGTTGTTTTGGCTGCTAAAAGTTAATTAAAGGACCAACCAGGCCAAAATTTGAGAGGCTTCTATAATATTTCATGTTGACATTGGCAGGGCAACGCCGGGTATATGCTGCTAGTATTTATATATATATACATGCGCGCGCACGCACACACACACACACACACACACACACACACACACACACACACACACACACACACACACACACACACACACACACACACACACACACACACACACACACACACACACACACACACACACACACACACACACACACACACACACACACACACACTTAGAACTTAGAAGCTGCCCATGGTACGAAGTACCATGATGGCAGTGTCCTGGATGAATCCAGGACCAATGGCAATAAACTTAGCTTATGATGGCATCACACAGAAATGTTGGTGTCTGGTCAGATCTCCTTGTCTTCAAAATTTCCTTCCACAGGCACAACTTAGTGTTCTTAATTCAGATTGCTTGTTAGCTGAGCAGGTGTTCCATCGCCTGGATGTTGAAATTTTCTCTACACCATCTAAATACAGATGAAACCACCCCTTCTTGTCCTGGCACAACTCATACCATCTATCATACACACCAATTGCCTGCAAATCTACTTTCAGAACATCCCTCCACCTCTTCTTTGCCCTGTGGCATGGTCTCTTCATATTAAGCTCCCCAAACAACAATCTATTGGAAGCCTTTCTTCATCCATGCGATCCATATGACCCAGCCATCTTAAACACTGCTCCAGAATGATATCAGAGATGGAATGCTGCAAGCCAAACCTATGTGATAGGCTTTGAGATGTTAATCTTTCATTCCATTGTTGGTACTTAGTCACACCCAGGATTGTCCGAATACAATGGTTATAGAAAGAATTCAAATATCTTGCATGCATAGCCTTCATTGTCCAAGTTTCAGCTCCATACAGTAGTACAGCTAGAACAACTGCCCTATACACTGCTCTCTTTGTGGCCAATGAGAGGTCTTTGTTCTTAAATACTGGCACCCTCAAACATCCAAATGCTCTAGCTGCCCTAGCAATTCTTCTAGTCACCTCACTAGTGATCTCCCCATCTCTTGAGATGTTAGCACCCAAGTATGTGAAGTCCTGGACTACATCCACAGAGCCACCCTCCACCTGCACTGGTCTGACATCACTCTCATTCAATCCCACACCAACAACCATCCCTTTTGTCTTCTCAGTACTCACAGTCAGCCCCCATTCACTTGCCACTTTCACAAACACTGCTGCTACTGACTCAAAACTATCCCGAGAGGTTGCATACAATGCCACATCATCAGCAAACTGGGACTCAGTTACTCTCATCTCATTCAATCTAGACTTAGCTATGCAGTCCCCAACCAACTTCCTACCATGCTTATATAACACACTCACTCCTGCACCACTACTCCTATTGCACCAATCAGCCACCATAGCACTAAAGTAGATATTAAATAATGTGGGTGCCAGGGTACATCCCTGCTGTAAGCCATTCCGGACCTCAAACCTATCAGTTACAATCGAATCCACTCTAACCTCACCATGCATCCCCTCATGGAAAGACTTCACAACATTTAACATTTTTTCTGGCACACCATACTTCTCTAGGACCTTCCATAGGGCTTGCCTGGCCACTGATCATAAGCCTTCCTCAAGTCTACAAACAACACATACAATGATTCGCCATGTTCCCTTGCTTTCTCCACAAGCTGTCTAACAACAAAAATCATGTCTGCACAACCACGTCCTTTCCTGAACCCACTCTGTGACTCTGGAAGAATTTTTTTCATCAATCACTTGCAATCTTCCCTGTACAATTCTGCCTAGTACCTTCCCTACTACATCCAACAAACTTATTCCAAGCCAATGGTCACACTGCTTCAGGTCACCTTTCTTTGGGATTGGAAAAACCACTGCGTCCTGCCAGTCTCTCACACTTTACCTTCTTCCCACACCTTCTGCATCACCTCCAGCATTCTATCCTACAGATCTACACCACCATGGAGGATTAGTTCAGGAAGGACACCAGACTTTCCTCCTGCCTTTCTCATCTTCAATTTGGTTAGAGCCTGCATCAATTCCTCTTCAGTTGGTTGCATATCCAAATCAAAGTGTGGTGGGAGTAGTGGCAGAGTGTCAATCACTTCGTTATTGAATGTACAGGGTATGTTAAGTATCTTTACAAAATGCTGATGCCATCTGGATCTTACCTCCTTGGGACCCTGAGTCAAACTTCCATTTTCTTTCATAACAGCAGTGGGTCTAGTTGGTCTTCTTCCAGCATGAGCCAGCTGCAACTTCCTGATACTCTTCCACCTTGTGCAACCTTTCTTTTTTGCAGCTTCCCCCTCCTTGGCAACCCTGCATATCCATTCTTCCTTAGCATTGTCCACTGCAACCTTTACCTTTCTCTGATGTCTCCTAAACTCCTTCCGGTTGGCTGAAGTATTGCACTGTATCATCCTCAGGTGAGCATCATCCTTGGCTTTGATCAGAGGTGACAACTCCTCACTATCCTCAAACCAGTCTGGTTGCTTCCGCTTCCCTCTACCAACTACTTCCTCTGCAGCTGACACAATACAAGACTTCAGAGCATCCTAGTTGCACTCAGTGGAATCTTCAGCTCTGAGTGGTCTAGCCAGCAAATGTTGCTCCAAAACTTCATGGTATTCATCACTCTTGGCACAAGTTTTCAGTTTATGGATGGCAAAAGGCAAAGAAATTTTCTCTTTTCTTTTGGCAGAACGAGGAACAGCAACCTTTAGCTTAGCTCTTACAAGCTTATGGTCAGTCCAGCAGTTTGCTCCCCTCATCACCTGCACATCTCTGCAAACAACTCTCTGTTCAGCCCTCATCATCTGCACATCTCTGCAAACAACTCTCTGTTCAGCCCTCATCATGACAAAGTCTATCACGTGACATTTCTTTGTTGCTGGGTGCGTCCAAGTTCCTTGATAGATTTTCTTCTTTTGGAACCAGGTATTCATGATTGAGAACTGATTTAATGCACAAAATTCCAAAAATTCCTCACCCACAAAATTATGCTCACTCAAGCCATGCTTCACTATAACACCTTGCCATAGATTATTCCCTGTATCCAACACACCCACCCTAGCATTGAAATCACCCAGCATAACAAGGATATCATTATGTGAAATCCTATCTATTGTACCCTGCTAATCATCATAAAACTTGAGCTTAATGCTTGGAGGTGCCTTAGCTGTGGATACTTAAGCACACACTACTGATACATAAGTGCCTGATGCCTTTCCAGACCATCCTCCCTTTTTATTTTCTCTGTGTACCCACTTCAATCTAGCTGATATTTTTCTGGAACTAACTGCTTCCCACACCTCCCCTGCATTTTTCCATGCCACTGTAGCCTTTTTTCTTCCAATGCTATTCCAACACCGTCATTCCTACTATCTCTTCCTGATCCCCTGGCAGAGGACGACCAGAGTGCAGAAAGGTATATCTACCCACTGGCCACACATCCTTTCCAAACCACTTTGTCTCTTGGATCCCTGATACAGATACACTGTATTTCCTCAATTCTCCCATTAACAAATCTATCTTCCTATCAATCTTCCCAGGCTTGTCACTATGGTTACCATGCTTAGCTATACCCATTCGTTGCTTCCTACAGATCTGCTCATCACCTGAACACTCTACTAAAGTACAGACATTCCAGGTAGCTACTACTAAACTATTTCTATTGCTCTTTGATTTCTGCTTCATGTTCTGATCTTTTGTCACAAAGCTGTTCTTTATTACCATTCTCTTGTGCTGAACTTTCTTAACTTTGGTTTGCAACACCAAAGAAAGTGAACTGCTATCAAAATCTGGACTACTCCACACCATTATAGACAGCTGCTTGTCAAGACTTAGCCACAAATGTTTATAACAAATGAGGTACTTGACTAGTTGGTAGGGCTTGTAGATAAAAACAAATGCAGTGGTAAATGAAATTCACTTATATACAAATCTAGTGTTAAATGAAATTAACTTATATTTGTAGAATAAAATGACAAGGTTAAAGTTCTAAATTGAACTTTACTTATAATAACTAGTACAATTTGGAGAGAGATAAATATAGCAATCATTCAAAAATTCAAAAAAAAATTTTTTTTTTCCTTCTTTTTTGTTCTGAACTTTCTTATCTTTGGTTTGAAACACCAAACAAAGTGAATTATTATATTATTATCAAAATCTGGACAACTCCACAGATTATAGACAACAGCTTGTCAAGACTTAGCAACAAATATTTACAACAAATGTGTTACCACCATTACCACAATGAGTTACTTGACAAGTTGGTGAGGTACAGTGACAAGTTGGTAGGGTTTATAGATAAACAAGTAAACAAATGTAGTGATGAATGAAATTAACTGATATACAAAGTGCTAGTGTTAAATAAAATTAATTATACCTGTGCAAATTTAAAATGATTTCTGTTGTTAGTTATGGAAGTAGCCACTTGAAAGAGAATTTTAAGACTAGAATTATTCAAATTTCGGACTACCAACAGATTTCCAATTAGTTAAGTACAAGTGAAAATATCTGTAAAATAAAATGAAAAGGTTAAACCAGTGCCAAATTAACTTAACTTATTATAACTAGTAGAACTTGGAGAAAGACAAATATAGCAACCATTCAAAAGTTAAAAATTTTTTTTTTAATTTTTTTTTTACACACACACACACACACCTATATATATCTATACATATCTATCTATCTATCTATCTATCTATCTATCTATCTATCTATATATATATATATATTTTTTAATCAATATAATCTGAGGAATTTTTTAGTGCATATATATGACCACACCCATTTCTGTGTTCATGTCAGGCCCAAAAAAAGGCCAAAAAATGGTACTATGGCCAGACAAACCTTTGGAGCGACAGACTTAAAACATTGTATGCATACACAACTTACTTTGAGAGTAACATGGGTGGGATCTCTCCTGGCTACACATCTTCCCATTGGTGTGTAAATCGAAAAAGTGCCAAAAAAGAATTTCTGAATAACGCTAAGGAGTTAGATCCACCAACCCATTTTAATATATATTTTGGTTTGTATGTATGTATGTATGTATGTATGTATGTATGTATGTATGTATGTATGTATGTATGTATGTATATATGTATGTATGTACGTACTTACGTACATATGTATGTATGTATGTACATACGCATGCATGCATGTATGTATGCATTGAGGCATCACAGCCGAGCATTTGGACCAAAAAGGCCAAATTTGGTTGTTTTTTTTCTCTCCAAGAACCCAGGTGGGCATTATTGAACACATGTAGCCATTATAATGGGTGTGGTTTGGCCATAGTCACAGGAAGTCCTTTTGGCTGAAAAATGGTAATTGAAGACACATCAGGCCAAAATTTGGTGTGTGGTCTCCAAGTACCCAGGAAAGCATTATTAACCATATGTGGGTGTGATTTGTCCATAGCCACACCCACTGGAAGTTGTTTTGGCTATTAAAAGCTAATCAAAAGACCAACCAGACTGACTCTAGAATGTGGTTTTCAAGAATCTGGGTGAGCATAATTAATGATATGTGTGTGTCAATAGGTGTGGTCTGGCCATTGCCACACCCATATGACATCATTATGCCTGCCAAAAACTCATTTATGGACCAATCAGGCTAAAATATTGCACATGGAGTCCAAATAACAGAGTGAGCATGATTGACCAATGTGGGTGTGGCAATGGGTGTGGTTTAATATTAACTGCGCCCACTGGATTTTGTTTTGATTGCCGAAAACTATTTAAAGGACCAACCAGGCCAAATTTGAGTGGCTTCTATAGTGTTTAATGTTAACATTGGCCAGGCAACACCGGGTATATGCTGCTTGTATATATATATATATATATATATATATATATATATATTAGAAGACCTATGTGATTGTGTAACTATGTAACTAACTATGTATGTTCATCCGGTTCTCAAAATCCCTCTGTTAGATTTTTAAAAACAATTTAAGGATGGAGGAAGCCCACCCTGAGATGGTTTTATGCCAGGTGGCATGTCTGGGAAAATACAGAATTTGTCTGTCTGTCTGTCGGTCTCTCTGTATGTTTGTATCATCATTCCGGCCAAACCGGTACGTGTATTTCTCTGAAATTCGGCATGATGATAGGTTTTGACCCAACTTAAAACATGGGCTAAAAATTTCACAAAATGGTTATCATGGTAATGAGAAAAAGCCAAAAATGGTATTTTGGCCACTTCTCTCTTAATAATACATCTTCTCAACCATCACCTTTCTTACTGGCAAGACATGTTCAACTACTGGATTTTAGCCTATATTGGCCAGGCAACGCTGGGTATATGCTGCTAATATATATATATATATATATATATCAAGAGGATAACCTATCCACAGCTCTGTTTTGTTTAGTGAATTTCACTTTATTTATGCTAACTTTTCTTTCATTATTGCTATGCAGTTCATTCATACAAAAAATAATAACCAAGTGAGTTTCAAAATCATTAGTCACCACATGTCAGTAAGAGAAAGCCAGTGAATAATAATTTGTGCTACAATTAAGTCCTGGAGGAACATTCATAGTTGTGGTTAGGTAAGTGAACACTAACTTTGTTCATTTCATTCCAAAGCACACCTCATGGATCTGATTGTTCAGCATTACACCATGTCTCCAAACATTCTGACCTCTCTAAAAAAAATTATGGGTAACATTGGAAATCAACCTTTCAGTACACAACACATTTTAAACATCCTGAACTTTGTAAATAATCAAGGGGCCACCTGGTTAGATACCATGAGCTGCTGTTATGGGAATGAAGCCACAAGGTCTGGTATTTTGAGTGGTTTATTCCTGTTTTATGTTCACATTGGCACCGGGCAACACTGGGCATACGCTCTTGTCCCAATATAATTTTTCTTTTAAATGAATTGCATGGTGATAATAATGCTTAACATAAAGGAAATAGTCATCATGAAGATCAAAATTTAAAAAAAAAAAAAAAAAAAAAAAAAAAAAAAAAAAAAAATCATCTAAACAGGCTTTGCATGCATAATATAACACTCACTACAACATTGAAAACAATTGCAGAGTATAATTTTTTTAACATTAGAGCTAACCGTTCATTAGTTAGCATGAAACTGATATTGATGATCTCACCATACAACGCCTTGCAGTCAATATAGGTTTTAGGGAAGTGTGTTCCCCCAGAGGAAAGTAAACCACTGTTGTTTGAAGCACTAATATGTATATAATATATGATGAGTGGCCTTTTGAGATTGAATCTGGTGTGTAATTTATATCCCATATGAAGTGTGCTGATTTTCATTGACTTTCAAGGCTGCAACACTTTTATGTCATATACCTTTACCAAAGCCAGAAATTTGCTAGTAATAATGGAACAGAGGAGATGCTTGAGGAATCTTCAAACTATTCTTTTAGTTTTACTACTTACTTCATTAGGTAAGTCTTAGCTTACTGTACTCACTGTATTATTATATATCAGCTAAATATTAAGTGTCAGCCCAGGGATGTCTGCTGGCAGCTAATGGAAAACCAATTCCATTCAGAGATAATAATATGTCTCCTCAACTGCCCAGCAACACTCAAGCTATTATTACCAGCTACAAGTTTGGATGCTGTGGCAGGATCACTGAATGGCAGACTTATGTCCAGCCTGGAGGTAGGGGACTGCAATACAGTATATCCTTTCAAGTGTGGAGGAAGTCATCAGCAATGGATGATAATGGATGCTATAGTATGGTGGGAGAGAATAGATTCCCCAGAATCATGCTTGGGGAGGGTGGATTAGTAAGTGAGACTCCTGAACCATCCAACATCATTGCTGTCCAACCAGGTGATGTTGTGGGATACTACACATTAGCAGGGAATGGAAATGGTGGGATACAACTGGACCGTTCTAATTCTGATGACATTGTGTGGTACCATAAACAAAATGTAAGCAATTGTGCATCAGATAACTGTCCTAATCCAGGAACACAGCCTGAGGTGATGCTGATATCCTCAACCAATGCTGCACCAGTATTATCAGTTAGTATAGGTAAGTGGGTAATGCAGAATAATGCCAGAATACAAGCAATGAGTGATTATATAGAGATAAGAAGTTCCAAAGTTAAAATATAACGAAATAATTGTTTTTTGTTTTCTTCCAGATTCTTGTAAGTCTTGGCCTGAATACATACAACCTTCAGACAGCATATCCACATCCATTACATTGACTACTAGCACAGCCAATTTTATACTTATTTGTCCTACTGTCAGTGTTAACACTGAAAATGTTAACACTGTAAGTGCTAACACTGTAAGTGCTAACACTGTAAGTGCTAACACTGTAAGTGCTACCACTGCCAATGTTGTCACAATGGCTACTGCTGGTGCAGCTGCATCTGCATTGAGTACTTCTGTAATTAGCATTATTGCTGCTATATCTTTCCTGTTCCTGCTCACTTTGGTTAGCACGCTATTCCTAGCTATCGCTCTAGTTAGGGTTAAACACAAGAAACGAAGAGATTTTCCAGATGCATCCTCACTGGAGGATATTGATGGCTACATGACTGCTTCTGATGTAATCTATGAAAACGTAATGAATCTGGGACCAACTCAACACGACACTATGTCTACAGAGGTGAACGAGGCCTACATGACCAATTCTCCTACCAAGGAGAGCTGCTCAAGCACTGTTACTGACAAGGATTCTAATGTGGTAAATTAAAGGATACTAACACTAGTAGAATCAATAGACACTGCCTGTATTTAATTACTGTGTATCCAGTAATTATATGTTGAGAAGCTAACTTTTAACTATCTAAAAGTCATTCTTTCTCTTTTTCTGTAATAGACGGAAGAGCAGCATTACTATAGTGTGATTGGCCCGAGAAGCAGCTGTACAAGTTCAGATATGAAATTTGATCCAACTGTAGGAAGATTAATAAAGTGAACTTAACTTTACTAACTGTGTTGATACATCATCATCATGTCAATATTACGTATGGAGCTGTTATGCATATCATTTTTATATTGTCTACTTCGCTTGTTATTTTAACAAAAGAATTGTTTCATCATGAAATTTTAAGGCTACTGAAGCTTATCATTAGTTCATAAAAATGTATTGTGTGTGATGATGACTCATGGCTGGATATAAGCTTATAAGATACATTTACACATTCAGTTCTTATTGCCATAATCTGCTACATGTTTCCTTATGCACTGCCTGTAGTATAAATTATAATTGATCAATCAGTGTAATGCATTCAAATAGTATCCCATCTCCTACACCATAATCTTGATGTTGGTACTGCATATCATTATACCAGATGTGCACTTCCAAAACAATTTTTAACAATATGTTCAGCAGAAAAAATATGTGTAATTCAATGTGCATCCCTCTATCAATCATTTCTAATCCACACAATTAGCTAGTAGTTTTTCCCCCTTGCCACTCAATAGGTTTGTTTAAACAATTTCATTCAATACATCTATCCAATACTAAAGAGAGAAATGCCCATCTGTCAGTCTGGAAAAGCACTCTCCCCTCCAAATAAATTGAGCTACTACCACAAAATTGTTATGGTGAAAACCTATGGGTATTATGCAGGTTATAGGCAATATTACATAATAGTCTCAATGTCTGTTAGAGAGCTATCTCCAGCCACAGAAGTCGGCATGGTGAGAAGTAGTCTGCTGGATGCCACTACTGGGGCTGTTTAGTAACATTTACTAACATATAACACTGCTAAGAAACCAACTAACTATAAAGAGCAGGCATAAATTTGTGAGGAGTTGAGAAATCTTTAATTTAGCAGGTCAAATCACGCCCTTTGTGGTAAAGAAAGAAGAGAAATCAGAGGGTGGGGGGGGGGGGGGGAAATAAGGAAAAATAGGGAAACCACCTACAAGATCTGCTGTCCCCAGGTGGTCACCCATCCAAGTACTGAGCAGGCCCAACTGCTTCACTTCAGTAAGTGAACAAAAAATATAGCTTAACCCCAAAATTGTCTGCAGATTTGAGCAGCTGTGAGGTGGTCACCCATCCAAGTACTGGGCAGGTCTAACAGTGCTTAACTTCAGTAAGTAATTTCAATTGAAATCACCCCAAAATTGTCTGCAGATTTTAGCAACTGTGGATTCTAAATGCATTTTGGTGGGATTTTTGCAAACGATAGTCAAATCGTATCAGATTTGAATAAAATATAACAATGTAGTTGCTTCCTTTCAAAAGAAGTGGTTTCCTATCCTCTGTACTCACCATATTCATTGAATTTTAGACTAATGAGCTTAGTGAGCTATTTTTTCTAGTATTGAAAAAAAACACACTCAAGGTTTTATCAATCTACCTGTGTATACCCCTATGCAGCTTACAAACTGTCAAATCCATAGATCTTGAGACCTGAGAATAGGTATTCGTATAAAACTTCACCAGGGAGTAACCTGGAGTATGTCAGAATCTCAGGGGAAGAGAGAATTCAGAAGCATCAAGACCAAAAAACAACAACTGGGTTTATATATGTTTAAGTTAACTTTCTTCAATGCATGAGTTAACCTGAAGTAGTTTTACAAACCACTAATGTAATCTGAATAACACACCAAAAAAATGCAAGTAAATTCTAAAGGATACTAATTATGGATTGAACCACTTTCATTAAAAAGGTACATTCAAAGCTCTGTTTAGCTTAATTATCAGGTCACTTTGTTTATGTTACTTCCTTTATTACTACTATGCTTATTCACCAAAAAAAAAAAAAAAAAAAAAAAAAAAAAAAAAACTCAAGTAAGTTAGAAAATTATCAAGCTACCAGAGTTAGAAAAGTAAAGACATTTAGAGAAATATATGCTACAATACTAAGATCCAAGAGGTATATTCATAATTCAGGTTAAGGTAGGTGAACTAACTTTGTTTATTTCATTCCAAAGCACACACTCAAACATAATGCAAACTTATGAATCCTACTATTTAGCATTACACCATGCACCCAAAACATTCTAATCCCTCTCAAATGCAACAGTCTCCACTCATTGTTGGTGATCCACTTTTTCAGTATTTCACAATAATCTCAAAGCATTCTGGCCCTTCTCAAAATAGTGGGCAACCTAGTTGCATGGCTACTTATGAGCTTCTGCTATTTGAATGATGCCACAAGGTCTACAAATGGAGATTTTAGCAGCTGTAATCATGTTTCATGTTGATATTAGCACTGGGGGAATTGGGGAATACCGATGGCTCCAGTAACAATTAAAAGCATACACCATTATTGTTTCTTAATTCAACTATTTCAATAATATTTTTCCTTCATCTTTCTAGATATCATGTAAATTGAAGTGTTAAAGTTAACCTGCCAACAAAACAAAATTAGAAACAAGACCACTAAGGAAACAGGAGCAGAACAAGGTTGTATCGTTTCACTGTGAATCTTGTATACTTGAACCAAACAAGAATGTGAAGACCCTCCAAATCTTATCATTTTTTTATGATTTACCAGTTTATGAATGGATCAGCCAGTGCTATGCTGACCTCAAAAGACACTTGAGGTTATTCTGTTATTGGATGTGGCCAAATATTGCTTCATTTCTTGTATTGTTTCAACCATCATTGTTATACTAATCTACTGAGGATATACCACATGCAGAAAAAATACTTAGTCATTTCTTTGAAACTGTTGCAAAATATGAAAGTTCACCTGTGGATCTAGAGAGGGGGATGAGGGTTGCAATATCCTCCTTTTGGGGCATTTCTGAAGTAAATATTATGAATGCACCTCCAGATATTAGTGTCCTTTTGAACTTACCTGGGTTATAAACCTTTGCTGAGCTAGGGCTAGTGCTAGGGCTCCATTGATAGTGGGGAGTGGGTTCAAGGTAGGGGCATTGCCCCATTTTTAAAGTAAAATTATGAATTCGCCTAGTAATTAGTGTTTTAGTTAACTCAACCTCCTCTAGAATGTCCTTTTAAATACAACTTTGTGGTTCTGATGAATAGGAACATCTACTTTTCTTTTAATGGCCCTAGCCCTAGCAAAAACACATTTTCCACAAACTGGGCCAGTGGTCCAGTGAGCAGCCCCTGAAAATTTCAGGGCGATTGGTCCAGGGAGAAAATGCAATATAGACAGACAGACAGGCTGGCAGGCAGGCAGGCAGGCAGGTAGGCAGGCAGGCTGGCAGGCAGGCAGGCAGACAAACAGACAGACAGATGGGGGGAACACACTACATGAATTATAGTAAGATATGAGACTCTGTAGTGAATAATGGTTATCTATTTAGGATACCTTAAAGTCCAATTCACTACTTGGCTTCATTTATTTCCAACTCACTATGTTTGGAAGCAACTACCAATGCTGCTTGTTACAGTTGCCATGCAATTTCAGTCCAGTACATTGACTGGTTACCATATAAAATTAATTGAGATCACCTGGTTGAGTAAACTTGACCAAATTAGAAGCCACATGTATGATCAAAGAAGAAGATGAGAATAAATACTCCTACCAAGCATATAGCAAGAAGCAAAGAATTAATAACAATCAAAAAACAAATATTTTATTAATTAGTGGTCAGTTTTAGTATGAAATTTTAATTTTACACTATTGCACACCTCTGGCTACACACACTCAAAGGCAAATACTTCAGAAACAGTTTAAATACTGTAATAATATATAGTACAAGTTTGTCTCTGGCAAGTGTGCAGAAAATTTTATAAAAAAGAAATTGAATATACATTTTCTAATTAGCATTTTTCTTATGAAAATCTGAGAACTCTTAAATGTTTACTAATCTCCTAAATTCAGTTGTTTGTACCTTGTCAGAAAAATCATCCATCTAGTGTACACACCTCCCCCCCCCCCCCCCCCCCCCACCACCACCACTCCATACAAAAACAAAAACCAAAAAAAACAACAAAAAAAAAAAGACAAGATATTTAGCTGCTATACTGTGAAGACCACAAGTCCAATAGCCCTTTAACAATTTAAATCAGTTGTACTATATTCGACTTCAAAAAAAAAAAAAATAGGATGTAATAAAACAAGACTGCATTAAATTTTTAAAAAGTAAGGACACACTACACCACACAAATGGAACAAGATGTTTATTTAGTGATACCTTCCTTTTATTTTCTTCTTGATTTTTATTTCATGATGAACTTTCTCTATCCTTTTGTTATTCTTTAACAATTATAATTCTTGGTAATTAGAATTAGAATTCTTGGTAATTAGAATTATTTCCAACACTCATGATGTAAGCCACTTTGGTTTAATTTATACCAATGATCTTGCTTCTGGGAAATATTACTGGCCTAGTTTATACAATGATATTTCTACCAATGTAATATAGGCATTATAAACCAGCTGCTTTTAATAGTTTTGTTTTATTTATGGTAGGGTAATTGTTTTATTCTAAATTCAAATTTCCATGTTAAAATGTTATCAATATCAACACAACAATAAGAAGTTGATCCTAAAAAAAAAAGCAGGTCCACTTATCCTATTCCTTTTTCTAGTAGGAATGGACTTTGTTGGGCCTCTGTTGAGACATTAAGTAAGAATGAATTAATTATTAACACTCAGACCATTTCTCTAAATGGTGGCATGTGGAGAACTATAGTTGGCTAACCAATGTGTTGCAGACGACTCATCATTTTCATTAATCTTGAGCCACTGACAATGGTCCTCAAACTATATCAGAGGACTTTGAAATGTTTATGACAAGTTGTTTTTTTTAATTCTTAAAAAAAAAAAAACCTTTTGGCCAGACCATTACTGGAGGGGTTGCATAGTGGGATCTTCACATGCATGATTCTATTTATCTTCATAAACAAAGTCCTCTGATATAATTTGAAAACCATTGTCAGTTACAATTTGCTTGATCCATAGGCAGCGAATATTGTACCTTAAACCTCTTGAACTTTGATGGTAGTGGAGCACTTCAGGCCATTTAGAATAGACATCGACAGCAACTAAAAACATGACCCTAGAAACAGCCCCTGGCAAAATCCAAATTAACTCTGTGCTAGGCACCTGGTGGCCAGCCCCAGTGTAATGTAGTTGTGCCATAGGTGGAGTATGCTTGACAGCTTGACAGGATACAAAAGATTTTGCTAACATTCCACATCTTTGTTCAGTCATAAGATATATGTGGTGACTGGGACTGAACAAAGATGTGAATATTTTAGCAAATCTACTACTGATAGCACATATACCTTCCTTATCAGCCCTATAACCCAAATATTTAACACTTTGTTGCATAAACTCATGTTTTCTTAGATAGATATGAATTCCATGCTGACAGATACATTCTAGGAACTTCTCCAAACTAAGAAAATGAACCTCTTCCCATAGTGGGTGTTAATAGTAACAAATTTTGGAAATCTTCATCAAATAAGAACTGATTATAAACATAGGAAGGTCATGGGTGGGAAAGGTTGTACCACCAGCCAATTTGACAAAGATTTTTCAAGATGAGGCAAAGGGAATTGATCCTCATTCATCAAACTGTTCACTATTACTTTGAAATCTCCACATATCCTGACTCGGCTTCTACATTTTTCTTTCTCTTTTTCCTTTCTTTCATTTTTTTTTTTTTTTTTTTTTTTTTTTTTTTTTTTTTTTTTTTTTTGTTCTTGAACAGAAATGATTGGTGCAGTCCATTCATTACTAATAACCTTTTGAAATATTTTGGTTCACTCCAACCTCTTCTGGGCTGGCATTTTATTGGTGTTCTGGTCTGTCCACATGGAAAGGTTTCAGCAGACAAGCATAAAGTTGCAGTGCACAAATACAGTCATTGTATAATTATGTCACCAGTTTAACAGATGCTTATGAGGACTTGGAGGAAAAAAGGGAAGATCAAAAATGGTCTTGAGAATGAACCAGTGTACAGAGAAGATACACAAAGAAAGAAATAATGCAGTGTGAAGCTCAGACAAAATGATGGTAATTCTGAAAAAAAAATTTCAGGGAGGGAGAATTTTAGGGTCAGTGTTCTTCATATGATCAATCATTTCTTAACAGCATTTCATAAAAGGCTGGAAGAATATGATGCAGTTTCTAGATGATTGGGCTTCCTTTCAAAAATGCCCATGGTAAACACTGACCAACTGAGTGATGTGGCAGAGAGGCTGATGAAACCTACCCAAAAAACCTCAATACCAGCTTTTCTGAGGAAATAGTTCATTTCTAAGAGTCCATGAATGAATATGAATCGGATGTTTGTCTAAGACAAAATGGTGAGAATAAATGGACCTTTAATGTATTAAGAGTGCTTCAAGCCATTGTTAACAATGAAATGTAGGATACTTTTTCCAAACAAGTACATCTTCTTATGCATTTATTAGTCACTTTTTGTCACAAGTTGATCACAGTGATCAAGTTTGTCACAAGTTGATCCTCTGAGAGATGAAAAGCTCAACCATTTGGCATTAATGCATAAAGAATCGTTTCTGCAGAGGAAATTAACTTTAACAATGTTCTGGATCAGTTTGTTGAAAGATAAATGATAAAAATGTTTAAGTAGCTAGAAAGATATCTAGGAATATATGTTTAACAATACTATACATTACCAGTATTTTGTATTTCTTTGCTATGCAAATTTAAGGTTGTCTAATAAGATGATATTACAATGTAACCTCCCTAAACGGACTCTCTGAAATAGGGACAACTTCTATACAATGGACAAACAGTGAGGCACTGATTGATTCCCTACAAAAGCTAATAGATCAGTACCTCTGAAAGTGGACTCTCCTAACTCTGAACAATGGACAAAAGCTGGGGCAGCTTCCAATAAATTCATTGAAAATAGACCTCACAGAAGGGACAAAAGCCACATCCCCAGAGTTAGGTGAATGATTCCGAAAGTTTCTCCACCAGTTCCGTTTGCATCTCAATTTAGGATTTAGTCCCTACAGCTGTAGGTATATTGTTTCCAGGCAAAAACCAGCAATTAAAGATTCCTTGTTGATCTCTCTGTGCATAAACAACACAGCAATTGTTATTATTTCAACAACAAAAAAAACAACAAAAAAAAAGGGCATGCCAGTTGAGTCTTGAAACAGAGCATGAACCCTCAATTAGTAAGTTCCTAATTCTTCATTCCTAATTACTGCCTTTGTTACTTTTCCCCTCTTCCCCCTTTCCATTATTGCAAAAGATATAATCCTGGTATATACTCCATGAAGTAGTAAGTAGATCTAATTAGCTGTAGTAACATGAGAGATTACTACTATGACATTAATAGATATTTAGTGGTCTATTTGGAGCAGACCTCTGATCCTCTCTACAAAGGACAGATGAGTGAGTCCCAACAAGTGTGCTAGTTGGAGGTTCCAGTGTACTTTATACCTTTAGCTTTATTTCAGTTCATTTTTTCCTCCAAATTACAGAACTTTGAATCTAAAAATATCAAAATGCTCAGCAGTGACATAATGTCACCCAGCAGATTTCATAAAGTTAAGGTCATAAGGTACAGATTATGCAACAAAAAAAATGCATATGCTTCAAAACGAGGTTCCACAAAAATATAGTGTTTGGCCGCTGAACTATTTCTGTTTTTGTCCAATGGTCAGGATGCCTCCAAAATCTGTCTCAAACTAATTAAGGAAAAATGGCTTTCCAAATATATTATAGGAGAGAGAAATATTCAAGTTTAACCAAGGGGATAACTGCTACTGCAATGCTTGCGAAATCATATTCATGCAACAACAAAAAGTCTAAATTACAACATGCTAAGACAGAGAAACATCAGAAAGATGGCCAGCACAAAGGGAAAAGAAAAGCTACTCGAACTTATCTCGATGGTCTTATTGCTAACAAGAAATCAAAGCAATCCTTATTTGAGAAAGAAATGCAAGGCCCTTCTGGTAGCAGATATTCCAATGAGCAAAGTTGAAAATCAACCCAGAAAAGATTTCTAGAAAAATACTGTGCCCTTTCTGTCCCATTTGAATCTTCTCTAAGAAAACATCATTTGACTGGCTTCTATGAAGAATGCATCACAAATATCAGAGAAAAAATGCATAAAGCACTTGTGTGGATTTCTGTTGATGAGGCTACTGACACTCAGGGCCAATTGTTGCAAAAATCTTAATTGAAAAATTAGGCAGGGAGTTCCATGCACCCTACCTGGTCCCAGTTGAATTTCTTGAGAAGACAGATTCTGGCACTATTACTCTTCTAATTAATGAGTTTCTCATATTTCTTTGGCCTGACTTTGATTCAACACTGCTGAAAGTACTTGTTTGTGATACTTGCATACATGCTGAAAGTAGGAGGAGATCTCAAGGTATTGTTGCCATCATTGGTCCATTTAACTTGTTGCCCATTGAAGTTCACCAAGTCAGTACTAGCTAAGCCCACCCTTGGTATGCACTTTCATTTGAAGAACAGCTGTGATTTTGTCTGATCAAGCACAGAATTGCTTCCTTCCCCTTTCCCTTCCCCCTCCCCTCATCCCCCCATCCCCTCCCCAAACCTCAGAATATCTGGCTGCATGACCACACAATGTCTTCTCCCAACCTCCTGATTCAATAACAAAGATATATGAATATAAATAAAGAAATAACCTAAATGTGTACTGAGATGTTAACAGGTGTAGACCAATTCCTAATAACATTTTAACCTTGGGTACAAATGTTTCACACAAAATTAAAGTAAATACTCCTTTATGTGGTCACTAATTTGAATTACAACTTTAACAAGTAATATGCCTCAAAACAGAGGGACCTTCAGCAATTGGCCAATGAAAGCTGCAATTTCTTCATATAAATTTACAACAGAAAAGGTAACAGCTGCATCAGTTTCAGCTGGAACTTCTATGATAGCAAAGTTTACTTCCTGAGAGGTAAGGACCTAAAATAAATTTGTGTCAAAATATATAATAAACGTTCATCATGACAAGATGGGAACATAAAATAATTTTAAGTTGCTAATCTACCAAAGCCTCAAGAAAGCTAGACTCCTACAAAAGTCAAAGTATGTTCACCATGTATTATTAAGAAGAGCATCTGAATTTATATACATCTTTGGATTACCTTTTTTAGTACAACTATCTGTTTACAAGCCAGTAAAAAAAAAGAAGAAAGAACCCACCAAAGAATGTCTTGCATTCATCATATGTTTTAGATAAGTGTGCTCCACACAGATAAGTGAATGTGTAGATTTGCTCAGCTAGATAACTTACTTAGTATAATCTATGTGTGAAGATTCCATATCTTTTTCACATGGTAAACATTTTTTACCTGAAAAGATGCACTTTAAAATGAAAGCATTTTTGTGGTTTGTTTCCCTCTAGTAATAATTACTCCCTAGGAAGTCACTGTGTTGTGTGAAATACTCTGTATACATGATATATGAGCAGTTGCCCTTAATTGTAGACTTTGGTGTGTAATTTATATCCCTCCCATATAAAGCCTGCCTATACTCATTTACTTTCAAAGTTGTAACACTTATATCATTCTATCTTTACTAAAACCAGAAATTTGCTAGTAATAATGGAACAGAGAAGATATTTGAGGAATCTTCAAACTATTCTTTTAGTTTTACAACTAGCTTTGTTGGGTAAGTCTTAGCTTGCTGTGGTTACTGTATTATTTCATGTCAGCTAAATATTCAGTTTCAGCACAGGAATGTCTGCTGGCAGCTAATGGAAAACCAATTCCATTCAGAGATAATAATACTTCTCCTCAACTGCCCAGCAACACTCAAGCTATTATTACCAGCTACAAGTTTGGATGCTGTGGCAGGATCACTGAATGGCAGACTTATGTCCAGCCTGGAGGTAGGGGACTGCAATACAGTATATCCTTTCAAGTGTGGAGGAAGTCATCAGCAATGGATGATAATGGATGCTATAGTATGGTGGGAGAGAATAGATTCCCCAGAATCACGCTTGGGGAGAGTGGATTTGTAAGTGAGACTCCTGAACCATCCAACATCATTGCTGTCCAACCAGGTGATGTTGTGGGATACTACACATTAGCAGGGAATGGAAATGGTGGGATACAACTGGACCATTCTAATTCTGATGACATTGTGTGGTACCACAAAGAATCTTTTAGTGGCTGTGGATCAGATGATTGTCCTTATCCAGGAATGCAGCCTAATGTAAAACTGATATCCTCGACTAATGCTGCACCAGTGTTGTCAGTTCGTATAGGTATGTAGGGCATGCAGAATAATACTAGATTGCAGTAATTATTTATATATAGAGATAAGGAGTTCCAAAATTTAAATAATAACTGAGTTGATTTTATGCTGTTTCTTCATGCAGATCCTTCGAAGTCTAGCCCTGAATCCATGCAACTTTGCGACAGCACATCTGCACCACTTGCACAAATGACTAGCATTGCTCATTTTATACATATTTGTCCTACTACAAGTGCTACCACTGCCAATGTTGTCACAACTACTGCTGGTGCAGCTGCATTGAGTACTTCTGTAATTGGTATCATTGCTGCTGTATCTTTCCTGTTCCTGCTCACTTTGGTTAGCACGCTAGTCCTAGCTATCGCTCTAGTTAAGGTTAAACACAGGAGACAAAGAGGTTTTCCAGATGCATCCTCACTGGAGGATAATGATGGCTACATGACTACTTCTGATGTAATATATGAAAATGGAATGAATTTGGGACCAACTCAACATGATGCTATGTCTACACAGGTAAATGAGGCCTACATGACCAATTCTCCTACCGAGGAGAGCTGCTCAAGCACTGTTACTGACAAGGATTCTAATATGGTAAATGAAAAGATACTAATATTTAATATACATAGATTATGTCCAAGTAGAATTAATGGACACTTCAGACATAACTGTACTTAATTGTTGTCTGTCATTTATAAATTTTGTGGGTAGTGTTACATATTACTATTTTAAAATAGAGCTTTTTTTTAAAATTATTGCTATTTTCCATAATAGGCTGAACAGCATTACTACAGCGTGATTGGCCCAAGAAGCAGCTGTACAAGTTCTGATATGAAATTTGATCCAACTGTAGGAAGATTAGCAAAGTAAACTTCACTCTACTAAACATGTCACTGCATCACCACAATCAATATCACATGTGGAATTTCATGCATCTCACCAATATGACACTTTCTATTTTGGTTATCACATTAACAAAATTTTGTTCTATCATGAAATTTTAAGGTTCACTAAGGTCATCATCCATTCATAAAAGTATTGCGTATGTGGCTTCACAAGTCAATATCCTATAAACTAGTCAATGTACACCTGTTCTTACCCAGTCTGGGTCCCAGACCACGCCCCTTTATTCACAGCACTGGATGCATTGCATCACCAGCAAAGCAAATAAAATGGGTCTGGAGACTTGCCTGTGCATTCCATGTCCCTTCGCTGGAATGTCCGTGCAGCTAATTATGGACCACAATAGTTTTATGAAATTTTAAAACAACTACATCTACTTCCAACAATGTGAAATATTCGTAGATACTGACTGTTGCTAATGCCATCCCCCAGTACCTGGCACTATATATTTACCCAAAAAAACATAAGACTTCTTAACCAAATGAGTGGATGTGGCTTTTATGATTTCATTCCACAGATGCCTAGGGGACACAGAATGCATAGGCAAGTCACCAAACCCACTTTATTTGCGTGCTGAAGAGTGGACCGGAAAGGTTCCAAGAAGCTGAAGAACAATTTGAAGTCATATTCACTGTGGAGGACTGCCGATGCAGTACATCCAGTGCTGTGAATAAAGGAGTCTGGTACCGAGACTAGTTCTCACTGCTGTAATTTGATGAAAATTTTCCTCGTGCATTGCAGTACTGTAAATTTTAGTACATCAATCAGTGGAATACTTTAAAATATTTTTGTTACTTTCAACACCATATCTTGAAGTTGCTACTGCAGATTATTGCATCAGTTATGCACTTCAACAAAATCATTGGTAATGCTATCCTCAGCAGGAAAATGCATTCCATTCAAAAAGATAGCACTTCAATATCAAATCAATGGTCACCTCAGCGGAAATAGTAGTTGTGATTAATGAATGGAGAGGGTAAGGAGAATGGAATGTACACCACTTTGAAGTATATGAAAATGAAAGTTTCCCATATATTTAAAGGAGAATATTCAAATATACTTGGGGGTGGGGGGAGGGGGGGGGGAGGGGGGGGGAGTGGATCCAACTTGTGTATTCCAAATAATAGTGTCCAATCTCTTCTGAAGTGAGTTTTCCTTTTCTACACTATAACTTGTATAATATATACTTCTAAATATAATTTGCCTGTTCTCTCTCTATATATGTATTCTTTATCTCCTAAACTGCTTGGAAATTTTGTATATTTCTGGGTGGGACCCCTGGAACCGAAAGTTTACTGCCTATAAAAAAAATTTTCCACCACCACTCATGCCTGCCAAGACATTTTGAATGAAATTAACAATGGAGACAGCTAAAGTTCAGCTGGACAGTCCAGCTATTGGAAAACCTTAAGAAAAACTGTCTGTGAATTTTCACTGGTGGAAGAGGTTTTAGAAAGCCTAAATAACATGCTAGATAGAGTTCTACAAACTTTGAAACAAAGGACACACACGCACACACACACACACACACACACACACACACACACACACACACACACACACACACACACACACACACACACACACACACACACACACACACACACACATTCAGTTATATTCTGACCAAATACAGTGGCAGTGGCTAAGAAGTGTGCAAGTGTTTTAGGGAAAGCAGCTGAAGTTGTTGTCTGCTCTCTGGTAGAATTTAAAAAGTCATCTGGAAAAATATTGAAAAGGAGAAACCCCAAAATAATAGATCCTATAAACATCACTGTCAATATTAAGTCAATGGATCATTAGCACTGGAGAAGCCCACACATCTTCATTCCCCATCAGTTGACAAAAAAATTTTTTAACTTCTCAGAGGTTTTGAGATGAGGGAACACTGTGGATAGTGACCCATCCCACAAATAAATTTATTATGATATCAGTGAGGGAACAATCCCATCCAACACATAAATTAGACCAACAGTTAGGCCTTATTGGGAAGGGGGGAAATAACCATCATATGTAGTAGCTAGGACTGGAGATATTAGAAAATCGAGGGAAAATAGCCTAGAGGCAGAACATCACCAACAAGCACTACTACAATGGAGACATTAAAACAGATGTAACAAGGCAAGAAACCAACTACCCATGACAGGGGATGCTACACAAGTGCTGAGGGAACTCATTAGTGGATGTTAATTAACCAACAAATGCTACTACTCTCAAGCAGAACTTGAAACCCATCCAATGCAATTTTCGAGGAGGTGGGAGTAAATCCTCAGAATAGTCACATACATGATGCAAAAAGGATTGAAATAAATTCAAATTTGTGCTCTGTGTGTGTGTGTGTGTGTGTGCGTGTGTGTGTGTGTGTGTGCGTGTGTGTGTGTGTGTGTGCGTGTGTGTGTGTGTGTGTGTGTGTGTGTGTGTGTTGCGTACATGAGTGTGTGCCTGTGTTCGTGTGTGTGTGTGTGTGTTTGTGTGTGTGTGTGTACTTCTGGTGGCTTTATATATGTGGGGTTCCCTTGGTTAGCCCATAAACACAACATATTTAATTAGCTGCTGATTTGTTCTGGTAAACTGTAAAAAAAAAAAGAAGTATTTTAAACAAAATTGTAAACCAATTTAGCCCTTTCAAGAGAAAAAAAAATTTAAGGAATGAGGGATTTGGTTTCGATGGACTGGCTTTATCTGCTAAGAAAATATGCCTAAAGGGACATTCAACATATCATCTGAAATTCTACATCAAATCAAGATAATTGCAACGTGGAAATGGGGAAGGTTACAGCTATTTCAAATACAATTTAATTTTCATGGTTTGACCAGAATTCACCCCTTGGTATTGGAATAGTGTGTTTGTCTCTCTGTCTGTGCCATTGTTTGATAGTATCAAATGCATCACACTGTGATGATGGTTGGAGGACTGAAAGAATTTGCATTAAATCTTGTCAGATCAACTTTTGGCTCGACTTTGGTTATGGTTTGGCTATACCAGTTCACTGCACAGGGGAACTCAAGAAGGATGATTCATCCATCATCATCACTTCCAATAATACTTTAACTTTTATGGGAGACTCCACTTAATAATCATTGTTGATTTATCTTACTGTAGTTCTCAGTTTGTTTGTTTCTTTGTTTGTTCAGTTTGTTTATTTGTCCTCTATATCCTCCCAGACACTAGGGCCTACATGGCCCAAACTCTGGTGGATTGATAGAGGTCAATTCAGTAAGATGTTTTGTTGTCTTTGTCCATAGGAAGAGTACTTTACTAGTGCTTTAATTCACTTAATTATGCTCAATAAAATTTTTCTATAATTTTAATTTAGTGCCAGACATCATATTATAATAATAATTGACATCATTCATCCAAGCTGCAGATGACCAGTTTGGAAGTGTCTCTCCCATCATTCCAAACATCAACAATTCAATACACAGCATCAGATTTTGCAGGTAAACTGTTGATTCACTTTTTAGGTTTGTAATAATTATTAGATTAGTACTAACATCAATATCCATAGCTGATGGATCCATGGTCTTCACTTTAAATGGCGGCTGGTACCCTGTGGCCTTAAAAGCATTTAATGATTGATTCATGATCTATTTGACTCATGTGATTGACTTTGCACTCACCCCTTGTGATTGAGCTTTTGTTCTTATTTCCTTTATGTATCCACCTTCATCCTTTGTGTATTCACTCATGTATATAGATAATGTACCTGCCTACATTTTAATTGTCAGTTGATCATCAATTCTCGAGTTGTTTAATTGTGCTGCTATTTGAAATAAAGATTTAAAGACTCTATTGGTTCAACTTGGTCTGACATATAAACGTGTGCAATCCCTAAGATATTTTATGGAGTTATCGAAAGCTATTTTGGATACATGGCCATAGGTAGATACAAAATTCACTGGCATCATCAAATGCAACCAATTATAGACATCCACACGGCCCTATTGATGCTGGCACTGTGCTATGTGCTCCAACACAATCACCTGTATTAGCCCAGTGCCTGTAGTGGTTATAGGTGATGATTACTTTGAATCATGAATTAAAATTAGTTCAGATCAGCTGCTGCACTGACCTTACTAAATTAGCAGCCATAGGCAAGATCAAAGAACAAGATCAGAGCAAGTGTTCCTGCCAAGAAGGAAACTAAGAATTAATAACCATCACAAAATAAATATAGCTACAGAATTAGTGGTCAGTTTTGGTTTATATTTCTTAACTTTGCTCATCTGCACATTTGGCATGAAAGACTATTGCCAGAATTACTTCAGAAATATTTGAACTACTACAAGAGTAGCACAAATATCTCTGGCAAGACTTGCAGAAAACAGTCTGCACTGTAAACTGACAAATTCATTTTTCTTAAGCATTTTATTTTAAAAAATCGAAAAACTTGTAATATTATCCACCGCCCTCCCCCCCCCCAAGACAGGGTTGATTGCCCATGTCAGAGAAATCATCTTCCTGTATTCACATTCCTTTTCTGCTATTTGTGGAAGTCTAATACTGATGATCTGTAGCTGTTCCCCCCCCCCCCCCCAATCCCACTATAGCACATTGGGATGCTGAACCTTATGGCACACAGAGAACACTATCAGCACAGAACATAATCTCTTCCCAAGAAGTTTGACAGGCGACCGCTGATGGAAGACATCACATGCCAAGATGTCAGATTGGAGGGTGAGGTTTTAATGAACCTAGCCTGTTGCTCTCCATATGATCAGACAGAAACCACAAAGATGTTTGCTACAACTGGAGGAAGATGTTAATAGCTTCACTGTTACACAGAAACAATAATGGAGTCCACATCCCTCCAGTAAACACCACCACAGCACCCCAGGGATATAAATAGAAAGGAAAGTGATAATGGTGGATTATATAACATCTATAGCAAGAACAGTCAATAGAACAGTCCATGAAAGGATAACAATGAACAGAAGATTGGTCATCATTAGTCAAAACCTTTAATGTGTAGAGGGTCCACAGTGTGGAGGATCACAGCATGAACTTGTCCAGCTCCACCGGCTTCTTCACCCAACAGGAGGCCCAGTGTTTTTTCAAGTGCTTGTTCAGCATCTCCTTAGCGGCCTGATAGTCCAGGGCTAAACTCTTCACCTGCCGATAGGTACAGTGCCTACGCACATGATGGGACCTCACACTGGGACAAGCGTCACCAGACGAGGAACTTGGCTTGGCAAAGGTTGGACAGTCGTCTTCATCCCAATTCCCAACTCTGTCTATGGTGATGTATTCAGGCAATTCTCCTGTGCCCATGCCCTTCAGAGCACTGACAGGCAGTATTTTCTCAGCCACTATCAGAGAGTTCAGTTCTTTGCTCCCAATAGCATCCCACAGACCCACAAACAGCTCGAAGAAGGATTGCTTGCAGAGACGGGACGGCACCAGCTCTGTAAGCTTCCCAGTCTGTGAGCGAATGACCTCGACCTTGCTGTCTCCCCATGCCCAGTTGAGGGACACACTGGGTGACTTCACAGCCGCACGAGCAGGAGAGCTAGTGACGCCGTGCATGAGAGGGTAGTTGGGCGTGTACATCGGAGGGAGGTCAGTGATCCCTGATACCCTGGAGTAGATGGCACGAGTGAGGTGGTGTTCATTAAATAGAGATCCTACAATGACGGACTTGAAGTAAATGGGCTCTATATAGAGAGAGAGGAGAGCTCCCTGCACACCGAGGATATTCCAGCGAGCAATCTTGTCGCTGCATGACATGGTCAGTAGCCGGCCCCCAGCCAAGATGGCATCCCAGGTCTGCACCTGCATGGTACAGAAGGATCACAAAATAGGATCATGTTCACAGCTGGAGTTGGGGGTCAAAGGTGTGTGATGGACAACCGTGAAATGACGTGTTACAGTTGAAGTGATTGTGCCCAAACATGTCACACGTACAGGATCAACACACAACACCACACACCACTAGAGAGCATGGCAGGAAACAGTGACCACTTCCTACAACATTTACAAGCCACAATAGACTTATATGAGCCCACAAAGTAGAACAAAAGCTGCACTTGTTTAGGCTAATGCATTACACATACACTTAGTGTGTCACCATGACAACATGCTTTGTTTATACTCACATTAGGATGACCTGTGCACACACATGCAGCAGCATCCTGTTCATGTATTTGGCATCACCCAGTAAACATCAAATTCTTTGCCAGCTGATCAAAAGTGAATTACCAACCATGAGCAAGGATCACACAGTAACACTAACACTGCATCACACAAGTGATTGACACCATCAGGAAGCAGCACTGGACCTATCCCATGGTGGTAGCGCACTGCTGCCAGCGAATACACGTGTTGATCAAATTAGTCTAAAAAGAGACTAAAATATTCTCTACAAAACCCATGACTACATCAGGTACTAGACTGGCTATCTACATAAGAACAGCCTCAGGGCCAGCACCACACACACCTCTGTGGGGCAGAGCTGCTGACTGCTCAATATTTCATAACGAAACAGATCATTTAGTGTGCTAGATGCTCTATTTCAAAATCCTTTGGACAAATTCCATCAAAACAACTCTGTACACCAATTTTACTTTGTCGGTATAAATCACACTGTGGCACACACTGTGGCACACTCTGTGGCACACTCTGTGGCACACACTGTGGCACACTCTGTGGCACACACTGTGACACACACTCTGGCACACTCTGTGACACACACTCTGGCACACTCTGTGGCACACACTGTGGCACACTCTGTGACACACACTCCGGCACACACTCCAGCACACACTCTGGCACACTCTGTGGCACACACTGTGGCACACACTGTGGCACACTCTGTGACACACACTCCGGCACACACTCTGTGGCACACTCTGTGGCACACTCTGTGGCACACTCTGTGACACACACTCCGGCACACACTCTGTGGCACACTCTGTGGCACACACTGTGGCACACTCTGTGACACACACTCCGGCACACACTCCAGCACACACTCTGGCACACTCTGTGGCACACACTGTGGCACACACTGTGGCACACTCTGTGACACACACTCCGGCACACACTCTGTGGCACACTCTGTGGCACACTCTGTGGCACACTCTGTGACACACACTCCGGCACACACTCTGTGGCACACTCTGTGGCACACTCTGTGGCACACTCTGTGGCACACTCTGTGGCACACACTCTGGCACACACTCCAGCACACACTCTGGCACACACTCCAGCACACACTCTGGCACACTCTGTGGCACACACTCCGGCACACACTCCAGCACACACTGTGGCACACACTCTGGCACACTCTGTGGCACACTCTGTGACACACACTCCGGCACACACTCCAGCACACACTCTGGCACACTCTGTGGCACACACTGTGGCACACTCTGTGGCACACTCTGTGGCACACACTCCGGCACACACTCTGGCACACTCTGTGGCACACACTCTGGCACACACTGTGGCACACTCTGTGGCACACACTCCGGCACACACTCCAGCACACACTCTGGCACACTCTGTGGCACACACTCTGGCACACTCTGTGGCACACACTGTGGCACACTCTGTGGCACACACTCCAGCACACACTCCGGCACACACTCTGGCACACTCTGTGGCACACACTCTGGCACACTCTGTGGCACACACTCTGGCACACACTCTGTGGCACACACTGTGGCACACTCTGTGGCACACACTCCGGCACACACTCCAGCACACACTCTGGCACACTCTGTGGCACACACTCTGGCACACTCTGTGGCACACACTGTGGCACACTCTGTGGCACACACTCCAGCACACACTCCGGCACACACTCTGGCACACTCTGTGGCACACACTCTGGCACACTCTGTGGCACACACTCTGGCACACACTCTGTGGCACACTCTGTGGCACACACTCCGGCACACACTCCAGCACACACTCTGGCACACTCTGTGGCACACACTCTGGCACACTCTGTGGCACACACTGTGGCACACTCTGTGGCACACACTCCGGCACACACTCCAGCACACACTCTGGCACACTCTGTGGCACACACTCTGGCACACACTCTGTGGCACACACTGTGGCACACTCTGTGGCACACTCTGTGGCACACACTCCGGCACACACTCCAGCACACACTCTGGCACACTCTGTGGCACACACTCTGGCACACTCTGTGGCACACTCTGTGGCACACACTCTGGCACACACTCTGTGGCACACACTCCGGCACACACTCTGGCACACACTGTGGCACACACTCCGGCACACACTCTGTGGCACACTCTGTGGCACACACTCCGGCACACACTCCGGTACACACTGTGGCACACTCAGATCAACCTTCTACTCACCAGATCAGTTGCAGGGACCGTCCCCTCCCCAGACTCAATCTTTACTCGAGTGATGCCACGCCCCTTCTTGTTGGGATGGACATCTTCAGCACATGCTTCTCCTTGTCTCCCCCTATCCTGAGGGGAGAAGACGCGGGCATCCCCACAGGGGGCTGTGCTGACGTACATGTGGAAGGATACCCCCGGCTTCAGCTTATACTTGCCAGAGTTAGCCCTCTCCAGCACAGAGGAGTCCGCCTGGCCGGCCACCACCAGGTTCAGCTGTGCATACAGGAATCGCATAAGGGAGCGACGTGCTACTACTTCAGCGTGTGTGTCGTTTACTGCAAGCCCAGAGTCACTCATGCAGTCACCTGCAATGCACTTGGTGCCTGTTCCCAAGGCAACCACCTCCCCGCCTACATCTGTGTGCTCCATCCCCTGACCACAGCTTCCCTTCATCATCACCACAGTAGCCAACACCTGGGCAACACACATCACATCACAGCAACATGTGTGTGTCCACACACATACGTGCACATACATACGTACGCACACACACATACACCATCATAATCAAGAAAGGAGAGGGAAAATTCCACAATATCAACTAAGCATTACTTGGGAAGGTGTACCATTGCCAGGTCAGCATATTTTATGCCCAATTAACCCTTTTTGGCATATTTTGAACACTCCAGCCTATTTCTTAAGGTTTAGCATGTGGTAGCATGTCTATAATTCTGACAATTATAGTGTGAAGGTCAGGAGACCACACCCATTGGATGGTCAGGTGTGGGTGGAGGGGGGGGACTCTTACCTTCTTGATGCTGTCCTCTGGGAGGTCTCTGATCTGAGGGGCCAGTTCAGCAAACAAGTCCTCACTGAGTGTCTGCATACGGTCAGCCAACATCCCAGATATGTCTGGACCTGTGGGGGGGGAGGAGGAAGGATCGGTATTCGACAATTCACACACTATACTCACAACACTTGCCTGGGTCTTGTCCTGCCTGGGTGGGTACAGAGTTGTCTCTGCTTCCATTCCCTTGACCCACCCCGTCCAGGTACATTAGAGCATTGTTGGCAGCGTCAACCTTGGCACTTTTCTTTGATGTCCCCTTACCAGTATAGTCCCAGCCATGCAGAGTTACGCATGCCTTAAACACCGGAGCATGTGGTGGACCTACAACATCTACACCAACACAACACACACACACAGAGCGAGTATCTTCAGGCAGCACTATCACTGAGCATGCATTGAGCATGTGCACACAGTCATTATTGAACATGTGCAGACAAGGTCATCACTGAGTATGTGCAGGCAGGGTCCTTACTGAGCATGTGCAGACTAGGTCATCACTGAGCATGCACACTCATGGGCATCATGAAATACAGTGTTCTGTGATATGACCCAGCTTCTTGTGCAAAGCAACAAAACATTAAGACAACAATCAATGGCCGAGGGGTGCAAATCAGTAAAAGGTGTGGTCTTAAACCTGACATACCATGGGATGAGTGAACACAAGCTTGTCTATCTAGCGCTCATCTCCCTACCACTGAAGGTGAAGACGGCCCCAGGATATTTGAGCAGGAGCTGACTGACCGGGTGCACACCTGAGAGGCCTGGGGTGGGAGGGGCCATGCGTGCCTTCTTCACCACAGAGATGACAGGAACTTGATCCAGCTCCCTCTTGTTGGCCCGAGGAGGGACTCCACTGCCAGGGATAGATGAGTCACCTTCAAGATGATAAAACATGGCATCATGATTATCTACCAAGATCTCCCCCCTCTCTCTCTCTCTCTCCGGTCAGTCTGTGTGGCTGACTGATTACACCACATCACACTTTGTAATAATCACTATATAGGCTGACCACCTACTACAGCTGATGTGAATATCGATCCATGCACACCCACCCACACACATCCACCCACCCACACACATCCACCCACCCACATCCACCCACCCACACACATCCACCCACACACATCCACCCACATCCATACACACATTCACCCATCCACATACACACACTAACCACTGGGATCAGAACAAACACACAAGTGCACCAACTTAAAACTCACCAGAAAATGGCAGCTGCTCACTCGCCAGGCTCGCCCCTGGTGTGGGTGTGGTCTCGGCCTGCAGCATGCTGCGAAGAGCAAGAGCGGCTGCCTGATGCCGGGCCAGTTTCTTGCTCTTGCCCGTGCCAATGTAATCCCGACCATGGACGCTCACACAAAATACAAAGGTCTTACTGTGGGGCGGCCCCATCTCCTCCACCAAACTGAAGGTGCAGTCCGGAGCCAAGATCTTCAGTCTGCTGGCAGGAGTGGAGTTGCTCTGTGCCGCCTGACCTACACCTGCAGCCACGAACATGACCACAGATGATTGTGTCGAGATGAACCTCTACCTTCCCCAGGGAAGAAGACATGCACAATGCCAAATACTAGCAAGGGGACTCATCCTCAGGGTCAACAGTCTCATGGATCAAAGTTTATTTGTTTCTTTCTTTATTTTTGTTTGTTTTTCACAATAAAATTGTACACAATTTTTTAATGGAATATTTCGGGATAAATGGCATTTTTCGTCCTCTTAACCCTAAAGCACTTGTGACTACAGTTGAATTGGTGGAGGTCCTCCCTCCACCCACCCCCACGGCCCTGAGCCTCTTCAGACTATGCGCCACACTCTCTCCACACATAGGATCTCTCTCTCAACACATATAGGATCTCTCTCTCCATACATAGGATCTCTCTCTCAACACATATAGGATCTCTCTCTCCACACATATAGGATCTCTCTCTCCACACATAGGATCTTTCTCTCTCTCAACACAGAGGATCTCTCTCTCCACACATATAGGATCTCTCTTTCCACACATAGGATCTCTCTCTCAACACATATAGGATCTCTCTCTCCACACATAGGATCTCTCTCTCCACACATAGGATCTCTCTCTCCACACAGGATCTCTCTCTCTCCACACATAGGATCTTTCTCTCCAGCGGACTGCAGACACACTACATAAGGGGTTGGGGGAGATGAACTAGTTTTCACTGGGCCAATGTCAACATTAAACTTTTCAGAAGCCACTCAAAACACTATTTCTAGCCATTGCACTTTTTTTATTCCTATAACAGCAGCTCCTAAATAGGCAAGAAAACATCACATGTGTGAGTGGGTGGCATGGCAACACAGACACATTGGCTGCCTAGTGCTGCAGAGTAGCCATCCTCAGACTTGGAGCCACACCCACTGAGAATATGCACTAATAATAGTTGATGGCGAAGCAGCATTCAATTGGACCTATTCAGATAAAATTTCAGCAAAGTATTTAGTGTGGTTTCAGGGTAGCATTTGGGCCAATAGCTACTCTTGGTTTAGTTCTGATGTAGACATGTGCTGATTAGTCATGGAACAATCACATGATGTGTTCAGCAGTGAGGGAAGAAACAGCCTCCACGTCTACTGCAGCCTTTTAAAAAAGTGATTAAATATAAGAGAAAAATAATAAAACTTTACATAAAAATACCACTGAACATTAAATTAACACAAATTTGACTAATAAAAGGGTGTGTTTAGGTTGGTTGAAGCACTGCCCTACTCTATTTAACTTGCTTTCTTGACAAGTCCAGACTATTATGTCTAGTACACCCACAGGAAGGGGCGTGGCCCCACCAACAATAATAGGACAACTAAAATCTTCTGATTTCATCCACATTTAAGAGACTTATCTCCTTAACACACACACACACACACACACACACACACACACACACACACACACACACACACACACACACACACACACACACACACACACACACACAGACAGACAGACAGACAGACAGACAGACAGACAGACAGACAGACAGACAGACAGACAGACAGACAGACAGACAGACAGACAGACAGACAGACAGACAGACAGACAGACAGACAGATAGACAACATAACTCTCTACTATAGGAATGACAGGGGACCCCCCCCCTAATACATCGCATTGGCCGCTGTATCTCACTCCTGAAAGAACATTTTACACCAAATTTTGCACTGATAAACTTTTGGGAAAAAAGATTGTCATATTAAAATTTTAACATCACACCTATCGCCAAAGCAGAAATATTTTTACTTTTTAAAAAAAAGGCACTTCCATCAGATTTCAGCATTAGTAACAAGGAGTAGACCTCTCTTTGAGTAAGAATTAGCTTGAAAATGCAGTAGATATTGACAGGATTGGCTCTGCCTTTCTATTCTCTCCCACATGATGAGCAGTGCAAGGCCATGGGCATTTGTCTTCAAGGGGTTAATTACATGCTTCAGAGGTCAACGTGAGTATCTTCAGTCATATTTACACTAAATGCTATGACTGGTAAAGGGTCTCTATATTGATAGGATCAATCAGGCTCAAATTTGGCATGTGGTTTCAAAGAAACAGGCTGAGTGTTATTGACTGCATGGGTGTGGTTTCATAATAGCCACACCCACAAGAAGTAGCTTGGCCTGCTAAAAAATTATTAAGAGGACCACTCAGGTTGATATTTGCATGTTGTTTCTCTATAACCAGGTGAGCATCATTAGCCAAATATGGATGTTGTAATTGGTGTGGGGATTTTTGTTATCACACTCACAAGAAGTTGTTTCGACTGCCAATAACTAATCAGAAGACCAATCGGGTTGAAATTTGGCGTGTACATTCCAATTAATTGGATGAGTGTTATTAACCATCTATGCATGTGTGAATGGGTGTGGCTTGTCATAGCCACACTAACAAGATTTAACGTAGGTGGGATACATTTCCTTTTTGAACAAACCATTACTGACTCTTGGGATCAAAAGGCCTTCACACCACCTCACATCTTCAATAAAAAAGGAGACAAACAAGTGAACACAAAAAAATTCATTCCAAATAAAAGGGGACGTATGAATGGAGGGACACGACCCTGTATCTGCATCAATCCCACTCCTCATGGGCATAGAAGAGACCAATTGGGGTTGATATAGGAACAGGGTTGACATAGGAACAGGGTTGACATAGGAACAGGGTTGACATAGGAACAGGGTTGACATAGGAACAGGGTTGACATAGGAACAGGGTTGACATAGGAACAGGGTTGACATAGGAACAGGGTTGACATAGGAACAGGGTTGACATAGGAACAGGGTTGACATAGGAACAGGGTTGACATAGGAACAGGGTTGACATAGGAACAGGGTTGACATAGGAACAGGGTTGACATAGGAACAAGGTCGCATCCCTCCATTCCTATGTCCCCTTTTATTTGGAATAATTTTTTTGTGCTCACTTGTATAAGATTACTACAAGTGATTTCCAAGATGACCCTTTACCTTCCACAGGAACAAGCCGCGCATTATAACTTAGCAGGAGACCTGAGCAAACATTCTTGGCCTCATCTTCCACTTGTGCTCCAGAGCCTCCTCCTCTAGTTGGTGTCAGACTTCTCAATTAGCTAGTGCACTAGCCCAGAGAGGAATTGGTACAGACAGTGATGGGCCTTCAGGAGCCACCAAGCCACCACTTGAGCTCTAAAGCACTTTGAAGGGCCATAGAATCCCTCCCGGCAAAGAAACACAGCAACCGTATGAAAGTGAAAACAGCCAACATGAAAGTTAACACAGCCAACATAAAGGTGAACACAGCCAACATGAAGGTGAACACAGCCAACATGAAGGTGAACACAGCCAACATGAAGGTGAACACAGCCAACATGAAGGTGAACACAGCCAACATAAAGGTGAACACAGCCAACATAAAGGTGAACACAGCCAATATGATGGTGAACCCAACATGAAGGTGAATGCAGGCCACCAAATTTGAATCTGAATTTGCAGATGCTCTAATTATTAGTTTCATAAACATTTTATGAAATTATTTTTGTAGTTTAGTCAACTCACGAAAATTATTTAGCAATGGAGAGAAAAATTTACAGTATTAAAAATTAGGCAGTAGAAAACCGACTGATATTAGTAGCCGAAAATTATGCCTTGAGCAAGGGTGGTGCCTTCCATAAACAGCTGGATAACACGCCCACCAAGCACCCCACAGACAGCTAGTACTGGACCTGGTACACTATTCCTGAGCCCCTATAGTACTATGGCATACTAAGCAATACTGCTTCCAATGTAGCCAGCCCTAGTCTGCCCTGGTAGCCTAGGGGCGCATAAGGGGTAGTCCCACCCACCAGTAATCAACATCTCCAAAGAGACTTTTACAGGCTCCTTGTTTTAGTATCTTTCCCCCATCAATTTTGTTAATTTCTGTTATATTTATTTAATTTTTCCTATAGTGCATTATCTGACAACACACTGTTATAGGTAAGGGTCGAAGCAGAGGTCAGTTGATCCAAATATGAAAGATAAGATCAGATACAGTTTGTTAACACATAAGCAAACAGAGCCTGTTACCATCAAAACTTATTTTCTGTAAGCCGACTGAGGGATAATTTCTGGTAAAACATAGAGTGGCAATGATCTCAGCAGACTAAGCAATAGATTCAAGACCCTACCCTTTAACCGGCTGTTTAAGGCATAATTTTCGGCACCTAGTACCAGTTGGTCTTCCATTCCATAAAAATTATAGGAAAGTTTTGTTGGAGGATTCCTTTATTGATATCTTAAAACAATAACTACTTAAAAATATAATTTTTTAAATGCTCATCTATTGAATTGGCATGTGCTCCATTCTTCCTTTCAAATATTTCATGAAACTTTCCAACTCAAATCAAACTAAACAATCACTTATTGATCACACTAGAAAGTCTGTCATAAATATAGGGGGAGGGGGGGGGGGGGAGGGAGGGAGGGAGGGAGGCAGGGAGGGAGGGAGGGAGGCAGGGAGGCATTGACCCATTTGTAAAGTAAACAATATCATGAAGCATCTCTAGTAATCAGCATCCTTTTGAACTTCTGTGTGATTTGTAAACACCTCTCCTAGAAATGTATTTTGGAATGGGATCAGATTACAAATGAACCACACACAGGTCTAGGACACTTGGAATGGTCTTTGTCAAAAGTGAATTTTCAGCAAATTGTTTACTGAATGAAAATACTAAAATTTGTTGTTGTTACAACTAAGTAGTTACAAAGTAGTTGATGGTTACTCATGAATAGGAAAGTTTATTTAAAGGACCTACGCCCTAACCCTAGTCCTAGCCACGTTCTCCCCAAATGGGGCCAGTGGTCCTGTGGGTAACCCCTGAGAATTTTAGGTATGTGGTCTCAGTGAGCTAAAATATTATAGGAAATGATTGGTCCAGACATCTGGGAGCAGATAGCAACCATGCATACAAACCATGCATACAGACCACGCATACAGAGCATACAGACCACGCATGCAGACATACAAATCATGAACTACAGTAAGATGCACTTCCACGGATCAGGAGGGTAAAAAAAAAGGTAAAGGGTCATCCTACATTGGTACATGATCAATTGCTCATCCACTCCTATTTCTTCTTCCTTGAAAGGTTGAAAGAAGAGGAAATAATGGCTGTGGGTGCTGACACTAACCTGGACAGTATGGTTCCTCCTTTGCATTGTTGACAGTCCCTTCAACACCTGCAGAAGGAGAGGAGTGCTCTAAACTGAGGCAAAGGTTTATTTTGTAGGCATCCCTCAACGCAGCAGCGGCAGCTGCTTTCTTAGCTTCCTTTTTGGAGCTGCCAGTCCCCCTGTACTCCTTGCCAAGAATATTCACTGAGAACACGTAGTTTGGTAAATGTCCAGGTCCTGACACCTCCACCAGGTCGTACACCGCCCCCGAGTGAAAAGAAGAGAGCACCGCACAAGGGTTGCTACCCTGCCCAAGACCAGCAGCCATACTCCACTAAACAAATAGGGATTCTGCTTCTTAGAGAAGTGCAGCCAAAAAATATATATATATAAACACGCTCACTGCTACTAGCGGTGTCGGCGTCGTGCCACAGCCCTTCCAGGCCATAGTCCTTCCGTCTGGCTATACTGCGCAAGCGCAGCCGGGCGACAGAATAGAATCATCTGCCTAATTCATTCCTGTGTATAAAGAGCGAGATATAGCGACGGTGAGGACCGAGATATAGCGACGGTGAGGACCGAGATAGACCCGGAGAATACCAGCGGAAAGTGGAATACTTCTTAAGGAATGGGAAGTACAGCATAACACTCTGATGAGTAAGGAACGAGGAGTAAAGTTGGAAGTGACAGCTAGGACATCATTGGTTGGTTAATTCCCTCTTGCATACTGAATTAACTATAACCATGTAAAGAAAGTTGAGTTATTTTTTATAATTTATTGCCAAACAATATTACTGATGCAATTCAAATAAGGGGGACAAATTAATTTTTTAAAATACTATTTAACTTATTCCCTCATCAAATATGAGGTTTGGGATTTTTCCTTCAACACTGCACGGACAGGTTCAATAAATATCAGCCCTGATTTATTTACATCGCTAATTATTCATATTAATCATTTTAATAAAGAAGTAATCTTAAAGCATCCTGGATATGATAAAAAAAAAAATTAAATAAGAACATCTTAATGCTATTATTATTAATGAAATGCCTCCGACCACCTTGATTGTGAACCTTTATAACTTTATCTTATGAAAACACTGTCACAGTGATGATATCATCATCTACCTAGCAGTGATTTGATAAATTGCATAGGAAATTTCAAAATTTGTTCTATCTGTACTTAAATATTGATAAAGTTTATGAGCAATGCTGGAAATATTGATATTTAATAGGTGAAAAATGCACTACACCCAACCCACCGAGAACCATCCCAATGAGACAGTCAAGTGTCAGGTCCTGTTCTCAAGTAATGAACATCAGATGGTATTGCATGGGGCCCATGAGGTCAATGGTGCTCACCAGGGACAAAAGTGTACCTTGCACTTATTGAACTTTCTATATATTGAAAATGCATAAATAGATTTCTATCGATTCCTTCAACTTGATCCACAACACTTTTATTTGTTGTATATTGTTATGATTGTTATGATTGTTATGATTGTTGATTGTTATGATTGTTATGATTGTTATGTATAATGTTTGCTTGCTTCCTTAGATACGTACTCCCCACTACTTACGGTATAGACACAGATGTCCAGTTGTGAGCGAGCTACAGTCTAGTTCAGCCTTAACTTTGCTCTGACAACTAAACTAGCTGCCCCGACCCCTAGCCAATCTCGTTCTTATTCAATTAGCTAAGGTGGTCTACTCGTTATTATGATTAACCAATGATAGATATACTTCCCAAGTGTCCCTTCAATAAAATATTATTCACTGGTCAGGAAATCACCTCTCCCAGCAACAACAAGGTCTTTCAAATAATTGAACAATACTGATATGCACTATGATATATTTCAACACTGATAACTTAGAGACTATTGAGAGAGAGGTCTTACTACAAGTTAGTTTGGTCATTTATAAACTCTCCCTTCTAGGCCAGCCGGGCTGTTGTTCTGGCGCCGCCAGGCCGGCTATTTGTTCTTAATCATTTCTTGACAGTAAACACCATTATCTTCTTTATTCTTAATCCTGATTAACTTCCTTCTCCTGCAGAGGCTGAGGCAGAGGCAGAGTCACTGGGTGGAGTCCCGGTGGCTGTGACACCAGTGTTCCACAAAGCAGCAGCCATTTGTGTTGATGTTTTATCAGAGAGCTCAGGATGCAGCAGCTATCAATGCTGCACATGAAAGTGAGCAGGACATGTTATATGAAATTTGTCCCTCACGATGGATCCTGAACAGATGAAATCACATCTGGATAAGCATGTGGCAGAAGTAAGTGCAGAATTGAGTGGCAAACTCAAATATATGACATTGAACTGCTGAGACATTTTAGGAAAATGAAAAATATTCCTAACCAAAAATTAGGACAAATTGTTGTTTAATAAAACTGTTGCTAACAGGTTTTTTTAAAACTTTTTTTTTAATCACATAGGTACAGATCATGGATGAGAAGATCAGAGTGAAGATCAAGGACGCTAAAGCCAGGCACAAGCTATATTTTAATGATAAGCAAAAAAGAAGTTTAAAATGCTTTATTTTTGCGATTTGTATGTGTATGGTGACATGAACCTTCACCAAAACATAATGAAATTATTGTTCATTGATTGTTCCTGAGATGAAATCAGGATTTCTAGAAAAACCAATATAATAAATATTTCTGAACATCGATACTATTTCAGTGTTTTAACAAATTTCAAACATCTCAGTCTTCTTTCTGTTGTATTTTAATCTGTAGATCCATCTTTGCTGGTTTAAATGTACATGATGTTAATAACCCTTTGACTATCATAGGTGACCATGTCCTCAAGAGAAATGTCAGGAAAGTTTTGAGGAAAGGAGACAAACTGGCCCAAGATTAGTTGGGTCCCTACCAAATTGTGGATGTGATCCCCAAGGGACTATGCACAGTACAGGATATTTTGAGCAAGATAGTGAGGGTGAAGGTAAATATAGGGCACCTGAAGCCTTACCTGACACCAGTACAGGAATAAATACTTCTCATCCTTACCAACAACTTAACAACAGCAACAACTGTGGACCACCTGATAGCCAAGGAGAGGTTATTGTTGACACTGCTCTCCCTGGGACTCCACCAGAAAAGAAGAAATATTTAGTCAATTGTGACACTGTGCAAGGCAGTCAAGTTCTTTCATCACCAGAAACTAATTCATCACCATCAGACTGCACTGTGATATCTATTCTACAAGCTCAGCCAAGACAATTTGATGAACTACTGCAATGCAAACCTCCTCCTCTTTACAGAGAATCCCCCAAGAAATTTTTGAAACTCTTCTTTCAGAAGAATGGATAGAGGACACTCATATGGATGGAGCACAGGCTCAACTTTGTGCTCAGTTTCCTGGGATCAGTGGCCTCCAGTCAGTTAATATTTGTCAGCAGGAAGTGGAGGCTCAGTTACTGCAACCCCTGCTCGGGATTATATCCAGATTCTGAATATTGGGGGCCACTGGGTGTGTGCCTCAGGCATCGGAGTGCCCAAGGGGACTGTGCAACTCTATGACAGCCTCCATACTAGAACCAGTTAATCATTTATGAAGTTAGTTAGCTAGTTAAAAGCTGGTCAAAGTTTGAAGTTGTCCTTGAGTCCAAAACTATCCAAGCTAGATATTGGGACATGAGATCAACAGCCATTTGATGGTGTCATCATCCAGGACCTGCAGATCATGCACACTATTTGGTGGCAAGTATTGGCATCTTTGTATAATATGGTCTGCAGTTTGATCCTCCACACCACACTCATGAAGTGCCCAACCACAGTTCCAAGGTGGTTAGCATCGTCCACGCTGGTCTTGGCAGAGCCAATCCCAGTGGGCGAGGTCCGGCATCAGGGATGAAGGAGCACAGTTTGGAGGCACTGTAGCGCCATTCTGCACTCCAAGCATGATCTGCCCACCATGCCACGTTGATGTTTTGCTCCTCGATGGTCCTGAAGAACTGATTTGCAGCTGGCACGAATGGGTGCCGTGACCTCAATCACCGAGGCTGCTTGGCAGGATCTGCTAGCTTGTGGTAAAGCAGATGGCCTGGTACAAGAGCTCAGCAACTACGAGACAGCATGGCCTGCCTTTGGTGAAGCTCAGCAGGTTGGATGATTGCAAGGATGGTAAGGTTGTCCAATGGTGTGTGATGCAGGCATCCAGTCACTATGCGGGTGCATCATTAATTGCCGTTTCGATAATGTGGGTGTGTACACTGTGACATCAGACAGGTGCACAGTACTCTGCTATTGAGTAAACAAGGGTCAAGGCAGCTGTTCAAAGAATAGCTCCATTGGCTCCCCATCCCGATCCAGCAAGCCGCCTCATAAGGGCTATGCATGATGTTAGTTTTCCACGCTGTGACTCCAGGTATTGGTGGCATGTAAGTGACCTGTCTAGTTTCACACCCAGGTATGTTGGTATCTGGGTGAAGGATAGGCATTTCCATCAAGTGAAATGTTGAGCTTGTGACCTGCCTCCCTGTTATTCAGATGGAAGGCAACCGACACCAATTTTTACCAACTGAGCTTCAGCTGCCAAGTCTAGAAATATGCTGCCAGTGTCACAAGGTCTTGGCTAAGAACCCTTTCGATGGCCTGCCAGTCTCTAGCAGAATGCATAAAAGCAAGATCATCTGCATAAGCATATTTCTGGAAGACTGATGTCAGCAGGTTGTACGTGTAGATGTTTTATAGAAGTAGGGCCAAGACTGATCCCTGTGGAACGCCGTTTTTGAGGTGTCATAACCTGCTGCATGTTCTGCTCCCGGTTGTAAGGGTAAGCTGCGGTTTGTGATAGCTCCATGATCATTTTGACCATGTGCCTCTCTGGCAGCCAATGCAGAAGCTTGCAGGTGAGGCTGCAGTGCCATACAGTATCATAGGCTGCTGTAAGATCAACAAACACAGCACTGACCTTTTTTTTCGCCAAAAAGCTCTCCTCAATGTACTGAGTCAACAAAGTAACTTGATCTATGGTTGATCTCCCATGTCAGAAACCAGCTTGCTCCCTTGGGAGAAGCGGGTCGATGGTGGACTTGACATGGGCATAGATAAGATGCCTAGTTCAACTTGAAGATGGTCCAAAAGTGGAATACTGATGGTTCTTTTGAAATATTCAGAAAGACTAGAAGCCTGTGTGGATGCTCTGTGAGACTGTCAACCACATATCTTGGGCATTGATGGTGTAGTTCCCACTTTGTCACACATTTAGGAGACTGTTTCATACCATCTTGAGCGGTAAGAGTTGATTTGTTCTCTGACTTCCTTGGGTGATGCTGTCAATGTATTGATCTCAGACACTGCCTGAACTATGTCTTTGGCTTCCTCTTGAAGACTAGTTGTGAGGCCTCTCAAGTACTGAAGACATTCGTTAGTAATGATAAGTGCACTGATGAATTCTGTGGTTGTCATTACCAGCAAGAGAGTACTAGCATCTGTCACACTGTCAGCAGACCACAAGATAGAACCTTCAGTAGAAATGCTCTCAAAACAAACAATAATCTAATAATGAAGTTTTTTTTACATGATCAAGAGCATCAATTTATTCAATCCATCCTGTCCTGCAGAGATCTTTGAGCTTTAACACATTCGATTCAGGCTGTGCATTCTGAATAGATTTTTTCAGTTTCTTTTGGTGCTTAGGGTGCGCACAAAAAGAGAGAGAGTCTCTTCACAATACCAATCATGTTACGAACACTTTGATCCTCAAATGAAGCAACTACTGCCAAGTTTAAATGGTGAGAAGCACAGTGAATATAGAAGGCTAAAGAGTATTGAGACTGTATTCTCACTGCAGCTCCTCTTATCTTTCCAGATATGTTACTGGCTCCATCACAGGCCTGACCATGCATCTTAGATGGATCTAAGTTATTTCTAATGAATCCCATCATCTTGTCTGCCAATGCTTGTCCGGTAGGATCACTGTCACATTCCAGAAATGAAACAAGATCCTCTCTGATACCATTGGTTTCAGGATCAACATACCTTAGAACAATACAGAGTTTCTCTTTCAGCTATATCCCTATTCGTTACTGATACTTGAGGTTGTGGCTCAATTCGAGGCTGCTTTGGTAATGGTGGAATAGAAGAGCTGGTTGAAATTATATTCTCACTGGAGCCTGAATCAAGTGGAAAAGTAGAAGAGGCTGTAGAAGAACAACCACTTGGATGATCACTGTAAAAAGGAATTGATCAGTGTAATATCTTATTAATTGAATTTATTGTAGTGCAATAAATTATAAAAGAAAAAATTGAAAGAAGAAAATGTACATACATATATACACATGTATGTATGTATGTATGTATGTATGTATGTATGTATGTATGTATGTATGTATGTATGTATGTATGTATGTATGTATGTATGTATGTATGTATGTATGTATGTATGTATGTATGTATGTATGTATGTATGTATGTATGTATGTATGTATGTATGTATGTACGTATGTATGTATGTATGACTAGCAAGTTCTTAAACAGATTTTTTTTTTGTACTATTCATAGTCCAATAGCTAAATCGAATTTAAATAATGTGGACTATCCATAAATTCAGTGAATTTGACCTGGAGTTCACTTTTGAAAAACCTGTGCAGTGATTGAGACATCTTTCTGGATTCCTCACTTAGCTTGCTACACTTTTTAAACTGTCAATTTACTGGCTGCTGCTCTCAATGTGTATCGTGGTAAGGGTCATCACACATTCCTTGGTTATAAAATATTTGGTAAGGTCATATGGAAACACTAATTATCTACTTATATGAACTAATAGTAGACCTGTTTTTACGGTAAAACTTCATAATTGGACATCAAGATGATTCTCAGTATCATAGTGGGAGTGGCAATGTAGGACATTTTTTGGAACTAGTGAAGTTTCGTGCACAAACTGATAGCACTCTAGCATCTCATCTGAAAAATGCACCACGTAATGCTACTTACCTATCCAACACCATTCAGAATCAACTAGTTAATGTTATTGGTGATTACTTGATAAAAGATTTAATTACGGAAATCAAAAATGCTAAATATTACTCCATTTTGTGTATGAGGTCACAGACTGTAGCAATAAGGAACAATTGTCTTTAGCAATAAGGTTTGTGGATGAGCATTCCCTTATTAGATAGGAATTTCTAAACTTCATTGAAGTTGAACAAATTATGGGAGAAAGTTTGGCTAATGCAATTCTATCGCACCTTGAGTCATGGGACATTCCAATTCTCAACTCTAAGGGACAGGAGTATGATGGGACAGCAAACATGTCTTCTCTTCATGAGGTTCAAAGTCATATTAGAGAACACACCCCCTCAGCTTATTACACTCATTGTCAAGCACATTAGTTAAACTTATGCATAGTCAAGGCCTGCAGCATCCCCGATGTTCCCAATGCAAGTGGTGCAGTTCCTGACATTGCCAATTCTTCGATTACTCTCTTCAAAGTGACAACATTTTTTGGAAGCCATAATCAGTCATCATGCGGAAGGTAGTAAAAAAAATTAAAAAAAAGAAGAGCAAGTTAAAAGATTTGTGTAACATGAGATGGGTTGAACATAGAAATCCTTTTCAACTTTTCTTGAGCTATACCAGTTCATACTCTTAAACAATTGAAGGTATTGCCATGAGAATGAATGATTATGGTACTTGGAATTGGAATTCAGAAACACGTCAAAAAGCTACTGGTTTTTCATATCAAGTGTCTTCCTTTAATTTTTTTATTGCTATTTCAGTAACTATGAGACATACTTTACGCAGTGTTACAGTTAAACTACAGCATCGGTCACTGGATATCATTAGTGCATATGAACAAATCAATGCTGTTCAGATGAATTTGAGTTTCTCAGAATTAATACTGATGAGGAATTTCATGCTTTGTTGAAAGAGGTAATTAAATTAAGTGAATCTTATGGTATACATCCTGTTTCCATGCCAAGGGTAGTTGGAAGACAAGTACACTGATCAAATCCCCCTGCTCAGACACATGAGATTTACTACAAACGATCGTTGATGATACCTTTGTTAGACCATATTACTTCCCAAATGCAACCAGATTTGGTGAAACTCATAAAGACATTACAAACTTGTTAGCATTAACCCCTTCTATGCTGCCTTACCAGGTTGTTATCCTGATTCTATCAATGAGCTCTCTCAAACATACAGTACAAATCTTCCATTAGCACCATTACTAACTACTGAGTATCGAAGATGGAAAATAAATGGGCTGATATTCAGAAGGAAGATAGAGTGAAATCTTTGCAAGAAGCATTGCCTGCTTGTGATGAAGATAGTTTCCCTAACATAAAGGTACTACTTACTATAGCTTGTACACTTCCTGTTACGGTTTGTGAGAATGAACGCTCAAACAGCCAGATCAAGCTTCTAAAGAACTACCTCCGTTCAACAATGTCAGAAGAAAGATTGTCTGGTCTAGCCATGATGAAGATCCACAGATGAAACCAATTGATACGGATTCTTTGGTACAGTTGTTTGCAATTGAACATTAGTTTTATCCTAGGATGGACAGAAACCATAATTTTTGACAAACTCACACATACTTAGTTCCTCTTTTCTTCTTTATTTTTTTGTTACTTCGTTATTGGGGGTTTGTAAAGGGTGTGTCTTTTGAAAAAATGGGTGTGGTTTGGGTTAATTAATAAAAGAGCTACCCCTTCTGAAATCCTGGCTCCACCCCTGGCCTGGTTGCTTGATACTTCCTTTCAGACCCTGTTTTCCCTTCAACATTTTCCTATACCATGTTACCATCATCACATATGGAACAGCTTACAGTCTTTGTTTCATTGTATAACAAACAAAATTCGATTGAGATATTAAACAATTTTAAAAATTTACCAAATCATACCCTCTTCCTCAATAATGCCAATTTTGCCTGATACAAAAAAAATGGCCAGCACTTCAAGAATGACCATCTGGTAACCCTGCGTACTGGGGGTTAAGACTTTCCCCCTCCTCGCATTGTCCGGACAGATTTGTTTTTAAGCTGAGGGGTCCTTTTTTGGGGAACAATTCATTTTCTTACACGAGGTAATCCAAGGGAACTTGAATAACTCGTTCACATTTAGATATTTTACCGAGGTGGGGAGGCCATGATGGACTTCAGCGGATTAATCTCGCTATGTCGATGGACTTCTTCCTTTTTTTCTGGGGGGAGGGGGTTCAAAAATGGTTGAATTTTATTAAAGGCACTAGAGGTTTCTCTGACCCTTTACCAACTGAATACTCTGTGGAAAAAGCGAGATTTTTTCCGCCTGAGGTCCGCCTGAACATCATGGCCTCCCCACCGCTAAAGAAAAGGAAGCTAGAGAGCGCTAAGCCATCGAAGGGCGCTTATCCCGCTGCTAAACATGGAGACTGCACCATTTCCCCTAGTGCTCCTGAAATAACTAGGAAGTTTTTGGAAGTGGAGGCAAAGTTATGTGCCTCTCTGAACCTGTTGGTGTATCCACCTTCTGTGACACACATCTATGACCCCCTCAGCTACGCTGCAGAAACGCATTCACTCTTCATCTCCCGCCATGTTCAGGGATCAAAGAAGATACTCTTTGTGGGGATGAACCCTGGACCTTTTGGCATGGCTCAGAATGGGGTAGGGTTATTTGTTAAAAAAAATTTTCTTTTAAATATGGAGTGAAGATTTATGGAGAATGTCCCCTCCTCAGTCTGGCATAATCCTTTGACCATCTATACTCTGGGTAAGAGATCTGGGGGGAGGTGGGGGGCATAGCAATATCAAAGTTCCACTGGAATAATGAAATGGTTGTGTAATTATAGCCCAGATTGGAATTTAGGGTTAATTGCTACATTTAATTGACTGCCTTCCCCCTCCATGCCTCATAAATTGGCTGGCAGGACAACTAACAGCCATGTCCCCAGACCCTTTCCCAGCTTAGCGTTTGGTAAACGACCAGACTACCCCTCCCTCCCTCAGCAAGCTTAAAGTCTAATATAATAATTCAGAAGATGTGATATGGTTCCCATGCCTACACATTAATATTGCATTTAACATCGTGTTACAACATTATTCTTGCAGGTTCCGTTTGGCGACTGTGAAATGGTACGTGGGTGGCTGGGAATAGCTGGTGAGGTTGGTAAACCCAACAAGGAAAATCCGAAGAGACCCATCCATGGGTTACATTGCACCAGGACTGAAGTGTCAGGAACCAGATTCTGGGGGTTCTTCAAAGATCTCTGTGGCTCTCCTCAGCAATTCTTCAAGAATTGTTTCGTCCACAATTACTGTCCTCTTTGTTTCATGGCCAACTCCGGGAAAAACATCACCCCACCTATGCTTAAAGGAGAGGTTAAGACACAGCTGCAAGCTGCATGTGACCACGCCCTACTTGAAGTCATACGCCTGCTGGGCGTGGACTGGGTGGTGGGAGTGGGCAAGTATGGAGCTGATCGAGCCAAGGCAGCCCTCAAACAACAAGCGAGCTTGAAGTCAAAGAAGAAACCTAATGGTGTGGAGACATTTGAGGTTCTGTTTTCTGGATGTGATCCCAAAGGTATTCATGTGTGTTCTATCATGCACCCATCCCCCATCAACCCAGCTGCTAACAAAGACTGGGCAGGTTTGGTGACGAAACAGCTGGAGCAACTGGGGCTGACTAGCCTCATAACAACTCACCATGACAACATATAAATGTCTACATCATTATACCGAGTGCTACCTTGTCATTAACAGTTCCCTTTATCCAGCATTGCAACTATTTATCCTCACATCTAATCTACTTCAGCAGTCTGTAATGCTTACTCTTGCTAATTAAGCATTTAATTCTTTTTTTGTTTCATACCTTTTTTTTCTTCTTTTTTTTTTTGCTTCTTAAAAAAATTTTTTGGTACTAAATCATATTTATCAATTCGATCTAATTCTGCATGTTCAACATATTATTTTGCTTCCTACTTTTTTTTGTATCAAATTATGTCTATTGATATGATCAATCAATTCTGATGTTCCTCATGCAAACCTTGAGGTCATCCCATCTCCATGCCATGGAACTAGAGGAATAGCAGGAATGCTGCAAAGGAAGCAAAGAACATGCAGCATTGAAAGCTTTGCTTGATAATCAAAGGGAAATAAATCTTCATCGTGGTATGTACGCTGGCGTTGTTTCCCTTCTCTAAATATACAACATACTAGCAAGGACATACCCAGCAATGCCCACAGGATGTGGCCGGCCACATGTGACCTGGATTATCCCAGTCAAGTTGTGCTTGCACACCTCTAGGTCAATGAACTGCACCTGGCTGAGACAAGAGCACATGCAGGCAGGTGAAACAAAATAAAAAATGTAGGACTAAAAACTCCTGTCTGCCCAAAGAGCAATTTTGAAAGGTTTCTGCCAAAAGTATATACTTGTTCTTTCTTCCCCAGTGGACAAGGTGTGACCCCTCCCCACCAGTGATATATTTGCAAACCAGGTTTCATCTTGTGTACATATTAAGGCCTCTCACACCTACAGGAGGGTGGCCAGCTGTTTCGTTTTCCTGGATGGATAACATCACTCACTTCTCTGAAAACTGGGAAGTTCCATCAGATTGTGTGCAGCAGGAGTAGATTACACAAAACTATATCTTCACCAGACAAAGAGAGCCGTGGCCAGGTGGGACCCAGCCCGTGTTACTCCCCACCCCAAACTTATACCCATGAATGCCTTGGAATATAGACACAGATCGCCATGTGGAAAAGCCTTATAGAGTCACTTTCATAAACTGTGTGCAGCTGGCAAAATAATACACAAAATATAATTGTAGATGTCATTACTTCATACAAAACAGGTTCTGGTGAGCTCATGGCACAGCTACATGGAGGGGTTGTTTGTGGCAGCTCCTCCTCCTGGGCCGCCCTCCTCCTCTCTGTCTCCCTCATCGTCCAGCATGGCGTAGCGGCTGGGCTGGCTAAACTTCTGCAGTCATGCACACAAAACAGAGGGAGAGAAACACACTCAAGACATTGCTATATGGCAGGTCCTTCATAACCACTCCTTCACTTTCTTTGTGGCATTTTCGATCATCAAATACAATTTTTCAGACACTATTAACCTCCCCTCCCTCCCTCCCTCCCTCTCCCAAGCATTTTATAGATGACATTACTTGAGGAACAAATGCTATCACACAGTGCATCCTTTACCAAGGAAGAGAGGTCAGGTGACACAGCAGCACCTCATGAGCACAAGTGAAATTGAACTTCACGCTCACAAGCAATACAGTATGTCTTACATTAATCTGAGAACTTTATAATGGGAAAAGTAAGAGGATATCCAATGAAAGATAAGTCAGGACAGTTTGTCAAGAGAAGCACTGCAAGTTAGTTGCTGCCCTATGCCTCGCACCAGATATGGAACAATGTGCGTGTGTGTACGTGCGTGCATGCAGTGATTGCCCACACCAGAACAAGACTGCATGAACTGCATACACTATGCAAGAGTTTGGACAGCCACACACGACCATCACGGACAATACACCAGATACCAACAATTTAGATACCTTTGACTTCCTGATTTACAAGCTCTTTCGCAGGATTCAATTATCTTTTTAAATAATGTTTAACTAAAACATCATGTCTAAGCCCTGTGTGCTGACTGGTCACGGCAACATCACCGCACCCTTCTCCAGCACAGGAACACGTTATAGTGCACAGAGAAAAGGTCAGAGTGACACAGGGTTGAGGTCCACACATCTCCCTGACTTACAGGAACTTCTTCTTCGACCTTTTTCCTAAGGAGTATGACAGGTTTGATTGGTCCTCCTAGAGAGCGTGGCATGCCCTTAGACCAGGCACCTCCTCCTCCACCTCCCCTCCTCTGTGTGCCATCACCATCTCTCTCCCTATCAGGGGCCCTCTGTCTCTCCTCCACCTCTCTCCTGTCTCCATAACCACCAGGGGCTCTACGATACTCACCTAAAATCAGCCCAAAATAAATAAATATATAAAATAAATGAATCCAAAATGAAACATCAACAGCTCATAGCATTGGAATCCATAAGGAAAGTATAATTCAACTCGTAGTCTGGTTCATTGTGAGGATTGAAAATACTCTCGCTTGATTTTTTGTTGTTTTTTTTTTGGTTGGCATATAGAATAGCATCCCTCCTTGTATTGGTGGTATCGCATGCCTTACTATACATGAATCAGCAGTGACACAGGCATCACCATGACAACCATGAACTCACCTCGGCTACCACTATGCCTTCCTCTCTCATGTCCGTCCTCCCTGTAGTCAACTCTTCTATCTTCTCTCCACCCACCACCACCTCTTCCATCTCCTCTTTGGCGATCACCTCCTCTCTCCCATCTGGGGCCATCATCTCTCTGATTATCTCTCCTTCGTTCATCTCTGAAACCATCTCCCCTGCGTTCTTCACATCTGTGTTCATCCCTTGGGCCGTTCCATCTGCGTTCTTCCCTTGGGCCGTCCCATCTGCGGTCCTCTCTTGGTCCATCTCTCCTGCGTTCATCCCGTGGGCCATCCCAACTGTGTTCATCCCTTGGTCCATTTCTTGGTCCATCTCCCCTGTGTTCCTCTCTCTGACCATCTCTTGGTTCCTCTTCCCTGACATCTCTCTCCTTTGTGCCTTCTACCTTGCGCTCATCTCTTTGTTCATATTCTCTTCTTTCCTCTCTCTGACCATTGTCTCCTCTAAAGCTGCCATCATGTCTCGGTGATCCATCTTGCCTCCGATCACCATCAAACGTTTGATACTCCAGACGAACGTCTCTGTAGCTTGATCCTCTGTCCTCCCAGTCACGGCCACTAGATGCATCTGCTTCTGCTCTCTCATTGGCAGAGGAATCTCTGTCCTGGTGAGCCTCTTCTCTATCTCTCTGCGGCTGTCCATGATCAGATTCCTCTCTATTATCACTCTCTCTGCCGTCGTCAGCAGTCGTGGACCTTGTTTGGCTCTGACCATCCTGCGGCCTTTCCCTTGACCTGTACAAAAACACAAAAAAAAAACAAATAGGGAAAGTGTGATTATCCCTCTCAAAGAGGTAAGGTGTGATCATCCTACTTCTACACATATTCATCTGATCATTGCTAAAAACTGATGGGCATGCTCAGTGATACACAAACTTAGGCATAACTGTGTGTGTGTGTGTGTGTGTGTGTGTGTGTGTGTGTGTGTGTGTGTGTGTGTGTGTGTGTGTGTGTGTGTGTGTGTGTGTGTGTGTGTGAGAATGTGCATGGTGAGTGTGCTTTGTTGTTTAATAAAACAATACATTTCCATGCTTGCTTGTTTGTGGTGCTAAGCAACACTGAACAGCTATTCCTACCTACAACCACAGCCTTCTCACAGGGTGAATGGACCAAATCTTCAGTATCAGATGCAAATTTTGAGCCCTGCATAGCATCGGCATGACTACACTCACTCACCTTTGCCCATCCTCTTCCTCCATCCACTCCCTCCTCTCTCCCTGACTGTCTCTCTGTCTGTAGCCTCCGACTGAATCTCTGTCACCCCGTGACTGGTAAGGTCTGGCCCCTCCCCCTCCTCCTGGGCCCCTCCCCCTGTCCTGATCATATGACCGATCACCTGCTCCATAGTTATCTTATGCAGGTAACACACACACACATATACAGAGAGAGAGAGAGATTATGGCTCAATAACTGAACTATTGTGTGTTGAATACATAATTCACAGAGTAAGAATACAATAGAAAACATTGATCTCATTAAAAAAAACCTAAAAAAATAGATGAATAGATTAAAGTACTATTGTTGAATACTAACGCACACCTACTCCATGTATGTGAAACCAAAAAAGGAGGGGGAAAAAATTAAAAATAATAACTTGAAGGGAAAAATAAATAAATAAATAAATATATAAATAAATAAATAACCTATTTAACAATTTAAAGAAGAAGTTGTTGATTTTTTAAAATTTTTTAAAGAAGACTATTTCACAATTGTCCTCGGACATAATCTATGCCTGCATAGAGCTTGGCTCACCATATCTCTCTCTGGAGCCTCCTCGCACATCATATCCTTGATCACGGCCACCACCATAACGAGGTGCTCCCCTATCTCTGTGGTCACCCCGCCCCCTCCAGTGCCCTCCCTCCCGGTCCTCCTCGCTGCCTCGCCTCCCCATGTCCTCTCCCTCCTGTCTCCTTGACCGCTCCCTCTGCAGACGCTGCTCCACCTCCTGGTGACGGGAGGCTGTGTCCACAGGTGTGGCCTCCCCAAACACCGCCACTCTCTCTGCTTCCTTCTGCACACAAACAAAAATAGACAAATAAACAACACAAAAAAAACAACAAATAAACCACACAAACAAACAACAGCATGATAAAGATATACGTAGCGAAACTGTCAGGGTATGGGTTGGTTCAGTTAGTCTCATTAAATGATCATAACAAACCAAACAGATGAGAAATAAGTGTCCACTTCCTTACTCTTGCATCGACTACATACTTTCTTGATCTATCCACATCCTCGAACATTCCACGTCCTTCAATACACTTCTCCAGAGCTCATTCAATCAGTGTAGGAGGTGTGCATCATCAAATTGAATTGAATTGAAAATTAATAACTACAGGGAAGTCTACAGACTAGAGCAGGCGAACCAGCTGAAGAACAAAGTTATGGGGGAAAATAGAAGATGGAGGTCGGTAGCAAGTGAAATTGGGAGACAAATGGACTGCCACCCCAAAAAAGAAGTAGAGATGCTGTGTTGTTGTCCATCCACCAACAGTGAGAGCAACACAGCACACCTCTCCTCCCACCCACCTCTCCTCCCACCCACCTCTCCTCCCACCGTCCCCTCCTCCCACCGTCCCCTCCTCCCACCGTCCCCTCCTCCCACCGTCCCCTCCTTGGCTGAGAAAAGAGCTACTATACAGTGTGTCTAGTAAATGAGGAAAGAGGAACAACTAAAGGAAAGGAGGTACTTCATGAACAGGAACATTCACCAGCTCTCTTCCTACAATGGGAGTCGTTCCTCTACCTTGTACTCTCCTCCAACAATTCTCTCTCTGAGAGTGAAAACTTCTCTAAGAAACTGCAAGGAGAGTGCAAAAGAATCAGAAAGACTCTCTAAACTTGCTTGATATTTCTATGAGATCAAGAAGAGAAGCAGCTGAAATATGAATCTCTCGATTAATAAAACACAACTGAGGGTTTGGTGAGCTCTATTATCAGCCTGTGTGTGCTCTTGAGCAGTTAGTTGTTCCTATGCACATCACATCACTCCTACCATAACAAAAGAAGGGAAAGAAACCTAGTAAGCATATGATATGCCTGGCTTATTAAATGAAGAGAAACACCCCCAAATTGCAATACTAACTGTGGACAGACGTTTAATGCATGTCATGCCTTCTCTGTGCCCATGTGAAGGTAAGATTGCCATGAGAGAGAAAACAAAGTCACTATATTGTACCTTCCTTTGGGTGAACTTAGCAGGCTGTGCTGGTGTACGTGCTGACCACAGATTCAGAGGAATTCATGTAGTGTAGGTGAGCGTTAGGTAGCTATAACTGTTGAGGGAATCTTAGTAGTCAAGGACTAAGAAGGAATTTCAATGATGTAACGGAGAAAGGTGCCTTCAGGGGACTCCACTGTGTCACACTAACTGCACATCAGGTGATCACATAGTCAGGCAAGCCCTGCCTCTTGTCTCCATTGCTGTGCAACATTGTTGACTAGCACTGCCCTATTCCCCTTGTGAGGGAGAAGGTGTGGCCACATGTGAAGGTGTGGCTACCATGTGAAGGTTCTGTTCCATCAGTGGGATCACTGCACCTACTCACATAGTGGAGTTTCAATCTAGTCAGCCTGACAGATTTTGATGCCATCCAAAACTAGCCATCCCCCACTCTCTCTGCCACCCATACCACTGACAGGCCAGCCAACTTGACTGACCCACTCTGACCGTGTTAGACACCAGGGTTTTCGGCCAACCGGGACCCAACACCAGATGGGTCCCGGGCCACAATCGGTCCAACTCCCACCCCCCACCAGCTCAACCATCTCAGTAAAATATGATACATTACAAATGAAGGACTACGTAGTCAACCTTTTACCAATCCCTACATCAAGGAAGACATAGGTCAGGTGACATGGTAGCACTCTATCAGTGGGAGAGGAATGAAACTTTATGCTCACAGACAAAGCTGTATGTCCAACACACACACTCTCTCACACACTACATAATGGAGAGTGAATCTCACCTCCTTCCTTTGCTTATTCCTCTCCTCCTCCGCCTTCTTCCGGCGTTCCTCCAACTCCAGTTCCTTAGCCGCAGTGTCTACAGGCTTGGCACCTCCAAAGATGGCGCTTGGACTACTCACAGAATTAGTCTCCGCCGGTGAGTCTAAATTCTTGCTCCGTGGCTGCAGTTTGATCTGAGGGCGGCTAGTGACAGGTCTTCGGCCCTCCTCACCTCTGTCCTCCTCGTCTCTGCCACGGTCCCTCCCATAACCTCCGCGGGAGGAGTGACCTGTGTTCATACCCCCGCCATACCTGCACCAGTGAGGATGGATGACATCAGTGAGGTAGAAGACAAACAACATAGAGATAACCAACATGGAGCACTGACCTATCATCTCTGCCAGAGTATCCACCATCATAACTGCCCTGCCTCCCAAACTCATAGCCCATTCCTTGTCTTGGTCGGCCTCCTTGCCTGCCGCCATCATAGCCTCCAGACCGGCCGCCATCGTAACCACCTTGTCTATCCTCCCATCTTCCCCCTCCTCTGTCAGACCTGAACACATTGTTAAATACAAACCACACCCACTCCATTACAATATACACAGAACAACACTACACTCCATGCAAGGAAGATCAGACATTCTATTTGGTGCAGTGCATTTGTGCCATGTACTCACCAGGAAGTCAAATATATACACTTGTATAATTGGGCTTGAGGAAAGCATCTCACACACAATCTCACACACAAACACACACACCTGGCAACCGATGATAATGGTGCAACAGAGAATGACTGTCTAGACAGCTAGAGATAGACCCACCATTCTCCTCTGTCACGCCCCCGATCTCCTCCAGACCAATGGGAGCCAAAATCACGTCCAGAGTCACGACCACCACGGTTAGATCCTCTGTCTCTGAAGTGGTCATCCGAGCTTCACAAGGGAAGGAGGAAGAGGGAGGGAGGAGAGGGAGGGAGGAGAGGGAGGGAGGAGAGGGAGGGAGGAGAGGGAGGGAGGAGAGGGAGGGAGGAGAGGGAGGGAGGAGAGGGAGGGAGGAGAGGGAGGGAGGAGAGGGAGGGAGGAGAGGGAGGGAGGAGAGGGAGGGAGGAGAGGGAGGGAGGAGAGGGAGGGAGGAGAGGAGAGGGAGGGAGGAGAGGGAGGGAGGAGAGGGAGGGAGGAGAGGGAGGGAGGAGAGGGAGGGAGGAGAGGGAGGGAGGAGAGGGAGGGAGGAGAGGGAGGGAGGAGAGGGAGGGAGGAGAGGGAGGGAGGAGAGGGAGGAGAGGGAGGGAGGGAGGAGAGGGAGGGAGGGAGGAGAGGGAGGGAGGGAGGAGAGGGAGGGAGGAGAGGGAGGGAGGGAGGAGAGGGAGGGAGGAAAGGGAGGGAGGGAGGAGAGGGAGGGAGGTAGGTAGAGAGAGAAGGAATGAGGAAGAAAAGTCGGGGATAAAATGCAGCAGCTGTGGTCCATTGTTCACTCTAAGCCACTCCCTCCCTCCAGGCACGGCCACACTAGCATACCCTCTGCCATAATCCCGGTCTCTGTCGAAGTCCATTGGAGGATCGTTGTCTTCGGACCGCCTCCAGGGGCCTTCTGTGCGATCCTCATCTCCCCCAGACCTGTATTGTCTGTCTCCTCTACGACTAAAGTCATCTGTTTTACACACACACACCATCACATGACCCAGCAAAGTGGACTAAACAGCACACCTTGTCCTCCTCCGCTAGATTTCCCATCTGCAATGTCTACGTGCAAGGGTCTGTTGAGCAAGCTCTACAAATAACACAATGTTACATTGTATAACATGACATCAACTGCACAATGGACTGATCAGTACTGAAATCACAGCCTTGTCATCGGCACCTATCACAACTAGCGCAAGTAACATCCCAACTAGTGCCTACCTTTCATCCCAATTAGCCCCACCTCACCACTCAATTAGCACCCACCTCACCTCCCAACTAGTACCCACCTCACCTCTCAACTAGTGCCCACCTCACCTCCCAACTAGTGTCCACCTCATCTAGTGTCCCCTCACCTCCCAACTAGTGCCCACCTCACATCTAACTAGTGCCCACCTCACCTCCCCTCTGAGTAGCAGTGCTTCCTTCACGTCGTTGATATTCATGAACTCAGCGTAGCCGAACCCTCGGAGGCGTGTGGACCCACCCTCCAGTGGCAGTCGCACAGAATGCGGCTGAGGGCATTAACAGACATGAATAATACCCGACACATTCTTCCCAATTATCACACCATCCACACCTTACCATAGCACACAAAACGTCCATGTCAAAAGCTGAGGCTCACCTTAAATGCCTCATTCCCTCAATGATTAGATTAATTTTTTTAAATTTAATTAATAAAATTATAATCAAATAACAACAAAAATAATAAATATTATGATAAATATAAATTAATATTTTAAGTGCTGCAGAGCAGACTGAGCCGTAACAAGGGCGACATATACAATAGAATTCTAGGAGGATACAGAGGAAGGAGAGAGAAATGGAGGACCTTGATGGCAAATATAGACACCGAACAGAGAGCCACACCCTCCCTTCTCTTCTTCCTCCGTCTCACCACAAGTTTCTTCCGCTCAAACAGATCGGTGATGTCAATCTCAGAGCACTCGTACGAGAGGTTACCAAGGTACAGAGTGTAGGGTGGCTTGCTGGGCAGACGGGACATGTCCACATCTGCTGCCGTGGCCGCCCTGGGGGCACTTGGCAGTTTACTGCGGTCAAAGTTGGAGCGTCTCTCTGCTGCATGCTCCTCCGGCCATCGCGTGGTTATCTCTGGGAGGAGAGGGAAATCAAGTGTGGGTAAAAGGTCGCAGGATCCAAAGAGAAGGAAGAGAAATTGACAAACAGGATAGAAACAACAAAATAAAAATAAACAATGACAGATAATATTGGCTGTCCTTTTATGCAGAGGGGGACACCCCAGGATTTCCCCCTCTCATAAAAGCCCCTCCCTAATCACACTCCAGTGTAGTCATTTTCATTCCAGGGATATCAAAAAATTTCATTTATATAACTGGCAACCTTAAAATGTCTAGCATTCTCTAGTGTGGGTGTGGCATCCATAAGACATTTGACGTAGTGCTGATAGAAAGGTACAAGAAGAGAATCTTGAGGATAAGAGACTGTCTGCCTGTCTCTGATTACGAATAGGATCAGGAGCATGAGTAAGAAAGCAGACACTGCAGAGCTAAATGTATGTGATATATATATATTATTTCCTCGTCATTTTCACCTCCATTGTAAAAGTTTTTCTACTAGAAAGCTACGAAATGTATTTCCTCTCAACCATAGACAAAGCAACTTACATATGAGACAGGGGAAATGATGTCCATCCTCATTTCAATGATTTTATCAAGTGGGAAGGCATGGAAGTGTACCATGCCAGAATGAGCAGTATCATGGCTACGTGTCTATCCATGGACATGCTGGCCAAAGCAGCAGGATTTATTCAACTCTTCCATTCATTACCATATGTTGCATTTATCAGGCGTTTTCAATCGCAAGGACTGAGGGAATGTGCTCATTAAATCAATCTTTTAGCTCATAATGGAGTAGATTACATGCTTTAAGTAAAATTGCCAGAAGGTATGCTGAAGTCTTAGGTAACGAGGCAATCTGGAAGGTCAATACTGTGCCCCTCAGCAGTGGCTACAGTCTTACCATAAAATCTGTTGAAATTTTCGGACCGTATTATTTTATAAAATTGTTTGGCAGCATCAATAGCAGAAAGAGCATCTTGCAAAACCATTTTTTTTTTAATTTGTTTTTTGTTTTAGGGACAATTTTGCTCTGCTGCACTCAAATAAAGGTGACTAGTCTCTTTCCAAATAAGGCAATAGACTTCTCCAGTGATTGCAATAAACCACCTGCTTTAAAATCTATTCATGATTCTGTTGAATAGATTTCTTCCAAAGCCTCTAAAAGAATATCTTCCATGGCAACAATTCTTGGAATCAATCTGGTGGGACATAATGATTCCAGTTTAATTACACCTCTACAAACCTCTTGCTACTTGATTGAAAAAAGGTGCGGTATTTTAGAATAAAAAAATTAGCTTCCTTATTTCTTTAACTATTTCAAGAGCATCTTCCTCTTGACAAGAGTTTCTGCAGGACTGCGCCAGTCTTCACCTCACCCCACCACAACTACGCAGAAGATGAAGATGAAGTCTATCCAAGGACTCTGCAATATGGGTGAAGCATATCCTTCCAAATTCGAGCACCTGAGAATTGGGGGCGGGGAGGAAAGGGCTGGAGGGTGAGAGGGGAAAGTTAGGTCATCAGTGTCCTCAAATGGTGCATTTTGTTATCATGAGTCACCCCCTATCCATGAATTTTCTTTTTATCTAAACTAGTCAGCAGCAAGTTGTGATGCTTCAATTAGAGCTTTCCTACCAGACAATTGAAAGACATCTTTATATCCTTAGGAAACAGTTCCAGCTATGCCTCTAATGCACCGATGGATAAAATGCACATCTTGGTTGTTAGGCAACTAAATGTATTCGTCTGAGATTTCATTTTTTTAAATATTATTACTTGACAAAGTCTTCAAAATTCTGGCAGCATGTGTTTTGGCAGAACATTCAAATATTAGTCGTCACTATTTCTTGAGGGGAGAACGGGTTTCCACTGGAGTGGGTACTTTTGTTGTAGCACTCTCACGACTCTGGACTCTCCACTACCATTGTCTTGCGAAGATCTATGGACCAGCCCGCTATATGCCAAAGTGCTGCACTGCTTCCTTGGTAGCAAGGAAAATAATGCACCGATGGACAAAATGCACACCTTGGTTGTTAGGCAAATAAATGTATTCGTCTGAGAATGGTACGAGGACCACTCAAACATGGCTTCCCTTCAAGGCATTTAATAACTGATGTTTCCGCATCATCTTGGGGATCTGCATGTGATATCTGGAAAAGGGTCATTTGAAACTGTTAATAAGTCGTGCTCCAGTTTCTCCCCCTCCTCCATGCTTTATTAAAGGAGCTTGTGGAAAAGAAAACTCTGGTAAGATATGGCCTTCACCTGACAGTGAAAGATGTCTACACCTTACCATTCCTTATAAGGGGAAACAAGAGAGAGAGGGGGGGGGGGAAGAAGGGGAAAAAAAGAAGAGGAAAAACATTATTCCTGATTCGGATCTCCTATGGCCATTAAAGTAAAATTGTAAACTAGTTATGATAATTGTGCACTGTAATTAGGGGCAGTGCTAGTCCCAAGATGCCTGCCCAGGAAGAGGGAGGAGAGTGGGTGTGTCACCCTCTGTGCTCTCTGCTCTGTGTGTTGTCTTGTTGTTCTGCAGGACCAAGCGGCTAAGAAGAAGACTCCAGCTGACCTTTGACCTCTCCAGCATGTCCTCTGATGACCTATTGTACGCTGGTGGAGTCAAGCATGGTGCATGGTGTCCGAGGGAAATGCATCGCCTGACAATGCCAGCAGAGCTGGTCAGGCTGTGATCTGTGTCGTTGGTGTCCTCCCACAGATCACAGCCCAATCAGCAGTGCTGGCATTGTGGGCGATGCTCGACTCCACCAGCAAAGGGGTAGAGTGGGGTACAGCCCAGCAAGCCAGTGGCAATCAAGCACAATATCAGCAACCCAGAAGGTATGGTAAGACAGACAAACACTCACCGACCTCTGACCTCTGACTCTATTCTATACCTAAGATTGCTGTATATCTTTTTAATAAAAATAAAAAAAATTAAAATAAGAGTCTCCCCATGTCTCCCCATGTGTCATCCTTGTCATAAGACAATATCAAATTATATGTCCAGCAACTTTCTCATAAAAAAGGTCTGAAGCATCCTCACTCTGTTTGCAGCAAACTAGACTCTATGAAATGCATAAACTGCATACAAAATAGCACTTATGACGAGGGGCAAAGTATATAGCATATATGCTCTTGTATGGACTAAAACAGTGCCTGCAGGAATAGGGACATCAACTCCCCACCTCACTTCCCCCTCCCAATAGCAGGTACTCCCCACCTCACTTCCCCCTCCCAATAGCAGGCACTCCCCACCTCACTTCCCCCTCCCAATAGCAGGCACTCCCCACCTCACTTCCTCCTCCCAATAGCAGGCACTCCCCACCTCACTTCCCCCTCCCAATAGCAGGCACTCCCCACCTCACTTCCCCCTCCCAATAGCAGGCACTCCCCACCTCACTTCCTCCTCCCAATAGCAGGCACTCCCCACCTCACTTCCTCCTCCCAATAGCATGCACTGTTCCCGAAGTATGGACGGTGCTCAGCACATGCGAATTTGTTTTTAAACCATTCCTGCCTCTGGTAACCATCTTCAAACAAGCACTTGATCAGTATTAAGTTTGCGCTCATTTTGGACATGTGAGTCACAGTGTGACACAGTGTGACTCACTTGCTGCTTGCCCTCACCTCACACACATGCAGCTGCTGCTCTGTAATCAATGGGAGCATAAACAGTTTAATACTTTCACAGGATGAGCTCTCTAATGCTAATGCTAATGCTGATGCTAATCCACCAAGTCACATGTTACTTGCGATACTGCCTCTACACACAATAGATCAGTGAGGGTTGGGGATATTGTACCTTTGTTTCGGTGAACTTAGCGGGTTGTGCTGTTGTACATGCTGACCACAGATTCAGATGAGCAGTGTAACAAGAAAATTTGAGTAGAATGACCACAAGTCATACAAAATAGAAAAACAAGCCTTAAATGTCGTGAGCTAATTTCATCATTAATTGAATTAAGTGTTTTAAATTTTTCACCTGTTATGCCACACTGCCAGAGGAATAGCAAGGGACAGATAGGACGGAATCATACAGTGAAGAGAATCACAGACCATCGGATAGAAAAAGGAGGTAGCACAGAACACCTCCTAAAATGGAAGGCTATCCAAACTCAAAAAATACATGGGAGCCACAACACAACCTTAATTATCTGAAACTCTTGCATAAGTTAGGGTAGGTACTTAGGAACAAATTCTTGCATAAGTTAGGGTAGGTACTTAGGAACCAGCCATCAACATCACTCTGAGTGTGACCACAGCATCGTGTGGAGGACGGTCTGATAGAGCTCATCCCACTCACCCTGTCCGACTATATGTAAACATTGACATTGTGGCAGGCTCCTTCTTTGTTGGAAGAAAGATCGGATTTCTTAAAACCATGCGTGGGATTGGGATAGACACGTGGTGCATGTGTGTGCTAGCACGTATTTAGAGTCTTACGATGCAGAGAGAATGAATAATCTAATAAAGGAAGAAAAATAAGTGTCACCCCCATGTTTCGTCTTCGTCATAAGACGATGTTAAATTACATCACATCCAGCAACTTTCTCATGAAAAGGTCTGAAGATTCCTTGCTCTGTTTGCAGGTGAATGGAGATGCAGAGAAAGTCCAAGTAGTGGCCAGCCTGGACGGAGTAATCTTCCACGTTGTAGAAGGCAACCAGACACTTGAGCAAGCTATGGACTCCCTCTCGAGCAAGCTATGGACTCCCTCTCGAGCAAGCTATGGACTCCCTCTCGAGCAAGCTATGGACTCCCTCTCGAGCAAGCTATGGACTCCCTCTCGAGCAAGCTATGGACTCCCTCTCGAGCAAGCTATGGACTCCCACTCGAGCAAGCTATGGACTCCCTCTCGAGCAAGCTATGGACTCTCTCTCAAGCAAGCTATGGACTCCCTCTCCAAAAAGTGTGGAAGGTGTGAGGGAGATATGCACAGCACGATGTCGTACTTAGTGAATACTTGTTGTGGCTGGTTGTATGCTAGTTACTTCAACACCTGTGATAACATCACCCCCTCTCTGAGTCACATAACTATGTTGTGCCTGATAACCAATCAACACTTAAATGGCTTGAACATGAACTGCTAATGCACCAGCTAAGTCTGTCATTGTCATGACCTAACTAACATGTCTCTTCTTCACAGTTGCCATGACCCAGCTAGCAATCTTCCTGTGCTTTGAACACTTGGCCATGGTTTTATAGGCTTTTTGATTATTATTATTATTATTATACTTTTTGGTTTCTTTGTTATGAAATTATGCACTGTTCATCTAGATACATAGACTCAAAGAGTACACATGAATTCAAATTTTCTTTTGACATGTTTTGACCTATGAAGATCAATAGCTTAATGAGAATGTATTTAACATTTAAGTTCATATTCCTTGTCTAATATTAAATGCACACGATATTGCTTCTTTTTCTCAACAGTTCCAACTTGGTCCGTCCGAAAGGTCAATACTGTGTCACCATCCCAACCAAGGACCACCCAGAACAGTTTCTCACTTCCCAAATTTGGCTCTGCCATACCCTAACTAGCATTTCTCAGCCCAACAACACTCTTTTACCCGATTGAGGCAAACCTTTATAGTCTGAGCACTACACCCTCATTCCCACCATATAGCAGATTGCGTTGACAATGAGGATCAACGTTACATGCACTCTTCTCTTGCTCCTAGTCAATGATCATCTGCATTACGAAATTGATTAAATTAAATAGAGACATTAAAATTGTAGTGATACTGGATTGTTGGTTTTTTTCATTGTTTCTTCAACCACAGCAGTTCTTTGACACTACACAGAAGAGGGCAAGTGGTGCTAGAGTACCTCCAGCAAGACCGGCCAAGCATGTCCGGCTTTCTCAACGTAACAAAGATATTAAAGATCGCAATGTTTGGCGACTTTATCTTGACACTGCTGAATTGGGAATCTTTAGTCCTGTTTGAATAGTTGTAATCACATGCTGGAATATGGCGGAAGACAAGTACAACTGTTAACCCTTTACCATGCAGCACTGTGATTTTTTTTAATTGCTCCAAGTGCAAAAAATTATAATTTGGCTCTCACTGCACATGCTCAGTGACTTCCCATGATTCAGCATTTTGAATAATTTTGGTATCAGGGATCTAGTTTGCTGGAGTTACAGTTTGGTACAAGGCTTGTGTTTGTAGCTAGTACCAGGACAGAGGTGCAGCACTCACAGTTGGTTAGTGTTCACAGTTAGTTAGGTGAAGGTTCCATTATGAGGATAAGCAACAAAAGAAATATTTGTGGGGTGGAGGTGGGCAGCAGAACATTCCTTACCCCCATATTATAAACAGTTAACAAGGCAAAACAGAATAAACAATTATATAGATGTCGCATGTTATGTTTATATAGGTTCACTATACATGGCCATACAGCTAGATTTATTCCAATGACACTGAGCACACATGATCCCTGCATGCCAGGGAAGGTTGTGGTCTGGTTGTGGTTCATAAAATTTCATTTCTTTTTAGGTTAATAAGGTGATCATGAACGATTCTGATTGGTAAAAGGACAGGTACATGAGACCAACCACTGTTATTATTAATCGTTTATGAAGTTATGAAGATAGTTAGCCAGTTAAAAGTTAGTCAAAGTTTGAAGAAGTCCTCTAGGATAGATATTGGGACATGAGGTGAAGAGCCATTTGATGGTGTCATCATCCAGGACCTGCAGATCATGGACACCATTTTGTGGTATAATATGGTCTGCAGTTTGATCCTCCACACCACACTCACATATCGCTGGAGGGGCCATTCTACAATTGTGCATGGATATGGATGAGCGGACGCGCCCAACACCGGTTCGAAGGTAGTTTAGCCAATTCCAGTGGGTGAAGTCCAGCATCAGGGATAAAGGAGCGCATTCTGGAGATACTGTTGCGCCATTCTGCACTCCAAGAATGATCCGCCCACCGTGCCACGTTGATGTTTGCTCCTCGTTAGTCCTGAGAAACTGTTTTGCAGCTGGCACAAATGGGCTAGGCAGGATGCCAAATGCTTGGCAGGATCTGCTAGCTTGTGGTAAGTACACTGCGACACCAGACAGGTGCACATATTAGATTTATCTCGTATTCAAAATGAAATTTCCTCAATCATCGCAGTGATGGCTTCAAGAAATTTTCATCCCTCAGGTTCTCCGGGTCAACCCTACTCGAGCAGAGACTCTCCACCAGACAGACAGCGGTGTACCCGGTCGGTTCGATGAGAATCGCTCATTCCCTCCCCAAAAAGGGCGTCAGCCAGGAAAGAATGAATGTACTGGCATTGACTGGACTGACAGGTTAGAAGCTTCTGATCGCTACGAGGAACGACGCTCACCCTCAGAATCTGCAGAGAAATTGCCACCTCATGCCAGTGCTGATGGTCCATGTCTTACAATTCGCCAAGTCAACTTTGACAATTATGACTTCTTCACAAGCTTGATATTTGTCCAAGAGCTCAACCATTGGGGATGTGGTGTGCATTCCAGGCCATTGATGGAAGCACACAAGGCAAATTGCAGAGACATTCTCTATACAGGCCTAAACCACGGGACACAAACATATCAGCTCATCTCCTCACAGACCTCACCACATTATCCTCAATCACTCAGCTATGGGGAACAAAGACAGCACAAAAAATTTTTTTTGATGACAATGAGAGCTAATTATTCCCCGTTTGGAATAGTCTGATGTCGCGGGTATATCCGTACTTCCAGCCATGGGTGACAAAATTTGGAGTTCAAATACTTTAATCCTTTACAGAGATGAATTCACATGATCCAGTCATCTCACACACAGCAGAGTAAAGGAATTCCTATCAGTTATCATGGTCAGAGGATTACAAGTAAAAGCTGTATACCACAGATAGGGGAATGCTACATCTGAACTTTGCCATCCGCAGACGAATGAGGGATCGACAAACACCACCCACCCACCAGATATATGAAATGTCCCCAGCCACTGCTCCACACAGGACACTGCAGCTGTGTCTACACTACAGCATTGCCCCCATGCTAGGGAGCTGGAAATAATTGGTTTGTATGCACACAGATCACCTGTTCAATGAATTGAACACACTTCTACCCTCTCACTCATTCACTCACACACAGTCACACACACGCAGTCACACACACACACACACACACACACACACACAGTCACACACACACACACACAGTCACACACACACACACACAGTCACACACACACACACACAGTCACACACACACACAGTCACACATACACACACAGTCACACACACACAGTCACACATACACACACAGTCACACACACACACACAGTCACACACACACAGTCACACACACAGTCACACACACAGTCACACACAGTCACACACACACACACAGTCACACACACACAAAGTCACACACACACAAAGTCACACACACACAAAGTCACACACACACAAAGTCACACACACACAAAGTCACACACACACAAAGTCACACACACACAAAGTCACACACACACACACACACACACACACACACACACACACACACACACACACACACACACACACACACACACACACACACACACACACACACACACACACACACACTCACTCACTCACTACATTAAACTACATACCAGAGGGATCAAGCTCCTCTGTGGCATCAGCCCAATTAGGAGCAGGTGCAGGGATACATTTATTCCCCAAGAAATCATTCAGGGGGATAACCTTGCTCTTTGCTTTCTTTTTTGCCTTTTTCCCACCTAAGGATATAATAAAGAGTAGGAAAGACAGCTCAACACAACCAAAAACACAAGACTATTAAAAAATGACCACTTCTAAATAAAGACCTGATTCTGCAAAAGCAAAACTCACCCGAAGGGGTTCCCTCTGCTGGCTTTTCAGACATCTCAAAACCCTTTCCTGACCAGATCAGATCACCATGTGCAGTCTCACGTGCACATGAGGTAGGCGTACGCCAATACTGCAGTGCAGTCTCACGTGCACATGAGGTAGGCGTACGCCAATACTGCAGGCAGTCAGGCGCACCACTTCCTGAACTTTGAACCCTTTGGTAATGGTCGTCGTTTTCAAATAGGGGGAGTGAACTTATGAAGGACCTTTTTTTTCCTACCCAAACTGAAATTTTTTTGTTGTTGTGGTGTGGCCAACAAACCATTAAATTCTCACTGAAGTACAGAACCTAAAGAATTCCTTGTGTGTGGGTTTTAGGATAGCTATTAACCCTAGCACAAATGGCGGACCGGAAGGCGGAATTGGAGAAGAAGAGGAAGAAGTTGGAAGAACTGAAGAGAGCAAGGGAGCAGAACAAGCAGCAAGCTAAGGAAGAACTGAAGAGAGCAAGGGAGCAGAACAAGCAGCAAGCTAAGGATAAGGAGGTACTGTTGGCACTTGGGGGTGTGTGGTGCCTTAGCTGTGTTGTGAATGGGTGAATGACCTTTTAAAAAGAACACTCCTAGCTCATGATTACATCTGGACAATATGGCAGCATAACACAGAGTACTAAAACCTTACCCAATGAAACTAACTTGTAATTTGAGTTAGACGAAAGATTTCCTGGTGATGACCCATGGTATGCACTCCATGTAATGTTTCTTTTTTACCAGGTAACCGCTGCCAAGACTGACCACTTGGCAGTGGAGAGAGAAGATGTCAATAAACTTCTCGCTGACCTTATTGGTGGATCAGGGTTGTCTTCGCAGTCCTCCAGCTCTTCTGTGTCTGCTGTACCCTCATCTCCTCCAAAGAGCCCTGTTAAAACTACTCCTGCAGTAGGTGCGGTGAAGGGTGTAGCTTCACGTAGTCGGAAGGTGAAACTCAATGTGGATACACTAGCACAAATCAACATCAAGCCCAAGGTGAGTCTAACCACGCACGTGTCATGTGATGTCTGCGTGTTCAACCAGTTCACACATCGTTCAATAGGACACTAGCTAACAACTCCTTACAACACTTGGAGACCCTTTATGTTTGTTTTATGTGCATTAGTTCATATCAAGTTGTGTTCTGATTAATTGTTGTGCATGTTTGGTTGCTAGGATGTTGATGTGTACGCCAAAGAGACGCAGACTGACATGAGTTTGTATGACGTAAAGAAAGAAGAGGAGGAAGAGAAGGAGGAAGACAATGAAGGAGAGCAGACCACTATTCCAGTGGCTGGTTTGAAGGGAGGACACAAGGATGACACCATTGAACCCGAGAGACAGGTGTGTGGTTGGAGGGGCGGGGGGGTGGGGAGCAATGAAGGAGAGCATAGGTGAAGATTTATGCGAATGGAGATATCAAATGTGGAGGTTGAAGTGATCAGTCAATGAGTTGGGATGGCTTCCTGGTGAGGGAGGGGGGGGGGTGGGGGAGGGATTGGCTGGTTACGTTCAATTCCATTCCAGCATACCACGACATACACTATTCCTCACAATACGTATGTACAATTACTTTATATCAACATACAAAGATTTCCCCTTTCTCTAATATATTTGTCTTCACTCTGGTCATCCAAATGCTGACAAATTTCATATGATTGTCAGTTCATAAGCTTATTGGATTCTACTAGTTCTACTGTTCAGGAGACTATCTTCTATTCAGATAATAAAGTCCAGATCATTCGGATCAGAACTGAATCTGTTGTTGAGCTGATGTTGAAATATAATGGTTAAATATTGAATTATGCTATCAATTAATTATCCACCAACCACTTAAACTATTGTATTTCCACCCTTGCCCTCGTTGTTGTCCTCGTAGTTCACCACTCCCCTGCAGCTGGAGTTGAGCACAGAGCAGGTGGAGCGCATCATGTCCTCCGACAAGTTTGTGGCGTTTGTGGACAAGGCGTCCCGCCTCATGGAGAGGGCAGTGTGTGATAACTCTGACATCCTCTTCGACCAGATCATGAATGGGAGCAAAGACAGCAAGTGTGTGCATGTGTGTATTGTAAGTATAGTCACATGACCATGTGGTCTTATCACATGATATGCTTCAGGGAAGCACTCAGTAGCTTGAAGGTGGTGAGAAAGAAGACATTTGTGGACGAGAGATGGAGTCAGAACAGGAATGTCACCGCCATGCCCTCCTCTTTCTCCTCCTCCCCTTCCCTCCTCCCCTTCCCCTCCTCCCCCTTCCCCCCCCTTTCCCTCCCCCCTTCCCCTTCCCCTCCTCCCGCTTCCCTCCTTCCCCTCCTCCCCCTTCCCCTCCTCCCCCTTCCCCTCCTCCCCCTTCCCCTCCTCCCCCTTCCCCTCCTCCCCCTTCCCCTCCTCCCCCTTCCCCTCCTCCCCCTTCCCCTCCTCCCCCTTCCCCTCCTCCCCCTTCCCCTCCTCCCCCTTCCCCTCCTCCCCCTTCCCCTCCTCCCCCTTCCCCTCCTCCCCCTTCCCCTCCTCCCCCTTCCCCTCCTCCCCCTTCCCCTCCTCCCCCTTCCCCTCCTCCCCCTTCCCCTCCTCCCCCTTCCCCTCCTCCCCCTTCCCCTCCTCCCCCTTCCCCTCCTCCCCCTTCCCCTCCTCCCCCTTCCCCTCCTCCCCCTTCCCCTCCTCCCCCTTCCCCTCCTCCCCCTTCCCCTCCTCCCCCTTCCCCTCCTCCCCCTTCCCCTCCTCCCCCTTCCCCTCCTCCCCCTTCCCCTCCTCCCCCTTCCCCTCCTCCCCCTTCCCCTCCTCCCCCTTCCCCTCCTCCCCCTTCCCCTCCTCCCCTTTCCCCTTCTCCCCTTTCCCCTTCTCCCCCTTCCCCTCCTCCCCCTTTCCCCTCCTCCCCCTTCCCCTCCCCTTGCCTGACTGATTGGTGTGGGTGCAGCACCCAGAGCTGTTGCTGGTCTCCTACTATACTAACCGCAACATCCCTCATGATCCTGATGGAGTGGCCCTCCTGTGGGACCTCAAATTCAAGAAAGATACACCAGACTACATCCTCAACTGCCAAGTACGTTCCCCAGGAAACTGGAGGAACTATCCTATGTTTCATTCCTTACCAGTATGCCTGTTAGGATCAATCATGTACTAATGACACACAATCAGTGGAGCTTGTAATTACCACTAAGAGCCTTCAAGTGGCCAAATAGTTGACCTTGAGTGACCCTCACTCTACTGATGCAGTGTTTAATAGTTGTGGTTTAAGGATAGATTGTGCAGGAAGAAACAATTAACCCTTAAGATATGTTTGTTGCTACCAGGAAACCCTTCAATTAGTTCATGCAGTTGTGGCTTCAATATATATATATATATATCACATAATATCATGTGATTTGCAGCATAGAGAACATCTCATCAATGTATCGATGTCACTGTAATCTTGTACGTGATAGTCTTTTTCATCACCTGCATGTCATGTGATTCATATGTGTGTTGTATATGACATAGTATTCCCCCCCCCCCCCCCCCCCCACATCACACAGAGCCCCATCATGTCTGTGGCATTCAGCAAGTTCCATCCCAGCTATGTGATTGGGGGCACCTACTCTGGCCAGATAGTGCTGTGGGATCTGCGCAGTGGCAAGCGCACACCCATCCAGCGCTCACCTCTCTCAAGCTCCGCCCACACGCACCCTGTGTATTGCCTGGACATGGTGGGCTCTCCCAATGCCCACAACCTCATCTCAATATCATCAGACGGCAAGATGTGCTCCTGGAACCTCGACATGCTCTCTCAGCCTCAGGTGTGTTCAGAGATGTTCACTGAAGCCTCAGGTGTGTACTGAGGTGTCCACAGCAGCCTCAGATGTGTTCTAAGGTGATCACTGCAGTTTTAAGCCTGGCTCACAGTGCATGCACTGCATAGACATGCGACACGTACTATGTGTTGCGTAAATTAGAATTTGATTCTATCCTCGCGTAGCTGATGCATCGATAAAAAAAAAACCACTCCTTACTGTGCATTCTGACAAAATATTGTGTTCACAGTGGACACAACATACAGTGCGTGTTCCTACGTCTATGCTGTGTGTGCACTGCGAACTAGGCTTTAGGTTTGTTCAGGTGTCCACAACAGCCTCAAGTCTCTCAGAGATGTTCACTGCATCCTCAGGTGTGTTCAGAGGTGTTTACAACAGCCTTGGGTGTGTTCAGAGTTGTCCACAGTCCACACAACGGCTCGTATGGGTGTGTTCTAGTTACACGAAGGTGTCAATAGGTACTGACACTGTTGGGCTGATGCGTGTTGTGTGGTGCAGTGCATACTGGTGCAGGCCACAACAGGAATAAGAGACCTATTGCAGGAGAATGCATGCTACTTCAAACCTGCTCCTTTCCCCCCCTCTGTGTGTGTGCACGCGCGTGCAGGAGAGTTTGGAGCTGCAGAACAAAGGCACGCGCCCGGTGGCGGTGACGTCCATGTCCTTTGCTGCTAATGATGTCAACAAGTTCCTGGTGGGCAGTGAGGAGTGTCTGGTGTACCAGGGACAGCGCCATGGCTCCACTCCTGGCACCTCCGTGCACTTTGAGGGCCACACAGGACCAGTCACAGCTGTGCGGGCACACAGAGCCTCAGGGGGACAGGTGCATAGAGGGGTGTGGCTTTAGAAGGCATGGCGCAGTAGGCCCGCCACTATTCTTATTGCACAGACACTCACACACACTCACAGACACTCACACGCACTCACACGCACTCACACGCACTCGCAGACACTCACATGGGGACAGTGAAATGCAGTTGCATGGGAGAGATGCAGTTGTGTGGTTGCCGCTAGTTCTGTGTGTGGTGTGGGAGGGAGACATATGGAGGAGTGGTTACCACAGTAGTTAGTGTTTGAGCATGAGAGGACATTCCTACGTGCTCATAGAGATGGTGGATAACTTTCACTTGTTGCTCTCTCTTCAGGTGGACCTGTCACACATCTTCCTCACCTCCTCCTTTGATTGGACCATCAAGCTCTGGACCTCAAAGCTGCTCAACGAGAAACAGATCACTGTGGGTGTTGCTATGGAAACATAGCATGCATTAAGCCACTGTGTTTCTTCTGCTTTCAATCTTACACACACACCCCACCCCCACACCATACCACCACCACCATTACACTGATAATTGTATACTGGTGTATGTGTGGTGGTTTCCGCACCTGCAGTCCAAGACGGGTCAGCCGCTCTGTTCTCTGGAGAACAACTCAGAGTACATCTATGATGTGCAGTGGAGTCCCGTGCACCCTGCAGTGTTTGCCAGTGCAGACGGAGAGGGCAAGATGGAGCTGTGGAACCTCAACCTGGACTCCGAGGTGATTACACAACAGACAGGACATCAACAGGACTGACTGTTTGAGGGAACTCCTTCTTTTTTTAATTTCTATCTTTTTCTCTTTTTTTCCTTTTTATAATCTTTACCTTTCTCTTTCACTCCCTTATATTTTTCCATGTCATCTTTCCTTCCCTCCTCCATTGCCGGCTTCTCTCTACTCCATCTGTACCTCCCCTTTATTCTGCCATAATTTCTTTATCCTACCCCCCCCACCCCTTTCTCTTCCTTCACATTCCTCACCTTACCACACACCCTCTCCTCTTCTTCAGGTTCCAATTCTTTCAGAGAATGTTGATGCATCAGTGAGCAAGCTTTGCTGGTCTCCTAGTGGCCATCATTTAGCTGCTGGTGACTTTGAGGGGAAAGTGCGCATCTTTGAGGCTGGGGAAGTGAGTGTGTGGTTATCTGTAGTCATGGATACCAGACAGCTGGTGGTTTATTTTTTTGACTTGTTTGTCTGGTTCCCTCCCCAATGCCTGCAGGCATTCTACCAGCCCCAGGCAGATGACTGGACCAGGATGGAGAGGATGGTGGAGGAACTGTTGGAGGGACAAGAGCTGGTGTCTGTGTCTCTGTCCTGATGCCCCAGAGCTGACCTTTATTTCTAATGACAATTATTAGAGTACAACAAACAAACAAAAACAATTATAACAGACAGTTTGCAGTGTTCTATATATCAAAAATGACCCAATTGTGTTAATGTCATTATAAATATATTAATTGCATGTATAAGTATAAAATTAGTATATATAAATATATCTGACTGACTGTTCAACTTTTTTATTTTCCTCTTGAAGAATTATTCCTTACAATTGCCTTGCGCATGCGTGAAAATAAATTACCCGCCGATTTGAATGCAGGTTCTTCACCCAGTCATTGGGTGGGCACAGTCAAGGGTTTTATGAAGATGGAAACTAAATGGATATATGTGAGTGTGTTTCTTGGCGTGTTGACTGCTATTACTGCTGGAGGGAAAGAAGATAGAGAGGAAATTTGCTCTGGCAACCAAGCGAAATGTAGGTGGATTGTAAATGAGATACTGGCGTAGTGGCTTTACTTGACTGGATATAAAATAAAGAAGTTCTCTTCCTGCTGACCTGCAGACAAATTTATGATACGTACAATTCTGTCTTTCGTCTAAGTGGAGAAGGAAATGTGTTTGAAACTAGCTACATAGAAAACAAACAACCAATGGTAATATGCTCCCTTTTTCTTTTTTTTACCCTGCAAACCAACCAGTTACCTCTGCAGTCACCACTGCACATGACGTCATGACAAATGCCTTGCACTCCAAACTTCAGTTGGTGTTTCTGTGTTCTTGGGAGGTGCATGAATTGTGTGTGTCCTGTTTTTATGATAGCAATGACTATGTGATTGTTGCAGGTATTTGGCTGAGAGATCATCTTCCAAAAGGAGTGAGTCATCTTAGTCATAGTATTGTCACCCCAGTGTCTGTGTGGGTGTGGCCAGATGAAAGTTTAGAGATATCACTTTGTAAGGAGGTGTCCCAAAAGTAATATAACGAAATCAAAATACATGGATTTAAATTGGTTGTGTTTTTTTTGTTCTTTTTTTCTTCTGAGTGGGTGGGGGGAATACTGTTGCTTCATTTGTTGTGTGTGTGTGTGGTGCAGTTTCCTCTGCACAGCTCTGTCTACTTGAACTCCAAGGCTGATGTCTACTGTTACGAAGGCTCCTTCTGGATCGTTAGCCCTTTTGTGAGATTCTGGGACTACCTCCATGTTGTCGTGACAACTGATGCACCCAAGCTTCTGAGGGTCACGTATGGCAACAGCTCCAAGGCTGTGTTGAAGAGTAAACTCTACACCATTCACAACTTCACATCCTCCAATCCGATTCTCCTCTCTCCATATAAAGTGCACTGTGTGGTCGTCCAATATATGCCCTCAGGACCCAATAAGGAGGTCAGCTATTCCTTGCATACTGAGTTCAGAGTGTACTGGTACTTCCCTCTGCTCTTCGTTGCGGGATGCGTGTTGCTGTTTGCTGCCCCAGCTATGAGTCGGAGTGTGCCGTTATTGTACGGTGCAGGAGTGACCATCGGTATTCTCGGCTCTGCCTTGATCCTGCTCTACGTCGTCAGTCGGTTCATCCCTGGGGTGGGTGGAGTTTAGTAGGCACAATGTGGATGTGATGTATGCATGGGATGGGTGTAGCTTATTTTGGATGCAATTGTGTTGTGTGGAAGAATACACTTTAGGAAAAGTGGCGGTTCAATGGTGGCAAGTAACCGTCATTACCTTCCAACCTTCAGTGTCTCTCTGTCTGTCTGTCTGTCTGTCTGTCTGTCTGTCTGTCTGTCTGTCTGTCTATGTGTAGGGGGGGTGCACACATGTGTAGTGTGGGGGGTGCACACATGTGTAGGGGGGTGCACACATGTACATACAGACATACAGAATTCTGCAGGTTTAGATTAATACATCCTCTGGTGGGCTCCAACTAGAATTGTTTTTCAAATCCAAACTTATGGATGCAATGAGAGATTAAATTCCTTCATTTCATTACTTTTGAAACTATTTCAGACAACAATGTGTACCATATTGCTTCCAGGTTATAACGTCATTCAGTTTACTAGTGCATTTATAATACTCCGCTGGGGTGGGTGTGGCAAATGGCATAATATTTTTTTTGGTTATTTTCAAATGTTCATAACAGTTGGTAAATAGCTCTCTGACTTTGTTTCTCCCGTAATCAGTTCCACTTATTTCCATGGTGGTGGTTTGTATTGCTAGTTATGCCCATCAGTCTCTGCTAGAGCCGGGCCCAAGTATTGACACCGGGCCCTGGTATTGGTGCTGGGCCCAAGTATTGATGCCGGGCCTCGGTATTGGTGCTAGGCCCAAGTATTGGTACCAGGCCTTGGTATTGGTGCCGGGCCCTCTGTAGTAAGTTTAGCGTTACTTAAGAAGGAAAAAATAGGTATCTGTGTGGTGACCTTTGACCCTGCCCCCTATTCACCTCTCATGCCCCCCCCCCCCCCTTCTGTGCAGCGTAACTGTGTGGGGGTGGGGTTTCTGGCTGGGGGCTACACCATCATTGGTGGCCTCTTCTACTGGTTCATGCACCATGTGGTGGAATACTGGGACTACGCCCTGGCCTACGCTGTGGTGGCCGGACTGGTCAGCTTCGCCGTCCTCTACCGTTGGGGCGGAGTCTCCCACCCACGGACCCTCGACATTGTACGGTGGGTGTTGCAGATACTGGGGTTGTGTCTAGTGTATGCAGCCTCTCCTCAGAGGGAGATCTCCATTGTCCTAGTGCTGTTGGTGTGCCTTGTCTACGTCACTCCTCTAAGGTAGGAGGTGCAGTTAAAGGGGGTGTGGTTTTATCACACCTTTGGGGAGGGTGGGCTCTGTTAGATCATGTGATATTACAGGATGTATTGTGATTGCAGATACAATCCTGTGTTATTTCCTTTCAACTTGGCGTACAATGTCTTGGCTTGCGTCTGGTCAACTCTCAACTCACTGAATCCTTTCAAGCCCGGCCTGCCCACCTGGAGATATCTCACTGAGGAGGTGTGAGTGTATGTCTATGTGTCTGTGTTTATAGTGTACTGTGTTAGTGTGCATGTGTGTGGGTGTATCTGTGTTTGTAGGTGTGGGTGTGTAAACATCAGTATGAGCGTTTCTTAGTTCTGACTAGGTTAGTTATGTTAGAGGTGCTTTCACTGCTCTCTATGCTGGGAGGCATTGTGTGGCTGCCTCTGGACTTGTGGTCAGCAGTGCAAACAGACACAGGCTAGAGAGAGAGAGAGTTGTCTGGTGTTATACCTGAGCGTACACCCGACTACACACAAGTATACATCTACACGTGCTTCATTCTAGAAGATTTCTTGCGCATATTTCACCAGAGTCACTCTCACTGATTCATGCTCTTCACGTGCCTGCGTGCATGCATGTCTGTCTATGTGCATGACACCTGATTGTCTTTCTCTCTACGGCTTCCTCCTCTTCTCCATGGCAACAGTGGATACCGACACTACGTGGTTAGTTAGTTGGGAAATGTGATACTGTGAGCAACACATGATGAGGAGATAGAGTTATGCTGCGTGTAGTCTACATCTGGTGGTGGTAGGCCCTTGTCACAGGTCATCTCCACCATGTCTCATATGGGCATCACAGACTATGGACTGGGCTCCTATTAAGGATGGGCAATTTGAGGAGACTAGTGTTGTTGTTGTGGGAGTGTGAGATGTTGAGGGGAACAAATGTTGCTCATGGATACTCTGCAGGGAGTAATTCAGGATTTTTTTGGGCAGGTGTGGGTGTGGGCGTCTCATGCAACAAACAAAAATAAACTGCAACAAAAATGGTTATTTTTCTACCCTTCTTTTTCAATTTTTTTCTTTTCCCACTTTTTACATGGCATGTTAGTGAACAGTTTATTTTCATTGTGTGCGTGTATGCTAAAATGCTAGTGATTCTGTTGTCCACTCTACAGAGCAGACTAATATGAATTGCTATTGAAGAGCCAAGGTTTGGTGATGCTAATTTTGAGGAAATTTTAGGTGTTAAAGAGCAAAATTAAATAATTTGTCTTGAGCATTAACTTTGAACATCGATTTAATAATTATCTCTACATGCAGTGATATCATGAAGGCCATCATACACCATTGGCAATTGAGCCAAATTTTAGGGGATGGGGGGAATCCCATGTGTGCCTCCTGTATTTATCCCAGCTCTGTGGCCAACACAAGACAACATATGAATGAGTGGTTGTGTGTTGAACAAGCAGAGATGGAGGAAGGAGTTTGTTGTTGAGTTGGATGTCTTTGATAGCAGTGGTAGTAGAGCCATGGTGATGTCTATCTGTGTGTGTGTGTGCTCCTCTGTGGCTGTCTGCCACCTGTTCTCTGGTCACTGCAGGAGTATGAGGTAGAGGGAAGGGTGGAGACCGATCGGGCACTGGAGAAACTCCGGAAAGATTTTATGGATGGTTCCTTAGATACCAGTATGCTGCGAAGTCATCGGAGGTACAGTGTGCGTGAGCGAGTGTGTGAGTGGTCACCTTGGTAGTGGTAGTGCTTCATTTGTCCTAATTCATTGGCTAGAAATCTCTCTAATTGCACTCTAGAAGGAGTCGTGTGTACCAATCAATAATATATAAACTACAACTGGAGGTATTAGTAGCAGCAAGTGAGTGCAGGGGAGCACTTAGTTAGCAATCAACCTCAACACTGTATCATAACGTTTGCAAACATGTTAATGACTAGAAATATATATTTATATGTAATCATGCGTGTATGTATATATGTAGTGAATGGGACCAACTGTCAACATTCGCATTGTCACATTGTATATTCAGGGCAGGGTTTGTTGTTGTTTTGTTGTTGTTTTTTTTGAAAAATTGCAAAAGTGGGGGGGGGGGGAGACAAAATAGAGATAGTCGTCTGTGAGGGGGCCATACATGTGTCAGTGTATATGCATGTAAATGGTACAAACACCTGAAAAACTTCCACATGACATTGTAGAGAGTGTAGTTGATATTTGTAACAGAAAACCTAGACGTATTGCCGTATAAATGTACTTTAGTTACTTTTACCAAAATGCTTAGTGGGGGCACAAAATGCTCATGGGGGGAGGGCGAATACCCCCCCCCCCCCCTCCATAAAAATTTTAAAAAAACATGCAGGGGCTTCACTGGTCCACAGTTCTCTGGCTCCACTAGTGAAGGACCATATCCAGACAATACATAGAGCCCTTAGAATAGAAATACTTGTAGTGCACTTTGAACTTTTCAGTAGTAAACAACAGTCTCAATATAGCGGGGATGATGTGGAGGATGTAGTGTTCTGTATGTGTACACTATATCCTTCCAATTAGCGAGTAACACTTCCTGTTATACTTCCTTCCAGCCGTGTCTTCATGCAGAGCAAATACACGTGGGGACACACACTGAACCAACACCACACTGGGTTGAGGCAGGTTGAAGTAGGTCGACAATGCTCTGTGGGGGCACACACTGGACCAACATTACACTGGGTTGAGGCAGGTTGAAGTAGGTTGGCGATAGCTCTGTGGGGGCACACACTGGACCAACATCACACTGGGTTGGAAGTAGGTTGATAATATCTTTACAGGGAGGAGGGGGACACACACAAATGCAAACGTAAATTCTCTAGCTGCCGTCAAAACTGTCACTCACACAGTCACATGCACACACACTGGACCAACCAAAAGTTCTCTGTGGAAATACATTTAGAGCCACATTGCACCTGGTTGAATTTATTGCATAATTGTCCCCTTTTCCCCTACTCTCCCTTAATACGTGTGTGTGCAGGTTTGAGCGGTTTCTGTCTGGGGAGAGTCATGTCACAATGGATGAACAGATCAGCCACGACTGGACCCACATGGAGGACTCTGACCTGGAGGAGTCATGTGATGAGGAGGAGTCTCCCAGGAAGCCGAACTCCTCACCCTCGTCTTCACATTCATTCATGTCAGAATATTAGGCCCCACCCACTCATTGCCATTAGAACACTCTGAAGTTAATTTTTATTATAATATTATCAACTCTTTAAAAGAAGAAAGAAATGTAATAATAATGAAAAAAATTTTTCAAGATTAAAATTATTGTATATTAGTTTTAATTGCAGGCAGTAATGCCTTCTCTCCAATGCTCCTGGTATGTCAGAGTCATCTTGAACTTGGGGCTTGTCAAACTCAGATATTGCACTGCTGTGTTTATTAATGTGTAGTGTGGACAGGCCTTAAAAGGTTGCTCCCTCTTTTTTTTTTTTTAATCCTTTTTTATGGATCTGATAATGATTTTTTTTTTTTTTTTTTTTTTTTTTTTTTTTTTTTTTTTTTTATAAGAAGCATTGTCTTATAAAGCTGTAGATGGTACAGGTGCTATGTCAATTCTTTGCTCCAATGCTGACTCTGGGAGGGGGTTTACAATGTTAAGGAAGATTCACATTGACCATCGAGTAACTTTGGACCACTAAACCATTATGGCTCTGTTGAGTGTCAAGCTTAGCAGCATAAACTGTTGCACTGAAGTGACAATGGAGAAAGAACTTTTACAAGAGTGTAAGGCCACTGTTGTATGCCTTCACAAGAGTGACAATTAACTGAGTGTAGTCTATTCATTATCGAATTTTCTTTTGATATGATATACTTCATGATATGGCATTATTTTCCCATGTTCCTTGGTTTTTTCCTTTTATCCTGGAAATTAGTACCTCTGTCCCTGAAATTTAATAGTTAAGGTTGGCAGCTATGCAGTACTGTTATATATCTTCAACATACATCCACACTGGTCGGAGGGACACTTCTAGTTCATGATATGTGCAATGTCTGCACCACAAACAGTTAGCTAGTTCATATCTGGTAAAATATGGTATCCCACAATTCTCCCGCTACATGTATATGTACATAACTAGATTAACAGGAGAAGAATGGGCTCTTCACAGAGTGTGATATTTGTCAGGTATCTCCCCATACTCAGGTGGGGAAGAGACCTTATCAAGTGTGGTTGGGAGAATGACTACCACATCTGTTTAGGTGGATTGCACTGTACGAACTGTACTGATAAATTGTTCAATTGATTTTGCTATAATAAAAAAATATATATTAAAAAGAAGAAATCTTTAGTGACAAAGATTCATGTACGCCTTGCTGCTTTCAGAGTTCCCTTTCTGATTCCCAGAAATGTATGTTTATGCAACCAGGGTGAGCCAGATTTCTTGTTTGTCAGAAGAGTGGATACCCAATAAGGGATTCCCCAGTAAACCTGCATTTGAAGCTTGGTTGCCAAGTTTTGCACAGATATCAAAGTTCAGCACAGATATCGAAGTTCAGATACTTATCACTGCCAAATATAAACCTGATAAATAAGGCTGCAACTCAGAAGGATAAGCTATAATTGGGACTGGAAATGGTAAGATACATAAAGCTTTCTGGATCCATGTATATAAACCCAGAAACGCATTTGGGGAAAGCCCAAAACCTTACCAGCTATTTATCATTCTGTGCTATTTCTTTCCTCTGCACCTTAAAATTTCGTGTATTGTCATAGGTAGAGCTAGGTACATTATGCTGTAGGATAATTCCAAGCATAATACTATTATGGGTGTGGGTACTAGCAGTGGGCATGATATCAGCATGATAGGTCCAGTGTATTTTAGTCTTTGTTGTTCTTTTTTGTTGTCGTTATTATAATATTTATTTGTAATTCTTTTTTTTTGTTGCTAATTTGATGAGAGCAGTGGATTCCATATGCCTTGATCATGATTTGTGTCCAAAATGGCTTAATTTACTTTCATAGTGAGTTTGATGACTCCCAAAGCAACCACCATTGAATATTTAGTTTTAATGGCTGCTTGGTATAATACTTCTTGCCATTTAAAGTGAAAACTTAACCACGAACCCATCATCTATGGACATTGACTCTTGTGCTGCACTCCCATTCTTCAACAATCCAGCATCTATATGATCAGCTTAAAAGGCAAATTTCATGTTTACCAAAAATGAAATAAAGATAAATTGCCAAACTAGTGAGTGGGGTCAAAATGCATTTTGACCCCAAACAAATTGAAAGAAACGTTTGATGGTGTTTTTCCATAGTATTAGGTTTGAATAATAACATCTCAAAAGTTGGCCAACACTGCACCATCAGAAAGCATATATATTTACCCACAACAATATGGCTGTTATTTTCTTTTTTTATAGGAGCTAGGTTGTGTGTGTGCATGTACAAGTTGTTTCCACTGTCAAACCTCTGGACTAATCAGGCTGAAATTTGGTAAATGATGTCTAAGTGCCCAGGTGAGTGTTACTAATAACCTGTGTGTGTGTGTGTGTGTGTGTGTGTGTGTGTGTGTGTGTGTGTGTGTGTGTGTGTGTGTGTGTGTGTGTGTGTGTGTGTGTGTGTGTGTGTGTGTGTGTGTGTGTGTGTGTGTGGTTTTGTAATAGTCACACCCACAAAAACTTGTTTTGGCTTCTAAAAGCTCATTATAGTGCCAATCTGGCTGAAATATGGCATGTGGCCTCCTAGTACCAGAGTGGCATTAATAACCACATGTGGGTGTGGTAATAGGTGGAATTTTTCATAACCCCTCCCCCACAGGAAGTTATTTTACCTGACAAGAACTAATCATGGTGCCAATGAAACTGAAATTAGCATGTGGTCTCTGTCCAGGAAAATATTGATAACTTCCTGTGTGTATGTATAGCCACATCAGATTGATCATGATTTAATTAACACCTGAAGCACACTTAGCCACACCTACTGGTTGTTAATAACACTATTCTGATTATATGTGACCATGAGCGTTATTACCCTTATGTGGATGTGGTCATGGGTGTGATTTGGCCAGCAAACATTAATGTAAATGTCTGAATTCCAGCACCTACATGTTTTCCCAAGCTGGTACCAGCAAATCTTACATACAATTTGTTGCACCAATATCATGCAGCAACAGTCACACTGGCCTGGTGGTTCAAATAATATCTAAATTATTCTTATTCTTATTGAATTTAACAAGTTGTCACCACTTTAAGTATTAATATGGCTGACATTCATTATTCTGCCGAAGGTATGATCCTGAAACATTATTAAAGCATTACATGTGGCATGATTTTACTAGCGGTATTTGACAAAGTTTGTTTTAATTTGAATATAACAGTGCCTTAGTCTTCCATTTCATCATCATCTGAAGCAATCCCTTGAGTCATGTGGTCACACTTGCCATTTTGGCAACGCCCACAAGCTGTGGTGAATGCAAGTCCATGTTTTATGCAGGTACATGTCAGTGAAGTGCATGATGTGGAGCAGCTGTATCAGATCATGTTGAGCAGTTTGTCTGGTGCTGGACTATTGTCTGTCATGAGTGGAACAAATTTGTCCCCTTGCACATCCCCACCTCATTCAGCACACTCCCTGCCACCATTCTTGCCCACCCACTGCATGACTTGTAAGTCTGCCTAGAGTGATGGTTTGTGCCTGAGATAGCTGGGGGCAATCTTTCCGGGGTTTCATGGAGGTCTCTGTTGTGGATACTTTCTTACAAAGGAAGCCATATCACAATAACTCTTGATCCTCTCATTTGATCCCATTAAACAAGAATACCGTTTTTATGAAGTCACTCTTTCTATGATGACCTGATTTGCCTTTGGTCCACAGAAGATCTTGAACAAGCATGCAAGAAAAGTTACTATCAATGATTTCTTGAAGACAAATTTCTTGCCTACCCCAAATATTCGTAGATTAGCCTAACATCCCCACAGAAAGTTGTGGCCAGGAGGTCCGAATCTTAAAGTAGTGTCACAACTAGAGAATGCATGGTTAAACAAAAACAGAGTAGACATCATCACCAAGTAACTGTTTTAGAATCTTGATATTGTGCACATCTCATTTTTTCTTTGTGTTTTTCAGAGTGAGAGCAAAGAATCTTGCAGTCCTTTACTTCCAGGTACAATAGAGAGACCAACAGATCAGAGCCTTCCCCAGTGATGGCTGTTGATTTGTATGATGACATTGTAATGGTTTCTTTCACAATATCTATATTTTCGTCTCCTTCAGCATGGATGACATGACCTTTCTGTCTGAAGTGATCTCCAATCAGGTGGATAAGCACATGTTTATTTTTATCATTTCATATTGATGCCTTCAGCTCCTTTTTGACCAATCTTGGCTTTATCTTCAGTTCCAGATCCCAAAAATCTTTCTGATATAAGGGACTGGGGTCTGGACTGGTACTCATTTAAGACCTGTTTTTATTTTTTAACATTACAAAAAGACACTAAGTATGACTTAAATGCAATCACCTATACTGAAGATAGTGGTGATTATATAAAAATCCTTTGTTCAAGGTTAAACTAATGGCAACATGATTTTTATACTTAATTTATTATTAGTGTCTGATCATACTAAGTCCTCACACCATTTTAAAAGATGAGTTTCAGACACCATTAGAAAGATAGGGAAAACAGGGAATTCCCCATTTAGTTCAAAGAATATCACATTTTCATGAAAAGACGAGAAGGGATTGCAACTGTGTGGATGTAGCCACAACCCTAAGATACTATGTACTCATTCTTAAATTTCTCTTTACTCATCTTTTCTGTTTGTTAAAAAAAAAAAAAAATACATACATACATACATATACATACATATATATATATATACTAGCAGTATATACCCAGCGTTGCCCGGCCAATTTCAACATGAAACATTATAGAAGCCACTTAAATTTTGGCCTGGACGGCCCTTTAATTAGCTTTGGGTAGCCAAAACAACTTCCAGTGTGTGTGGCTAATACCAAACAACACACATTGCCACACCCACATGCAGTTAATAATGCTTGCCGGTTACTTGGACCCCACATATGCCCACAGTCTGATTAGTCCATAAATGATTTTTTTTGCAGGTATAATTATGTCCTATAGGTGTGGTAATGACAAAAAACTCACCCATTGACACACGCACATGTGATTAGTAATGCTCACCCAGTTGTTTGGAAATCTCATTTCAAATTTCAGTCTGGTTGGTCGTTTGATTAGCTTTTAATAGCAAAAACAACTTCCAATCGGTGTGGCTTAGTTCAGACCACACCCATATCAGGTTAATAATGCATTCCCTGGTACTTGGAGACCACACCCAAATTTTTGCCTGATTGGTCTTTGATTAACTTTTTTCAAACAAAATTATTTCCTGTGTGTGTGGTTATGGCTAAACCACACACGTTACCATGCCCACATGTGTTTAATAATGCTCACCCAGGTTCTTGGAGAGTAAATGCCGAATTTCGGCCTTTTTAGTCCAAGTGTTTAGCTGTGAGGCCTAGACATATATACTTACAAACCAAAAAATATATATATTAAATGCATTCGTAGATCTAACCCCTTTGGTCCAAATGTTATCCAGAAGTTATATTTTTGGTACTTTTCACTTACACACCAATGGGAAAAGAGGTGTAGCCAGGAGGGATTCCGACTATGTTACTCCCAAATTTAAGTTGTGTATTCATATCATGTATTAACTTGGTCACTCCAAGGGTTTGCTGGCCAAAGAACCATTTTTGGCCTGAGATGAAAACAGAAATGGGTGTGGTCATATACATGCAGCCCCAGATTTCTTTGACTCCAAATATATATGGATTCATGGGTCTAATTCCTAAGGTTCAAGTGTTCTTGCTCAAATAACATTTTCGGCATTTTTAGCCTTACACAGGAAAGGAAGAGGTGTGACCAGGTGGGACCCAGCCTATGTTACTCCTAGAGTGGAGTTGTATAAGTATACCGAGTTTTAAATCAGTAGCTCCAATGGTTTTTCTGGAAAAAAAAAAGCCATTTGTGGCTTTTTCTCTTTACCATGGTGATGATTTTCCAAAATTTTTAGCCATGTTTTAAGTTGGGTCGAAACCTATCATCATGCCAAGTTTCAGAGAAATCCACCCAAAGGTTTGGCCAGAACGATGGTACAGACAGACAGACAGACAGACAGACAGACAGACAGACAGACAGACAGACAGACAGACAGACAGACAGACAGACAGACAGACATCTCCTTATATATATATATACCTATATATATATATATATATATATATATATATATATATACCTATATATATATATATATATATATATATATATATATATATATATATATAGGAGAGATATAAAATTAACTTTTGTTGTCCTTGTGTCTTGATCATGAGTTCTACTGTGCATGCAACACCAACCCCTGCAATTTAAAAAATTTTTTTCTCTCTCCTCTTCTTTTTTCATCTATCCTTACCATATATTCAGTACAGCTGTTTCCATTAGTCAAGCCTGAAATGGCCATGTAACCCTCACACAACCAACCATCCACTCTAGAAAAACAGGAAACATGTATTTCATTAACCAAAACAAAATTTACATTTTCTTTAAATCCTTTCCAGTTTCCTGATAAAAGTCCCTGGATTCTTTGCAATTTTGCAGTTTCCAGTGGAATGTTATTTATAAGGAATATTTGCATGCCAAAACAACTCTAATATACTACCTACTGCAGAACTAATCTCTCTCTCCCTCTCTCTCTCCCCCACCCCCCTTAGTCACTTCCTGCAATCTTTCAGTCTGAATTTCTGTGTGGTTTAGGGAACATTTTGGAATTTAAACAATGCCACAACACTAGGAGGATACTGCATACTACCTACTAATTTCCACTCTCTTTTTGAAGGCAAAGCAATGCAGTGGCATGTACATGCAAAATTTAAATTTGTCTTTACTTTTTTCAGCATCCTTTTCAGTGCACCAGGCTCCTATTAGTTAGCCACTTTTTGTTAGGTTTAGCCTGACACAACCTGAATAGTTAATTCAAAATTATCTGATCAAACCATGGCATTCAGAGCATGCCTATGGTTCCAAGTGTTTTTTTTGCTGTAGCTTCAAAATTGAAGGAGTACATAAGGAACACACATAGATGAAATACTGATAACCACCTTTTTGTATGTAATATTTATATATAGCCTTTTTGATAGTGCAATTTCAGCCAACTTTGATATGCTCTTCCCCACATTTTATACTACAAAAAAACCAGTTTAAAACATTTTTTTTTTGCAATTTGTTTGGCGTTAACAACTCTATTTTTTTTTTTTTGTTTTTTTGTTGGTATTTTGACCCTACTATACTGGCCATCTGCAGTTGGGAGGTTGGAAGGTGTCTTTAATTACATCCATCATCAGCTATATATAGGGAGAGTTATTTGTTGTTGTTGTTTTTTTTGTTTTTGTTTTTGTTTATTACACTATTACTTTTATTTTTGTTTTTGTTGTGTGTTCTTTTTATATTTTTCTTTTAAAAACATCTTTTGAGGATTACCTTCATTAATGTTACAGTGTCATAACTATTGATCATTTCATTCATTTGTAATAGCATTATTATATGACTTTTGGCACTAATTAAATTTATAACATATTAGCTATAACTGTTGAGCATGATAGATAAATTAAAAGTACAATTGGTAAAATTAGGAGCATGATAGGGAGAGTTGAAACTCATTGGAGCATAATGTAATAGGTTGGAAAAACATGGGAGCATAAAGTGCTAGGCATGTGGCAGACATGTGTCAGGCATGTGGCAATAACAATGGATTTAGGCCCCCCCCCCCCCCCCCCCCCCCCAAAAAAAAGAACAACACAAACAAATATTATATAAGTAGGTTCAAGGTCCCATGGCAAGAGCATACACAATGATAAATTATCCTTTAGCATTCCCCAATAAGGAAAAAAGGAAGAAAAAAATATTAATTGGTTGTCAGTTTGAAGTTATCACTACGTCAGGGTCAGGGTCAGGCACAGGCACAGGCACGGATTAGAAAAACAAGGCCCCCCAAAAAAACAAAAAAGAACAATACAAACAAACAATATATAAGTAGGTTCAAGGTCCCATGGCAAGAGCATACACAATGATAAATTATCCTTCAGCATTCCCCAATAAGGAAAAAAGGAAGAAAAAAAATTAATTGGTTGTCAGTTTGAAGTTATCACTACTTCAGGGTCAGGCACAGAGTACACGCACACACACACACACACTGGCATACCAGCTGTCACTTCCTATTTCTATGGTGCACCGAGTTCCAGAACAAATCTTTCACCCCGGAAGTTCACGTGTTGAAATGACCACCAATTAACATATTTCATGGAAGGATACTGTTCCATTAATTGGTGTGCTTTTACAATTCCATACTTCCATTTATAGTACCGATTTCTATTTATAGAACACTTTACCCGATTACACAGCCGGTACTATTAATACTTGTGGGCGGTACCTTCGGCTGTTATAAAATAGGAGACAAAAGCCGTGAGGAGATAAATTGTGATGAAGAATTTTTAACGCTCATGAGTCCCGGAGTTGGCCATGGATAAGTCCAGTTTAAGTGGTGAGGGGGAAGGGTCTCCAACATTCTGCAGGCTCAATTCGGAGGTGGTAGAAAAACCAAGCTCTTCAAATGCGGGGAGGCATGAGTACTTAGTTGTGCCCAGCCCTCCCCCCAGCGACCAGGATCCAGGTTCTCCAGCGCACAGCAAAGCGGGAAGTGAAGTTGGTGAGTCTTGGTGGCCCATAGTATCTTCCTGGGGTAGGTATGAGCAGGGGGGGGAGATGTCGCTGTATCCAGTGCAGATAACTTACTAGCAATCTCTCTGTGTCCAACAGGAATCATGAGTGATGGAGAGTTTGAAGAACCAGGAGAGGTGGATGAGGGTTTTGATGAGGAGTTTGAAGAGAAAGACCTCAATGAACCAGACAACAACCAGCGTCTTCACCAGGAACATCCTTCCTATCAGATGGAGGAATTGGATCCTAAAGAACTTCAGCAGCTCCTGGGAATGGAGCCAGACCTTGCTGGACTTGAGGACTTTGATTTAGGGGTAGATGTGATGTTAGATAATGACCAGGAGCACTCCATCATGGCCCCTCTGTGCTCAAACAGTCCTATCTATCATGCAGACATCCCAGCACCAATGGGTTTGCTTCCTCCAAGCCCCTTACCTTCAATAGACGTAGACGTGAATGCACAGACTGTGCCTGTGGACAGATGGAAGAACAGGGAGTGTGGGGCAAGCCAGACTCTGTCCCCTGTGAAGAGCTGTGACAGCACTACTGGGGGGTGCTCTGCGGACAAGACAATGCAGTACAGTGAGGAACAGCTAGCACTCTGTATATCCGAGTGTGGATTGGTGCTTGATCACGAGCCATATGACCACACAAACTTAATGGACCTCACTGACACGTTTGAGTTTGCAATGGCAGACTCTTCCTCCACAGATCTGCTTCTGTTTGGTAATGGCTCGGGACATCTCAATCTTCTTCCTTCTGACACAACCCTAGCGGAAAACGATGCAAGCACTTCTAGTGTGGGACATAGAAACAATATGGCAGACTTGGCCATTTGCCCTACTTTGGATTTACCATTGTCGTCTGTTCATGCTGATACAGAACTATGTGAGAGTTTGTATCCACATCCTTCCCCAGCTGCCATACCCCTCCCTCTCTCTACCATCCCCACTGGTTCTCCATCTTCTCCCTTACCAGAGCAGGACACCTTCTCCTGTGAGGAGCAGAGGCTAATTGACATGCTGTACTACCAGTTCAGGAAGCTCCTGGACGATCCCTCTATCTCCGAGAACATGAAGGAAGAAATGAAGAGCATCAGAAGGAAAGGCAAGAACAAGGCTGCGGCCAAGGCATGTCGGCAGAAGAAGGTGCACAAGGTGAAGGGACTAGAGCAGGAGATTGAGCAGCTGAGAAGGACTAAACTCCAGATAGTACTCCGTACTGAGGCATTCGAACGTGAAATAGCAGAGCTTAAGAGGCACTGTCAAGAGCTCAGCTGACCCCTAGATCAGTGCAACTAACTCTACGACAACCTTGATCCAATATGTGTGTCCAACTAATCATCCATGACACCATTACCAGGCATCCATCCATCCATTTATTCATTGTCTGCATGTCGCCTCACTCAATGTTGATCTCCATGCAGTGTGATGAAGCAACACACCAAAAGTATGTACAGTTTCCATATTTATGTCCATTATGCTTAAAATTCAAATAAAATTCAATGTGTACATGGGTGGTTGACATGGCAACACTGGGGGGGGGGGGGGTAAATAATGGGATATGATATGATAAATGAGATAATGGTTACGTACATGTGGTGTGTAGTTGTATTAGTGTTAGTTAGTGGCTGCCATTATTGTTGACATGCACTTGTGTGTATACAAACATGTTGACACTGAAATGGCTTGTTGCTAATCACATCCTGTGGAGTTGTCTCCAGTGGACTGTGTGCTGCAGTGGTCGTGCGGAGGACAAGGAGGAGGGACAGCTCCACTGGACCTGACCGTGTCTTCTTCACTGGATGAAGAAGAGGAGCTCTTGCTGGAAATGTCTCCTTCATCTTCACTCTCTTCCTCACTGCTGCTCTCAGAGAGGAGCTCAACATCTGTGAAGATGTAATAAGGCAATTCCTACCATGCCCGGAGCAAGAACATGTGAGTCCTTGTTTAACAACATAGGTACAAGGTACAACCCCCAACTCCTGGTGTGTCATCAATGACAGATGTGTGTCCCGGGACATCTTATCATGGTCACCAAACATCTCACAGAGGAACTCACCACATTCACAAGCTATGGGGGAATGTTGGTAGTGGTGCTACAGATCTCTCTCCCCCTCCCTCTCTCTCTCTTAGGCTAAAGCGCCTTCTTTTAGTAATTCACATTTCTTATTAGTGTGGCGCAGCTTTACTGACACAACCTTAGATAGCTTATAATATATTTTCGAAAAGTTAGTGGCATAGCTTTGGACAGCTGTACATGGGTGTGGTTTAGTGTTGCCCTGTGTTGACAGATCTTCACTTAAGGGCAACTGATCAAAGTCAATCAAGTTCAATGGCATGCAGATGTAGTGAGTTTTCAGTATTGTCTGATCACCACTATATCATGTGACAGTCATGTGACAGTCATGTGATGTTATAGTTATGCACATGCCTACATGACCTCCTTTTTCAAAGAATTTTTTACATCACTTGTAGCTATCTAAAGCAATACTACACGGACTAAACTTATTTTTTGCCATCTAAAGCAATGCCACACTGACTAAAAAAATGTGAGTTTGAGAAGGAAGGAGCTAATTTTACACAAGAAATAATTGATGTGGGCATCCCTACACTAAAGAAGGCACAGATTTAGCATCACACAGGGAGAATGCAGAGGATGCCATAGAGAGAAGTGAAATCTTTTCACATGGACAGAGAATTTTGTTTACAGACGCAGTACATGGTAAAATGAGCTGTTGCACCATCAAATCACATTAGGTTGAGTAGACATAGAGGAGTAGCAAATGGACCAGACACACTACAGCATGTCCAAGTGTCCTCACATCTCCATCTTGGGGTCCATGGACAGTCTGTATCTAGGCAACTCCATTTAGTAAGTGCAGACAAATGTATGGATGCCAAGGACGACTCAGTCAGTCACCCATTTAGTGATGTACGAGCACAAGAATGATAGTTACACTACCAGGAGTATCTGTACAACTGCCCATATGCCCTGGGGGAAGGAGGTTGACCATCTTGTTTACTTGTATGTGACAATCGAAACATTCCCCCTGGGCTTTAATTGGAACTGCAGTATTACGTCAGGAGTTGCAGGAGGATGGTCTAGAAGATGCTGGGCTAAACTAACCTCTCTCTGTGTGGAGGGAGGAACAGGGAGCAGTACAGAACTGTGGTGACCTCTGGTAGTCCACCTCAGTTGGCATGCAGTGATCAAGTGCTCAGGGTCAAGGTCTAATTGAACATGAGTGCAGAGGGACAACTGACATGCATTCTCAGCAGAAGCTGTAATGTGGCAGAGGAACAGTCGCCAAGTGGCAGGCAAACGGATGCTGCGTTGTGCTGGGGCTGAGAGCAAATAAAAAGAGAATATTCCATCCAGACACGCCTCCAATTAAAATGAAAGAGTTCTGCTAACTTGATGAGTTGGGTTCTAAAAATAACCTCAAACAACCATCTAAATTGACCTTATATGAAATTAAGTGTCCATTACCAAGTTGCCAACCATTCCTGCAAGGCGTTGCTATGCAAGGGTTGCATGTTGTCAGGGATACTATTGTTTGTTTGTAAGTATGTACACAACTCTGGTTGGTTTATTACACTCGTGCAAGCTGCACGTGTGTGTGTGTGTGTGTGTGTGTGTGTGTGTGTGTGTGTGTGTGTGTGTGTGTGTGTGTGTGTGTGTGTGTGCCAGTAGGTAAGGTGCATGCTGGTCGACCTAATCTCAGCCGCTCCTGAAGAAGGGGGCGGAACTGCAGTGCTATACAGTTGTCAGGCTCCACCTCCAAGATCTTGAGGCACAGGATGTGAGCCGCTCCGTATGCATTGCTGACACAGCACCGCACAAACTGGGGAGAGAGAGAAAAAAATATATCTTCACAGAACTGAATATACATGTCAGTATGTGTCTGAAACCATCACCATAGCAACAAGCTAACTCCACCCACCCACATTCCAAAGTGCATCACCACATGCACTTATAGAGAGGGGGATTCCCTCACCACAAGCAAGCTGTCATGTAGGATGCAACAGCATTTTATGAATATTTTTCCATAGTGTGGCATGCCCCCAGACCAACCCCCCCCCTTTCACTCAAGGGGAAAAAAAATCATGTATTCTACATATCCCAATCCCAATACGTGCTGGAATAGGCTGCACACACACACACACACTCTCTCTCTCTCACACACACACACACTCTCTCTCACACACACACTACTCACGGTTACAGTTTGCAAGTTAGACCCACAAACACATGTATTTGGAATAAGTGTGGCCAGAGGAACATTTTGGTATATCAATCTCCACACCTCATCTTGTGTCTGGCAAAAAACAACAACTTAAAATAACACACAAAACAACAACAAAAAACTAAACCCCCCCAAAACCCCCTCAAAAGGTACCTATGGCCTGCCAACCACTTGGACCTACAGACTAGACCCTTAGAATGCATACACCACTTCACTCTGGGAGTAATGTGGGCTGGGTCTCATCTGGCCACACCTCTCCCTCTTGGCATGGCTGGTCAAAAATAGTTTTACATACGTGTGTTACTGTATGCATGTTCATGTTTATCTATTTTTCTGCCAAACCGTCGTACTACCTGACACCCACTCTCTTTAAGGCAAGCATATTCTATATCAAAGATGTTCTCTCTAGCACACACATGTTGAGTTACTTAGCCACATCTCTTCCTGTGGGTGCATCAGGCCAAATGTGATGCTAACTATCTATGGTAAGTCAAACACATGGACCTAGAGGTGTGCAAACACAACTTGACCCAGCCTGATAGGAAAATAGTGTGTTTGGTCACACCTCTTTTTTGAAGGCATGTCATGTCCAAGGCATAAAGAGAGAGGTGTGTGTGTGTGTGTGTGTGTGTGTGTGTGTGTGTGTGTGTGTGTGTGTGTGTGTGTGTGTGTGTGTGTGTGTGTGTGTGTGTTGGTGTGGCTGAGTAGTTATGCTCTTGAACTCACAACCCCAGCACTGACAGGAAAATTTTCCTGTCCTTGAACATCTTCTTCCCACACCAGTCCACCCAGCTGTGATGGGGACCTGGAATTTTCTGGGGTGCAAATTCACTGGCCATTGCTTGCCAATCAGCTAAGGGTCCAGGTGGGACTTCGGGTGCCCACACCCATAAGCTGAGAGTCTTGGTCAGTCCTCCTGCGAGCTCCTAGCCCAGCTCCAGGAGTTTGCTTGCACTGGCTCATAGTGCGTGCTTAGTGAACAGGCACCCTGACTATGTCAGGTGCGTGTGACTGTGTTCATGGCAGCAAGACAATTTGCATTTTGTGTGTGTGTGTTGGTGACTACTTCATCCTTCCACTCACTCGATTTCTTCTCCTATATTGGAGCATGATTAGGGCTCCTGTGGCTGTGGGGCAACCAACACTCGATATATCTTCACATGCACTCACTACCACCTCCTGAGCTAACACTATTGCACACTAAACTAGGCTCAGACACCAGAACATCTCTCACGACACACACACACACACACACACACACACACACACACACACACACACACACACACACACACACACACACACACACTATACTAGGCACAGACACCAGAACATCTCTCATGACACATACACACTACACACACCCACCCACATACACACCCACATAAGCACACTACACACACACACACACACACACACACACACAGAACTGACCTCAGAGAGTAGTGTGAGTGAAGCATTTCCTTCTCCTTGCAAATTGGTAATGTCCAGCTCCACTCCAGCCTCCCTGAGCTCTCTACGCACACCATCCTCTTCCTCCTCCTCCTCGTCATCACTTGCAGACATAGTCTCCTCTCTCCCAGTGGCAGGAGCAGTGCAGGTAGTGGTGGAGGGACCACTGCAGTCATTGCCATCATCTAATAAAGAAGTAGTTGGAATGGATTCTAGAGGTGCTGTTGGTTGCTCTGCCATCTTGGAGTCCACTAATAAGGGCTCACTCATATGGTTGCCTTGGAGATAGGTAGGGCTGCCTTGGAGATTGGACTGCTCTTTGACCTCTGTTGGATACATGCCACAGAATAGGATGTGAAAATTGTGAAGGTGTTCTGGGCATGTGCAATAAGAGAAGGTCATTGGAGCTGGGATGGATTGGGCAACATTAACAAGGATTCACTGGGCAACCAGGTTTCCATAGTTACCACTGCTGGGTGTTTTCACACTGTCACCCTGTACATGATTTATCAAACTAGCAACAGGCTAAAATAAAACAGCTTAAATAAAGCAGCCTAATTTTTTATTTTTTTTTTAAATTTAGGAAACAACAACCTATAAATAAAATTAGGAAGAAAAAATCCAGGTAGAGTTGTCTTAACCTCAGCTTTTGGATAGCAGCTGGGGTTGTCTGCTCCTAAACAGATTGGTCTCTCTTTCACTCTTCCCACTTTCAGGGGAAAGCGTCTCCACGGTTCTTTACGAAGGCAGGCGGACAAGTAATAGCAGAATTAGAGTGCCGCATCAGGGAGGCACTACTCCTATTCTCTCCCAGCAGTTCTTGGGCTTCTTTATTATTCCAATATTTTCCCTGTGTTTTGCCATAAATACAATCTTGGGTTGGCTTTCGGTTAAATTGATAAAAAATGGCGTCTGTTCCGAAGTTCACAAGGTTTGGAGACAAGAGAAAGATTGTGAGTGGGGCAACCGTTGTACCTTTCAGATTAATTGTGCCAGTACATGTAAGAGTGTTTGTACTATTGTTAATATTTCACGATGTGGTGAAACCAGTGGATGGTTCTTTATTTCACAACTCTACTGTTACCAGTTCATCAACATGGTGGTCCATTCCCCTCAGCCTTAACCAGGCTTTAATTTTATGGTGAATTTGGAGTTAACAGCTCAACAATTGATTCCCCCCTCCCCAAAAAAAGGAATCATGCTCCCCCTGCCTTATCTTCAACCACACCCCCCCTGAAATGCCATGCCCTACCTTTACCTGTCTACCTGTCAGTCCCTTTAACCTGTCCCTCCTTTTAGGTGTCCCTTCCTTTAAACATCCTCTACTCTTTACACCTCCTTGCCTTTTCATGTTCCATCCTTTACCTGTTCCTGCCCTTACCTGTTCCATCCTTTACCTGTTCCTGCCCTTACCTGTTCCTGCCCTTACCTGTTCCTGCCCTTACCTGTTCCTGCCCTTACCTGTTCCTGCCCTTACCTGTTCCTGCCTTTTGTTAAGTATCTGAGCTGATGTCTGATGGAATGCTAGGGACAATATTTAATCTAAATTATTTAATATTAATGAATAAATTGGTTTCTATAAAGGCCTGTCCACACTGCACACTAAAACCGGCTTCATCCGTGTCTGCAATGGGTTCCATGCATCTACACTACACCTGCTTTCATTTCAACAGGTTCCACCCGGTTTCACCTGAAACCTTCAGTAGGGTAGGCTTCAAGCAGCTCAGATTTATTCAACATTCGTGTGGCTTTATTGTTGATATTTGCTATTAGGAGTTCAGCTATTAACAGCATTCTCCCTCCTTTCCATCCTCTGTTTGTGTGATAACATTGCATAGGAAAAAAGATAGAACAAAGTAGCACACGAGCAAATAAAATATCCCATTTCTATATCAGGTAGAGGCAAACCAATTTATAAGCCCAGCCAATTAGTCAGCCCACATAGGTGATGAGAAGTGGGTTCAGCACTATGCTAGTGTGGACGCAAGAAAATGTTTGGAACTGGGTGTGGCTGGAGAGAGGTACAACCCCATTTGTAGTGTGGACAGGGCTTAAGACAATCACTTGTTCAAAGAACTTTTTTTTGAAATAAAAAATTAAAATTTTTAAAAAATTTGTTTATATATTTTTTGTGATGAGAGGCTTCTGGTTTAGTTCATTTCCTAATTACTTTGTTTGACTGTTTGGTGTAGACCCAGTGGGAATGGAGAGGCAATGACAAATATTTGACTAAATGCTCTAATAAGGAACAATTTTTAAACTATCGGTTCATTAGAAATAGGTTGTGTTGTGTTCCTCTGAAATTGCATCAGAATCAATCCAATAAGACAAAAGGTCCGGGTTTGGGGGAGGAGTTTAATTAGATTTCAGGATTGAAGATTCACCATTATAACTGCCTCATCCATGGCCATGCCCCTCTGTTGTCCATGTTCTAAACTGTTCATTATTCATGTAACAATTGATGTTCACACAGCTACTTTTAGTTCATGATGCCGACCCTTACCAATCCGACTTTGTTATGCTGGAATGCAATTATTGACTTTTGTATTGTGAAAATGACCCTCACAGAGGAGGAAACATTGTGTAATGGCAGCTGCATTGGGCACAGTGCTGTAGCTAGCAGGAAGAGAGAAAGGGGCTGGTTGCAGGCTTTGCATGTGACAGATGGCGCTGACAAATATAGTTAGCCTGCATGTGCCTTAATTGACTGCTGGTGTGATCAGTGTGATATCACTTTAACATTCAACTCCTGACCTCTGAACCGAGGTAGAGGTGTTTCCTGACTATCCTTGCCGCCACATGTCACAGGGAAGGTAAAGGGTTGTCAATTTTATGGCTACATGGCGTAATCTAGTGATGAAACAATATGCAGTGATCTTATATTTGCTTTAATTGTGTGGGTTTGTGTTTCCATGGTGCAGACATCAGATACAGCTGGTTATGACGAGTATGTGGAGGGAGTCGAAGCTGATGAGGTGACCTCACTGGAGACACCTCTACCAGAGGTATGTGCATATTACCATAGCAACGACATTCACACTCTTAATTTCATGTTACCTGATGTGTGTGGATCAGCCGCTGTGGTAATAATATTTAGTCTCTCTGGAGCATGTCAAGTCCAAGAGTGTTGATTGAGTTCACCTAGGAACGTATCTTGCTGTGCATGGCCGGGGTGGGTGCACAGGTCATGGGTGCACAGGTCATGGATGCACAGATCATGGGTGCACAGGTCATGGATGCACAGATCATGGGTGCACAGGTCATCAGTACATGTAGTTAGCTAGTTCAGTGTGACTCTACGTTGCTGTGTTTTTCGGGCAGACGTACTCTGCCCTCCTCTCTCTGTTTCCAGGACAACCGTGGGTTCAAGCTGATAGAGAGGATGGGATGGCACTCTGGGGCAGGACTGGGCAAGTTTGAACAAGGTAAGAGCTAATGGCTGTGCATGTGATCTTGTTTTTTCCTCATCTGTTCTTAGATGCATGTGATTATTGACATGTTATTGCCATGATGATAGTGATGATGCTGTATTAGGTCGTAAGAAGCCGGTGCCCTTTGAGATGAAGAATGACCACATGGGTCTAGGGATGTGGACCATGGAGGTAATGGTGGGCTGTGTGTGTGTGTGTGTGTGTGTGTGTGTGTGTGTGTGTGTGTGTGTGTGTGTGTGTGTGTGTGTGTGTGTGTGTGTGTGTGTGTGTGTGTGTGTGTGTGTGTGTGTGTGTGTGTGTGTGTGTGTGTGTGTGTGTGTGTGTGTGTGTGTGTGTGTGTGTGTGTGTGTGTGTGTGTGTGTGTTTTACAACTCAAGCAATGTCCTACAAGTTCTATTAAATGGATTTTTGTTGTTGATTTCATTAATTTTTAAATGAAACATTTAAAAAAAAATTTTTTTTTTAAATATTTTAAATATAAATTTTTTCTTTGAATTAAAAAAAATTTTTTTTTCTCCTTCCCTAGGGGTAGGTGGTTACCCTTATCTATTTATTGTAAAGAATAAAATCCATCTCACTTTCCATAGCACTTATGATGCATATATAGCCTTTCACTGCCACCATTTTGTTGTTGTTGTTGTTTGTAGTTGGAGCTGGCTCAGGAGACAACTGAGAAGAGACGTCAACTTGAGGTTGAGAAGGAACTCACAGATGATTTGATGGAGCAGTACAAAGTGCAGGCGGAGAAGGACCAGAAGCTGATGGAGACACTGACAGAGATGAACAAAGCATTCTACTGCGACCTGTGCGACCGCCAGTACAGCAAGTACTCCGAGTTTGACAACCACATCAATTCCTATAGTCACCATCACCAACAGGTAGACATGGAGGAGGGGGGAGTGGCACATGTGCTGCCATGGTAATGGTTGTGTGGTAATGTACATTAGCGTTGCTATGATTTTTTTTTCATGTGCAGAGATTGCGCAGTCTGAAGGAGTATGAAACTGGAAGGAAATTTGGTAAGAGATGACTTGTGTGTGCACATTTTTGTCTGTCCATCTGTTCAGCATTCCACTCTCTCTTTTAAAAAAATTATAATTACTTAATTAGAGTACAAATAATATTAATTGTTATAATTGAATAATGGAAGTGCAAATAACAGTAATTGTAATTGAATACATATACCTAATTACTTGTTATATCTGTTTTTGTGGTACACTTACCCTACAAACCACACATGTAGAAACATGCAGTCACTCTAAAATACCCTAATGAGGTCAGCAGAACTATGAACCACAAAATCCTGTACCATAGCAAAGGTATGGATGCATGGCACAACTTGTGGGATTCCATTATTGGATGTCTTTTAGTTTCTATTCTTTTTTCTGTTTCTCCATCATTTTCTCTTCCTGTTCATCATCTATCTCTTTCTTTTTCCATATTCCTCTTCTACCTTCTCATCCTCTACTTTCTCCCCATCCTCACCCCCCGCCAGGTGGCCATCGCAGTGGTGAGGAGGAGAAGGAGAAAATGGTGGCTGCTCATCTGGTGGCCATTGAGCGTGCCCAGATGAGGGCCAAGCAGCAGAAGCGGTAATTGTTTTACTTGGTGGTATCTTTTAGTGTGGTTGCTATGCGTGCCCAAGAATAAGGGGGGCGGGGCAACAAACAGTGGCAGCCATTATTATTACGCTATTGCTTATTATTTCATGTAGGCAAGTAAGAAGTGGGCGTGTCCCAGGTTTCAAACCAATTGGGGGAGAGTCTTCACCATCGGCTGAATGCATACCAACCTCCACTTTCATCACAGGGATCAAGAGGTCAGCCTCAGCTACAGGTCAGGGGATGACCTCAAGCAGCGACAAATCTTCCGAGAAGAAATCCAAACTGGCCAAGTTTGGTCTCAAGTTTCAGTCTGCTGGGACCCTCATGTCTATAGGGGAGCAAATAGGGAAGGACACGCCTGTTGTGAAGGATGTCAAGACCACACCCATTTTATCACAAGTAGCATCCACCTCAGGTAGTGGTGGTGTTAGTGGTGATGGTAGTGGTGGTGGTGGTGGTGTTAGTGGTGGTGGTGTTAGTGGTGGTGGTGTTAGTGGTGGTGGTGTTAGTGGTGGTGGTGTTAGTGGTGTTGTTTCTAGTAAGGTGATAGCCAAGTACACGACTGCCAAGTGGGACAAGGAGGGGGACTTTGAGAAGAGAGCACAACAAGCCAAGGAAATGGAGCATGCCAGCCGAGTGGAGAAAGCCCCGCCTCCTCTGAAGAGCAGACAGAGAGAGTTGATCATGGAGAACTACCATAGCAATTCCGATGATGAGGAAGAAGAGATGGGGCTAACAGCCAAGAACATCATCAGGAAGAAGTCGACAAAATTCAAGTTCAGCTTTGCAAAGTAGTGCTTATCTATTATTATATTCAAGTGGTTTATGAGTTTGTGTATTATAGTGACATCATTATGAGAAATAGATGAAAATAAAACAAGAGAGTACAATTAAAAAATTTAAAAAAATCCCAAAAAATCCCAAAAAATCAACAGCTCTATAACTATTATGACATGTAGAGATAAATAATACACATTTCCCTTTCTCCCTTGGCTTCACCTTAGTTGATTCGTTGAGTGGTTTGTTGTCTTCCACTGTGAGATGTTAGGTGCTGATCAACACTGTTTGAGCAGAATAGCAACACATACAAGAGAGACTGCATGCATTCAATAGAGATCTCATTCACCTCCATATGTGGGATTGACCTGCGAAGGGAGGATGAAGTAGGCTGTGCAGAGGATCATAAATGTGATAACCCTTTACCAATTTAATGTGTGTTTCCCCCCCCCCCCCCCCCCCCCTTTTTTTTGTACAAGTCACTGCTCAAGTACAGTCTATTGGTCATGTGATTTGCAACCTGGTGGTATGGTAGTCTGTGTGTATTCGCACTGATATGACTGGAGGTGCTCTGACTTGCTACTCCTCTGTGCATTTCCAGGAGTAGTGGCAAAGGAATTCCCCCCCCCCTTCCGACCAACTTAACCCCATACTTCATTTTAACTTTAAAGGTTGTGGCTATCAAAATGGCATTTGAGGTTGAAGTTATTGTAGGCCTACTGAATTACCAATTGAAAAACATTTTTTACCCTGTCAAACAATCCTGACTGAATGTGCAGTGCACTCTGGGCAAATGCAATAATAAATCCCACCAACTCACCTTTGAAGGCTGATTTATTGAGTCAATGGTTTGTCTTTAAATCTCCACAAAACCCAAGTGTAATAGTAAATGCACTCTAAATCTGAAGAAGTGTTTTGGTAGCTGAGGAGAAAGAATGAGGATTCCAGTGCTTGGTGTGGAGTGCCACTATGCAAGTGAGTGGTGTCCCAGTTGCAAATAATAATAATAATAATAATAATAGGTGCTATAGATTTACAATCCAATATGAATTCATTCAGTGAAACACACACACATCCCCCCCCCCCCCCCCAAAAAAAAACAAAGAAAAAGAAAAACCAAAAAAAACAAAAAAAGAAAAAAAAACTGGAAACATGACAACAAAAAATTGAAGGAGAAGACTCAGGAGAAAAATTGACCGAATATTTTGTGACTCAGGTAAGAAAGCAATCAGTGGAGCAGAGTGTGAGTTCTCTTTTAAAATTATTATTTCACACAATGAACCATCATCAGAATTATTAATCACTTGACTGCACATCTTCCATGTTTACTAAAAATCTTTAACCAGAGTGAGTGAAGGTAGGATATTCTCAATTCTAAATTATAGAATTTCTTGTATTAAACCAATGATAGCAGTAGCTCACTGTTTTACTGTAGTCAGGTAGAGGGTTAGAGATGGAGCTGATAATTTCCTTTCCCTATTACAGTTTATTAATTGTGCTCATTTACACATAGTTCACTAGTAATATGATACTCCCATGAAGTCTCCTCTTTTTTTTTCTTTTTTTTTTTTTGAATCTGCAAATATAGTTGCCTGTGTGGATGAATGGTCATATATATGACTGTCTACACTACATACCAATAGACCTGTTTGAATATATAGAGCAGCAGATTAAGGCACTGACAATTAGATAGTTCCAAATTGCATTTGAAGGTCAAATCTGAGTTACCTCTGTCAGATAGAAAAAAGAACAAACACAACCTAATACTTGAAGTAGTGTGAGTGGTCAGTACAATTTTTTTCTAATCCATGCAATCCATGCAATACCATGCAATTACTTTTTTCTGGACCCCCACCCCACAGAAAATCATGGCTCTGCCAATGGGTGTCTGTGAGTGCAGATATTTCTAAGAACAATAGCTTGTCCTGCTAAATTCAAACCCTTGCCTCTAGAAAAATGTAACTTGGCATGCATACACAACCTTCATCTGACTTGATCTCTCTTGGACAGATCTCAACCTATGGGCATGTCCAAGGATATTACTGTCTGTTACTGACTGGTATTCCTGTTCATGGACGCTAAAGAGCCACACCCTCTAACATCTCTAGCACATTCCACTCCCAGTTGCTATGGCAACTATGTCAAATAAGTGGACCTCACAAAGAATTTTTGTTACTATTTCCATTTTCATTGTGAGTACAAGACCTCAGAAATACTGACTGATAACTACAGACTGTGAAAAGTAGGAGCTACAAGCCACTAAAGTGCTACAATTATAGGAAAAAAGTTTTTATTAATTTTTTGATGCTAAAATATTTAGACTTGTAATAAACTGAAGAATTGGCAATGGCAGAAATGGAAGTGGTCACTCCTGGAGATGTAGCTGCTGTGTGGGAGTTCAACCTCCCTGATGGTCCACATAAAGTGGTCTTTGAACATGGTACCATCTCTGGAAAGAGAGTTATACTTGTGGACAACAAAGAGGTGATTAATACTTCATGTTTGATAACTTTTCTTTTTAAATTTTCCCTCTGCCCTGTCTGCTCAGTGACCTAATTCCCATTAGTCTAGTGGGCCACACCTTCCAGAATTTAAGCAGTAGGGTCTGGTGTCTTCAGTTGGGCATTCAAATTTGGTTCCCTTCCCATGACTCATGAGGAACCGTAATTTACTCCCCATGAAAATGGCACCTTTTTTTCTAATTTTTTTTTTTTTTTTTTTTTTTTTTTTTTTTTTTGGTAGTGAAATAGCACTGGAATAAGAAATAGGAAATGCTTTTATTTCTCTGGAACTGTTTCCAATCAATTTGTGTCAATAGCCACCAAAACAACAACACCATTAATAGCATTCTAGTAGGACAGATTAGGTATGCTGCTGGATTCTAGACCTTTCCATCATATTTTGGAAGGTTTGGCCTTCTTGACTAACCAGCTGGTTTGACCAAAGTTACATGTTCAGTTGTGGGTATATAAAGGAAGTGTTTTGCTCTGTTACTCCAGTAGTATTTGGGGCCTAGTAAGAATTTGTGTCCAAATAGTTCCTGTTCAGTGATCATAGGCAAAAAGGAATATAAAGATCAAAGCCAAAAAAAGGAGCATAATTACAAAGTCGAACACATAATATCATGCCAATAGATCATAAACCACATTATAACGCCTAAGTTAGATGGGCATGCAAATAAACCACACCCCATAGAGATGTACTGCAACTTCAAACAGTATCCACCCTCATATATACAATTTGCCTGCCAGCATTTTTGTGAAATGTGTAAATGATTATAAATTTATATTGGTTCAAGTTTGCTTGAATTTGAACGTGTGCACCTTTGTGATACTATATGTGACAATAAGGATAATAGCTACTGCAATACTTGGGAAGATGCAGGAATTTTGGCAAATGCTAAACCAATTATGGCTTACCTAGAAAGGCAAGAGGCCTATCTACATGTAATGATATAGTGGAAACGAAACATACTTCAGAGGTTGTTAGCACAATTATGCACATGGAGTTCTGTGTAGTCTTACTGCACATGTCACTCCACAATCACACTTATCAGACCCTCAGTCAGTATCTGGAGCAACACTGTCAACTGAAGTAGCTGATTATTGCTGAAAAATATTTATTTAATCAGACTATCCTGATTTGGCAGGACGGCGCCGATTTTTAAACTTCTGTCCTGCCATTGTCACAACATTTAACTTTCACCAAGTAAGTTAAGCTAAAAGTGCTATTTATGACATCATTATGTCTGGAGTTTGCAAACCAAAATGAATGCCTAAATAGCACAGCTGTAATATGAAGTTAGCTTTTATTGTTTTAGCTACAACTAGGCTTTAAGCGTGGACGCAGCTGTGCAGACATCAATTGGGCTGAACGAATGCTAGTATCTGTGGTCATGTCCAAACACTGGGATTTCCATAAAATGGGAATAGACATGTCACTGGCCTTTGATACCATCAAACGGGCAAAGATTCTTGATGTGCTCCACCAAGCGGACTACAACGATGATGAATTGCATTTGGTAAGACTGCTACTGGCTGACACTAAGCTGAAGGTACGCATCAAATCAACACACTCTGCAGAATTTAAAACATCAATAGGTTCACCACAAGGAGATGGCCTCTCACCTATGCTGTTCACATGCTACCTCGCTGCAGCCTTGTCATCTGTCCGTGAAAGTTCCACCAGACCAAACACCCCGATTTCACCACTGGGACTGCCACTGGAGATGGAATATGCAGATGACATGGATTTTATAGATGAGGAAACAACCCCTTGATGACCTATTACCAACAGCTGCAGAGCAACTCAAGGATGAAAACCTGTTCATGAATGAAGCCAAGACTGAGTTCACCCATGTGCACCTATCTCACACACAGGAAGTTGATGATGATGATATAGCCCTACGTGGCAAGGAGAAGTGGAGGAGTAAATACTTGGTTCATTACTCTGCAGCTCGTCTAACATCACAGCTCGCTGCATCAAAGGAAACATTGCTTTCCAGTCCTACTGGAAACTGTGGATTCGAGGTTCGAAGATCCCCTTGACAACCATGATATGTCTATACGATGAAACCTGTGTGTCGCAGATGTTGTACAATTGTAACAACTGGGCAGCTCCAAAGAAATTTCTGGATAAGCTAGATGCCTGCCACCTCAGACACCTTCGCACCATCACCGGTCATCGCTGGCCGGACAGTGTGATCTCCAACCAGCCTTATACAAAATGTGTAATGCAGTCCCAATATCTGTGAGAGTGAACCAACAGAGATGGTCCATGTTCGGCCCTGTACTATGAATGCCAGAAAACACCCCTGCACCACAAGCGCTGGAGATTGCAGTACTGGGATCCAGAAAATACAGATCCCGTAGAGGTCATCACTGCTCAAACCTGCTCAGCTTATTTTGAGCTGACCTCAGAGAAGCAAGCTTTGGCACACTCAGATAGAAAAAGAAACTTCAGGAGCATAGGACGCTTGCCAAGGACAAGAGACAGTGGCAAATGTCGAAGAAGGACTGGTTGTAGCTGTGGGATAATTCTTCACTTTACAGTCACAGATACAGTCATTAATAATAATAAGACCTATGATATAGTCTGCTTTACCAGAACATGTCCTCCCTCTTGGTCATATTACAGTCCAGGTGGATTGTTGAAATACCTAAAGTTGTTCAGGAATGTGGTTTTCTTTTTGATGAAAATAAGTATTGCTTAAAAAAAAACTGCATCCCCCCCCCTAGCCCTAGCCCTAGCCCTAACCCCCCCCCCCCCCCAATTAAAAAGGAGAAACTGAAGTTGAAATGTATTCTCATCCCACTATTTGTGGTGGATGGTGGTGGTGGTGGGTGGTGGGTGGTGGTTGGTGGAACCAAGGGGCCAGTGGGGGCATAATTTACCCTTTATTTCCTTTTATTAAAACCGACAACTGGCATGTTAAATGTCTGTAGTTTGCATGAAGTTTTCATTATACAGGCCTGTTTTTGTGTGAAATATTTTTCTAGGCTTAGGCAGAGCCCTAGCGCCCCCCCCCCCCCCCCCCCCCCAACCTTAACATTCTTATGGTGAATTCTTTGTTTTTTTGATATCTTATACTAATAGAACTAGTGTTGTTTATATATTTATTTATGTCCATGATAAAATGCAAAATGGCTGCAAGGATCCTGTTTAAAATTGACAGATGTAATATTCTGATAAAGGGAAGTAACCTGGCTATGTCTCATTCATCCAACCCCCATTGTTCAAGTGTAGTGACTGAAAGAAGCCCAAAAATGGCTCTTCCTCAAACTTTATTTACATCAAAGGGAATGCACAGCCTTTCACATGCTACCACATCAAAGAGGTGTTAATGCATTTTAACATGGCCTGACAAGTTAACAAGAAAAATAACCTATCAGCAATTCCAAAGGGAGAATAAAATTTGAAGAGCTCAGAAATAGTGGGCCATTTTATTTCAATCAAAAGGAATGCATAGTTTTTCACTTGCTACCATTTCAAAGTTAACTAGAAAAAGAAATCAATCAGCAAATTAATGGGGAAAAAACCTATTGCTGCAAGGATCTTCTGTTTTTCAAGAGTAGCTGAAGGTATAGTCAGGAACTGCTTTTGGAGAGCAGCTGAGGGTACAGAAATCTGTGCACATGAAAAACCACTTTTCCTTCATACTCCCCAACCCCCACTCACCACTATTCCTGTACACCAAAATGAAATCCTTGAACAAACAAAATAATGGCTATCAAGCATTTCACTGATGGAAGTGAGGAAAGAAACCCCAACCTCTTACTCCACTACCCCTGCACAACACAATTAATTTCCATTTAATTGCTTCCTTGTATTTTGAAAGGGTACTCATTTTCTTGTGTGATGTGTGTAATTCTAGGTATGAATATAGTTCTTCGAGCATTAAGTGCTAGATGAGGTTACCATGGGACACAGATACCTATATCAATGCCTAGATGAAGTTTACAGGATGTAAAAAGTAATGAAAGTTAAAATACTGATCACTAGGTCTACCAAATGAATCAGTGCACAAAATGTGCATGGCTTTCTACTGGATGTGATAATGTAAAGAGAAATTCATATCTATGCTCTTCTACAATACGTACCCTCAAGCAAATCATGTAATCCACTATGAAATGTCTTTCTTCGAAATCAAATAGCAAGATATGCCATCATAAAGGCAAGCACCACACTAGCACATGACTTTGAATAAGACAATTCCTCCAACAGAGCATGACCTCCCTTAAGACATATATGTCCTAAAAAGACATGTTATCCTAATATTTTATTAATAACTGTACAGCTAGCTACTTCTATTCTCACTATTATTACCAGCATGAAATTTCAGCCCTTGGCTAAATAGCTTGCTAGGCCCACCTTTGGTGGGCTGTGGGCACAAAATTATCTTAGGGGAGAACATGTCTTGTGGGAGGACATGTTTTTATGGAGTACATGTCTTTCAGGATGACATATATTTCAGGAACATTTATCTTAAGATTGGTCATGCTTTGTAGGAGGACATGTATTATGGGAAGACTTGTCTTGCAGGAGTGCATTTTTTCAGGATGGCATATCTTACAGGGTGGTGTGTCTTACTGGAAGACATGTTTTACAGAAGGACAGGTCTTACTTGAAGCTACGTCTTATAGGAGGCCATGTCTAACAAGTGTACATATCTTACAGGAGTACATGTTTTACTGGATGGCATATCATACATGATGATTTGTCCTACAGGAAGACACATTTTATAGAAGGCATGCTAATAACTTCTGGTCATTTTGAGTGGTCATCCATGATTATTTAAAACATCTTACCAAGGAATAGTCCTGAAAAGTCTATATGGATCCGTGTCAAAAGAGCATTTGGCCATACCTATTGGTGTGGCAGGGCTGAGACAGGAGCTAATTTTATTGCCTGACATGTCAGGCAATTTCACCAAAGAATTGATTGGTTTTTCCAATCCCTTCCATCAAAAGTAATCTTGCCATTGCCTTCTTATGTAATTTCTGGATGAGTGTCATGTAATGACTCTAAAATGCTTGACTGCAGAGTTTCAGGTATAATCACATGGATTCCCCACATGAGGCATCCACTCGCAATGTAATAACTTTTACTGGAGGACAGTGTTCATGATGCATTAGCAATTGGTTATTCAGACCCATTTGGGGATGCATAGGAAATAACTGCTCCAACACCATGGGCAGATGCATCAACAGCGAGGTTGATAGGGAACATAGGGTCATAGTAAACAAGGTTTTTTGTAAGAGTGAGTTGCTGTTTGGCTAGGTGAAAATCCTGTGCACATTGACAGGTTCTGTGACAATTCTTGCCTGCTTGATAGAGAACATTAAGTGTTTGGACCATGATTGCTAAGTCATAAATAAGTTCCCATTGTAATTCAGCTACCCAAGGAAGGAAAGCATTTCTTGAGCATTTGTAGGAGTAGGTGCATTGGCAATGGCCTCAACCTTGCTTGATAGTGCTGAATTGCACTTTGACATCTTTGATATCCTAAGTACTCAACAGAGGTCATAAAAATTGTTACTTTGCTTCCTTCATGTGGAATCCTCTCTCTAGATCAATAAGTGACCTCCATATTGCCTTCCATGTTTACCTGATTATTATCCTCCATGTTGATCTCATTGTTATCCTCCATGTTTCCATCCATGTTGACCTTAGTATTGCCCTCTGTGTTGCCTTTTGTGTTTACCTCTGTGTTGAACTCCATATTGGCCAACATGTTGACCTCCATGTTGACCTCCGTGTTGACTTCCATGTAGCCATTTGTGTTGTCCTCCATATTTACCTCATTATCGATCTCCATGTTGACCTTTATGTTGTCCTCCATGTAGGTCTGTGTTGATGTCTGTATTGATGTCCATGTTGACCTACACGTGATTTGTATGTTAGCCTCTATGTTGATTTCAATGTTTCCTTCTATGTTAAACTATGTGTTGACCTTTGTGTTGCCCTCCACATTGACTTTTCTGTTGACCTCTTGTTGACCATTGTTTTACTTTTTTTTGGTCTCAGGTTTTAAGGAAGAATTGGATATTTCGATTCATAGGCAGGGAGTGCTTCAAAGTGGGTGAACTCCCAGCTATGATCTCTATCACCTCCACAGGCTGGAAGTTTGAGTACATGTTGAGCATAGATGGCAAGACCTTGAAGAGGTTTGTGGAGGCCCAAATCAAGAACACCCGTGTGTGGTTGCCTGAATTAGAGAGTAATACACGACACAGGGTTGTATTAGGTGAGGATATAAAACACTTCTCCTGGCTACTAATACCTTAATAAATACGATTAAATGAGTTATGATGTGGTATGATTTTCTAGTTATGCTGCAGTATAATTTCTTATCTTGTCTTGTAAAGGGGTTAAAATTTAATTTATGTTAAATGGTAATATTTGATTGCAATGAGTAATATCAAGGAGACGAGCCTATCTATTTATATTATAAGTTAGATGATTAATGACTGACAAAAATGAGATACACAATTCATTTAGAAATTTAAAAAATGAAGGATAGGCATTAGTGAACTCACAAGAAATTAATATAAAGTATAGCTCAACTATATGCTGTATTACATTGTTCCTTTTTCTGACAGCCTGAGAGTGGCAGAAGAAATAATTTTTTTCAAATATAGTTACTCTAAAAAAAAATCCCTTTAATTGTCAGTGGTCCAACAAAGTTGTTTGTAAGAATGTGGACACCAAATTCCCTGGGAATAGTTATTTCACTTTGTAAACTTATACAAAAATGTCATTCTTTTCATCTCCATCTCAGATTAGTAAACCTCTATTTTTTTGGAGAGTAATATTTGTTTTTATTGTGTTAACATGAAGCCATGGACCAATGTTTTGATTAGGAAGGTTGCTGTTTTATATGGAGAAAAAAATGATGTTCATGAAAATGTATTGATATGTAGATATGGACTGTTATCTATTAGTACTCAGGTGAAGTAATATTGCTGTTATGAATTTTGTGTAGATTTGGTGACCATGAATGTGTATGTTGATGGTGGCAATGTAAAAACAGTGGTAAGTAGTTAGTTAGTTAGTAGCTGTGTGTTTCACATGTGCATGTGAATATATTAGTATATGTGTACATGCATCATCATGCATGTGTGTGTGAGTGTATGGGTGTGTCATGAAATAATAAGGTGAAAAGCATTTCATTTTAATCATAAAAAAGTGAACGTTGAGACCAATTCATTTCTCTATTGTAGAGAGGCTGTCTTTTATCACAGTTCAGCCCAAGATGAAAGCTAAATATCTATTAATGCCATAATAGTTCTTTTTAAAACTTAATTGGAGTATACTAAGGTAATTTTGTATGGTCTTATTGATGCATTGTTTTAAGGGTATAGATTTAGGTACGTGATAATTGATTTTTTTAAAAACCTTATTTCAAAATAGAATTGTGTAGTGACCTTTCCTTGTTTTTATTTTATTTTGGAGGAACTCTATATTCTTATTTATTTTTATTTATTTATAATTTATTTTATTTTTATTTTATCACTTGTAATATATTTAAGGTCATAATAGTAGTAAATTCACTGGATCAATTAAGAGATGCAAGAAACAAGTTGTCTAAAATAATGGTCTGCTTTTGGTTGTCACAACACACTCTTTCACAGCAGCCATAATACCTGCCTCTTAAATACATCCCCTATTTTCGAGGAAAAGTTGAATTACTATTGAAGGAGGAGCACAGCAATCCTAAAGATGTGCATGCAGTAGCTGTACTGGATCAAGGTGTTGTTATTTCTGTCATTGTTATGTAGTGAGATGAACAGAGCTGCTATTTATTACATGTAAATACCATATACTCACTGGCTCAATGGACCAATAGCTTACATTAAGAGTCTAAAGGAATTGGTGCAATATTTTCAAACCATGAACTTCATTTAATTTGTGTACTACTTAGTAGCTCTATGTATTTAAACTTAACTTTTTCTTCTTTTCAACTTCACCAAAATAGATATTTGTCAAATTGCTGAGGCATGGATTTTGACCACCTCCTCTAGGTCTATTTTAATTGGATTTATTGGAAGCTGCTCCTATATCTTTTAATTAATTGAGGTTAGGAAGGTCCATTTACAGAAGTATCATTCTATTAGCTTTTCTAGGGAATCAATTGATCATTACCATCATCCATTGTATTGAGATATCCGTATTTCATGGAGTCTTTTTTTGTAAGTTCACTGTACACTTGTTGGTGATCTGATTTAAATTGGGAAGGTCATCTAATATATGATCTACTTGGATACATCTTTTTAATTATTCACTAGTTTTAATATAAATTTATGTTCCCTAATATTCAAATATAGATATTTAAACCCTTTTTTAAAAGTAGATTAGGTGATTACATCATGTAAAACTGCAAGGCCTAGTTATGCCATCAATGAATGACCAACACTTTAAAATGATGTATTTGAATTTATCATTGGCAGTGCTATTTTTGGGAATTGCAACTGTTAAACAGATTTTGCTTCTCTCTTACTATAGAAAAAGCAATACACTTGATTTTTTACATGCTGATAGCAAATTCTAGAATATACGATCACTGCTTATGGAAAAAATATATTATGAAAATGAGCGAAAGGTTAGTTATGACCTTGGCAGCCAGCTTGCTGCCAATATTTATGAAAATTTATTCACAGACTGCAGTAGCAGTAAGTTGTCACACAATTGCTAGACATAAAATTATCCCAGAAGCAGCTGCTACTTTTTCTCAGAATACTAGGTAGCACCTGTAGCATTCCAGAAAATTCCTGGAGACAAATTCTGTCTGATAAAGTGTTCTGTGAAGAATTATCAGATAATTCTGAGCCCAAATTGCATCTGGCAACTCTTTTACACACCCATTCGTCTGCCTGTCAATGCCATCATGAGAAGGACTAACAGAAGATCTGCTGAAAGTTTGTAGCTAGCATACCATTCACTTTCATACATATTTCTTCATAACCATAGATCAAATATTCTTGAATTTTGTATTAGCGTAGAGCCACTACTTCCATAGTAAAATAGAAACATGAGCTATTCTGCTGTTGCATTCCAAAGAGCAGCTTTGCCTCTCACTAATGCTATTAAATTTTCTATGGTGTTGGTATACACCGATACCATGAGTAGGTGTGGCAGATTTATGTGATATAATTGTGCAAGTCCCCTCCCCTATTTTGTTGATTTTAATATAGTGGATTAAATTTTCTGTTACGTTGGTGTGTCTGACAGTGTCTGAGAGTGTCACAACCATTCACCACTCCATTTAACAATTCATTATCAACCTTTTTGTAATGTTACTACAGTTTATTCCTGCCACAAGCAAGCTGATGTGTCCACTCTTCCTAACTCTTTCGGAAAAGACATTGTTATAAAAAGGAGAACTTTTTCAGCACCACCATGTGTTAAACTACTTGTCAGATTCAAATTATCCTTCATGGTTGATGCTATTGATGTCAGCATAGGTTGTGTCCATGAAATAGCAGGTCAGAGACATGTAGCACACCCTCACTTTCTTCAACCACTATATACACTCCCCATAGATGAAATGCAGTGCTTTCAGCAATAATCGTTGGTATTTTATCTAGTCAAGCAGCACTGTCTTTACGTATTGCAATGCTGGGATATCATAGCATTTATGGAAAAGATGCCACTCACATTCATAATTGTCAAGTCTTTTATGCATCATTGATCAGCATGACTGCAGCACTATCTCACTTTACTGTTTGTGCCAATGTGCTATATTAAACAACAATCAGCAGCACTAATGACAGCCTACTGGCTACAGGACATTTCATTTGGTCCTCAGTGACTATTCTCCTCTTCTATGTTTCCACTAGCAGGCTTGTGCAGATTTTGATTGCAGCAATAAATGTCATGATTGAAATATTTTTTTTTAGTGATTGCATATCCATTTTCAATCATTTGCAAATTTATTATTTTGATTTTGATTTCTGATCATGAAAAATACCCTATTTGCAATCAAATCTGGATATTATAATCCCCTACAAGTTCTCCATGAATAACTTTGAAAAGCTACCTTTATGAAGGAGGTACTGGTTGCCTCTTAAGAGATAAATATCTTCCTCTCCTAAAATAATCAAAGGATTGCTAAGTATTAAAAGTAAAAGGAACTGGAATTGGGATATGTCAGCATATTTTCTGATTAATGGAGGCCTTCTTCTACTAAGCATATAGCTAGCTTCCCTCTAGTGCAAGCATGGAATGCTTCTCTGTTTTGGTAAATGGTTGTTCAGAAAGAATAGGCACATAATGAAGGGGAACAAAAATTTTGAGATACAGGTCCTGTCAACGTTGAACAGGCTTTAAAATGAAGAGTTAATGATAAGATTAATTAATTACGTAATTAAAATTTGAATTTCAGCAATTTTGATCAAAAAATCAGTTTGGAAGAGTAGATTTTGATTTGGCATGTAATCAACTATTTGGTTAGATTTGATTTTGATTTGCAATCTATTTATTTAACTATTTTGCACAAGTCTGTCCACTGGGGAACTTTGTCCAATTGTTCTGGAAATCTGGGGCCACCTAGTACTTTAAAATATCCCAGCTTGTTACATCTTTCTGTCGCATCACATTCTAACTCATCCAAAAATATTTGTCATGGCCTTTACAAACAAATTGGTGCCTAGTTCAAGACCTGCACCTCATATAGAGGAACAAGATCTAAGCGCATGTGTGTGTCCCTTCAATTCTTTCTAATTTGAGCCCATTGGTGGAAGTACATCCTCATTAACTTGGATTGTTGCCACCAACTCAACAGCACATCCCATGCTTACTGTAGTAATTTGATTGACCATGTAGCTGGAAGCCATCCCTCTGATTTACTCTAACACCATGTTAGATGCCACAGTCCTCCTCTCACTGCATTTCTTTCTTCACTTTTTTGGCTGTCTTCTCTTCAATCACAAGGGCTTAATTGACTTCCCAGATGTGGGCAGCCATGGAAGAACACTTAATTTTTTCTTGTCACCCAGAGTCCATTGCTTTCACTGAGTCAATCAACTCCCTGTGTCTTGCATGGCATCTGCATGAAGCCCAAAGAGAATCTTACTAGTTCCTTAGCTGATCTGGTGTATGGTCTGCCACTATCAGGTCCTGGGTTTCTTTGTAGGTACACCAACCATGCAAAGGGATCTGGTGACACATATTCAACATCATTGTGGCATAATTGGGTATCTTTTAACCACACTCACATTTTTCTACAGATTCTCAATGAATTTTCTCCCCCTGGGGCAGATGTAAAACAGGTATATCTTCATTTGGCAAGATATTTATTGTATACCACTATAAAAACCATACAGGGTACCTGCAATATGCTCAAGAGTGGAGCCAAGAACTTTAAAGTGCACTTATTGACCTGACATGTCCATTATCAACTGGTTTAAAGAAACACATTTGGGTATGGATATGCCTTTAAAATAGCTCACTCCAAGCCATACCACTGACCACATCTTCAAAATATTTAGTACCAGCACAGGCATATCATATAACATTTCAGTCAAAATCTGGCCACAAAGTAAAAAAACAGCATGAATATTCCAATAAAATTCAGAGATGATTCTGGGGTGGGGATGGGAGGAAGGTGGGGGGAAGGTGGAGTTGGGCATATTTCTAGCACTGGCTGATTTGTAGCATATTTTTTGGTCACATTTTCACTGTTTCACTTTTTCACTCTCTCCCCATCTTTCTGACCATAACATTTTCCTTTATCCTTGAATAAATAAGTTTCTTGTACTATGTATAATATTATCAGCTGAAATCAACACTCATGTGACTAAAATATGATTGTGTTGTATATAAGATTTTAAGATTTCATTTTTTTGGGTGATATTTTAGAACAAATAGGGTATACCTCCTTACTCCCTAAAATGCTGTATTTAGGTTAGGATGTTGATCTAAGGTAAAATAGAAATCGGAAAGAATATTTATTGACAATGATAAATTGTGTTAATCATATATTTATTATCATGTTTTTGTGCATATTCTGTTGTGTTTATAATCTCAATTCATGATTTATCTGTAGGGTGAGTTTACTGATCGAGGTTGTGAGACTCACTTCTCCATTCATGATCAGCCTGTTTTTATTAGGGCATCCAACTCAGGTGACAGGCATAAAGGTGTCCTGCACCACTTGGTAATGGGTGAAAATACAGAGCTATCACCTATAAAAGAAACTCTGGAATCAACGTGATAGGTGAAAATGCTGCTTAACAATTTCTTCTGAAATAGTGTTTGTTTTGGACTCTTGAACAGACATGTATTATTATATCATAAACAGTATCATGCACCCATATTGTTAGTCATTAGCACTCATTTATTACTGTTTGCTGCAGAAGGTACAAATGCATGCTCGGACTCACTATATAAAGACTCATAATGACTGAATGGATGCCAATCTTTTGAAGAATTTAATTGGGTAAGGTATCATACACATGAATCTGTAACTCCCCATATTGGCTTTATTTGTGTTTTTTTTAGCCAAAATTAGAGCAGTTTGTGTCATTCATAAATATCAAAGATATAGTGCCAGAGTCACACCCTTACAAAATATTAAAATGTGTGTGGGGTATGAAGCAGTGGCAAATTAATCAGTTGACTTGACTAGTAAGTTATTCCTGAATAATTAAGTCCCATTTTAAAAGGAATCATAACAAGACTAGAAATTTCCAGCCAAAAAACCCCTCACTTATGATTTATTCTTTTGAATTGATTGCTGGTAAAAAAAAAAAGAAAATAAAGGGGGGGGGGGGGGGGGGGTGGAAACTCAACTATGAACAAGAGTTGAACCAGGAACATTAGCATGGTTGAAATAGGAAATTTGTAACAACATCAACAAGATAGTAGCATTCAGACTCCCCGAAAACAAGTTTATGGGTAAAAAATTGAAGGAAAGGTTGTTGCAGAAATTGTTAATCAACATCATCTGGCTGAATGACAGGGTGATCTGAAAGTACTGCAGATCATGATCATGTGTGAACATGTATTTCTATTTAATGTATGAATTTTTATATGAACATAAAAATAGGAGTATATGAAAAAAGGCATAGCTGTGTAGACTAGGTTATAAGTTTTATAATTATCTAGAGACCTTCAACTTAATACTAGCTAACAACCTGTGAAGTTGTCGGACTTTGCTAAGAGTGTTTCACATGTGCCACAGCCTTTCTCCTTCACTCTGTTCATTCAAAAAATGTGCCACCAATGTAGTTTAAATTGGTAAATATGTGAACTAATAATTACTCCAGCAAGTAGACCACATGCAACTGCTAATTTTGGTTGGTTGTTGCAAAAGAGAATAAAGATTTTGGTAGTAAAAATGGGGGGAAATAAGAGAGTGAAACTCGTTACAGAATGTAAAACTTATCTATACTGTAAAGTGAGAATAGCCTGTTTCTCTGTTTGTGTGTACTAGATTTATGCATGAATAGGTGGAGTTAGATCATAAAATGTATACATTTTGAATCATTGTCACCAGGGCATATTTTAAGTATTAAAATGGCCTAAAATAACTTTGGTCCAAAAAATGCATGGAACTACAGGCCTAACTCTTGATATGAATAAAAAAAAATTATGCTGGGAATGGTATGGGGTGGATTTCACCTGGCCACACCTCTTTCTTCATGTGTATAAGGCTAAAATGCCAAATATGGTACTTAGAAAAAACACTTGGACCTAGGTAATCAAACATATGGACCCTTTTATATTTGGAATCAGTGCCACCATGGGAATATTTAAAGAATGTACTTATAAGGCCACACACACCCTGTAGTGTGTTTCAGGCCAAAAAACACACTAAACAGTACTTTTGTATAAACAACTCTAGGAGTAATATGGGCTGGGTTCTACTCTGCCACACCTCTTCATCTGGCTATGTTAAGTTATAACATTTTTTTATGTATATCTGCATATTTCTTGTCTCATTTTATCACCAAAGCACCATATAAAATATAATTCACTCTTCAGTGTATATACATCCCACAATAAGGAAGTATTTTTTGAAGTAAAGATATATTTTAAAGAATTAGGATCACAGAATAAAAGCTCTGCAAAATAGGATTCCATGCATAACACAAGAGCTTACTCTAGTATATATGAAGTAACTGAAGTAGTTGAACATAAAGAAATTTTAATATTCCATCTAAAATTCCAGTAGTAACCATTAAATCCATGTGGTTATAGGTGAAGGACATACATGAATGATGAAGAGGCTTGAAAAAACCTCAATATTGGCATGAAATCAGTGTCCTCTCTACTCGGTGTTGGCTAGATTTCTGATCATGACCAATGCAGTCAAAGATATTAAAAATAATAATGTTGAGGATGAATATAAAAATGAAATTGTTGTAAACCCCCCCCCCCCCCCCCCCACCCAAATAGAGTAACATTGGATGTTTATCATTAATCAGAGAAACTATTTCAGATACTTAATCAAGCTGAAGCCACAATTAAATATTTTCATATAGAAAATAAGAATTGAAGCTATTAATTCAATACTCTTAGACATTTTCTAGCAGCTGCGGAGAAAGCTTTTTCTATTCTCATTGACTCATGTAGTGATAAATGGGAGGTTTGGAAGAAAGAGGAGGATGATATAGAGGAGTGGGAAGGAGGAGTATAAGGAGGAGTATAAGGAAGAGTATAAGAGGAGGTGGAGAATGGAAGGGAGGTAGGAGTTGGAAGGTGAGGAAGTGGGAGAAGAATATGGTGGAGGAGAAAGTAGTAGGAAGATAATATGGTGGAGGAGGAAGTAGTACGAGAATGTGGTGATGGAAGTGTGGAGAATGTGGAATTGTAGGATGTGGAAGTAGTGGTGTTGTATGTGGTGCTGGCTAAAAAAATTATTTGATGGAGGTGGTGGACGTTGGATGGGTAGGTGGAGAAAGTGGGGGAAAAAGAGTAGGAAGAGTAGGCGATAGAGGAGGTGATTTTAGTGGAGTTGTACAATTGAGTTATTGCTTATATATTTTTAAGAAGATGTATATAGCATAGGCTCTTTGTGTGAAGGAACTTCAGTGTATACCTCCTTGCAGGTTTTGCATGAGGGAGAAACACAGAAACAATATTTCTGGGCTGTGTCACATGGGACGCAGCAACATAGGGTTGACCATGTGTGAAAACTGATTCACAAAGGTTTACTCCCACCCTTGCATTACTTTTGACCTGAACTTTGTAGATGATAATTGGAATGCAGGAGGAATTGGAAATTATCAGTGCTGCCAGTCAAAGGGGAAAGTCCCTTTAGTGGGTGAACCGTGATTCTCGCCAGCAGTGCTTAGCACTCAGTTGCCCCTACTAGGACCTGGAGCAGACAGCCATTTATGATGTGGTCAACAATGAGCCATGTTCCATTGCACAACCTACCTGCATGGTTTTGGTTGTGGAAGGGTACCATAGGCACAGAGATTTTTTGTTGCAGGATATGGGATGGTAGACCTGCGCTGTTCAATTAATTGAGGTAACTGACAGGAATGTCCAAAGTGTCATGGGCTGTCACGGACTCATTGATCTCGCCAAAAATTAAGTTGAGTGGTGCCATAATAGCTCTGTCTGACATACACTGAAAGCCTGGGCAGTTAAAACATATTTTCAATAACACTGCTAGCTTCCCACCTCCTAGGTTGAGAAACCATGCACCATAGCCTGCAGCTTATTGTGATTCCCCTTTACCAAGCAGGTATATGTTTTCACTTAGATGGAAGATGCAGAATTGTTGCCAGAACAGAGATCTTTACAGCTAGCCATGTTTCACAATAGTCAGGATTTGTCAGAATTGCCACCAAATTGAAGATCGCTATCCATTAAATTAGGCAGAATTCTGTAGAGTGTCTCTAGGAGGTGGCGATGGAACATAGGGGCTTCATCCCAAATAATAAGTTTATCCCTATGAATAAACCTCTACCAAAGAATTTTGACCTTTATGTTACAGTTGCTTGTTGCTTCAGGTTGCAATGGTGCCTTGAAGGGGGAGTAAAATCTGCTGCCTTCAGTAAGTAGAGTGGCTGCAATACCACTGTTAACTATCAAAAATGCAATTTGCTCTTGTGCATGCACTGCTGCTAAGAGCAAATTGAAATGAAAGGTATTACCCATGTCACCTGGGGCATCAAGGAAGGCCAAAAAGTGAAGAGAATGCTGTATGACATGAAGGATAGCCTCAACCATAATGCACTGTGAGTTAAGGACCATTCCCATTCACTTGTCTGCCTTCTCTTGTCCACCGTCAGTGTTGTATATAAAAGTTCTTTGCACACTTCTTGTGTCAGCTGATCTGGCTTTATGTGGGCATATAACTGGCTGACATGGTCCCTCATTGGCGGATTGATCAAGGGAAGATAAAAGTCATATAGTTGTCTACCTATGGATTGCAGGAGTTGTTCAATGTCGGTCAAAACATTGTACTCAGTCAGGAGGCTTTGTGCCACCCCCTGCTTGTATCATGCACATGAAGTTGTCCCCCATTGGTGGGTTGTATCATTCCCAAAAAATGGCATGCTCAGCTGTGCTACAAAACAGTAACAGAGAAATAAAAAGTTCTCTGCATTTGTCGACACATGGAAGTGAGAGATGCATCTCCTAGCATCGTCATGCAATAGGCCCAGGTGGCAACAAATAGTCTGAAAGACTGGATGCAATTGACTTTGTGCATGTCTTGGCCTGTGATTACTCATGGTGCAGGAGAATGTGGAAAAAGTACAGTTCATCAGCAGAGGGGTGTACTGCATGTACTTTTCCCAGTGTGGCTGTTTTTGCATTCCTCTGCCGAATTTTCTAATATGCAGTACAAGAATCCCACAAAAAATGCCTTGGGAAATTGCAGTAGAGATACTGCCAAGTGTTGTTGAGATGTTCTTCATTGTCCTGAAGCCAAGCATTGAGCTGTGTTTTGGGTGCTGGTCACACAGCAACTTACCTCACTCAACCATGACCAAGGTACACCAACTGGCCATCTTCTTGATCCACCTGGAGAGCTATGATGGGAAGAACAGCCAGCAGGCTTTACCTACCCCTATTCTTCCAGAGCCTTGGTACTCGCTGATATCATTGCGATCTTGTGGAGGAACTTGGTTAACTGGTGCACTATGAACCATTGTAAAGTCATTACCTTAGTAGATGTATTTGAAAAGGTATTTACAGGCTTTGACAGAAGTGCAGGCTTCAACACTATTGTGCCATCTGTACTTCCTTAAGAGGTATGGGTTATAGGCCACTATTGACCTGTTGTCGACAGTTTGCCCATCTTGGTAGTGGCGGTGCATGTCACGTGGACTAATTGTGAATGTAGCAGGCAAAATGACCCTTTGAATAACTCTGTGGTCATGGTCAGAAGCAGCTACTGCTTGTACAATAATTTTATAAAGGTTGGTGTGAACGACATTTTCATTGGAAGCCAGATCTTCACGCACATTTTTTCAACTTTGGCAAAGGCCATGCACACCTACTACTGAAAGCAACAGCATCTCCACATTAGGATGTCCCTCTCCGTGTCACATTTATGCAGGTGAAAGGCGTAGAAATAACATGGGACATGCATTTGTCAGTGGATAGTGTCTGCTTCAGGTTCTAACATTATCTCCAGCAGGAAAGGAAAACAAATATTAGAGGGCATAGGAAAGGCGGTGGTTGTCATGAATAGATATTAACCCTCTACTGCGCAAGTATAGAATTACATCACATGCTCCTGGCTCATCATCCATTTAAATAGCATACTTGTAAAGCCCCTGCAGGTGGTTGTACCTATATTCGTGTGCACCTGCAGATCATGCATCCGTGTTAACTATTAAATGTGCTTTGTCAACATGTGTGGCTGGAATTTCAAGTACTAGTAAGAAATCTTGATTGTATGGATTACCAACCTGCAAGTAATCTTGAAGAGAGTGCAAGAGCAGGGGTTAACTGGTCTTTTTCCAAGTCAGAAGTGCTTGTGGGAAGGAGCTACCAGTTTAATTGGACATGGGCTTCCAACTTTCATTTTAGGGATGGTACACCTATAACTGTGCAAACTGTGGTGAATTGCCAGCATTTGTGCATAGTGCACCAATGTGGTGGTGTAAGCACCGTTGGATTAGGACAGTTGGATTTCATTCATGCCCTTGAGCAGCTGGTTCTGTTACAATTTGAGAAGCCAAGGAAATGGCATTGTTATATTGGCAGAAAAGTGTTTGCAATAAGAACCCCTAATGCTATATTCGCACATTGTGGTGTACCTAGTACTCTGATTTCCCATAGGATAGGGCAAACATGGCCCTTGCAGCAGCACATTGTGGTCCATGTAACTTCATGTGACCACAATTGAGCACCTCAAAATTGACATGGTGTCCTGTTTCCCCGATGTGATTCAGGGACATTGTTTAAACCTGCTAAAATGTCAGTGCTAAGTATGCTGTGTAATCTCAAGCTATCTATCTCAAGCCTTCACTGAGTGGCTCTATAGCAATAATGAACAGTGTTGCACTCGTTGGAAGTGGCATGATCTATGTTGTTCTTTGTGCAATTCTATTGTGCTCAAGTGCAGAATGCCATTCACATGCAACCACGTTCTCTGCCTCATCCAATCATTCAACTCTATTGCACTCTAGGGCAGCATGGCAGTGGCGGGAAGCTCCATGTTCTGCTTCACCCAATTGAGTGCATCTATCACGCTTATGAGTAGCATGCAATTCCTGAGCAGCAACCTGCTCTGCATCACCCAAATGGAAATTATGTTAAAAAAGTATCTTGTATTTTGCAAATGCATTTGAAATAAAAGTATTTGTATTTTGTATTTAAAAACATCTGAGTATTTGCCAATATCAGCCATATGCGGATTCCTGTGATGAATGTTCTTCATGCTAACCTTCTCACACTTCTCACATATAACTACATACTTATGGACACACACCATAATTATCTTGATATGGTTAACGGCTGACTAAATCAGAAAACTATACTGGTTGCTTGTCATTTTCTTAATGAGAGATGACTATAATAAGATACATGACGAGAAGAAAGTTGTGGAGAAGGAACGAGGGAAGAGTGGGGGTGACAGAAAATTTTTTTCACTGAAACTAAATGAAAATACTCATACTAATACTAGTTGAGTGATATGAATTCAGTCCTCCATTGTGAGTATTAATCTAAGTATATATTCTTGTCAGCTCATTTATTCACACCCCCTTTAAACCTGTCTTTTCTACTGACATATAGACACTTATGAAGCAAGAAATGGAGGAAACAAAGGAAATATAATTCTACAAGTATTTGAGTTTGGCTAGATTGCATGAGAGTAAGTCCTTTGTGATCTTCAGTTGAAAGTTTGGCAATCATTAGCACCACATCATACACTCTACCTTCTGTTCAGAAATAGTAAGTACAATTCTGTGGATGTCATGATCTAAAATGCAGTGTATATGCTATATGATGAGTGAGTTGTCAGTGTGCGAATAGATGAAAAAAAAATTATTTGCCCCATTTATGTTGAAATAGTATTTTATTCAAGTGGTGCCATCTGTAAATTGGCTTAAAATCTGTCTCTTATATCAGATAGAAATCATCAGTTTATGGGCTCATTGCTTTCCATTTGAATGGAATATTTCTTAAAAAGAATTTTAAACTAGAATTATCAGATTGATATCATATCAAGTACATGCTCACAGAATGATGAGTGTAAATATAGGCAGATGTTTTATTTAAGTTCATGGAAAAGCATAATCTGTCTAACTGTACATGTATATGGTTTGGACTGCCCATGAATACTTCAAGTAATACAGACTCCCCAGGTTACCCCAATGAATCGATGTGCTTTTAAACTTTGTGTTAATCTAGTCTTACACTTTCATGGCAGTTATATAGGGCAGATGGAAAGGAGAAACCATTACTTGATGGAAATGCTTATTTTCTCTTTAACTTTCTCTCATCAAAGTTTTCCTTCAGGTATTAAACTAATTAGCAGATAAAAGATTCAGGTGATTATAAAATTTGTCATGTCATAAACAACTTCTCTATTTTACCACCATTTTTATTGTTTATTTTTTTAAATGTATTTATTTTTGATCTATGACAATTATTAATTCGATTTGCCAGAATTTGAACCAAAACTTTATGCAGTAGCAGTCTATGCTCTAGCAACGAGCCTTCCAGCAGTTGACCACTGCAGTGGTACCATCTGCACAAAACATGGACTCTATTAAGGTTCACCTCATGTTTTTACTAGTTATGGGGAGGCAAGCTTTAGTATAACTATTACAACAAGCACATTTCAAGTAACATCTGAATGCATCACCTCGATAACAAATCCTAGCTCTAGCCCTGCAACACTACCACTAACATCATCTCTGGCTGAATTTCTAGTGTTGTTGTCATAGTGCAGGTTACAGTCTAGGTATAGGCTGCAGCCATTGGTCCAAGAATGTCGTAACGTTTGCCCTTTCATACACATTTCGCAAATATTCAGAACAGTATTTGAACACTTACTTGCTCTCCATCTATTATGATGACATGGTTTTATTACTCTTTAGGTACCACTTCCATTCAACCTTTCAAGTTCTCAGAGTGAAAGCAGAAGTCGATTGAAATTATGGAAGGCCCATGTTGTTATTGCAAATCTGTTACACAGCATCAGTAGCAGGTTCATCTGGAACTATAGTACTGACCACTGGTAGTGTTTATTTCATCTTTGTTTTTTCACTTAGTGTGAAACTGTCTCATACAGATTCAGAGATCCTTAGTCATTCATGTATAGCATATTTCACCTTCACATAACAAGCAGCCTCAACTGGAGCACCGTCAGAACCACATAACCACTACATGCCACTCCTTCTGGCTTCCTTTCCTTCTTTCCCACACACTTCCACTAATACTAACATGAAGAATAAGCATCCCATGGTACTCATGAAATGCAATCTTTCTGCCAAACTTGTAGTCGCAACACCAGCAACACCAGCAGCATGAGTTGCACCAGCAGCACCTAAACCTACATGTTTTACTCCTGAGTACTTGGTGGTTCCATGCTCATCTCCATGCAGATATTCTAGTTAGAAATTCAGCAATATTTCTGATTGAAACTTAACTTCACTTTAAAACAGACGTAAAATCATGGAGTCTATGATGACCATATCAGATAATTTAATCAAACTGTACTTTGTAGTACAAGCTGCTGGAAGACGTGCACCCCATATTGTAACCAACATACTAGGCTGGATAACTGCTGACAATTTTCATTGGTGCACCTCAAATTTCTCCATGGTTATACTTGCAATGGTGCAGGGTCCAGCTGCTGTTGGGTGTTGGGAGACACCAATTCATGGTTACACAGCAGTACGTGAACAACCCTATACAACCTTGTATGATAGCTGCATCTTTGATCAAACAATTACCTTTAGAATTCACTCATATTTTCATTTTATTGTTAATCTTGTTATGTTGATTGTGTGGTTTTGCATGTTAGCAGGTCATATTTTCTTTATTTACACATACCATATAAAATGAGGATACATGTAAGTTGTAAGTGTGGAGGATAGTGGATTATACTTGGCTTAAATTAATATATATATATACACGTATATACTTGCTGACAAGTTGTAGGCAGTTTTCCTCCACATATATGTTTCCACTACATAATATTCTCCTACCAGGAATGTTTAGTTGTAGGATAATTCAGTTAAGCAAAATGCAGTTCTCATAATACTCTGTGGTGCAATGATTGAAATTTGTTATTCAAATTTTGTGACAAGAACTACCCTAAGTTGATACACTGGATAAATAAAGATCACACCTCTGAATCTATAATACCAATAATAAATAGGGATCCAATTTGACTTAAACCTACATCATAAAAAATAACTGCTTTTACCATTAGTCAAACTCTTTTTGAATTAAAATCATTGTGAAGCGTTTTGTGCAACTATCTCACCCCAGATTTATCAAATGAAATAAAACATTGGGGTTGAAATGTCAAAAGAAGGTTTCTGCTGCTGGTTGTAAAAGGGTGAAGTGAGTAGCTTTAATGCTACATATAATAGTAAGAAATTTAAAAGCCAAACAAATCAATTTGTGTTACAAACAAGTCTCTATGAAATGTCAGATATCATCTTATCTACACGTGAGCTTGAAGACAAGCTGGAACATTGCTTTACATTCATGTATTAGAATGGTAGCCACTATTCGTGGCTAAATTGAGGTTCCTTGCTTGTGCAATGTTTGAATCCTGAAAATGAGCTAAGTAAGTTGACAGATGGAATTGGCTGAGAGAATAGGATACAGCCAGCTAGAATTACAACTTCCTATAATAAAGTGAAACTCAAATATGGAATTGTCATTTAATGCATTTTTAAAGTTCACCATGTCTGATTGTTCTAATCTTGCTCCAAAAAGAGTTAGCTGGATTTGTACTAAAATGAAATCAGTGGAAGTTATTACTAGCCTATGGTGTTTTGTGAATAATGATGCAGTAAATTTCTCCCCTTTAAAATGCTTGAAAATGATTAACTATTTTTACCTTTTAAACTATAAGCATGTAAGCAACTGCAGCATTTAATAATAAATCTAAAGCAGAAAAACTGTTCAATCACAATATTATGCTTCTATTGCAGATGGATAGAATATATCAAAAGCACTCTCCTAGGAATACAAGAAGTCTAAACCAATTCAACCATGTGCCCAATCACTTTTACTACAGGAAATATGGTTAGCTACTATAACACAATGTAGTTACAATGGTAAATGTGTTGTTTATCTGCTCCCAACACATGATTATCCCCTGATTTAATAGAAAAAGCTAATTATTATATATTGGGCAATTCCCCCCCCCCCCCCCCCCAACTACCCCTTACCCTCCCTACTTGAAAATAAAATATTTCCCTTGGTTGTTATGGTGCTGAATGATGAAGAGTTACTCTTCTGGTGTGGAGAGATAACACGTTTGGGGTCAAGTGTCATTATTTGAGAATGCGCTGCATACTCAAACATTGACCCCTGTGACAAGTATGAACAGGAAAAACTGTACCGCTGCAGGTGTTATTATTTGAGAATGCGGTACATACACTAATTTGATCTCTATAATTGTGCATCACGTGTATGTAGAAGTGCCTGAACAAATTTTTGAGCCAATCAGTGAATTTAAGTACTGAGTTGGTGAAGCTTCCCCATTTCTCTGCGAGCAGCGAGCGCAGCAACTAGGGATTCAGCGTAAAATGGACCCTGGCTTACCAAAACAGGAATTCAGCTACAGTAGTACCTACTTTGAGAGTCCCCCCTATTGAAAGATGTTAGACTAATTCTTTTTATGGAGGTGTCATTTTTATTGTAAAAACTTTCATCATTGGTATGACCACCTCTCCTAATTGGAAAGACCACCTCTCCTCATTGGAAAGACCACCTCTCCTGTAAGACCGACTTTTTTCCCTTTTAGGGGAGGCCTCTGAAGAGCGGGACTTCTGTACTAATTAACTACGCTGCTTGTTATATAAATTACCACTGAATAAAATGTTTTTTCTGCTGAGGTTGTTTGTAATATGTAATCTTTCTGGTTTTGGACTTGACTATATAATATTGAAGGCCCGTTCCTGTTAGATGTAAGCATCATGTTGGCAGAGCGCTTGGAAGGGCAGATAAGGGGAGGTGTCAAGTGATGTGTCAAGTGAGGTGTCAAGTGAGATATGAAGTGAGGTGTCAAGTGAGATGTCAAGTGAGGTGTCAACAAAGTAATGTGTGTAGTGCCTGAGGTGTGAATTGCGTCAGAGGGTTAGGTTGTTTATGTTGAAGCTAATGTTCATTCCATATTGAAGTATTGTTTTACTCAAGTTTTTGTGTGAAGCTACCTTTTTTTCTTATAATTTATTTTGCTCCTGGTGTTTCAGGGACTCTGGTGTTTCACATGCTGCTGGAAACATGCTGCCCATTCACCTATCCTTATTGCACCCCATGTAAGTGAAAACTGGGACTACTGTGTAAAAATATGGGACTACAACTATCTTAGTCTTTTATAGCATTATCCTGATAAAATACTGTATAGAGTGAGCATTACTTTAATTTTATTGTGTTTAATATCATGAAATAAAACTGGTGTGCAGTGGACTATTATTGAGGATGCTATTATTAGATCATTTCAGTGCAGGGCAGTAGATATTTTTTTTGAATAATATGATACAAAGTTACCTAACTTCATGTAGACCCTAGGTGCCCTCAGTGAGTACTTCGAAGACATTAGTAGTGATATGGATGACTCATTTGTCAGAGATGAAGATAATGACAATACACCCTCTTTGACTGTGGTAACCTCTCATGTACCCACTGTCTCCTGCCAGCCTCATCTTTCTGGTGGCATCAGTACTTCCGCTGGAAATTCTGGAATGCCAAATAAAGAGGAATTGTTGATAATGAGTGATGAGGTTGACCAAGATATTGAAGCAGTAGAAACACAGATATCTGCCCTGCAGAAGAAGAAGGTGAGTAGTATGAATTTGAATATTAAAAAGCGCTTCTGTTAATTTTAAAATCTCTGAAGATTTCTCGGTTGACTTTTTTCTGCCACTCTGTAGATGGAATTGGAAGAGAGGAAAAAGATGACAGCTAGCACCTCTCACCCATGTAATATCACCACCCCATCCCTCACTTCATCCTCTAAGTTTACCTCAGGAAAGGTAGACTTAAATTATGGGGTAAGTGGAGGAAGTGAAATGGGGAAGTTGATTATTACACCACTACCAACCTCTTCAAAGAAATCTCTGCTGGAAACCATCTACTGTGATAAAGAGGTGAGCCCTTATCATGGCTTTTTAATTACTTCATGTGAACTTCATTAATTTAATTATTATTGTTCATAGTCTAAGGCAATGACTGCACATGCAATGTTAACATCTTTCAATTCCACTTCACTACCTGAAGTGATGGTAAGCATGTTGTTTATCAATTGAAACACTTTTTGAATCTAACTGCATTGATGAATGTATGTTGTTTCTCTGAATATATGTGTGAAGACCATTTACCATCAGCCATGTGACACTCCAGTGTACCAAACCAATATTGATAGGTACTAAAAGTTGTAATAGTTGCACTATTATGAACCTTATTTGGAAATTTATGATGAAAAATTTGCTACCTCACTTTTTCAGTCATCAAAAATTTAGGAGAAGTCTAGTTAAGTCCATCCAACAAAGAAAGCTTAGAAAATATCAAAAGGTATCAAGTAACATAGTGCAAGAATGGCTGCAATTAGTGAGTTTGTGTGTTAACATGTGTGTGAGCACATAGATACACTATTGTGTGAGTATGTATATATCATTGAGTCTTATTTGTTCTTAACAACAGTTTCTACAGCCATATCACTTTCATTGAAAGTTTTATAAAATACTGTCATTGTTATGAGCATTTGTCTCAATTTGAAGCAACTGATTGCTGCAATAACATTTAGGAGTGTGAATGTGTTGATGATGCTGTTGGAATGTGATGGAAGGAGATGGAGTTCTGATTGTGTGGTGGCATTGTAATATGCATTCTACAGGAGTTGGCCTTGAGCAATGAGTATGACTGTAAGATGGAAAAATGGAAGAAGAGAGTGGAGCTCATAGAATCAAACCCCGAAAAAAGGTCATCATTATATCTTAGGGTCCTTTCATGCACTCCTATTATGCTAGAGCATATATATTTTAGCTTCACTTGGTCTACTGGAGTAATACAGATGAAGACACAGACCACTAGCACCATTGACTCAACACTGCCTATAAAAGCTTTGAAGTATGGAGATGAAAAAATAATCAGATAAAAAAAATTTTCAAGCTTTTTATTAATATTGCTTTGCCCTTACTTCAAATTTAACTCTTTTGATGTTTTAGATTACTCTTGGCTGGATCACTTTTCCTAAAATTGTTTCACAGTGCTGAATTTAACTAATACAGCAAACTTTCTTTATTTTACTGTCATTTTGTTTTAGTAGTATCGTCTGTATATTAGTGCAGAGTTATGATCTTTATCATACTGTAGATAAGCCTTTTTCTTTGCCTTCATTTACTTTCTTTCTCCTGGCTCCCTCTCTATTTCAGAACATGAATGGTAGTAACCCTTCCACAAAAAAGTGCCTACTATTATATATCTTGTTCTGGCTTCTTGGTAGTCGAAAAAAACAACAACACCATATGACAATTGCCTTAAAGACTTTAAAGCACCATCACAAGACAGGAACCTTACCCTTCTACCAGGGTCATCAATATGTGCCTCCACCCCTGGATCACATCACTGTCAAGCTGATATTCAGCTTAATAGACAACTTTAGTCCTCCGTTTAAGGTTTGGTCAAATATAAGTACTCGTTCACCACAGTATATGACACCAACCTCTTTATCCACCAACAACCCCTTATATGAAACACTAGCAGCATATACCTGGCATTGCCCGGCCGAGGATGTCAATATGAAATATAATAGAAGCTGCTCTAATGTTGGCCTGGTTGGTGTTTAATTTGCTTTTAGTAACCAAAACAACTTCCTATGAGTGTTGCTACAATTTAACCACACCTATTGGTGTACCTACTCTTGGTTAATACCCTTTCTCTGTTACTTGGAGACCACATGCCAAATTTTGGCCTGATTGGTTCTTAAATGAGCTTCTTCTAGCTAAAGTGACTTCCTATGTGGTTACTATGGTAAAACCACATTCATTACCACACCCACACATGGTTAGTAATGTTGACCCGGTTACTTGAGGAACACATGTCAATTTTCAGCTTGATAGACATTTTTATTAGCTTTTGGCAGCCGAACAACTTTCTATGAGTGTGACTACGACTACACCACACCAATTGATAAACCCACATGCTATGAATAATGCTCACTCAGTTACTTGGAGACACATGCCAAATAATTTCCTGGTTGGCAATTTAGTTGAAATTTTCAAACAAATCAATCTCCAGTAGGTGTGGCTTTGAAAAAACCACACCCACACACAAATGACATTCACTTATTTACTTGTAGTCTAGTTTACTTGTAGTCCATATACCAAATTTCAGCCTGACTGGTTAATAAGTTAGGTTTTAGCAGCTAAAACATATTTCTGTGGACATCGTCATGGCCAAATCACACCCACTGACCCACCCACATGTAGTAAATAATGCACACCCTGTCACTTGGAGATCACATACAAAGTTTAAGCCTGGTTGGTCCTATAAATACCATTTGCATACAAATTACTTCCTGTAGGTGTGGCCAAACCTCCTACACCCATTGCCACACACACACATGCTCAACACTCAGTGATGCTCACTCAGTTTCTTGGAAACCACATGCTAAATTTCAGCCTACATACATAGATACATTCATATATACAACCAGTAGTCAATATCTTCAAAGTGATCTGTCCAGACTCTTCTTTCTACTATCAACTCCACATAAGTTAGTTAGTATTTATTTAATTTATCCAATATTCTAACAATGAATTATTTGATAAATGTATTTGTTTATAAAATGCTTTTTGTTAGCAAGGGTCCTAAATGACTCTGACAGGGTAAGGAAAGCATGAATTAAATGTTTATTTCCTATAACTCTTCTGACCTACTTTCTCCCCTATACATAATGCACAAAAGATATACCGACCCACCACTCAAAACCAGCCAGAAAATTAAAAAAATTTTAAACCAATGTTTATCGCAAATACAGGTATGGACTGGCTGCAAATGCATTAGTTAAAGACCTTTTCCAGAAAAAATGCTCACCTCTCGCACTACAAGCTAAAATGTTATCTCCAGATATTGCTATAGATGTCAGTTGGTAGGGTCAATATACTTTAAAAAAAACACAACTGAACTGACTTATTTTGGCACACTAGATTGTATGAAAATGGACAATGAAGTGATAGTGGCCTAAAATATAATTATATAGCAGATACATAAAATCGGACAGTGCAATTTGGATTATACACTGCTTATATATTATGTGCATGATAGAAACAAAATTGTATCTTCCAAAAAAAAAAAAAAGGAAAAAAAAAAAAAAAGATCAAAGACAGTTACTCATATATTTATATATATATATATATAATGGAGAAAAAAATGGATGCTTGTATGCACACACACACACACACACACACACACACACACACACATATGAAATGGAGAATTATTGTGCACAACAAAAAAGAGGAGAAAGAAGGAAAATGGACAATTGTGTTGTTGACGCAAGGTTTATATGCACTGGCCAGAATACAAGAACTTTTGTGCATATAAATTTTTAAAATTGATGGAGTCATGAACATTTGTGAACTGAATTGAGGATAACTACTTGTTTAGATAAATATTCCTACTTTGCAAGCTAAGCTGCAAAGGGACATATTGACTTTAAAAGAAGATGTTCCTATGCAGCTTTGCTTGCAAAGGAGAAAATTTACCTAAACATTAGTGACCAATGAGTATTACAATTTTAAACCTGTTGATTATTTTTGTCTCAACCACATGTCTGAATAGTTAACTCCAATTGAGCTAGAATCCCATTTCTTCTTCATATAGCTTATTGTGGTTAACATGTTCACATGAGTTGCATAGCATATGTTCTCCATATTCATATTGGCTAATTGTTAATAGGTACTAATTTTTTTTTCTTTTTTTTTTTTTTTTTCTTTCCTTTTTTAAAAAGTTAATTACACCTTCTGAAGTATATTGTGATACTATAGATGATATATATATATATATATATATATATATATATATATATATATATATATATATATATATATATATTTTAAACATGCAAATAATGGCCATTTTCATTTCATCGAAGTTATTAATTATTGATGCATGGATTGGCTATTTGTACCTTTGTAGTGTTTATCATGGACCTTTAATATGTCACCTACTATAAGATTTTGTGCATTTTTGGATGTTAATAACACTGGCTGGTGGCAGTATCTTTTAATATTTCATATACATATATATATATGTATACACTTACAGGCACTGTATATACATAACACTGCATGTACACTGTAATAGGTAGGCAGGAATATATAATACGGATGGAGGTACTTAAGTATGCACATTTGTTAGATTTACTTTTCATTTGGCAGACTTCATGACAAAAAGAATAGGAAGCTATTTGAAAGGTGCTTCCCAGAATTGAAAGCAAACCAAGAAAAGCAGAAGTTCGAAAGGACAAGTTGAAGTATTACTCACTGAGCATTAAAAATTGAGGATTTATCAAATTTAATGCTGTGGTTGGCCATTTTTTCATATTATAATTCTCAATTCTTTTCTTTGTTTGTTAGTAAATTGTTTTTTTTTTTTTTGCTCTGGTTTGTTTCCTTCTATGTTTGTTTGTTCATTTCTTTGTCTGTTCGTTTATTTCTTGGTTGGTTTTTGTAGTAATTACTCCATAATTATAGGGCCTAAATGGCTCAAATGTTTAGGTTATGATAGGTATCCCCCTGGGGACATTATTATGAAGTTATATGAAGATCAGTTTGTTTGCCAACTTCCTAACAAAATTGGGCCTAAGGGCTCAAATATATAGGGTTTAATAAGTGTCACCTGAGGTGGTTACAAGGAATTTATTGAAGATCAGTGTAAAACCCTGCCAGTGGGGCAATATTTCCCTGACCATTTTCTGGTTTTGGTCACCATTCCATGCCTAAGTAAACCACTTCATTTACTACCATTTTGTAAACCCATACTTGCTCATTACCGTACCCAAACTACTTCCAACCCTCTTTTGTAACTCTTTTGGAGGCCTGTAGGCAGAGGCATCAAGGATGATATAGCAAACAACTGATCTACTACTATATGTTGAGGTCTTTGCTGTCTCTGTCCACATGATGGGTGCTGTGCTAAAATACCTATTGGTGATGGGAGGTAGGGACTGTTTTCTTCCTCTATAGGATGGATATTTTTATAGTGGGTAATAATTAAAAACTAATTGTTAATAATAACTATATATTTATCAATAGGGCGAATCAGAGGGGATATGGAATAGTAAGAAGCGATGCTGAACTGGAGGAAATAATAAGTAAGGCTGTTGAACAGGAAGAGGCTCTCATTCATCAGTGCAGGACCCATGCTACCATTCCTGCCATACTTATTGAGGATTATTAAAGAAATGTCCAGTTTAACAACAAAAATGGCCTCATTATTGAACCTATTACTTTCCATCATGAGTCTTACTCAGTGCACATGTGGAACAATGAAGAGATAGCCATATTTAGAGACAAGTTAGCTATGCATGCTCCAACATGCATAATGCTGTTCTTGAGGTATTTGTTAATGTGATCAGCCAAACCGGTATAAAACAAATAAGGGGTTTCCAAGTCAACATCAATTTTTTGAGTTAAAAAACATGCAAAGTTGAGCAAAGTGCAGCATGTTTATGTTGCTTCCTATTTCCATGCTTATAGTTAATGAGCTGTGTGGAATAATTGATGAGCTGTTTTGTAGGAATCTTTTTTATCCATTTATCCCTATGTAATTTTTAAGGTTTGATATATAAAAAGATACTATATGTTAAGTACTTCATCGTAATTATGCCATATACTATCAGCACCCCAATTTTATTCCACTGAAGTCAGTGCTTCATATGTTCCTTATTACTACAGATACATCCACACTCCCAAGAAATTTGAAGCCGTCGCTTCATTTCTTCCAAATAAGGTATTTTATCAATAATGGAAATAGTGAGCATATTGATTATGAATGGGTTGTCTATTGCAGACTCTAAGTGACTGCTTGTGTACTATTACCTTTCAAAAAGAAGAAGAGATACAAGGATCTTATAAAGAAACCTAAAATTAGGAGGAGGAAGTCAAAGGTGAAGTGAAAAGTTATTTCTCATTCCTCTACTTGACTATATTAATGTGGACTAATTTTTTTTTGTTGCTATTTTAAACACATTGCAAGCATGACATCATCAATAATTATGTTCTTCATTACTTATTATCATTATGCATATGGATTTTTTCATTCGTCCTTTTAATTTCCCTTTTCACAAAGTTGAGATTTGGCATAGCGCTTAATAGATTAAATAATGTTGTGGCCATGTATGGCCAAAATATATAATACATATTTTTCAATAAATAAGAGGAGAGAATGTTTCCTCAGTCTTAAGTGCTGATCCCTATTCCAGTATCCATTACATCTAGGGTTCTCCAAAAACAACTTCCTTGGGACGCATCGGCTTCCCCTTTTTCTCAGCAGCCCTTAGAGTCACTTTGTCCTCTTTCAGCTTCATATAGCACAACCCGTACAACGTTAGCAAAATTTGAAAACAATTGAACCATACCTGCAGGGGAGAGTGTAAATATTTAATAATGATGGAGGGTTTTGTACTATTCTGGATCAGTCAGTTGGTGCGGTTACAAGCGATATACATTATAGCCAACTAGCACAGTATCCTAGCTGGCCTGATGGAATCTTGATATATATATATATATATCCTTTACCTACACAGTAATTATTATTTTATTGAGTGGTCACATAATATGGGGACAATAAAGAGTGGGTATAATCACAAACCTACAGTGACCTTAAGCTCACAATTAAAGTATTACTACTTTTTTTGTCTCTCCTTTCTTTACGTATTGGCCTCAGAGCAGATGACGAGAGTGTATCCACATAGAATAGGCTACAAAGGTATTTGCTGTAGTTATAATCAGTTATTTATTTATTATGGGTTTAAAAATTTTATGTGGAATATATACATGTGTAATTTTTGTATTTTAGTCAGGCAAATCGTAAGCATAGACCTGCATATTGCAGGGGAGTGAAACATTTGTGATGATGATAGGTTTTGTATATCTTTTGATTGGCTACTTGGTATTATTCTGAGAGAATTTTCTCATAGCTAACTATCTCTTTATCACAGCTGGCAGCATGGAGCAGTGATACATATCCCATAACCACACTGATATATTAATATTGATTAGCGAATATCCACTCATAGGGTAGTTTTTAGGTTTGTTCCTGTAGTAATAAACATATCCAGTTTGTATAACTTATTATGTAAGATTATTTTAAGGCTGTCAGGCTAATACTTCTGCTATCACTAAGAGATAGTATCCTGCGATGCTAAGCCAGCAAACTTCTTGTTAGACTAAAATCAGTTTCCCACAAACTGTATTCCTGCTTATTAAGAGCAACAGTTGAAACTGTGGTTAAACAACCACAATGAAAAACCAATCTGAAAACCAGATCAAATAATGTACTCAAATAGGGTACCAGTCTTAAACTAATATACCCACTAGAAATTCAATTTATTTAGAGTTCAGTTTTAGTTCTTGATATTTCTCTTCTCTCTCTCTCTCTTTCTTCCTGTCTCGTCTTTTCCTCTTGAGCACCCTATTTATAGGAGCTGCCATACCCTTCCATGTTCTGAGATGTGAACCAATCAGTTTGCTTCAGCTCTATTTCTGATGCCGCCATTTCCTTTAGACAGGTCTCTGTAAAATTAGATGGGTAGCTCTGTTTGGCTGTCCTGACTACTTGTGAAACTCAAAAAGCATTGTGGTCTGGTGGTTTTACTGGGGTGAATTCTTCCAAGGACTTTAAGACATCTAATTGCTCATTAGTACAGATACCATTTTTAGTGCAGCTATAATTTTTATCTATGGTCAGGATATGCTTTCCTGACAAAGGCTTTGCTCTAATTTACAAGAATGATCATTGGAAGAGCATTTTTACCATGCATTATCAGTGTAGGATCATTCATAACTTTATATTTACTGTTCACCATATAACATTCTGTGCTTCTGCCATTAAGGAGCTTTAACAATGATTTTAGATATGGTTGGGACCCTTTGACACTACCCTAATTTCTCCTTTGATATATAGAGTGGACGTAAGTTTATACCTTATGAGAAAATAATAAAGTATATCATGTTTACTCTAATTACTTCACCTGTTTAAAATATAACTAAAATATAATTTGAAATTTTTCAGAGTGTATATTGATAGTGATTGAATACCATACTGAATGTAATAAAGTTCAAAACAGTTAAACATATAAATAGTTTGCTTGTCGGTTAACCAGCTGCACTATCAGTCCTCAGGATATTGCTCTCTCTATATACTTAACTAACTCTACCTTTCCCCCACTAAATTTGCATAAACCACATAATCAATAAGTTCATTTAAGCTATAATTTCAGCCAGATGCAACTTCTGTTTTTAGCTATTCATCTGCCTTTCCTTAAAAGATTTTTGCTCTCTTAACTTTGCTTACAATTTTCCATGACAATGGATTATTTCAATTGCTGAAACCATTCTTCTCTGCCACTTGGTTTCCATTATAATAAATAATTTTTGTAAACTGTTTTCATAGTGTAGGTAAAGGGTAGAATAGGGAAAGAATAGGGAGAGAATGTGTCTTTTGTCCAAATCATTAAAATATGGGGTATGGTAAAGGTTCTAAGGAAAAGATTAATTTTCTCCCGGCTATCGGAATATATCTACCTTCCTGAACATATTTGTGAAGTTTTACTGCTCATCAGGACTGTAGCAGACACCTAATCCTTTTTTTATTTCCCTCCAAAGTTGACAGACAGAACGACAAGCAATTTAATTTAATCAATATATAAGATTAGACATGCAGCATAAAGGAAATAAAGATTGGATATAATCATTCTTACTACATCTTCATAGACATAGTAGCTGGTGCAAATTCCATTCCATTCTTCTTTGCTCATGTCCCACCTTTTTGCTGAGAATCAGATGTATCCACATGGATTAGATTGCAATGGTGTTTATTATAGTTATATTGTGTTATTTATTGATATTTTTAGGTTTTAAATAATATAGTAAAGTATATAATGAGGAATCCTAATATTTATTTATGCAAATGGTGAACACAGACCAAGCTGTGCCTGTTAACTAGATATGATGCCAAAGATCATCAGCATTAGCAATAACAAGCAAGCTTGAAATATATCAAGCATTACCTAGTCACTGTGCTGTGTATGCTGAATATATGACGTGCATGTCAATTATACTAAGTGTACGTACAAAAAATAAGAGATATTCGTTAGGGGTTTAAAAATCCTGCGCATGGATGGTATATTTTTAAAACATGAAAAAATCATAATTTCCAGTCGCTATGCGGTGTACGTACCAAAAGTAAGAGATAACTTTAAAAAATCCCGTGCATGGATGGTATATTTTGAATATGTAAAAATATCACAATAAAAATATCCTAATTTCCATATTTTGTCAGAATTTCTCTAACTTCGCGTATCTGAGGAAGTATCACAAGAACAACGACAAAACTTTAAGAACTTTTGAACTCCTGCGGAGCCTTGGGTAAAAAAAAACAACATGATTTTCATCCACCCTCTTAAAATACATAAAAATATGAAAACTAAAACAATTTAGGATAAATCCAGTGTGATAATTTCATGTAATAATCCACTGGCTCCCAAATCAAAGCCTACAAAGCTGGTTGAATTTCTCCCAAAATTGTTTCAGGGTAGGGAACTAATACTTAGATATTTTTCTATCCTGAGATGGAACTAGGATACCTTGAAAGAAAGGATGTTTAGGGGATTTTGTTAAATTTCCTATTGAGGGTATAACCTCCCAGGACAGAGCACCTGGCAGCAATTCCTACCAAGAAAGTAGTTGTTTCTTCTTTTTACAATTTTCACATGAATAATGTATTAATAATTATAATGGCAAAAATAATACCTATGTTCTGGACAAAATTTTATTTGCTAACATATGGAAAAAGAGAAAAGATAAAGAAACAAAAACCAACACTAAAGAAGAACAAACAAAGTTGGAGGGTAAGAAAAACTTAGGGGGAGGAAGGAGGTGGAGGAATATCCCTCTGAAATATGGACATCCTTCAGCTCAAAAGTACAGTTTTTGAGCTGAAAGGAGATCCAAATATGCCACAGATACTGCAAATAGCCAAGCAGGTCGTGGCAATTTTTAATCCAAAAAAAACAGTAGAAGAATTTTATCTCCTGTAACCCTAATCACATCTTAAGAAATTTACTTTCATTTACTAAATCATTGCTCTAATCTGGAAGCTAGGGAGTCTCTGCAACCAAAAGTCTCCAATCTTAATGGTTTGGCAGGGTTCTATTCTCTCCTGGTACTATAATGAGTATGAAATTTTGGCAAGGCCCAAGTTTTCTGTATTCTCACTGGCCCTGTTTATTTCTAAATGATGCATTGTCCTGTCAGTTATTATGCTTGAAAGTTTAGCACCCATTTCCTGTAATCATAACCCTATATCACTGCTTGACAACATCTAGAAATAATTCTTGCAGCATTGAGATTAAAATTTTTTTTTATCCACTCTCTTAATGTATTTTTGGCTAAGGTGTATATAAGAATGTTTAGACTTCTTGAGTTTCTCAATGCCAATCACATTTTTGGATAGTTAATTCCTCCTGAGCCAAAATTTTTACTTATCCAGATTAATCTGGTTTATGAACTCCACTTAGTGGTATAGCACATGATATTTAAATTCATATTGGCCAATTTTCATGTGTACTAAGTACATTGACCTGCTGGAGCATATTTATCATTCTTATGGATGATTTTATAACTTTTTTTTTTTCCTCAAAAAGTGCAAATAATGGCCATTTCTATTTTATGGCAATAATTCATTATTAATTTGAAAATTGGCTATTGGGTACTATTTTAATTTCAGTATTTTTTTAATAAAGTTAGAGTTTTCCCTGACTATAAGTTTATATACTTGTTAGGACATCAATAACTCTAGTTAGGGCCTGGAAGTTAGAATATTTCATATTGGTACATGTTTATACACTGATAGGCTCACATATGTATCAACAAGCTTATCAAAACAATGATAGAATTGAACACTGCATGTAAATATTAATGATTGCTCTTGTATATGAATTCCTGTGGGGACACTTAAATATACATGTTAGTTTTATATTAATTTTATGAGGCACACTCTGTGATAGAAAAAATGGAAAGGTCTTTGAATGGTGTTTCCCTGAATTGAAAATTAACAAAAAAGAGAAAAAGTTTGAAATGAGAAGGTAAACTTTCACCATTTCAACACACACAGACAGCATTAAATGATTAAGGTTTCATCAATTTCAAAGTTATTGTTGGCAATTTTATTAGTAGTTATTAAAAAATGCCTTTAATTGACAACTATATCTTTATGAATTGATAGAATGAAAGGGAATATGGAATAGTTTGAAATGATACTGAACCAAAGAAAATATTATGCAAGATTTGTAAACAGGAAGAACCCCTTGTTTTTCAATGGAGGTCCATGCTGCCATTTCTGCAATGTAGGCAAAAATGAAGAAATTGAAGTGTAGTTCACCTTTCACCAAATTTTTAAAGGTGCATAACATGGTTGCAAGAAGGTAAAGTTGCATACCCAAGTTTGCTCAACCAAATCAGACAATGTTCATCTCTTCAATTTTCCTTTCTTTTCCTCCTGCAATTAATGGATTAGCTAAAATTAGGTCTTTGCTATATTTTGTCATTATAAAATGACACATTAAAAAAATAAGTGGTCTATCTATAGTTCTAATGTCTGTTCACACTGACTTGGGCCTTGGAAATTAGCAGTTAATTACAAAAGTGATATAGTGCATGCTTCAGCCTATTAACTTCGCCAAAAGAAGGTTAAAACAACACCCACAACAGCCCATTGCAGTTGTACAGTATGGAGGCTGGATTTTTTTTAAATAGTAGAGGACCTTGCTTATGTTTGTGTGCACTTAATTTAGCAGAGGATAACTCAACTGTTTTAGGGTAATATGAACCCAAGGAACAATATGGAATGTGTGCCAAATTGTGTATCCACTGTGAACATGTTGAAAATGACCATGCTCCCTTTTGCTGAGGTTAAATAGCTGTATCTTCTAAATCTTTAGAGCTACAAACTATCTGAGGTGCTCAAAATGTTCAGAATGACCATGTTTAGCGGGGCTATAAAAGAGAAATATTACACTAACACAGTACTATTTTCCTGGCTTTAATATATATCAGAGTTAATAACCGACAAGTTTCTTAAAATTAATAATGATGATCAGAAAAATGAGGAAATGAGGACTGTTCATTCTATGATAGGGTTTTTACAACAATCACCTCCCTTGCACTTGCAGTACTTGCAGCACTTAATCCCGGCTACTCTGCAGGGACACCCATTCTTGCAATCACATTTTCCACACATGCAGGGATCTGGCATGCCTTCATGCTTTGAAATTAGTATTTCAGGAAGTAATAATCTGCCCCTTTTCACAAAACCATAGGATTCAGCATCCATAATGGTGGTGGCATCTCTAAATGGAGCTTGGACCCACAGTTGGAGCGGAGCTGAAAATAAGCTCTATGGATGTGTTTCCTGGCATTGGCTGAGGTGCAAGCGTTTTTCTCAAAGTCCTTTTGAGGGCATTGCTATTAAATGCTGCAAGATGCAGGTCATCAAACATCTCCAAGTCAGTAGATGGTTTCAGACACTTGACCAAGAATGTCTCTGTCATTAGTACCGCACTTTCTATCAGCTGTGGACTATCAAAATTCAGTATAAAGAAGAACTTCCTGGCTTGCGGAGAGCATTTTGGGCTGGAAGTTTAGTGGATACCTTACTGGTGGCATCACACCCAGTCAGTGCATGGATTGCTGGGAGACACCTTCTAAGCTCATCTCCCAAAAATCGGGCTTGGAAGGAATCATCTGCAGTTGTGACTGAATCTTCCATTTTGAGGTTTTTCATTATTTCTTCAATTCTAGCCTGATATTTATTGAAATAGCCTTTATGACAGTTGTCATGATATAATATATCAGCTGCAAAAACATTACCTACATCACACATTCCGGCAGTTTCTGTGTACACATCGTCTGAATAGCACACCTGCATTGAGTAACTTTTGGGACATTGATTCTTCAGAGACTCTGTATAGTGTATGTATAGTCTTCTATCTAACTGTGATGTGATCTGCACTGCAAAAGATGCAGACATTTGAAGATACACTGGGCTTAAATCTCTTGCTGCGTTGCTCAGATACATCTATGGTAGGCTCCTGCTGAGATTGTTTTGCCTGTTCTAAAGGATGTCTGGTTATGATTTCAACCATTTCTCTTTGAAGATTTCTGTAACAAGATGAAGAATGGTATTTGAACATACCCTGTCTTGCCAGTCAGTTGAACGACCTTAATGGTGCGGATGTCACTACTCTTAATGGTGCGGATGTCACTACTTTCCACTTTTTTGGCAAGGAAGACAATGTTACTCTGACCTACTTCACCGCTAAGAGGTACTCAGATCACTTCTTCTTCTGACATAGGATGCACTTGTTAAGATCGATAGGCTTTAGTCTAGCACAAGGAGCTGTAAGATGTACTTCATCCTGAAAACACAAGCTTAAAATTACAATTAGATTGCATGCCACCTAAAAATGATCTCCCTTTTCCTGTAACACATGGTAGCTAGTGATGAAACCATAACTTACCATTGACCTTGCTCTTCACAAAGATAGATAGCCTCTTTCAAACTGAACCAAACCTGCAAAATTTTGCAAAAGCCTGCAAAAACCTGCACTACTGGCAGTGCATCTCTATACTGTTTATACCTACATGTACATGAAGTAATTTATAGGGCTGGCAACATTTTAATCTTTTTTCTTGAAAAATACCAAGTTGCAAGGTTTTTACTCTTTTATAGCTCCCTAAACATGGTCATTTTGAACATTTTGAGCCCCTCAGATAGTCTGTAGCTCCAACGGTTTAGAAGATACAGTAATTTTAACTCAGCAAAAGGGGGAGTGGTTATTTTCAGCATGTTTGCAGAGGGTACACAATTTGGCACACATTCCATGCTGTTCCTTGGGTTCATATTACTCTAAAACAGTTGTGTTAACCTCTGCTAAATTAAATGCATTCAACTCTAAGCCAGGTTCTAGACTAAAAGGTTTGCAAGATTGGGTGGGGGGGAACAAAAAAAAACCCAGCTCAGCCCTACTGCAGGGTTTTACTCCAATCTCCACTAAGACCAAGCATCTGGGAGAAGTTATTTAACAAACAAACAAAAATAGACCTAGCCCTAGCCCTAGCCATACTTTGGCTTATAAATCTTCTCAAACATCTCAACTGATAAGTAAGCTGTGCTACTGTAGTATTTTATCATCCAAACTCTGTTAGCCAAGCCAATGCCTGAATTTGGTTGTTATTGTTGGTTGCTGTAGCTGGTTGTTGTTTGCTATGGCTGGTTGTTGTTAGATACTGTGGCTGGTTGTTGTTAGTTGCTGTGGCTGGTTATTGTTACTTGCTGTGGCTGGTTTTTGTTGCTATATTTTTGTGATAAGATGAAACAATATATTTAATGATGTTAAAATGTGCACTTTTACATCTCTGGCATACTATAGTTGCTAAAAAAATTACAGACAATATTCAGACTGGCCTGATCTTCATAAGCTACACAAGTGAGAGCCAGACTAACATTGGGGTAATATATATGTTTATAGTTAGGAATTACTATTTATATATGATGATATGCTTATATATTTACAGAGCCTGCTCCTTCTCTGTCATGTTGTTATACTGTTAACTCTGATACTAATCACGTATCTCAGAAGCAGTTATCTTCTTTTAAGAGAAACTGCCATTCTGGCAAACCTTCCAAGTCTAACTGCCAGACTAGTACCTATTCTGAGTCAGAATGTCATTCCCATAGTCCTTACAAAAGTAATAACCACACTCCATGGAAAACCAATAATGCCTCACTAATTGAAACAGACCCCCTCCTCATCTAATCCTGTTTACAAATATGGGATATATCCTTGCAAATTTTTCCTTCTGTACAGGGAGAATTGAACCATTTAATAAAGTGATGATGAACATAACCTCATGAAATACCTTTCTTTAAGTATAAAGATTTGATGCCTTCACAAGAATGGAATAATAATGAGAATTATCTTCCTTCCATTTTGTGAGAGTTGAACCCTTTGACAATGCAAACATGGAATTGTCCTTATAAAATAGATTTTAGTAATCATCAATGAAGTGAAACGGGGGACATCAAGAACTTATACCTTCTGCATAGGGACACTTATGTAGCCAGCAAGACTGGACTAAGTACTTTCCCAAACATGGATAACCTCAGTGGAAATAATATGACAAACAGTTTAAAAACTTGTATATTGTTTTTGATGCATCAGACACCTTTCCTCACCTGATCATTCAGATCATCTACTTGCCACTTTAGCAGTAGCTAACTATTTTTATACTGACAAAGATTTAGAACAAAGACATCGACATCTTTTCATAGAATATTAATCACAATATCAATTTACAGGTAATAACAAGCCTGCTTTTGACATCCCCAAAGACAGGAAATATGAACCGTTACACAACCTCCCCCAGAAAGTGACTTAAATTACTTAAAGCATTCAGGTGGCACCACATTGTGGCTGGACCGTGTACAAATTGTTGGGGCTGCCACTTGTGCTCAGCTTCGTGTTAACAATGGAATTGGCTTCAGTGCACCTGCTGTTGATGAAGCAGTTCCAGGATTAAATGTAGATGCATTAGCATGGGCCTTGGCTGGCTGATGTTTGAGAAGTGGATGCTCAGGAGGAACGGCCACCTGCACAGGACTGCGATATCAAGATGGGCAGGTTTGAGTCTATCAATGGAGATAATTTCTTCTTTCTCTCCCATATCCAACTTAAAATTTTTTTGCCAGCCTGCAACACCTTGTAGGGACCCACATGCGTTTTTTTCAGTAGGGTATGATAAGAATCTTGACGCACAAACACAAAAGCACTTGTAATCTGATCTGAAGGCACTGAAAATGAGGAACAGTGTTGTGTGGTAGGGACTGGTGCCCAAATTTGGACCTTCTCCTGAAGTGTTGGAAGGAAGGTAAGTGCACTTGGTGTTATAGATGATGACGAAGGTACAAAATCACCTGGAACTGTGAGAGGGAATCCATAAACAAGTTCTACTGATGAGGTTTTCAAATCGCCCTTGGGTGCAGTACGAATGCCTAACAAAACTCATGTTAAAATATTTAGCTAGTTTGGGCTGTGCAACTTAGCATGCATAGCTGTCTTCAAGTGGTGATGGAATTGCTCTACCAATCCATTTGCCTGAGGGTGATAAGCAGTGGTGCAGTGATATTGAGTCCCAAGTAGTTGGCAAACAGCTGTCCATAATTCATAAGTGAACTCTGACCCTCTATCAGAGGAGATGTGACTTGGCACACCAAACTTTGTTATCCAAGTAGCAATGAGAGCCCAAGCACAGGAAAGGGTTGTCATGTCCATCAGAGGAACAGCTTCAGGCCAATGAGTGAACCGATCCACAATGGTGAAGAGGTAGGTAAATCCTTGAGACTGCGGAAGAGGGCCAACTAAATCCACATGAATGTATTCAAAATGTCGGTGAGGAACTTCAAATGTTTCCAAAGTATCCTTGACATGCCTTTGTACTTTAGAGAGTTGGTAGGAAACACAAGCCTTGGCCCACTCCCTCACTTGCTTAGATATCCCTTTCCAGACAAACGTGGCTGCAACAAGCTTGCGAGTTGCCCCTATTGAAGGGTGCGAGAGATCATGGATTGCCTGAAAAATGTTACATCTCCAAGATGTTGGTACCACTGGGTGTGGTTAGCCCATCAAAGTGTCACAAAGGATGAAATTTTGAGAATATCTCTTTCAGTTGGAAACCAGTAATAGCTGTCCGATAGGCATCCATTTCACCGTTTTGTCGCTGTGCTTCTGCCATTGCTGAAAAATCAAGTCCAAGCTCAGTCAAACTGATTGCACTGACCACTGCTTGAGAAATGGCGTCTGCCACATGGTTGTCTTTACCAGCAATGTGCCGTACATTGGTTGTGAATTCTGAAATGTAGGCTAATTGACATTGTTGACAAGGAGACCTAGGGTCTGACACTTCGGCTAATGAAAAGCTAAGAGGTTTGTGGTCTGAATATGCCACAAAATCCCGGCCTTCTAAAAAATAGCGGAAATGGCGAATAGTAAGGTAGAGAGCCAGCAGTTTCCAATCAAAGGCGCTATATCAAGTTTCCGGAGGGCGTAGTTGCCGACTGATAAAGGCTAATGGTTGCCATTGACCTTTTAATAGCTGCTCCAAAACTCCACCAACTGCAATATTAGAGGCATCTACTGTGATGGAAGTAGGAGCTGTTGCATGAGGATGGACCAGCAGTGTGGCAGCTGCCAATGTTTGTTTGGCGGCTGAAAATGCAGTGAGCATGTCCTGGGACCATTCCACTATCTTTGTTTTTCCCTTTGTACTAGTAAAAAGAGGTTGCATAATGGCGCTGCCTTAGGAACAAAACGGTGGAAAAGTTTAACATTTCCAAGAACTCCTGCATTCCCTTGACTGTGTTAGGTTGCCGGAAATCCAGAATGGCTTTAACTTTTTCAGGTAAAGGGGAGGCACCATGTTGATCCACATGGTGGCCCAGGAAATCGATTGAAGCCACCCCAAAAATGCATTTGGAGGAGTTAATAACCAAACCATAATCTTGCAGTCGTGAAAAAATTAAACGTAATTGCTTCTGATGGTCTGCTTTTGTGCGACTAGCCACCAAAATATCATTCAGATGGACAAAGTTGAAATCCACTCCCTGGAAGACAGTGTGCATGAGACATTGAGAGGATTGAGCTGCATTAGTTAGTCCAATGAGCATTCGTAGATATTCAAATAGTCTAAATGGCGTAATAATTGCAGTCTTTGCAATATCATTTTTAATAATAGGAACTTGCTAATAACCCTTTACCAAATCAATCTTGGAGAAAATTTTCAAACTGCAAAATTCAAAATGTGATGAACTGGATATTTATCAGGAGTGGTCACATTATTAAGCCTATGATAATCACCACAAGGCCTCCAACCAGAGCCCTTAGGTACCATGTGCAGTGGAGAGGACCATGGTCTGTTAGAGCGATGAATGATACCTAGAGTTTCCAACTTGTCAAATTCAGTCTGGAGGTGAACGTCTTGCTCTGGCACTGATTGGAGGATCCTAGGTCTGCACAAAATGTTCAGCTCCATGCTTGAGTACTGTTGAAGAAAAATTTGGCATAGTAATGGAAGGAAACTTTCTTAGTAAATCAGAAAATGCACCATCTGCTTGTACAGCTACTGTGCTGATATGAGGGCCAACTTGGGTAGCTTGGGTGAGAGGAATGATTGCATATGATTTAGTATCAATTAACCTATGGCTTTTAAGATCAAGAATCAGCCCATTGGTGCATAAAAAAATCAGCCCCCAATAATGGTTGGCTAACATCTGCAATCACAAACTCCCAAGAGAAATGCCTGTCACCAATTACAATGGACATAATACATGTACCAAAGGTATGAATGGATGATCCATTAACAGCTTGAAGGGGAGGGCCTTTAAAGTGAGTATGCAGGGCCTTTATAGGGAGTATGACCACAAAAAATTTACAACCTGATGATGGATCCCATATATGTAGCCCAAATTTTTTTGAAGGGTCAACCACTGAGGCTACTCCAGATGGTTGGCTTCCTCTTCTGCTCACTCAAAGTCAATGGCTGCAACTCTATCATTCCAGGGGCAGGGTGGTACACATTTGTATGTTTTATCCCAGAGCATAAGTACATAAATCAGAGAAAACCACTTGCCTTTTCCTCTTTTAGAACCACCACCACAAGGTTGACTTCCAACTTGATGAAGAGGATGTGAAGTTGAGATCTTCTGGGTGGAAGTAAAAGCAGGCAATTGCCCAACCTTTAGGGACCCTTGAATGAGGTCTGCTCTCTTAGCTATTTCATCAAGGTCAGTAAGACCTGCAGATGCCACTTGCTTGCGCAACTCCAGTGGGAAAGTGGCAGCCAAACCTGTTTGAGAAGGGCTGTACCCTGTAGACCCCTCATGAACGCTAACGTGTCTGATGGTTCCATATCTCCCAGCGAACCAGCGTCTAAAATTTTTTTTGCTTTCTGTTCATCCGAAAGGCCATACTTGGCCAAAAGGACCTATTTTAAGTTGTTGAACTTATCAATCACTGGAGGGGCCATGAGAGTAGCCTAAAGGTGTCTGTTGGATAACCAGGTCCAACGCTGCTACTACATGATAGTATTTAGTTTGCTCCACGGTAACATTCTTAAGCGCAAACTGGGCTTCACACCAAACGAACAGCAACTCTGGGTCGATGGGGTCAAATGTATGAAGTTTAATCGCTACAGACTCTACTGTGGTGCAGGCGCTGGCGGGTCCATTTGAAAATATCACATAGGTAAGTTGTGACAAGTCTGGGGCCACCACTTTAGCAGTAGCTAATTTTTTTTTTAATACTGACTAAGGTTCAGAATAAAGACAACGACATCTTTTCATAGAATACTAATCACAATATGAATTTACAAGAAATAACAAGTCCGCTTTTGACATCCCCAAAGGCGGGGAAATATGAACCGCTACACCACTTTCTTTATCCTCCTCTCTATCATTTACCTTTCCACGCAAGACCTTATTCATGAAGATGATTTTTATGTCAACTACTCGTTACCATCTTTACTTCTAGAAAAAGTCAACTAAATTTCTGATCTTTATCTTTTCCCCCTCAATCAACTTATCCTATCCCCAAATCACTTCTCTCACACTGGTGTATCTTCTATTATAGATTTGTTCTAAGCCAAGCCTCTGCTACTCATTGGAATACTTACCAACTGTATTTATCTTCCTTCAGACGCCATCCAATCAGCATTCATTTGTATTCCACTCTCTCATCACTATATCCCTCCAACATTAAAATTCCCTTCTCTTCCTTCCCCTTGCCTGAGAACTATGGCACTCTTTTCTATTAGAATATTTTCATCCCTTTCCACCTTAAAAAACACTTATTCATCCAAAATTACCTTAATTCTACCATCTCATCCCTGGTAACAGTTCACTCCAAGCTTTCATCCTGTCATAATTTATCATTAATTTAGGTATCTTATGTTTAGCTATTTACACATCAGGGTAGTTTTTAGCTATAAATGTTATAATTTTGTGTAAAAAGAACAATTACACAGTTTATTATGTAGCTAGTTAGCTGTGAAATACCTTGCTCCACTCCAAAAATGGTAAGCTAGCTAGCATGTGTTTCCATAACAAGATATTCATTTTCTGTATCTATAGAGCTAGCTATTAAATATCTAGCTCCACACCAAAAGTAACCAAAGATAATTTTTTTTTTTGCAAATGGCTATATTTTATTATGGCAAATCAGAAAGTCTTTGATCCTCATTTTCTGTACCTGAATCAGAGATAGATGGAACTGAGGAGCAATATCAATAGGATCCGAAGGTATGAATAATTATTACACTCTCGCCAGGGATAGATCTCTTCACTTATTCCTTCAGATTTCCAACTTCACAACTCTATATTAGTTGTTCCTGCACTAGATGCTAATGTGCTGCTACCAATCCTGGAGTTACCTGTGGAATTGGGCCTCCTGACCCCCGGAATTGCTGAAGTTGGTTGAAATACCTATCACTGCCATTCAATTCTGGCTGCAGCTGTCCCCCATGTGATGTTAATGACTAGTTACACCCCCACTGGAAGTAAAAATTTTAAGCAAAGTTTTCTTCATGAATAATGTAGTAAAAATTTCCAATTTTTTTTTTATTATTATTTTTTAATATCAGGTTATGCATCAAGGAAAACAAAATAAGACATTAAAAAAAATTTTTTTTCCAGTTCAGTTTCCCTTTAAGTCTATAACTGTATGTAAGATGAGGTATAGTAACTAACTGTTGCTAAGGCCATGCTCCTAAGTGCAGACTCTCCATAGCTAATATTTAGGCAACTTCAGAATCTTCATTATAGATCATTAGTTAATTTATACTATTTTCTAATGTCACCTGCTTTAGAAGAAGGATTCTACATTTGGCAATAATGGTTAGTTGGAATTTAAAATTATGACGCGATTGTGAATACTGTCATAATAAAAATGGTAATGACTATCTATTACCAAAGCTTGCACTATGAGCTAGCTCTGAAAAAAAAAGAAGTATAAGCATAATCTGAGCATTTTAGTCAGGCAAATTGCAAACATAGACTGAACTCAGCTCATAAATAAGCATTGGATGCCAATTTCATCAGCAGGAGAAAAATCATCATTCCATTCCCTCTCTCAAAAGCACATAAGAATACAATAAAACAATAAATGAAATAAAACTTAAGACTGTCCACCAGGGTGACCATGTGGACCATTTTATGTGATGGTCAACTGAGTTTGAAATGAAAGCCTACTGAATTTGGAGGATATCACAAAACTGTGGGAACGAAGGCTCTAAAAATCATGGGTGCTCCTAATAGGGTTGTATGTCCTTTTGTCTCTTAAATTTGTATGACTTGAGATGAAACTGAAATCCCCAGAAAGGAATAAGGATTTTAGTGAGTTGTGACTCCTAGGCAGTGTACCAACAACCAATTTTACTAGTCATTTACCCAACTACCCCCTCATACTCCATCCACCATAATACTCTCTGTCATACCTACATCCTGCAATAAACTATTTTGTAAGGAAATTAACTTATAGTAGATGCACAAGGAGGAGCTAGTACTCTTTGATACTCATAATTTGTTCTTCTTGGGTATGCTGTGTCAATCTCACTGTAGGTGGACATATGACAACACAATACCACAATATAGTCTGACTGTGTAGAGGACGTGCACATTGATTGTGAACACAGAATTAGCTTACATGTTGATAATATATAGAGAGAAATCTTACTAGAAGATGGAGGAATTGCACATATGGTGTCATAAATGGATAAGCATACCCCAGTGGAAGGTGAGTGTCTTATTGTTGGAGGATATTATATCAGAGTGGAGTCTGCTGTACTTGAATAAAGTTTGTCCAGTACTATGTCCAAGGAACTTGATGAAAGCTAGTCCAGATTCATATCTAATGAATTAGATTGGAGTGTCAATGTGAATTCCCCCTAGAGTGGAATGTCCTTATAAAATAGTTGAGGTGAACACTTTATTCAGCAGGAAATTGATTTTGATTGGTGAAGATGTGTGTGTATGAGCTGGCGGAAGGCTTTGTGAAGACTATTGCAAGTCATCGATGATGATGTGAGTTCAACAGCAGTGATTATGGAAACAAATAAACATACATGTCACCAAGCAAAGCTGGAAGTAAATTAAACTTCATGCTTCCAACTTTAGCCTTCATTCTATCTGTGTAGTTTCCTTAAAGTGATTCTATTGCCTTCCTCTCTTATTTACGGAATCACTGCATTTGAATTGTTAACTACAGCTTTATTTTTGTGCAGCTCCAGTGTAGCATTGTAATATGGAGGGGGGAAGAGGAGAGAGGGGAATCAGGCACAGAATTGAAGCCCTTTAGAAGAGATTCACCCTGACATAGATATTAATACTGCAGAGAATGACAAGAAATAGGCAGTATCAAAAGTGAATAAGTAGGATAGTGTAGGTGAATTGATAGAATCATGATCAATTATTGACTAAATTAGAAATCCAAATTAATATAGATAAATATTTGCAAAGGGAGGTCTAGTGTTTCAAAAAATTATACTTCAAGTTAAAAAAAACAATATATTTATAAGTATAGTAATTATTTATGAGTTCATACTGCAAACCACTCTTGTTAAATTTGTTATTGAGAAAAAATTCAAACAGTTTGCATGAAACAAAAATGTTTTAAGGTGGCCCAGTTATTCTCCTGAAACAGCAGACTCCAAACCTGTCTATTTATGTTTAAACCAAATATGGATGTTAAAGTTAATGATCTATCAATTGATAAAATTATTGATACACCAGCACTCTTCCCCTCGAATTTCAAGCTATATTCCTGTATATCATGCAACAACATTATCTCTATGTTGGTTGACTTAGTAAAAAAAAAATTAGGGAAATTAACTAAAGGACACTCATTGTCCAAAATTCTCTTTGTGTATGTTTCTCACAGGTCATGATTCTGCACACATCTGCATGCTGACTTTCTTCTATGCTTGTTTCCAAGATTAGCCAAAGCCCTTTGTTCATAAAATTCTGTTATTGTACTTATTTTCTTTATCTAATTATTTTCCCCTTCTCCCCTCTCCTGCATTTCACTTTACCATTTAATTAGCAACTTCATACTTCCTTTTGTCTCCTCTCTCTATTCTAGGTTCACATTTGATTAAAACTTCAATGCTTCCATTTCTCCTCTCCCTTATTATTCTTCCCTACACAGTCCAGGTATAATACTTTTTATCTGGAAAAAAAAGAAAACCAAATTGAAAATTTCAGGATATCTTCAGAAAGGTGCCCTGAATGACGTACTAAAATTCCCCAGAAACCTACTTTTGCTTTAGCTGAATTCAAGATGGTGGCCAAAAATGCAACAAACTTTGTACTTCATCATATTATATGCTTAAGACTTGATAAGAATGCAATCCAAGTTAAAAAATAGATGTTTTTGGGAAGAAAAGATTTAGATGAAATTATAAATTGATGGATTGACATTTATTGTGTTATTTAATTGAATATGCCAAATTTCAACAACATGCTCTAGTATATTTTATCATTCTTCTCATTAGTGTTGAAAGAGTAATGGGTCCAGACTGTTTAGCTTGTTTGTTATTGCCCAGCTCTGATTGAAATGTTGAATCATTGTTGCTGGTCTGGCAGTTATACTTTGTACATAAAATGGAGTAAAGTAACCTAAGCTTCCTGCTGACATGGGAATGGCCACAGTAACCTGCAATATGCAGCATGAGATCATGTTTTTTATGATGTCATGGACAATGGACAATGGGATGTCTCGAGTGATTATCAATCCACTCCTGAACTGTCAGTTATGTTCTGAAATCATGCTGCTCAGCAGGAGCACTAAAGTTCGTGTGCTTTGACATTGCTAATCGAAAAATCGCTATAAAAGTCTCAATATTTACTTATTTCCAATATTTCAGATATTATCCAAAACTGCCTAAAGTGGTGTTTTTCCTATGTTACTCCTGAAACATTGCAAAGAAGGAACCAGTATTTAGCTGTATAGTTCATAAGGAAAGTACAAGCATTCCTTAGACCAAAGGAATGTAGTTTGACTATCGTCCCTTGCCTACTGGTGGGAAGCAGAAACTCAGAGAAAAACCCCATGCTAATTATTATACAATCATCCATAAATATTTCTGGCCAACACCCTACCCAAGCATATTCTTCTGCTTAAAAATGCATGAAAAAAAAAGGATTTTCGTATTTTCCTAAATTTTTTGAAACAAGAAAGGGACATCAGTTTCCCAATAATTCTTGAAACAAGGCCAAAATACAGAATTAATACATATGCACACTAGCAGCATATACCAAACATTGCCTGTCCAATGTCAACATGAAACATTACAGACTCAAAATATTGGCCTGGTTGGTCATTCGATTTGCTTGTGGCAGCAAAAACAACTTCCTAATACCAAACCACGAGCATTGTCACACAGACATGTAGATAATGCTTACCCAGGTTACTTGGACTCTGTAGTGGTGGGATCTCAAACTGTTGTCTTAATGACATTATTGCATTGACATGATTACATCATTATTATGCCATGGTTTTTTGGTGATGTTCCTTAATAAGAATTACCCTGTTTACTTTTTGTTGTCACTGTGTTCTAACCTCCACATTGGTGACCCCACTAGTCAAATCACACATTTGACTGTGAAAAACAAGCTAAATCATGGCAGAGCATGCAGTGGCAGTAAAATTGACTGATTTGTGGACCTCGCAACCATCCATTTGGTTTTCCCAAGCTGAAACCCAATATGCTATTAGAAATATCATGGCAGATGCTACTGAGTTTTACTATGTTATGACAGCTTTGGATCTGGACCATGTTCAAAGAATTTTGGACCTCATTTAGAACCCAATTGCTGATAACAAGTATGAAAGCATCAAAGGTTAACTTCTGGCACTTTTGGCCTATCCTGCCATGAAAGACCTGCGAGGATTTGGAACATGGGTGTATTCAGAGACAGGAAACCATCACAGCTCATGGATGATATAATGGCCTTGCTGATGGCCTCCTTGCAGGCTCATAGTTTGCTTGTTGCCATCTATGGTACGAGATTAGTGGATGCTGAGATATTCTCCTGTGTTCCACTTACTATCTCAATGGTCACTGTACCTGAACTGGGGATTTTTGCAGCAAGCTCTAATAAGTACAAGCTTCTGGCTAAGTACCCCAAAATTATTGCGTTAGAATTTCCCACTTCCACAGTGAAATAGGGGACCACCCACTCATGCAAGGGCATGTCATTCAGCACCAGACAAGCTCAGATTTCCTGAAGAAGAGTTCTGGAAAATATAATATAGGGCGATTGTCAGAAAATGATCTTGTTCATGATGCTCCCTTTGCATCCAGTTCCAAAGGCTCCAACTTGCTGGAGATCTTGTGAGGATTACTATTGCCTTAATTAAGCCGGAATACCTGATAAATAGCCTATACCACGTATTCAAGACTTTTTAGCTCACCTGTCCAGTTGCAAAATCTTTTCGAAAATAGACTTGGTCCAGGGATACAACCAAATTCCTATTTTGAAGAAAACCCTAAATCTTCAGAAATTACACGTTTTGCCTCTAAAAATTTTTCTGTATGCCTTTTATTTAAATGAAAGCTGCATAAGCATTCCAGCACCTTATGGACATGGTAAGGAGGGGGGTAAACTTTTATTTTGTGTATTTGAATAACATTTTGGTAGCAAGAACAGAAAGAGAGCACACCCTGCACTGACAACAATTGCTTGATTGTCTTTCTAACTTGGCCTTGTGATTGATGCCTCAAAGTGTTTGTTCGGGCAAAGACACTTGGATTTCCAAGGTTATGGGATCTTGTTAGATGGTTTTGCACAGCTACCTGTCAAAGTGGATGCTATTAGCACTTTTTCTCAACAAACAGCAGTCAAAGGTCTGGAGGAATTTGTGAGAATGATAAATTTTTAAAACTGTTTTGTTCCAGCAGCTGCATAGGTAATGCAACTCCTTTACCAAGCCAAGGTAAGCAAACCACAAACCATGAACCTGCATGTGGTTGGCTGACATTACTTAGGCTATTCAAGTAGCTAAACAGACACTAACCCAGGCAGTCCTTCATCATCCCACATAGAATGCACCAGTGGCACTCACAGTCGATGCATTAGCTGTGGCTGTTGGAGTATAATTGGAATAATGCTAACAAGGCATTTGGAAACCAATAGCCTTTTACAACAAAACATTAAAGGGCAGGTGAACTCAAATAGAGTGCACCTGACAAGGAGTTGCTAGCACTCCATTTGGCCATTTATCATTTCCGCTACTTTCTTGAGGGTAGACCACTTGTTGCCTTTACTAATCATTTCCCAAAGCCACTGATTAGTGGTTTTAATTGCAGCAATGGTAATTAGCTTATATTTCTGAATTACCATATATGTCAGATACATCATTGGGATGCAAAACTAAGTTGCAGATGCACTTTTGAGAACAATTTCAAGTTCTATCAATGCTACTTTACCTCACATCTACTATTTTCAATTTGCTAAAGCACAGGTTCAAGACTTGGAAGTCGGAGCATACAAGACAGCTATTACATGCCTTAAGCAACAAGAGGTAACCCTGGGTATGTCCAAGATGACTCTGTTGTATAATATATTCGCAGGCAAAGCACAGCCTATCATTCCCCATGCTTGGCAAAGAAAGATGTTTGATTTGATCCATGGCCTCTCACACCCTTTAATACAAACCACACATTGCATCATCTTGGACCACTTTGTATGGCATGGTATCAGTGAACAGATCACCTCCTGGGCAAAGACTTGCATAAGATTCAGCAGCATATCAAGTGACCTCTTGCAGATTTCATAGCCTAAGTTAGAGATTTGATCACATACATGTAGACATTGTTGAGCCTCTTCATATTTCACTTACCTTTTTACTATGGTCGACAGGACAATAAGGTGGTATGAGGTAATACCAGTAACTGACACCACCAATGCAACCTGTGCAAGGGCTCCTATAACATATTGGATCTCACTATTGGGGTAACCATTCGACATTACATCTGATCACTGTCCTCAGCTCACCTCAGAACTATGGCCAGCTATTGCATAACTTCTTGTTGCCCAAATTCACCGCAAACTAGCATATCATCCCCAAGCCAATGGCCTAGTCAGGAGATTCCATTAACACTTGAAGTCATCACTGAAGGCTAGACCTAAGGGACCACCTGGGTAGATAAACTACCATGGGTACTGCATAGCATCAGGAGTGCTCTCAAAGAGGACCTCCATTGCTCCACGGTTGAGTTAGTTAATGGTACTCCTCTTACACTGCCTGGAAAGTTCATCCCTCCATTTCAGACTAGTGATTTTTCTATGTCGCAGCACATCAGAGATGAAGTGCAGAAACTTGTGTGTTGATGACATATTGCTATACCAAGGCAACACATCATTCCCCTGACAACCTGCAGTCCGCTAAATTCGCATCCCTTCTATATTTTTAATTCAGCTACTCAAATTACTCTATCTGAAATAAGAGCACCATCAACATATAACACTTCAGGCAGCAAAAAAAATTTTTTGCTAATCCAAAACAAGGCATAATGGATGTGTGACTATGCATATGGACATATTCGCATGTTTTCATGTGTGTATATGTGTATTGTGTGAGAGAACATGCATGTATGCATGCATGCATGCATGTGTGTGTCTGTTGCAGCAGAGATGGAGAAAGAAGTACAAGTTATTTTTGGACAGGGGATTTACAATGAGTCACATGTAAAAATAAGCAAACTGAGTTTGTAGTTGCAGTAGGCCAAAGATCAGCTTAAAAACTGCCCTAGGGTAAGTATTTACAGATTCTTTTCATTTCAATCTATTCACAACATGGCACACTATATTGCTTCTTCTTCCCGATGGTGGAGGTTGGTTGTTGGGAGTGAGTGGTGATTTTAAGGCTGGATACCCCTTCCCCTCCTTCTCTGTGTGTGTGTGTGTGTGTGTGTGTGTGTGTGTGTGTTTGTGTGTGTGTGTGTGTGTGTGTGTGTGTGTGTGTGTGTGTGTGTGTGTGTGTGTGTGTGTGTGTGTGTGTGTGTGTGTGTGTGTGTGTGTGTGTGTGTGTGTGATTGTGTGTGAGCTTGTGTGTGCATGCCTACATGTGTGTATATGTGTGCAAGCATATGTGTCTGTGCAAGGTATATGTATATACGTGTGAAAGAGCATGTATATGTGAGTGGGTAAGTGCATGGCATATGTGTGGAAGGATGTGTGTGCATATATGTGTGTATGCATGCATGTGTATAAGTGGTGTATGTGGTATGGAAAGGGAGTTGAGAGGAGCCCCACAAAACAATAGATAGGATGAGTTAGTAACTACAGTAGGCCAAACGCCAATTAAATAATTGCCCCTACTGATTTATGATTTTTATTACAACATGATGCACTATATTAGTTCTTATAATGGTGAAAAAGGGGGTGTGGAGGTTTTGGGTGGTTAGGGGCTAGATTTTTTCTCAATTCTAGGTGTATGTGCGCTTTTATGACTATGCGTGGGTGCATCCACATTAATGCATGAGTACGTGTGTGTGTGTGTGATTGCACTCGTATGGTATGGCGGGGAAGGTTTCATTGGATTGAGTGAATAAGTTGAGTGGTATACCAAAAAACAATAAGCAAACTCAATTTGTAAGTATGAGAGTGCAAAGGCCAACTGAGAAACTGACCCTAAGTAGGATTTATCTCTAGTAATCACAATGCTTAGATAATAACAAGTATCACAGCATACTAAGGATATCGTTTTATTCATTTTCACTCATAAGGAAGAAGAGACTATAGCAAGTTTCTTGTCTCAAGCAAAATCCTGCTTAGAGGAGCTTACTGTATATATTTCATGGAAGGGATTTGCATATATATATCTCAAACTGCCACAAAAGCAATAATGCAGCAAATTACAATACAGAAATAATAACAATATCATATCACTCTAAATTGTAATTGACTCCAAATTGTCCTTCAGAGAGGGCAAGAAGTATCTTTGGCAAAATTCTGGTCCCACTTCAAAACTATTATATAAGATTACCCACAATCCCACATGTGTGTCACTCCAACTGAGCATAAGAAAGGCAAGATTGTAACATGTTCTTCAATTCAGTTCAGGTTTTGGTCGTCAACTTCAAAAACAACCCTTTATTTGTTTTTTAAGTGTAAAGGATTTTTTTTATTGTGTGGGATGGGGTGCAACTTTGACATGTAAACCCTTTTTATCCCAGCAGTAGCCTTGTCATGAAGAGTTAAATTTATGTATAAACTTTGGTCTAAAATTCTCCACTATCAAGCACTATCCTCCCTAAGGGTAAGTCAAGCTAGCTAGCTATGGGGAAAAGGGAGGGAAAGAGGAGGAGAAAGGAGAAAAAAGGAGCCAAGACCTGGATTTTGAATACCTTTTCTACTTTTGATGTTTTACTGACATTCACTAGGTCAAAGTGCATATGTGTCGTCATTTTTCCTTTACAGGGGCAATAATTAATAGGAGTTCCATTACAAGGACATCCAGAATTGAAAAAAAAATGACATTGTCAGCTACTCTTCATTTGGTTGGGATCAAGCAATCTAATTACATTTTATTCTATAATAAATAATGGTCTAGGAAAATGCAAAAATATTGTCACTCATGAACTATTTCTGAAATAGCAGTAAAATAAATATTTTTTAAAGTTTGAAACTATGATTCCATTTAAGATGAGGTAATTGAAAATGCTATTATTACATGGATGAGAGTAATAATACCACTCTTACCATTCTAGGTATAAAAAAACTTTCTTTCTCATTTACACTACACAAATGATTTGCAATACACAAATGATTTGCAAAAATACACACATGGTCTATTTTTATTCTTGAGTAATTTGGTTGCATGATTCACAAGTCAAGAAAAACACTAATGAGGTGCAATCTACTCATCCACTAAAATATTATTTCATATTTTTCTTTAAATTTCACCCCGCTGGTGCAGTCAGATTACTTTCATAAATACCATACCATATTTCTTAGGGAAACTAGGCATGTGATTATCTCCCTCTTCCACCAAACCCAAACAAAAGTATGATGCCCTTTTGGATAAAACATGGCTTATGAAAAATATGGCAAAGTATGTAGATAAGGTCACCTGGCTGCCCAAAACCAACCAAAATTAATTTTATAGCAACTACTTTAGCCAATAATTTCAGAGAACATACCCCCACACCACAAGAAATATATACTCCCAATTAAATACACCCTTTGTCATTATATTTCCTTACCCCTCTTTGTAGGAAAAAGATACTGCTTTTACCCTGTACACTGTCATCTCGGAGAGTATTTTTCTGTATAACACATTTTATGTCTGGTTGTCCTTGCAACAGATATAGTGCTCTGGATGAACAAATGCAAGTGGTCATGGCATAGAATTTATCATGAGCAAAGACTAGTCAGTTGAGGTTTGGCAATATTGGTGACATGTAATAACACCACATAAAGTTAGAAACTCGTATTGAATTATAGTCAGCACTACATTAAAGTAAAGGTAGTTCCAAGGACCTGCATGCTCAGTTTTAGTTCAGAACGTCTCTGCTATGAATGAGCAGATAAATACAATAGAGTAGCTATTTATACGTCATTCATGAGAGAGGTTTGAAATTATAAAGTTTCATGATCAACACAATTGTCATAGAAATCTTATACTAATAGAGCTAGTGGTGTTTATATATTCATATATTTATTTATATGTCCATGATAAAATTCGAAGTGGCTGTGAGGATCCTGTTGAAAATTGGCAGATGTGATATTCTGATAAGTGAAAGTAACCTCAGGCTATGTCCCATTCATCCAAACCCCATTGTTCAAGTGTAGAGACTGAAAGAAGTCCAAAAAAGGCTCTTCCCCATCCACCATTTTATTTACATCAAAAGGAATGCACAGCCTTTCACACGATACCACATCAAAGATGCAGTAATGCATTTCAACATGGCCTGATAAGTAAACAAGGAAAAAAAACCTATCAGCAGTTTAATGGGGAAAAACCTATTGCTGCAAGAAACTTCTGCTTTTCAAGACCAGCTGAAGGTACAGTCAAGGAATTGCTTTTGGAGAGCACCTGATGGTACAGAAATCTATGCACACATAAACCACTTTTCCTTTCAACTCCACTACCTCCACTCACCACTATTCCTGGACACCAACATAAAATCCTTGCACAAACAAAATAATGGCTACCAAGGATTTCCCTAAAGAAAGTGTGGAACTACCAAAATAATGGCTATCAAGGATTTCAATGAAGGAATTGTGGAAAGAAACCCCCAACCTCTGCTCACCACTACACTTGCACTACATAATTACTTTCCATTCATCCACACCACCACATAACTTGGTACTAGACAATTCCTCCAACAGTGCATGACCTCCCTTAAGACATATATGCTTTCAAAAAACATGTCATCCTAAAAAACACGAACTTCCACAAGACATATCCTTCCTTAAGACAATTTTGTGACTACAGCCCACCGAAGGTGGGCATAGCAAGCAAAGCAGCTGAAGGCCGCCATTGTGTGCTAGTTACCATAATTATCCTTGTAATTTAAATCAAGTCCATGATTTTCAATATGCCCTCTTTTTCTTTCCTCTATCTGAATTATTTTGAGAAGATAGGTAGTGATCAGTCTTTTTAATAGACTACTTGTGACTTTAAATAAATGTAATTTCATACAGCAAGTACATCATGCATGAAAAATGTGAATTCTCCAAAGTGGTAATGTCCAATAGAGGGTATCTAAAAATAGGAACTACTGTAGTAGTAGCCACAAACCCAACTGATAAATACGTTGCAAGGCAACTTAAAGGTAAAAAAGGTAAGTAGAAGAAAGGTGGGTTGGAAAAGGAGGGATGAGGAAAAATTGAAGTAAAGATGGATAGAAATAATAAGAAAAGGGGAAAAGAGAGTAAAGGGAAGGGGAAATTGGATGGAAAATGAAGGGAAAAGTAAAGGAGGTGAAAGGATGTAGAAAAGAAAAAAAATGAAAGAAAAGGGAAATCCAAAAAAAAAAAAAGAAAATGTGCAGGAAAGATAAATGGAAATAAAGGTGAAGAGAAAAGAATGGGATAAAAAAAAATAAAAAAAAGTAATAAAAAAGGAAAGAAAAGGAAAGAAAGTGGAAAAAAAAAGAAAAAGAAAAAAGGTCAGAAGGACAGGGGAAAAAAACTAAAGAAAAGAATAATAAACAGGAAAATGAAAAGGAAAGAAAATGAAAAAGTTATGGTGGGGTGGAAGGATGGGATGAAAGAAAAAAAGTAAAGAAAAAAAAAGAAATAATGACCTAAGAAAGAAAACAATCAGTATATTAACATTCTTGGCAAAAGCACAAATTTTTTGGAAGTATATATGTCAATAACAAACCAAAGACTGCCTGCAAGAAAGATATTGTTTAGGCAAGAAAGTATAGCAATTTCATAATTTAAATTCCAAAACTAATGAGAAAATTAAAGCCAAAAGTTGTGAAATATGCAGCTGCATGTCCTGACCTCCTCAGATCAGCTGGAATGAAGCCTCTGTACAGAGATAGCCATATCTGCACATATTAAATTTATCATAGAACTTCATCAGAAAAGCATGTGCACCCTTCTTAATTTGTGAATTAGCATCACCTTCTAACGTCAGCAGATATTTACAATCCCTTTTTGGGAATGCCAATAATTCTAGAATTTGAATGCCTTAGCAATTAAAATTGACTTATGAATGTGAGACAGCTCAAGCATTATTCAAAGTAATATATCATTAAACCAACATTTCCATAAAAATATGATGAGGCTATGTTGCATTTTGCCAAAGATAGAATGTAAAGATGAAAATGTCTAAGCTAGGAGACGCTGTATGCAGTTCGGTCTAAACACAGGCCAAATATGGTAATTACTCTTTTATTTTATAATGATCACCACTGAATTCCTGCATGCATTTGTTACATTTAAAATGGGTTGAACTTCAATGGAAATGGGAAAAAGATATATGGGAGTGATTTGCTTAAAAAAATATCTCATGATATTGATCTTGTTGGAAATAAGGTTAAGTAACATTTTACCATCTAATAATTATTGTAATTCTTATTATGTTTTCCCCCTGCCTCACAATCAAGTAATATTGCTAAACATGCATAATAAGTAAGTGCAATAGCTGAGCTGGTATGCATGTGATCAGTGCTATGGAACTGGGTAATTGTGTGTTCAAATTAGCTCAGCTGCACACTCTGTGTAGAAACAACTTGATAAAGTAGAAATAACAGTCCTACTAAGAGCAGTTGTCCACCCGAAAGGGTCAGGTTCAAAATGCTTTCTCAAGGAATAGTGTCTCACGAATTAACTAGTGAACCATCTAACCACTGAACATAATAACAGTGCAAGTTAGAATTTTGGACAATTTGAACAGACGTTAACTACATTAAGTAACTGACTTTATTTTTTTTTGTATCTTTTTTATTATTATTAAAATCTTACTTCCCAGCTTACTCTGAAAAAGTACATATACATAGAATAAGTAGAAATAACCTTAACAGACATTATTTGGACTAAATAATTAAAAAAATTGAATATTGAAAGAACCAAAAGAACTGAAAATAATTAGAATTTTAATTCAAATTAATTTTGATAGTAGGTGTCTGGTGCTGATGGGGAACAATTTTCTTGATGCTAAAATTATGAAAAAAAACAACAAAAAATTGTAAACAATTTTTTATTTGATCAAATTACACACACCACCAAAAAATGAAAAAAATAAGTAATCTTCAGTTCTGGAGAAGATGCATACTTACATTAAAAGAGTGTAATATTGATATGAAAATTGAATTCAAGAAATCAATTAGTGAACATGACAAATATTAAATGCTAAAGATCACTGTATTTCACTCATTACAATGCTACCTGATTTCGCCAAAAAGATTCTGACCATCTTTGCTCAGTACCAGTGGCTATAGGGTTTCAACAAACCTTGATCTCTCAGTAAAAGATGAGACATTTTAATTCTGAAGTAATTGCTATAATAAATGTCTCTTGCTGACAAAAAATTGTCTTGATGCTGAAAAAACCCTAAATGCATATGACTTGCAAACAATTCTTTGTGTTTATGAATCTAAACATACTATTGGGGATTGTGGAGCTTCAATAAAAAAATACCATCTCAATGAATTAGCCTTCTATGGAGAGGTGAGTAGGATTTCGTGATTATATATTCAGTCGGGGTAATTTGACAGGATAGAAATATATAGTTACCCTGATTGGAAGTTTCCTCCACTATGAAGTTCAGAAATGTTTCCTTGAAATTACAATTTCCCCACCACCCACTAAGTGGTGGGTGGGGCAAGCATGAGATAACATTGATATCTTATTTTCTTCTCTAAAATTATTATTTTGTCAGATGACTCCCAATGAAGTTTAGAAATGTTAAAAGAGATGATAGCCTAAAAAGATTGAAGGAAAAAAAGATAAAAGAAAAAGGATAGAAAAAAGATGGAAGTCATAAAGATAGTAGAAAAAATGTACTTGAGAAAAAAGAGAGGTGAAAAAATAAAAGGGAAAAGATGCAGGAAAAAGGAAAAAAAATTACAGAAGGAAACCAATAGAAGGAAAAATGTAAATGGTAAAATATTTTAAGGAAAAAAAAAAAAAAAAAAAAAAAGGAAAAAAAAAAGGATGATAAAAAGAATAGAAGGAAAAAGAGAAGTAAAAAAATTATGGATGGAAGAAAAAAACAGAAGAAAAAATAATTGAAGCAGGAGAAAAAACAAGGGGGTATGGGAAATAGAAAGGTGGAAAAGGAGAAGAGAAACAGATTGGAAACACATCACATTTTTGAAGGATTTTTTTGGATGGAAATATTTTTTGCTGCTTTTGAGGGTGAAAGAAGCATGTTGTGGTCTTCAAACTTGGAGATCTCACTCAGGAAGGCCAGGAGAAAAGTTTTGCCAATTTTTGGCTTCCTAAAAATTTTTTTTTCATTGTGACCACTATTTTGATGCTATAATTTTTATCTTGGGATATGCAAAACTTGTATAAAAATTTTGTGCAAAATTGTTTTACCCTACTCTATGCAACTATGCTTGGTCAGCCCCATAACTAGCACGTGATAATTGATCAGCTTCTGTTTATTACCAGATACTAACCAAACAAGACACATTTATAGAATCTGAATTGAAACTTATCATCAAATTTATAGAATAATAATTAAAGGATAAACAATCATAGGTGTCATGTACTAATGCCTACAAGATTGGTCATTTCTAGTCTAAAGCATGAGAAAATTTGAATTTGCAGAGTTTTCAAATGTCATTTTTCTGCCTTTTCTACTGTGTTTATATCATGAAGATTTATTTATAGCGGTGTGAGGAATGAGTAAAATAAGGCTGGAAATTTTCAGCCAAAATCCTCTAGCAGACCGGCTAGGTACACTTGGAAAGGTGGGGATGGTGGTATTGTTGGGGTGGGATACATGACATATTTTTGTTAAAAATGGATTTTGAAAAAAGAAAGTTTATTGTATAAAAACAGAAAAGTTGGTTGTTATAACCAAGTGGGTGTTATTCATGAAGAGGAAGTTTATTTAAGGGACCTACACCCCTGGCCCTAGCTCAACCACATTCTCCCTAAAATGACCAATGGTCCTGTGGAAAGCCCTGACTGAATATTTCTTATCTGATTCTTCCAGGCATATGTGAGAAGATAAGGAATATACTTGAATACATATATACGGACAGATACACTAATTGTGAAGATGATTAGGTAGTTTATCTGCTACCCAGCACTGGGCTATCACATTATGTAACCAGAGACACCCAATGTTATAAAACTTACATTGCCACTGATGGCTCTAGGTTCTGAATTGTTGTAAAGAGTGGTAACCTTTACCTATGCACTCTGGTGGTATGAATAAAAAAAGTGTAAGAACCCTCGTGGTTTATTCCGAGTGGCCAGATATGCACAAAGCTGGGCTTAGATCACATTGGAATTATGTGAACACCATATATTACTCGGTCATTACGTTTACACCAAAGGATGACGAAATGTCTAGCAACGTTGACGTACTTGTGCCTCGGATGTAACATCACGTGGTCTTCCGGGAGATAAACCAAATGTCTAGAAACCACATCGCCCAACTTAGTACTGACTTTGTGAAACTTTCCTTTTGTTCTAAAACAGACCATCAGAGGCTACAACGGAGGATGGATTCCCGATTTAACTAAAGAGGGAATAAGGCAGGTGTTAGCAATTTTTATAGCTAACTGTTCTGTTGCATAGAATTGTTGAACTGTTGAATAAAACTGTCCAGAGCGCTAAAGTTGCTCATAGTATGTAGTCTCTATATTATTGGACTCTGCCATGTAATGGTGGTCGGTGAATTCTTGGATGTTGTAAGAGCGTGTTGGGAGTGCGCTTTGACCAAGTTAATTAAATGAGAGGATTAGAACCGGATCCCTAAGTTGGCTTTAGGTATAAAGAGCGTGAGGTGCCAAGAGCGGGAGGTGCCAACATAGTTAGAAGCTTGGGTTGATTCGATAGAAGCTAATGTTACTTCTAATAATAAAGTGTAATTTTTCTCCTTGTTTTGCGTGATGTTTTTTTTTTTATACCTAAAATAATTTTTCTGTGGTGTTTCACATGCTGTTGGAAAAAACAGCGCATTCACAAGGAGTGTGAGGTGGAGAACTACTCATTCATCTGTTGTATGTGCACCACCTGTAAGGTAAAACTGGGACAAAAGTGTGAAAAGATGAAAGTGTGTGGTATCTTAGGCTGTTCATAGCATGATGTGGACACAATACTGCACAAAATAACCATTACTTTAATTTGATCAAGTTTAGCATAATAAATTAAATCTGATGGAGTGGATGATGGTGGGTGGTATTATTTGATCATTTCAGTGTTTCACTATGGTAGGTTGCATCACTCAAGGTGGATGTGGTTTGCTTTATACAACTTAATAGCTTCCTTTTATGGTATTGCTGATCAAACAGTATATATATTATCATAGCTTGTGGGTAAAGGTCAAAGTGACCGTTGGGTGACAATAATTTCATCTTGCATTATGCCCACTCTTGTTTAACATAAGCCAGGGTTTTCTAGGTCTATGAGTTTTTGATTAATAGGATCGCAGAGGATTTTCATTGAACAATATGATACACAATTACCTTAATGTCATTTAGACCTCAGGTGGGCTCAGCGTTTACTATTACGAAGATATTGATAGTAACATGGATGACAGAGATGAAGATGATGGCTATAAAATCTCATGCAATCTGGTACCCTCTCATGTGCCTACTGTCTCTTACCTGCCTCATCCTTCTTGTAATGTTGATACCTTGGTTGTGAAGTCTGGCATTCCGAATAAGGAGGAATTGTTGATAATGATTGATAAAGTTGACAAAGATATTAAAGCAGTTGAAACACAGATATCTGCCCTGCAAAAGAAACATGTGAGTATTACGAATGTGAACATTACTAAGCCACCATTGTTAATTCAACAATCTCTCTATATTTCTTTGTTCACTTGTCTAACCATGACTTTCTTTTTGCCACTGTGTAGATGAAACTGAAAGGGATAGAGAAGGCAGTAGCCAGCACCTCCCACCCCTGCATTGTTACTATCTCATCCTTCCCTTCTCCTCAATTTTCTTCTGAAAAAACAGATTTCAATGATAGAGTAGGTGGAGGAGGTGAAGTTGAAAAGTTGATTAATACGCTGCTACCAACCTTTCCTAAGAAATCTCAGTTGGAAACCATCTACAGTGACAATAAAGTGAGATCTTGAAACAATAAATTGATCATACTAGATTAATCATGATATTTTAAAAATACTTTGTGTAAACATGATTTTAATCATTATTGCTCATAGTGGAAGGCAAAGAGTGCACACGCAATTTCAACATCTGTCAATTTCTCTCCACTACCTGAACCAATGGTAAGTGCTATATATATCAATTTAAATATTTTGTGAATGTCACTGCATTGATGAATGTAAATATGCTTTCACTCTGAATTTATGTGTGTGAAGACCATTTACCACCAGCCATGTGATACTCCAATGTACAAAACCAACATTGATAGGTAATAGAATTGTAATAATTGCACTATTATCAACCTTACTTGGAAATTTATGGTGCAAAATTTGTTACCTCAATACTTTTCAGTCATCAAAAATTTCGGACAAGCCTAATTAAGCATATCCAACAAAGGAAGCTTGGAAAGTATCAAAAGGTATTCAATAATATACTGCAAAAATGTCTTTAATAAATGAGTGCATATGTGTGTGCATGCACATGGACACACTCTTAAGTTGGTAGATGATTTTCATTGAGTCTTACTTTAATTCATAATCATTTTCACAACACAAGATTTATTGGAATATTTGATGAAATACTGCCATTGAAATAACCATATGTTTCAATTTGAAGACACTGACTGCTGCAATGCCATTGAAAGGGTGTGTGAATGTGGTGATGTTACTGTTGAAATATGAGAGGAGATGGAGTTGTGATTGTATGTTAATACTGTGGTATGTACTTTACAGGAGTTGGCTTTATGCAAGGAGTATGACAGCCAGATGGATAAATGGGAGAAGTGTGTGGAGCTGATAGAATCAGACCCTGAAAAGAGGTGATTGTCATATTTTTGTATCCCTTCCCTTGACATGTGTATAATCATACATGTTATGTGGTGTGGATATACATTGCTTATTTCATGGTATGCATCATGTACTCCTATTATGCTTGGGCTATTTATTCCACCCTTATATAGTCTATTGGAGCAATTTAGGTCAAGACACAGATTAATATAACCAATTGAATTGGCGCTGACCAAAATGGCTTTGATATATTGGGCTGTAATATGCAATCAAACCAAATTATATTTTAAGGTTGCTATTAATATTTCTTTGAACATATTTTAAATGTAAAATCCTTAGGTGTTGTGGCTTATTTTTTGTGTGCTAGATTACTTGTCCTAAAGTAGTTCAACAGTGCTGAATGTAATTAAATATAAAATGGGACATACTTTCTTGTGCAGACTTTTGTTCTAGCTATATAGTCTGTGTGTCAGTTTTGGTGCTGTAATTTATCATGCTGTAGCTTCTGCCTTTTTCTCTGTTTCCCTGATCATTTCGCCCTCCCAGTTGGTACACTATTTGACACTATGGATCTTCTTGTAGATCCCTGGAATGGTATTTTTGGCAAGGGTTGCTGCTCAAACAGTTATACATGAACTTTAATATAAATATCAGTAACTTTTCTACAAAGAAGTGTCCACTGTCATATGCTTATTTTGACCTCCTTGGTAATCCGGAACAAACTCAATTACAAATGTGTTGAATATCTTAAAGGAAGCATCACAGGAAAGGAACTTTGCTTTACTATCAGAGTCTTCAACATGTGCCTACATACCTGAATTACATCAACCGTCTTGCTGAAAGTAAGCAAAATGGGCACCTGAAGTGTCCTGTCCAAGGTTTAGTCATCCACAAGTATTCTTTTCCCACAGTTTGCAACACCAACCCTTTATCTAACAGAAAAGTTATGTAGTGAGCATTGAAAGTCAATATCAACTTCTGGGCTCTGGTACATGACTATCTTCATCTACTGCCTCATTCCGTTTGGTTAAGTCATAGATGGAGGGGAAATGAACTTTTTCATGCAGTCTTTAAGTTCTCTTCAAAAGAATTAGTCTGCAAGTAAGAACCATCTTTTAATTGAAAGTTTGATATAAAATTTGATATTTTTTTATTAATGCAAAACCATAATAATTGAAGTTATTGATATGATACAAGTTAGTGGATAATTAGCCTCTAGTTAACTCCATAGTTCATGCCTTAAATGTTCAATAAATGGTGGTGCCTTTGATTAATTACTTATTTTGCTAAAATTTTTCTACTACATACTCCACTTTGTGTAGCCCAAGTACCATACAGGTTCATAATAGCTTGTTTAGGATCTAGTACACTATTCAAGGCATGCTAGGGTTATATTAAAACCAACAATGCTTTAAATGTAGCTCAAGATGCCCTGGTACCCTAATGGTATATGATAACCAGTATTACCAGTAGTCCATATTTTCTAAGTGATATGTCAGACTCACCTTCTAGTATTTACTTCCCATTAATGTTGTCATAGGAGTGCATCGTTTGAAGAATGCATTTTGTGTGTAAAATGCATATTGTTTAGCAAGGGTGTGTCATGACTAAGACAAGATATTAGATGAAATAAGTTATAAGTTAGCATGCTAGGATAGTTACCATCAAAACTCCTTCTTTTCAGCAGATGAAAAGTAATTTTATGCAAAGCAACCAGATAGCAAAAATTTTAATGGACAAAGCATATATCATTAATGTTCGACTTATTACTGGCTGTTTAAAAGTATGATTTATATTTAATATGACAGTACTACCTTAATTATCTACTACGTGTATACAATGTATGTTATCCACACAATTGCGATGATAAAAGTATAAAAAAAGTCCAAAAATATATGTCCAGAACTGTCACTCATTTTGCTATGTTACATAAATAAGAATGATTAGAATGGAAATGGCACTGTTACTTGTGGTAAATATATTTTTAAAAACTTGTAGCAAATATAGTAATTGACTAATTCTGAAAATATTGGTGGTAACTATGTAAATTCCTTTACTTGTTGATTGCTTGAGCCATTTTTTCTCAGTCAGTGTCCTTTTATAACAGATAAGTAATCCCATCTAAAGGAAAGAGGGGAGGGAATAGGAGCAACAGTTGTCATTAGCATGCACAATGTAAGGGAAAATGAGTTGGTTGTACTTGTAAATATCTTGTGAACTACATTATGACATGTAATAAAACAGAGTGTACAATAAGACTGGTAATTTGCAGACACAAACCAACTTATTAGCAACTTCATTTTGACCAAATATAATATCATTTGACTTCATTATCTTATTTAGATTTAATAGAGGACTTAATGATTACTTCACACACTACCTGCCATGTCTATTTATGTTATCAGGGAACCTCCAGCACCATACAAAATGTATTTGCATTCATGACCTGCAATGTATCTTTTAGAACTACAATTTCAAAGTAGCTTGTGCTTTCACCATACTGTAGGAATAGAAACTTTATAAAATTTCCAGCGTGCTCACAGTAGTTTCCAGGATATGAAGAGCTGTGGTTATATATAAAACCCAGCATGAAAGTGAAGAAATATTAGTAAAAAAATTGCCAGGATACTGCCTGCTAGTTGTTGGTACTCATTGGTTGGTGGCAGTAGTGGTGAGTGTAAAACAGTTGTCAGGCACAGCATGAAGCAGAAGTACTCTAAACACTTTGCTAGACAGCACCTTATTTCCAAGAATTTCTGGATGATCACAGGTGCTGCCTGACAAGGTTCTGAAAATATTGCAGCTTCTTCTTGGCCAATATTAACCCTAGCAACCACCTGGTGATGACCGCTACTCTACCTTCGAGTTCTGAGAACTAACAGCAAACACATTGGCCAGTTTTTAACTAACAGTTGTCACTATTATGCATAATTTTTTCCACTATCATAGTTCAGAATATTCTAAAATTTGGTATCAGTAGGCTAAAATTGTCCAAAATGTCCCCACAATTAAAAAAATTCTCAACCATTCTGATGGTGTCCCATTGATGGGGTGGAAAGGCTTTAAATGAAGAGCCACCTAGCAGTTCAGCTGCTATACTATGAAAAAATCAAATATGGAATCACGGTGGGAGTTCAGTGATTAAATTATGAAGATATAGGTAGCTATAATGTAGCAGTATTGTGCTCCTCATATGTGTTTTTGACACCAGGATGAGCTAACATTATTATAGCAGTCCGTTACATTTTATATATTCAGCTAAAAGATAAATTTGCTTTAAATTCTGGAAGTATATTGTTTCCTTTGTTTTAATAAGTATTTTGCTCAGTCTGTTTGGTCACAATTCCCATTGTATCATGTAGTGGCACCATATCAACTATTTGGTGAAAGCAATTGCATTTTGAAATTAGGGACCGCTCCAAATGAAATTTGAAGGCCACATCTGAGGTACCTTTGTGAAGTAGGGAAGGAAAAAAAAAACCCCCCAAAAAACCAGAACATATGATAATTAAAAAAATATAATAATGCAATATTGTGTGAGTGATCATATAAATATTTTATAATGTATGCAACACCTTGCATAAATTATTTTTAGAAACCCCTACTCCCTCCCTCACTTCGGGAAACCCTTGATCTGCCCCCTGCATTGATTTGTATAAAGTCCGAAAAATCTTTCAGACTGTCTCTGTGAGCATAAATAATATCAAGAACAATATCTTGGCCAGCTAAACTAAAATCCTTACCTGTATAAGGAAAAGAGTAAGATGACATGCATATATATTCCATTTTGGTTTAGCAATGCCTATGTCCTTCTAGGTTAAATCTCAACCTGAAGGCATATCAATGAATGCTAATGTATTTTGGACAAGCAGTGACTTAATTATTGCAAGCAAAGCTGCAATAGGCCACCGGTGTATATCAAACATGCTTAAATATATATTTGTGACTCCCATAGGTGACTTATGAAGTCTCTTTCTTCAAAATAAAACATGCCAATAATGCAAGTAATTTATTGCTAATATGTGTATTAGCTATATTGCACAATTGCCATGTTTTTCATGGAAGTTTGAGTTTTCCTTGATTACTACAAGTTTATTAGCATGTGAGGATATGAATCACTCTGGTTAGGGTTAGGATCTCTTTATATTTCATATTTGTAAATATGTATGAACTGATAAGCATATATATAACAATAAACTTACCAATATAGCAAAAACTGTACACACATGACACACTATGTGCACTGTAATAATTATGTATGTATTGCATTAACCATGGAGGCTGCTAAAATATATATGTTACCCTCATTTTTTATTTTTTCTGGCAGACTCCGTGACGAAAAGAATAAGAAAATCTTTGAAACGTGTTTCCCTGAATTGAAAGTTAGCCAAGAAAAGAAAGATTTGAGGATGACTAGGTAAATTGTCACCATTTCAACTTCCTCATACAGAGTTAAACTAATTGTGAACAAGAGAATGCTATTGTTCGTCACTGCAGAAACAATGCTGCCATTCCTGACATGCTCATCAAGCAGTGGGAAAGGAATGTCCAGTATGATAATAAAAATGGTCTCATTGCTGACCCAATTGCTCTCCATCATGAGTCTTGTTCCCTGCTCATGTGGAGCAAAGAAGAAAAAGACATGTTTACGAAAAAGTTAGCCATGCATTTTTGAACATGCACACATGTTGTTTTGTGAGAACACAGAGGTATTTGTTAATGTGATGAACCAAGCCAGCATCAAACACATAAGGAATTTCCAATTCAACATCAATATTACAGAGTTTGAAAGATAAATGAAGTTGAGCATTAGTGCAGTATCCTGCCACTGGTTCCTTTTCCCTCATTTTGTTTGAAGAATGTGTTGCAAGACTGATAAGCTGTGTTGCAGAACTTCCTTTGCCAAGTTATTCCACCTATTATTTCCTAATTGAATAGGTTTGATTTATAAGAAAATATTTAGTGGTATGTACTTAGTCAATATTCTTCACTCTTTTTGCCAATTTGAAGTGTTCCTGGTATAACCTGTGATGTGCATTGCTATGACTTATTTATTTTATTTTTTATATAGAATTTAGAATGTGTGTATCATGTGTATGTCATTAATATAGGTTTATCAGTGACCCCAAAAACTTTGAAGTAATTGCTTCATTTCTTCCAGATAAGGTATCTTATCAACAATGTAGAATCATCACCATGTGGAATATGATTGTCCCTTCCTTTTCAGACTCCAACTGACTGCATTCGATACTACTATCTCTCAAAAAAGAAGATGAAATATAAGCATCTGAAGAGGTATAATTTTAGGAAGAGGAAGCCATTAGTGCAGCCAAGATAGGTATCTACTTCCTCTATTTAACAATTTTTTATGTGGAGGTATTTTATTGGCTTTTTTTTTTACATTTTGAACACATAGCAATGCCACCATCACTATTAATTATGTCTGCTATTATTTATTACTATTATGCTGATTAATTCTATTGTTCATCCTTTTAATTTTCCTTCCCATTATTTGGTGTTTTACCATGATGCCTAAAAGGTTAAATAATGTAGTAGATACATATGATCAAAACAAATTAATACACTAGCAGACTTAGGGGAGGGTGGGAAAGGGGGTTTGTTGACTGGGATATCCATAATGACATGCCCACAACGAAAGATGTGGCCTATTCTATCAAGTACATTTCCCTACCAAAGCCAGGTTTGGTCTGCATGCCCTTAGGTTTCTACATCCATAAATTTGACCATCCATATATACCATAAATGGATTGAGTCATTTTTGACCTGACATGCTCATAACAAGAGATATGGTTACAATTTGGGGAGGGGGGGGGGGGGGGGAGGAGGGAAACAGCCTCAGTAAGGGATATGACTTTCATGGAGAGCTGATTATTTTGCATGGTGGTTTGGCAATGTGGTTCAGCCAAGTGTAACCTGGCATATGTCCAAGAGTTTGTTCTAGCCCCATTTTTGGCATTTTGATTGTGACATGACCAGGAGAATGAAATTACCAAGTAGGACCAAGCCCTTTTGACTCCTAGCCATGGTATGAAGGTGCGTGCATATGTCCAGTTTTGGGTCTCTAGTTCCAAGTTTTGTCCTAGGTTCCATATTTGGGAATTTTAACCTCACAGGACTACATGAAGAGGTGTGAATAGAAGAGCTACACTGAGCAGAGAATGTCTAAATCAAATGTAATATAATAGAATGTTAGGTATTGAATGGAAACTGGTATCCAATGCACCTTCTCTCTGCATTGAAAATTTGAAAACAAATTATTTCTTGAATGAAAATCCAGCCAAAAATTCTCTGTGCTAAATGGACACGATAATATAATAAAATAATAAGTATTTCAATGTTCCTTCACCTGATTCCAATTACATTTTATATGCATGCCATTATGCTTCCTTCTACTCATGCCAGTCATCTGCTTATAACAAATCAACTCAATACATAACAAATCAACTCAATGAATAAAAAATCCACTTGAGTAACAATCAACAAATGACAATGTATTGACGCCCCAATTCGATAAATAATTTAAAAAAATTAGATTAAATAAGAAAAGAGAAAATATGGTAGGAAATAAAGAAAGAAAAGAGGGGGGTGGGATGGAGAGGAATGAAAAAAAAGGAAGGAAAGGAAAGGGGGAAACTGAAAAGAAAAATATCAACATAATCTAGGTTTGAACCTTTGACTTTTAATTTCAGAGACCTCTACTTTTAGCACTCAGCCATGTATTTTACAGCATTTAAGATGTATACCAGGAATTACTCTCTCCTCTACCAGGAGCGACATTATATACAGGAATGACATTATATACCAGGAATGACACAATTGAATTGTTATTGGTGAAAAACCTTGCAAGGTAACCAAATATCATCCCTCCAAAATATAATCAAAATCCATTCAACCACTTGTCCATTATCCTTGGATATACATACATCATACAAAAATTTTTTCAATTATTTTACTTTAAAATTGGAATAGTCCATCCAGGTTTTTTAGTTAGTTAGTTTGACCTAAATCTTGGTATGCAGATATAACTTGACACTGGGACTAACTTTAGGTGGATCCTAACTGACCACACTTTTTCCCATTGGTTTATAAAGCAAAAAATGTCATTTATGTACTTCAAAAACAGTTGGACCTATGTAATGGTACCAATGAACCCTTATATATTTGGTATCATTGTTGCCTTGGGAACACTTTAAAAATATTTATGAGGCCACACATTTCTCTGTGTTGTATCAGGCCAAAAAGAAGTCAAAAATTTTACTTTGGTCAAACAAACCCTTGGAGCTTCAGACCTAAAACTTGGCATGCACACACAACTTGTTCCTGGCATAACATAGGCAAGGTCCTACATGGCCAAACCTCTTCTTCTGGGTCTGTATCCACTATATCACCAAAGCACCATATCAAGAAAAACCTCTTGTGAGTAGACACATACTACAGCAAAGTGGTTTGTCTTTTTTTTTTTAAAAAGAAAAAGCTGATTTAAAAAATTCTCACAATCCAAAATTCAGCATAATGGGATTTCATGACTAGCACAACATCTTGCTATACTATTGGAAATTAATAATTCAAAGATTAATTCCCTAACTATAGTTACATGTTTGTATGTGTGTGGAAGTATGCTTCCTTCTACTCAGGCTAATAATTTACATTATGCAACAGATCAAATCAATAAGTTAAAAAATAATCAGTACAATGAATATAAATTAACTGAGTCATCATCTACAAATAATGATCTATTCAGGTCCCAAATCCAATAAGTAACAAAGAAATTACATATGAATGTTTAGTGTTCTCTATTTAATCTACAAATTTGGAATTTTTTTTTAACATTTCAGCTTAGTTAGAATTTGAACTAAAAACAGGAAAATAAGGTAAGGAGGTGGGATATAAGAGAGGAAAAGGATGGGGTGTAGAGGAAGGAAAAAATTAAGGAAAGAAAAATAGGGAAATAGAATCGATGTAGTCCAGGTTTGAGCCAATGACCTACCACAGGAACCACTTGCGTTCAAACAAATCAGCCACAGAATTTTAAGGGTTTTTTAAATTGCTAAATTACATACCACTTTCCCCAACCAGGAGTAACATCTATTGAATTTTTTGGGTAGAAAGCCTTAGTATGCATACAGGGATCGTGTCTGATAACCCTAATTGCCTGAGTAAAAGAATGTCTTTGTTAATTAGGATAAAATTGAGCATGAGTACTTCCAAAGTGTGAAATATGGTTTCAAAAGAGAATGTATGGTTTAAAATTGCAGTAAAACATTTCGATCTACATATTTTTTTCTTGGTGCATGTTCATTTTTTCATGAACACTATCATATTAATAGATTGCTTAGCTTTTGGTCCCATGAGTTTATATTTGCAGATATCTAACCTTACAAAAATCTTTTGTATGTTTTGTAGTTATTGTAGTTTATTTAGATATTCTTGTTGCACTGATGTACAGTGTGAAGGGCTGTCCTTGCTTAATAGTTTAAACGAATCTAAACTATTCTCCCCTCTGCTAATGGTAAATGTTGCCACCAGAATAATACCTCTATAACTATTCCCTCATTACGATCCACCAGAGAAATTTAGGTATTTGAATCTTAGCTCACAGAGGTTATAATCAATGATTAAGACAAAGCTAAAACAAAGCTGACAAGGAGGACTTTTATATCCTCCCAAACAGAAAGCATGAAATCATATTTCTATAATACACACACATGAGTCCAAATGGGATACACCATAGACCTGCATATGACTATATAAATTATAGTTATTCCATCAACATATAATTAACATGACAGGTGCATTCTGATTAATCAGATGATGTTGACAGACCCACTAAGAAGCACAATCTTCTCACTGGAACTCTTCAAGAGTTGCTGGTCAGCATCCCATGCTTGCTGTGATAAACCATCAGAATTTTGATGAATTGACCTTAATCTGTACTTCACCTTGAAGTTATAAGTCTGTAGTGCCAAGGCCTATCTGAAGACATGCATTCAACTTTCCAGATGACTGAAGAGCCTCTAAAGCTTTATGGTCATTAATGATGGTGAAAGGTTGTCAAAGCAGGTGGATGGCAAAGTGGTCCACCTCTCTTACAATATCCAGACACTCAATATCAGTGGCTGTGTAATTCTTCTTGATCTGGGTGAGTGCCCTGGAGTAGTACCCCACTGGTCGCTTCATATCACCTCAAACCGCGAACAACACTGCACTCACTCCTTGGAAGGATGCATTGGTATGTAATACGAAGTGGTCATCATGCTTAGGAAGCCACACCACACTCGACGAACACAGAACAGAAATCAGATGATTAAAATAGTCAATTTTTCTATCATCCCACATGATCAGGTTGGGAACCTCCTTACATAGGGCTTTTTTTAAGGTATCTGTCCACTTAGTATAGCTAAGGTTAAATCTATGGCAATAACCGACAATTCCCAGAAATGCACAGAGATCCCTTTTCCTAACCGGCCTCTTAAAACCCTTCAATGCTATTACTCTAGCCTCTGGCACTACCACTTATCTGAAGCCAACTTCATGACCCAGTTACTCCAGAAATCTTGCTCCCCATACACACATCTCTGGCTTTGCTGTCAGGCCAGCTGCTTTCAAGGCACTGAGCACAGCATCTATATGATCCAAACACTATTCAAATGTGTGAGAGTAAACAATTATATCATCAATGTATGTACTACAGAAACCCAACTTCTCCCTAAGTGCCACATCCATATATCTCTGGAAGGTAGCTGAAGCATTTCTCAACCCAAATGGCTGAATGCAAACATTCCCCAAAGTGAACAAAAAGGTGTTTTAGCAATGCTATCCTGGTCCATAAAAATTTGGTAAAAACCCTGGTTTAGATCAAACTTGGAAAGCCAGCAAGCCTCTGCTACCTCATCTAGCAAATCACTGATCTGTGGCATTTCATAAGGGTCTTCCATTGTGACTGAATTTAGCCTCCGATAATCAATACACAAGCAGATCATCCATTAGGTGTGCATACTTGAACCATTGGAGAAGACCAAGGGCTCTGGGATGGTTTAATAATGCCCTGCTTCAAGAGTTTCATGACTTCTTCCTTCAACTCTTCATTCCAACCAGGCACTATCCTATAAGGATGAGAATGCACAGGTGTGGATTCACCAGTTGCAATGACATGGGCATATTCCGGAGCCTTCCCTAAACTGCCAGACTCTACTGTCCATCTGTACTTTTTTAAAGTAGCTTGAAACAACCACCATTGTTCCTCAGTCATCTCTTCCTCACCAAAGTTAACCCTGACTATAGGATGGTCAGACCCTTCACTGTCTTGGGCTACCACCACACGGAATAGGGTAGTCAAAGGAGCCTTCCAAAGTTTTAGCGTATTTACATGTGCTACAACCTTGTGCCACCTTTTCTCAGGAACTGATAACTGATAAGTAGTGTCACTTAACCTCTTTGACACCTCATAAGGACCTTTCCATAGTAATTCCAATTTGCCCGTTAATAATGAGGCGTGTAATAAAACCATCTCACCATGTTTATATTCCCTAAACACCGCAACCTCATGCAGCTTGATTAGTGTTTCACAAAGGTTGTTAACCCACTCTGTTGCTCTTGAAATTTTCATTTCTCCACTGACCCACCCCTCTTTCATCGCTTCCAGGGGCCCCTGTAGTGGTCTGCCATGAATAAGCTGGAAGGGTGGGAACCCAGATGCAGCATGAGGAGTAGTTCGGTATGCAAAGAGGCAATATTTGAGTAAGAGGTCCCACTGCTCTAGTCTGTCCTCCAATTTCCCGAGCATATCCTTAAGGCCACCATGCCACCTCTCCAAAGCACCATTGATCTGTGGGTGATATGCTGTGGTAGTGATATGTTTGATGTTAAGAAGTCGGCATAACTCACAGCAGACCTTACCCATAAATACTGCACTTCGATCAGTCACTAACTCACCTGGTATATCTGTGTGGGACAAGATTTCCATCAACCCATAGGCAACTGATATGGCATCTACCCTCTTTAAGGGCACACAATAAGGGTAATTGGTTCCCATGCACATTGCTGTCAGTATGTGAGAATATCCCTGCTTAGTACGTTTAAGTGGTCCCACTATATAAAAAACCATACGATGGTAGGGCATTGATACGATAGGAGTCTCAATCATAGGAACTCTGAATAATAATGGTCTGCCCACTTTCTGGCAATCTGAACATGTCACACAAAACTCTCTAACTGGCCATGTAAAGGACTTTTTTTAGGTGACAAGCCATCCTATTATGAGAGAAATGTCCACCAATTAAACCCTTGTGTTTTGCACTCATTATTTCTGACCTTTTGGCAAGGGGTACTACCCTGGCAACCTCTCTTCCCTGCTGCATTAATTTTGAGTGCATCAAAACTCCCTCATTGAAATAGAACCCCTGTTTCTCACTTTTAGCACTATTTCTCATTCAGACAGCATCCCATCATTCTTCCCCTATTCCATCCCTGTCATGCGTTAGATCAAGGAGAAGTGGTTCACCAATTGGCTCTACTTCCTCTAACCCTACAATACTATCTGCCTCAACTAAACTGCTCTCTAGATCTTCCTTCTTCTCTACCTCAACAACATCCTAAGTTTGTGTCCTTTCCCCCTCTCAAGAACTAACACTGGGAATGGCTATTATTTGAACCTCATCATCAGATTCTACATTAAGTTAATGGACATCAGTTTTAGGCATGGTAGAAATTAACCCAAACTTACACTTCCTTCAACTGCACCTTGGACTAACAGTAGACTTAGGGAGAGTGAGAGGTATAGGAACTGCACCATCTTTGGCATTAGCAGATTCATGCTGGGCTATTTCATCTATCTGGCTTGATTTTTGGCTCTTGTAGTAGCGCACACACCTCTAGAAGTATCACTCATTATGGGTAATACTTCTGCTTGATCAACTCCAAGTACTAGTCATCACCCTTCAGAGTGGACAAAGACTTCCCAAATAATCTAAGTGTTACTGGGGGTAATCAACTCCAAGTAAAGCTTCTCCACCCATTCACTCCATAACAACTACCTTCCATTGTTGAGTTTCACCTTCAACCTCCAGCATTATTTCAGCCCTTTCCATGTTTTCATACCTCAAATATCCCAATTTTATATTGTATACCTCCCAAGTACACTGTAATTTCTTCATAAAATTCTGGGGCATAGCAGTTATATCTGCCCTTGTCCAAATAAAACCTACACGGCTCACCATTGATTTTCCCTTGCCTTTTTTTAACTCAGGCAAGTGAGGCCTTGGTGATCAAACCCGCCCAAGAGAATGTTTCTCTTGACAATCACACTTGATATGCCCTGGATTTTTACAATTGTAACACACCACCTTAGAGATAAAAGACAGATTCCCACTAGCTTCACTACCTTCAGAGCTATATCTCTGAGGGTTTCTAGTCAGCTGCCGGCTTTCCCCAGATTCACCCCAACTCTGCTTAGTATGCTTAGTCCCATCCCTAATGTAAGAAGATTCACCATCATTTCTTTCAGATGAGATTCCTTCGGATGCTCCTGACCAAGTGTCCTGCCTCCAATGTTGCTGATGTTGTTGCTGCTGCTCTGGTTGCTGTGGATGTTGTCGAAACATCGGCTTCTTCTCATAGGAACCCTTTGCTTCCCAAAGTTCCTGTAGGGCTTCAGCTCTGTGAAATCTTGAAGGGTTAGGCTTTTGATTCACATAAAGAAGATCTGTATTGGAATTTCTCAATAAACTCCAAGAAACATCTTGTTCAGAGCATCCTCAGCACTATTCAGTAGTGGTTTGATTCTTACAATGCTTTGCTTATTCTTTGAAGAAAAGAGTGAGGATCCTAATCTGGTCTAGGTTTCTCTAGCTAAATTTCCCTTCTGGCTTGTTGTAGTGTTGATCCAAGCCGTTCAAGTAAACTGTCTTTATCTTCCAGTTAATGAGTTTTCTCCATAGCATTCAACTCCATGAAAACCAGCAATGCGTTACCCACTAACTGCTTCTGTACGATAGGTAGCCAATTTTCTTCTTCGATGTCTGCCTCCTCCATTGATGTTTCGAAGCTTCATAGGTAAGCCTTTGCTTCTGTGGTGTCATCCCATGTCTTCAGGTGTTGAGTGATGGACATCCGCTTTCAAAATGATTGTTCCAATTTGTATTATTCTTCTCTTCTGTTTTGTATTTCGAGTTCATTTTGCAACTGCTTCTCTTCAAGCAATAGCTTGTCTTCTTCAAGCTTAAGGAGGGTCCTTCTAACCTCTTCTTGTCTCCTAAACTCCCTGTCATGCTGTTGGTTCTGTTATTCCTTCAACAAATGCAAGACAGTGTCTAAATCAACATTATTTGATGATGCTGTAGCACAAGTTAATTATCTGCCTTCCTTAGACATCAGTAGCCTTGATGGCTTCATGGGTACTGCTATCCCTAGTTTCAAAGACCTCAACTGCTGCACCACTGCCACCAGATGTGAAGAGCTTCAATGGCTTCCTGGGTACTGCTTTCTCTAATTCCAGAGATCTCAACAGCTGCACCGCTGCCAAATACCACTGCCACCAAGTGTGCAGGGCTGCCCTTGCTGAATAGCTTAAATGAATCTAAACTATCTCCCTTCTGTTAATGGTATGTGCTGCCAACAGAGTAATGCCTCAATAACTATTCCGTCACTAAGATCCACCAAAGAAATTTAGGCAATTAAATCTTAGCTCACAGAGGTTATAATCAATGATCAAGACTAGATTAAAACAAAACTGACAAGGAGGACTTGCATATCCTCCCATGACATCATATTTCTATAATACACACACACGAGTCCAATTATACAGCTACACCATAGTCTGCATATGACTATATAAATTATAGTTATTCCATCAGCATATAATTAACATAACAAGTGCATTCTGATTAATCAGATGACATTGACAGACCCACAACAATGATATCAACATATAATTAACAATCAACAAGAGGTGTGTTTTGGTTATGATGCATGTTGAAGAACTCTCAACATAATGTTGAGTGGCCCTCAACATCCAATTCTTATTAGTGTAGCTGTTGTTGTCCTTGTGCTATTGTTAACTGTTTCCAGATCTCTTCTCAAAGTAATCGATTGTATTTTTCCACTTCATTTCAATTTGTCCATTTCTTAATTTATATAGGAAAATCTGTCTGTAGAGGAATTTTCCCCTATTTTTTTATTATTCTTACTAATATTTTCCTCTTTTTTTGGATGGATAGGGGATGGAGAGACACCATATGAGGAGATCATCACCAAATTACCGCATCTGTGGAGAAATAATAATTTTATTAAGATTAAGTTTTGCAGACAGAATGGTGTAAGTTTGTTAATGGATAATTTGAACAGATACTTCTGATATAAAAGAAAAACAACTTCAACATTATAAAACAGTTATACATCATATTAACACAGAGTGTCAGTTAATAAATTGATGCATTTTGGGTATTTTCTCAAATCGTCTCTCTACTACATTCATCTGGTGACAATTCTGTGTCTGAGGCTTAAATTAATGGGGGAAGAAATAAAGAAGAGGATGTATGAGTGAGGCAGGGTATGTCTTTCTACTCTTTTGCGAACTTGGTGTGTAGTTTGAAGTAGAGTTTGTGCCTTAGTAAATGGATAAGCTTCAATTTTACTTTATTTATCTATTATTATTTCCGTAACATTTACTAATCATTCTTTCAATGAATAATTTAGAGTTATATCTTGTAAATTGCTGCAGCTGATTCAGAACAGGTGCTTAAACTTAAAAAATGTAAACAACAGGTCTTAGTAATTTGTGGTGCTAATTAAGAAGGCAAACTACCACAATATACACAATTTTACCTTAGAGTAATTATTGAGATCAACACCCCTCCCCCACCCCCCCCCCACCCCCCCAAATCCCCAAAACCAGAAATTACAGAAGTACTAAGAAGATGATTTTGTGGTAATCTATCCACCCATATAGAGATACAATATAAGCACATAAGTCCTACACAGCCCAAGAAATTGGTAGTTGTTGACCTAATGTACTTTTTGCTTTCTTTTCTAACTTCATCACATAGAACAAGAGTGGTCCAGCACCAAAAGCTGTGGAAAATGATTGCAATAATATTATATAAAATGAAGTGTTTTAGACAAGGTAAATTGATGGCCTATAACATTTAAGATGGGGTTAGGGTTGTGGTAATATTTACAATTTTTGGTTTCCACATTGTAAAATTACTTGGTTATAACCGCATGTTTGCCTTTCAGTGGGAATACTTACTTATAATTTTAAAAACAACATGTTGTTTCCACATTGTAAATAATTTGTTAAAAATCCATTCTTGGCCAAAAAAATGTGGATGTACCGACCTTCCCCCCTCACCTTTCCCAATGCTCTTTAACTTCATGCCACAGGTAATTACTTGATAAAATGTTGCATCTGCATACTTGAGTACACCATTTACTTGGATTGCAGATGGAGAGAAATTCATTAGTCATGTAACATGTATTGGAAACAAAATGGAGTATATGTTGGGATTCCACAAACTATTTTAGTGTCCTGCATACTGAAGAAGTGATACTAACATAAAGCAAACAGAGTCCAAGAAATTTAATTCATGTTTACATGATCACAAATTTACTTTTCCTTCAACATATCTACAAAATGTTTTACCGGCAGATATTGATGTGACTATAGCCCATAAAGGTCTGCTGAAAATCAATCAGGGATATCTCTTGTAGTTATACAAGAGTGATGATTACTATCTTGAATGTAAGTATATTTCATGATACTCAGTAATGCTTAATATTCCAACATTTAATAAATCTGTGAATACTATTTATCGTTAACTTAATAATTTCCACATCTCTTAACTCATAGCATAGCATTAGCTAGGAAATCTGCTAACCAGGCTGACAAATTAAGAAATAAAATACTATTTATCATAATTTTGAAAAAAAATTTAAACAAAACCAAGCATTTAGCATTTTGAAAATTGTTTGCATATATACATTTATGGAACTAAATTTTAATATATTGTAATATTATAGTAAACAGGTGTAACTACATATTCCAATTTATTCTTCATGTTTTCCTACTCCAAAAAAAAAATAATAGATATGACCAATTTTGAAAACTTATTTTCTAGTTTTGCATTGAGATTGAATCGGAAGGTATATAAGAGACAGCTACTTTCTGCTCAATCTTTTGTACATCTTTGACTAGGTTGAGTACAACATTTAGGGGAAGGATGTTGACTGTGTTGGCCATTGAAGCCCCAAAATGGTTCTTGGCACATGGTTAAAACCAAAATAGAAAACGAAAAAATTCCAAAATTTACCACAAATATAAGTAAAATATTGTTATTGAATAAGATATCAATATAAAATCATGGACTAAGATGATCAAAAGTGTTTAAACTTGAAACATACTGGTAATACATGTAGGTGGAGGGGGGGATATAGAAGGCATGACCCCTTTCAAAAGTAAAAATTTTGAAGCACCCCAGAGTAATTAGTTTCCTCTTGGACTTCTTGAAGATCATGAAAGTATAATCTGTAAACAGGGTAACCACCACAATCTCCCTGAAAGGGTAGTGGTTCTATGAGCAACCCTTAAATTTTCTGGAAGATTGGTCAAGGTATCTGGTATGAGATATTAAATATACATACAGAGAAACAGATGAATTGCAAATCATGTAGTAAAATAATTTTTAAAAAATAAATAAGAAAAAGCACATCCCTGAAAATCACGTTAGCCTAACAAGTTGTGGGAATTTCCCGGACAGATCATCATCCCACGGTAGTTTCACTGTGTAAGTGATAGGAGTGTACCAATTGAAATTTGGGCTTTGCAGCAACAGTACAGTGGCTAGCATCAACCAATCCAAGTGGTGACCTAATTCAGCTCACGTGAGCCCATGTACTTCCCGCCACTTGGAGGGGAAACCTTCCCATTTCCTCTATTGGAGTCTGAAAAAATGGCGGTGGGTCCTAAAGCATGTCCACTCACCTAAAATTTTTGTTTTGATTGACATTTTCTTCTGTTCCCTTAGAAGTAATCGCCAGTTCTTGCCTTTGACAAGGTAAATTTTGTAGACAGTAATACAGCATTTTCAAAGATTGGATATTGTAACCTATTGGTAGCCAAAAAGAGGTAAATGGTAGTTCTGGTCTCATCCTATTACTAAACATGGGTTAGGAACTGTGTATTATATCTTTTAATTTGTTATATATTACACTGGAACTCTATACCTCTTATTTTATGGTGTAGGATATACCCAAAAAAACCAAACAACTGGTTAACAATATGATACACTAGAGTGACCTGTGTGTGTGAGTATGTGTTTGTTTGTGTGTGTGTGTGTGTGTGTGTGTGTGTGTGTGTGTGTGTGTGTGTGTGTGTGTGTGTGTGTGTGTGTGTGTGTGTGTGTGTGTGTGTGTGTGTGTGTGTGTGTGTGTGTGTGTGTGTGTGTGTGTGTGTGTGTGTGTGTGTGTGTGTGTGTGTGTGTGTGTGTGTGTGTGTGCGCGCGCATGGGTGTATGGGTGAGTGGGTAGGTGGATGGGTTGGTGTGTGTGTGTGTGCTTGTATATATATATATGTGTGTGTGTGTGTGTTGATAAGTTGTAACTCTGTAGTGTATGATAAGTGAGAAGTAATTTATGCACAATTAGGTATTTACTTATATGCATGTCAGCATGTAAGAAGTGTGACAATTGTTTGCATACTACCTTACTCTTATTCGCAATTTGTTGTTTTGCGTTTCTGTCTGTGTGTCTGCCTGTGTATATCCTTCCAACTTTCACTGCCTGATTAGCATTCTTCACTACATTTTCTCGTAATAATTTAATTCAGATTGGGTGGCTATATGTGTAGGTGTCAATGGATATTTGGTCATATGAAACATCATTTATCACAGAATCTAGACATGTCTCTTAATTGTATTATGTTGGTATGATTAATGAGATTAGAGTCAATAATCCCTACATATTACATTAGCAGCAAATCAGCCATTGCCTGGCTAATGTTAACATGAATTATTATAGAAGCCACTCAAAATTCGCCTGGTTGGCCCTTTAATTAGCTTTTGGCAGCTAAAACTACTTCTTATGAGTGAGGCTAACACCAAACCACACACATTGCCACACCCCTTTAATAATGCTCACCCAATTACCTGGATTCCATATGCTTAATTTTAGCCTGATTAGTCGCTGAATGAGTGATGAATGAGTTTTTGGCATGCATAATGATGTCCCGTTGGTGTGGCAATGACCAAACAACAACAATTGACACACATGTGATTAGTAAGGCTCACCCAATAGTTTGGAAGTCTCATTCCAAATTTCAGTCCGGTTGGTCATCTTGATCAGCTTTTATTAGCCAAAACATTTTCCAGTTGGTCTGGCTATGGCCAAACAATATCCACTTGTAGTTAATAATATATTCCTGGGTACTTTGAGACCAAATACAAATTTTTGCCTTATTGGACTCTGATTAACTATTTTCAGCCAAAAGAACATCCTGTGGGTATGGCTATGGCCAAAGAAAACACCCATTATAATACCCACATTCATTAAATAACACTCACCTGTGTTTTTGGAGATTACATGCTGAATTTTGGCCTCTTTAATCCAGGTGTTTAACCGTGAGGCCTAGACGCATACTTACAAACCAAATAAATATTAAAATGTTTTCATAGATCTCAACTCTTTTGGTCCAAGCATTTTTCAGAAGCTCTTTCATTGGCACTTTTTCACTTAACACATCAATGGGAAGAGGTGTAACCAAGAGGGTTTCTGCCAAGTTGTGTATGCATACCATGAATGAAGTCTGTTACTTCAAGGGTTTGTTTTGTCAGAGTACAATTTTTGGCCTTTTTTCGCCTGATATAAAATCAGAAATGGGTGTGGTCAATTGCATGTACCTAAAACATTCCCCAGATTATATTGATTCTAAATACATATGGGTTTATGAGTCTAACTCCCTGGGTTCAGGTGTTTTTGTTGAAATACCAATAATTGTCATTTTTAGTATTACACAGGTAAAGGAACAGGTGTAGCCAAGTGGACCCAGCCAATGTTACTTCCGGAGTAAAGTCATATATGCCTACTAAGTTTTAGATATGTAGCTCCAAGGGTTTTTCTGGTCAAATACCATATTTGGCTATTCCACATTACCATGGTAACCAATTTCCAAAATGTTTAGCACATGTTTTAAGTTGGGTCAAAACCTATCATCATGCCAAGTTTGAAGAAATCCACACATGGTTTGGCCAGAATGACGGTACAGACAGACAGAGACAGACAGACAGACAGACAGACAGACAGACAGACAGACAGACAGACAGACAGACAGACAGACAGACAGACAGACAGACAGACAGACAGACAGACAGACAGACAGACAGACAGACAGATATTCAGACGTCTCCTTTTGTATATAAAGGAGATAAAGCAATCTAAACATGTGTTACTGTAAGTGGCTGTCTTAAAAACCATCATATAGTGGGTTATTTTGTGTTTATATAATACTTGCAGCATATACCCGGCATTGCTTGGTCAATGTCGACATGAAACATAATAAAAGTCACTAAAATTTTGGCCTGGCTGGCCCTTTAATTAACTTTTAGCAACCAATAGAACTTCTTGTAGGTGTGGCTAATACAAAACCACATGCAATGCCATACCTATATGTAGTTATTGATGCTCATTCGGTTACCTGGACTCCATAAGTCTATTTTCAGCCTAATTAGTCTATAAGTGAGTTTTTGGCGAGCATAAAGTTGTCCTATGAGTCTGGCAATGATCAAGGCACATAAGCACATGTGAATAGTAATGCTTACCTGGTTGCTTGGAGAACTCATTCAAAATTTTGTCTGTGTGGTCATTTATTACCTTTCAATAGCCAAAACAACTTCCTCTGTGTGTGGCTAAGGGCAGACCACACCAATCCTGGTTAATGATGCTTTCCCTGGTACTTGGAGACCACATGCCAAATTTTTGCCAGCCCAAATAACTTTTTGTAGATGCAGCTATGACAAAACCACACCCATTACAATGCCTACATGTGTGTAATAATGCTCACACTGGTTCTTGGAGAGTGTATGCCAAATTTTACTAACCAATATAATCATTGAGTGTGAGAGTAGATCTTTTTCCTTTGGTCCAAGCATATTTCAGATTTTTTTTGGAGGGGTGCTTTTTGGCTTTACACACTAATTAAAAGAGGTGTAACTAGGAGGGATTCTGCCCATGTTACACCCAATGTCAATGTGTATGCATACCATGTTATGCATACACAACTTGACTTTGGGAGTAACATGTGCTGAATCCCTCCTGGTTGCACCTCTTCCCATTTGTGTGTAAACTGAAAAGGTGTGAATAAAAATTCTGCTCCATGGGTTTTTCTGGTCAAAGTACCATTTTTGACCTTCTTTGGAACCTGACATGAAAGAGAAATGGGTGTAGTCATACATATGACCTTGAGATATTCCCCAGATTATATTGATTCCTAATATATATGGGTTCATTGGTCCAACTCCTTAGGTTCAAGTGATTTTGCTGAAGTGCCATTATTGGCTTTTTTAGCCTTAAACCGGGAATAGAAGAGGTATGGTCAGGTGGGACCCAGCCCATGCTACTATCACAGTGAAGTTACTATATGCATGCCAAGATGTAGATCTGTAGCCCCACAAGTTTTTCTGACAAATACCATAATTGTTTATTTCTTGTTACCATGTTAACCATTTTACTGAAATTTATAGATCATATTTTAAGTTGAGTCAAAATCTATTGTCATGCCAAGTTTCATAGAAATTGACAAACAAGTTTGGCTACAATGATGGTACAAACATACAGGCAGACACACGGACATACAGGCATCTCCTTTTATGTATATATATAGGAGATTAGCAGCATATACCCGGTGTTGCCCAGCCATGACAACATAAAAGATTATAGAAACCTCTTAAATTTTGCATGGTTTGCCCTTTAATTAGCTTTTGGCAGCCAAAAGTGCTTCCTATGGGTGTGGCTATGAAATCACACACATTGCTATGCCCTTATGTAGTTAATAATACTTACCTGGTTACTTGGGCTCTGTATGTTCAATTTCAGCCTGATTGGTCCATAAAGTATTTTTTGGCAGGCACAATAATGTATCATGGGTTTGGCAATGACCAAATCACACCCATTGACACATGCAAATGTGAAATGTTTGGCTCACCCAGTTGCTTGGAAGTCTCATTCCAAATTTCAGTCTGATTGGTCATTTGATTAGCTTTAAATAGCTGAAAACAACTTCCAGTGGGTGTGGCTAGGGCCAAACCAAACTCACATGTGGTTAATAATACTTTCCTGGATACTTTGAGACCACAAGCAATTTTTTTGGCCTTATTGGTCTCTGATTAATTATTTTAGCCAAAGTAGCATCCTGTGGGTATGGTTATGGCAAAACACACCAATTAGAATACCTACATTCATTAAATAACACTCACCCATTTTTTGGAGAGTACATGCCAAATTTCTGCCTCTTTAATCCAGGTGTTTAGCCGTGATGTTTGCACACACATACTTGCGAACCCAAATATGTATTAAAGTGTGTTTGTAGATCAAACTTATTTGGTTCAAGCATATTACAGAATTTTTTCTTTTGGCACTTTTTGCTTCACACACCAATTAGAAGAGGTGTAACCAAAAGGGATCCTGCCCATGTTACTTCCAAAGTCAAGTTGCATATGCATACTATGTATTAAATCTGTTACTCAAAGTGCTTGTCTGGCCAAAGTATCATTTTTGGCCTTTTTTTGGCCTGACATAAAATCAGAAATGGCTGTGGTCATATACATGTACTTAAAACATTCCCCAGTTATATTGATTCTAAATATTTATGGGTTCATGAGTTCAACTCCTAGGTTCGAGTGTTTTTGCTGAAATATCATTTTTGGCATTTTCAGCCTTACACATGGAAAGGAATAGGTATGACCAGGTGGGACCCAGCCCATGTTATCCCAAGAGTGAAGTTGTATATGCATACTGAATTTTAGATCTGTACCTCCAATAGTTTTTCTGTCCAATTACCATATTTGGATATTCCACGTTACAATGGTAACCAATTTCAGAAATGTTTAGCCCATGTGTAAAGCTGAATCAAAACCTACCATCATGCCAAGTTTTAGAGAAATCTACCAAGTAGTTTGGCCAGAATGATGGTACAAACATACATACAGACAGACAAACAGACAGACAGATAGATGGACGGACTCCTAGACAGACACACAGACAGTCGAATTGATGTGTGCACATTTTTTTTTATCCAGTGTAAAGGAGTGTGAGTGTAGAGAGGCACTTGCAACAAATTAGTGAGTATATATTCTCAAGTTGCATGTGTGTGCTTAGCTGCATTGATGTATAGAGTGCTACCTTTGCATAAAGATAAATGTGTATGGTTGGAGCAGTGGAATTTGCATGTTTGTATAATAACATGTATATGTGTCAAATTGATGCATGTGCATAGTGAAAGATTTATTTTGAATGTAGGTGTCTAAGTGAGATGTTGCATTTTCATATGAAGTGTTTAAGTATCTGGGTGCTCTGCATAAAAAATTGACTATTAATGCACAGAATGGCATTTACAATCTCTGTGGTATGAATCAGAGAAAAATAACACACTGCATGGAGAACAGTATGTGTGTGTTCAGAGTGGTGCTTGTCTGCAAAGATTCATACATTTGTGCAATGTGCATGATATATTTACAAATTGTGTATGTGCTATGCACAGTGATGTGTGCAGACACAGAATGGTGTGTATATGTGCCAAAAAATGGCTTGTGTATGGACAAATTTTTTTTTTTTAATATATGCAGAGGATCTTGTCTTTTCTGAAGGGTGTGCATGTATGTATGTATATATGTATGTTTAAAGTGATGTATATGTTTAGAGAATGCAATAATTATATAGCATTTCTATGTGCACAGTGATTTTTGTGTAAGTATTAGTGTTTGCAGAGTAGAACATTCATTTGGAGTGGTATATATATACTGAATAACATAATATTTGCTAATATTATGTGTGCAGATCAGAGCTCAGCTTGCTGGTGCAATTCCGGTCATATAACAGGTGTATGTTACCTCTAGCAGCATATATTTGGCTTTATCAGATCAATGTTAACATATAACATTATGAAGCCCAAAAATTTTTGGTTGGATGGTCCTTTGATTAACTTTTGTCAGCCAAAGCAACTTCCTGTGAGTGTGGTAAAGATAAAACCACATCATTGCCATGCCTGCATGTGGTTAATAATGCTCACCCTGTTACTTGGAGTCTATATGTTAAATTTTAACGTTATTGGTCCATATATTAGTTTTGGCAGGCATAATGGCTTCCTATGGGGGTGGCAATGAACAAACCATACACATTGGCACATCCACATGTTGTTAATAATGCTGAATCAGTTATTTGGTAACCACATGCCAGATTTCAGCTTGTTGGTCTATTAATAAGCTTTTGCCCAGAAGAGGAGGGGATTGAAATAGAAATCCCTTTAAGTTCATGAGGATGATATTCATAAAGCTGAAGAAATAATCAAGCTTCTACCAGGCAGCACCATTCCAATTGCCACAATTATTGTAAAGTACACATGAAGAGAAAATATCTGTATCCTCTTCAACATTTCTTCAATAAGGTGCTTCATTCCAGGGGGGACTGGAGTTTAAGCTCCCTATTATCAAAGAGGTAGCCTTGTACATCAGTACCACATATAATTTCGGTTGGATGTGAATCCATACGACGATATAGTCGACAGGGGACCACATGGTCTAAACTAGTATCTTTAGTGTCTTCAATCATGTTTCATGTTGGCATCAGCTTGGGTGACATAGATGCATATGAGGACTTGAAGCACTTCTTTTATTATAGTTTTAATATATATATTTTAAATTCAATGGGCAATGCTGGTTGCACACCTACTTATGAGATACTGTAATTTGATTGAAACCTCAAAGTTTAGAAATAGTTCTTGAGTGGTTGGAATCACGTTTCTTGTCACTATAGGTCCAGCAACGCTGGGTATACCCACTAGTATATCATATCAGTGGAAAGGAGTAGTATCAATATGTATCAATTTGAAGAAAAAAGAGAAATAAAAAAGGAAGGTAAAATGAGAAAAATATGTTCAAGTAAAGCCAAGTACAAGATAAAAATTTCCATCTTTAAGCTTGGGAGACCTATGCCTTAATCAACTGTTCATGATTTTTTTAAGGTTTTTTTCATTGTTAGGCCAAATTTTAAGACTTTTTAACTTTCTCATAGAGCATTTCCCAAGATGGAACTCACTATAAATGCACTCCCAGTGCGACTCTAATTAGACTGTAACAATTTTATACTCATTCAAACTTATGTTGGGAAGTAATGCTATTGCTTTCAGACAGACAGACACTTCCATACTATATATAGGGAGAAATATGGTGCCACCAGACTAAAATAGTAGTGAGTTTTAATAACCCAAAAATGTAGGTATCCATAAGTCTTACACCATAATGTTCTAACTTGAATATTGATTGTATCTGAACCTAGCATAAATTCAGACATCCTCAACCAGATCCATTAACTCAATTATATATGCATTTTTACTCTAAGATAATTTTTTGTACAATCATTGACATACATGCAATAAATTTATCAGGTTGCATTTGTTGCAGTGGTTAATCGTGATCTGCTCAGTCAAACAACCATATTAATTTGACTAAAGTTTATGTGTAATGTCCACATGTAATGGAGAAGGTATTACCCTCTTATAGGTCGGCCATTGATGTTCTTTGACCAAACCACACCCATAGGAGGCAGTTTTCATAGCCAGGAACTTATCAAGCTGAAATTTTGTATATGCCTTCTATTTGACCCTGAGAGTGTTCGTACTCACCTGAAGTTGTGGTAAACTTGTCCCAAAGAAGTATGAATGGTGACAGATTGATTGGTTCCGCTAAACAAATTCAATTAAAAAATCCAACTGTAAGGATAGCCACATCAACTGGAAGGAATTAACCTATGCCAATCCTGTAGTGACCACATGCTCTTGCTACAATGCCTAAAGGACCAATTAAGTCAAAGTTTGGTGACTGGAAGAGCTTTATTGATCTCGTGTGTGGGTGTGACAATGTGTGTAATTTGTGCATGCCCACTCCCTTCCATAAAAAAATATTAATGGAGAGTACACAATTGGTTATGTGGAGCAAGATTGTACTAAATGATTAAACCACAACCACAGAATGAAAATAACGCTCTTTTAAACATAAGAAGCAACATGCTCCTGTTTCTCAAGGATTACTATGGATGTAATTTGGCATGGGTTATCCACGTGGCATTGGAGACTGTTATTACTCTAATGTTGGCATGGTTATGTGTAAAAGTTTGAATACCAGCATTAGAATATTCCTTCCAAGATGTTACTAGCCTATCTTTCATTATTATCTTATACCACATTCCCACATTTCACCTAGTAAGACAAACACCTTGCAGTAAAAGTACAACGGAAGCACAATATTTACAAATAGTGTTACATTATGTATTACACATGTTACCACAATTTTTGCTTTATTTGAGTGTAGTTTAGAAGTTTGTAGTGTATTACAGATCCACTGATAATAAATAGTGTTAATATCACATTTGTGAATCAGCTTGTTGTCAATTGTTGAGGCATCCAAAAGAAATCAATGAGGCAAGTGCTGAATTATGAAAATTCTTGATAGTATTCTCTCATTTCAATCTGCTTGATTCCCATAATGAAGCATCATACCAACCATCCATGCATTGGATATAAGATATCTGAATAAGATTATGTTTAAAAAATATGAGTTTAGTTAGAAATACATTTAAGCATGATAAATTCTTGGATGCATTGTGTTGTGGTGGCTTATCTGTATTAATATATATTCTCCATTTTCATTGCAGATGGATTTCACAGAGAATGGTAAGTCTTATTATTAGCAAAATCAATTGAAATTCTACCCACACAATAATTATATACCTCTCTCCGTAATGTTTCTGAAGCTAATCATTTCCTGATTACCGTGTGTGCTTGAGGGGGTGACACCTATAAGCTGCTCAGAGCAACACCCAATTATCCACTCCTTGGGGATACCTTATAGTTTCCACTAGTAATAAATAATGGTACTTTCTATATTTCTATTGATGCCCCCTAGCTACATACCACCTTCATCCTTGCCCCTATACCTTATTCGTCCATAAACTGATCACATGGGTTTTGACAAGCTTTGTCAGACCAAGGGGGCTCTAGTTGCATATATATAATTGAAATATATTCTCTCTTCCTCTACACTATGGTGTGTCTTCATGGGATAGAGGGATGTCCTACTCAATCTCACTCTATGGCAGCAGTTAAGATGGATTTGCATCCACAAACTTCTCAACCAGAAACCATGATTACAGCAGCCCCTTCATGTGATAAGGGTTTGTTACAGCCAAAGTCACCTCCTAATCAAGAGAAGTGGGAGAAGGAAGAAAAGCATCCCTCAACCAGAGCCAGTTCTATTCCAGTATATCAGATGAGCTCCCAGGACAAGTGGATGGTGGAGGATCAAGACAAGTTCTCTGTGGAGGACACAGCCACACCACAGGCTCACCATATAGTCATCCCCAGCTACTCCTATTGGTTCAACTACAACAGCATCCATGCTATGGAAAAGAGGTCTCTGCCTGAATTCTTCAGAGGCAAGAACTGTTCAAAGACACCAGAGATGTGAGTGCACCAGAGCATCTCCGCATATATATTAACAAATATAGTCACATTGTTAGGGATAGTTGATCACACCTAGTGACCTTGTCCATAATAGTTGTACAATATCTATGCATAATCTCTTACTGACATAATGGCCATTGCTTAACCTCACACGCTAATGTAGGTTTGGTCCTCCGCAACCTAACAATAATGATTGTTTGCTACTACTACATTTATTTTATGATAATTGGAGGCAATTAAGGTTAAAACTGTAATAACTAGGGAAAAATCTGTGGTTCATAATAAATATGGACATTTTTAGATTTATGGTGAATGGATACCATGCATAGTTTGACTTCACTCGCAAAGTATACTTGTATGCATATATACATTAACATTTACCTATCTGTCTGTTCACAGCTACCTTGCTTACCGCAACTTCATGATCGACAGTTTTCGTCTTAATCCAGTGGAATATCTGTCAGTCACTGCCTGCAGACAAAACCTGGTTGGAGATGTGGGATCAATCCATCGGGTGCATGGATTTCTGGAGCAGTGGAGGCTGATTAATCACCACTTGGAAGGAGGGAAGCCGAGGCACACGATTAGCCCTCCCTCCACCTCACACTTCAACATTCAGGTTGACTACTGTTCTCATTTTTGTCGACCAAATACACCTCCCTTTCCCATCATCCCTCCAACCCATTTATCGTTTAATCTATTTTTTCAGCTTTCCTTATATTAATGATATTTACAGACTGTTGAATTCATCAACTTAGAAGGCAAGAAACATATTAATACAACCGAATTATGTTAAACCACACATCCTCATGTAGGCTTGTTATTGTAGCCTGGGCAACATCGAATATGTATGGTAGCACTTCATATTCTCATAATGGCTTATTCTATGGTATTGCCTTTTAGAGACAAATTCTATATTCCTAGTCATCATACAGGCACATTCTACACATGTAGTCATCATTGGGACACATTCTATATTCCTAGTCCATCCTCATAGAGGCACATTATATATTTCTAGTCTGCATAGTAATATATTTTATATTCCTAGTATCTATAGGGGCATATTCTATATTCCAATTCCTCATCTTGTCACATTCTGTGTTTTTAGTCCATCTTCATAGGGATGCATTTCATATTCCTTGTCCTCATAGTGACATTTTATATTCAAGTCCTCATGGGGGAACTTCCATAGTTCTATTCAGTCCTCATAGAGACACGTTCTATTTTCCTAGTCTTCATATAGACACATTCCATATTCATAGTCTTCAAGGGCAATATGATATATTCCTAGTCCTCAAAGGGCACATTCATATTCTTAATCCTCATAGGGGCATATTCTATATCCTAGTCATCATATGCACACGTTATATATTCTTAGTCACCATAGTGACGCATTCTATATTTCCAGTCCTCATTGGGAAACATTCAATTTTTTTTGTCTTCATAGGGTGGCATTCAATATTCCTGGTCTTCATATGGACACATTCTATATTCCTTATCATCATATGTGAATATTCTCTATTCCTAATCTTTGTATGGACATATTCTATATTACTTGTCCTAATAGGGATGCATACTATATTCCTAGTCTTCATATGGATATATTTTATAATCCTAGTCCTCATGGGGTCACATTCCATATTTTAAGGGTTTATAAGGATGCATTTCATAGTTCTGATCCATATAGAGGAATATTGTATAATTTGTTAGTCCTCATAGGAGAATTCTTTGCATTCCTAGTCCTCATAAGGACATTTTTATATTCCAATTTGTAGCTTTCTAGTGAGTATTGTTCTAATGTGTATTCTATGGAGCATTTTATATTGTGGTATGAGTAATGTCAAATTTTTGGTCTCAGGTGGACACTCCAGTTGGAATTCAAGGGTTGCTACAAAACACTCAGCCTACCTATGCCACAGAGCAGCTTCATGAGATTAATGCGGCCAACACTCAAAAGAAATGGAGTGATCATACCTACAAGTAAGTTTCTTGCTGCTATCACTTCATATAGTTGCCACTGGGACAATTTGGTGTTAAGTTGTTCAATTTATAAACTAAGTATATCTGGTTGGTGTTAAATCAATTAATTTATTGGAAAATCTTACTTTTGCTCTGTTTAATCCTCTGTCATACCTATATGATTTGAATGGCTTGTATACCCTTTTATGGAGTAAGGATAAGCTGCTGCATACTCAATTATGGAAATAGAATGCATGACCAGTTAGAATGAAGAGAGTGATGATTCATAACTAAAACTAACTGAAAATCTTCGCTATGGGTAGGGTTTTGAAATCATTAGTGTGACCAATCCCCATTAGTCTAACAGTAAAATTAATCAGTGTGTCCAGAACAAAGTGGCCTAAATACCTTTTTTAGAATTTTTTCCTGCTGTGTCAATAAATTTGAATGAAATATTTTCAAAGTCAGGCAGTGATGTTCCCTAATCAATGCCTGAAAATTTTCACAAAAATCTTTTCAAAAGTTTGGAATTAGTTAGTCTGCAAATACAGGCAGACCATAGAATGAATTATGAATGTGCAAAAATGTTTGAGTAAGTTCTTATTAACTCTTTCCAATTTCATAATAAAGGAAAAATGAATATTTTTGGAATTCTTCTGACCAATGAGAATGTTAAGTCACCTTCTCTAAGTATCATTATGATTAATCCTATATATTATTTGCACTAACTCCCTGTATGTTGGCCCATGTAACTGGCAAGAAAAACTTTATAACACTGGGTCTTGGGAGAGCAATTAAACTTCATTCTGCTCCCTACATGGTCCTAGGGGTGCTGAAGGCCTTCAAATTTCTTTAAAATGTCCAACTGAAAAGTTAGAGGTAAACTGAAGTCTTTCTTTTAAGCAAATTTTGTTGCAATGTAGGTAAAAGGTCGACATAGTATCCACCCCTGCTCCTGTTTTTAAAATGGCCAAAAATTAATGAAATAAAATTAAATCTAGCTTGTCAGTGCAGCTGAGAATGGAAGACTCTTTAGTGAGCTGAAGCTTAACTAAAACAGCTTAGTATCTCAAGTCACAAGCCCTAATTCTGTGTTGTGGGCATGTCTAAAATTAATGTAAAATTATGAACTTGGCAGAATATACTTGAAAATTTAAAAAAATATTTTATTTGAAAGATGCAAGATAAAAAATAATTTGAAATGTCTTCTTCCACCAATTAATAGAATGTTGACCAGAATAGTATTAGAACATTACCACCAACAAATAAATTTTAATCCAGCTATAATATTTATAAAAATTAAATAATAAATAAATAGAAAAAAAAGAGAAAAATGTAGTTTGAGGGGTGTGTATAACTACACTGACTCCAAATAAAATAACAAATGAAAAAAGAATGAATGAAATATATTGAAAGTTACCATGTTAAGGATGAAACTACACCCATTTATGGCTGTCCAGAAATTAGGTCAAAGTACACTGGAGGACACACAAGACAAATTTTAACTTGAACTTATCACCAGCTATGCAATTACTAAAAAAAATAATAATAATAACAAGCAAACAACCTGGCATGGGATGTGGGGATGGGGGATGGAGAGCTACGAGGGCAGTGACCCCTCCCATAAATGAATAAATGCATTGTGGTATTATTAAAAAAAAAACACCCATCAGTTAGTGGACACAAATTAGACCAGAAGTTTGAAAATATTTGGAAAAAAACAAAACACAAAAAAAAAACCCAGCACCATCATGAGCAGTGTTTAGGGCTGAATACAGTAGAAAATTAATAAATGAAACAAAGCTAACTGGGGGTATTCATAATTGCTGAGGCAGCACTGTTGTGGAAGTCATTTATCTAATCACTTCCAAGCAGAAAAATAAACTTGAAACTCTTCCAATGCCCTTTCAATAATGTCTAGGATAATGTTTGTTGGATAATGTGTCTTGAACATGGCATGCAAAGCTGCAAATGGGCCTCTATGTATGCAACTATTAAAAAAAAGAAGAAAGAAAGAAACAACAACCAGGGCATGGGAAATGGGGGTTGGAAGCAGTATGGACAGTGACCTCTCCCATGAATGAATGCATGGAGGTATTATTGAAGAAAATGTCCCTTCCTACACACCAATTAGACCAAGAATTTGAAAATATTTAGAAAAAAATGACAACAAAATTTAAGAAAAACCCTATACCACCATGAGCAGTGTCTAGGGCTGGAGACACTAGAAAATCAATAACTGAAACAGAACAAACTGGAGACATTCACAATTGCTGAGGAAGCAATGTCATGGAAGTTATTAATCCAACAATTTCAAACACTGCCAAGCAAAGAGTTAAATTGAAACTCTTCTAATTATGTTTTCAATAATAACTAGGATAGTGTTTGTTGGACAAAGTGTTTTGATCATTGCAAGTGAAGCTGCAAATGGGCCTTTGGTTGGATTTATGTTTCTTCATTTATATATAATGTATTACTTCTATACTTTTATGTTTTTTGCATAGTGTCAGAACGGACTTGTATGCCAAAGCAGAGGGACACATGTCCACTAGCAAACCTTGGACAGATAAAGAAATGCTTCTGCTATTGGAGGTAATTATGTTTATTTGGATGTTATCAGCAGGGATAGGCTAATGTTACCATGACCAAATATTTTGTATCATGATTTCAATTAATTGGAGGGACACACATAGTCTACTTTGGGTGTGCAAAATATATGAATTGTGTGTGTGGTACAGGGCATTGAGATGAATCCAGATAACTGGAACAAAGTTGCGGCTCATGTGAGTACACGGGCACAGAACGAGTGTATTCTTAAGTTCCTGAAGTTGCCCATAGAGGATCCTTACTTGGAGGAAGAGCCAGGGCAGTTGGGTCCCCTTGCCTACCAGCCAGTGCCTTTCAGCCAGCATGGCAACCCTGTCATGTCTGCTGTAGCCTTCCTGGCCTCACTTGTGGAGCCTCGGGTTGCTGCTGCTGCATCCAAGGCTGCTTTAGGTAATTCCAACATGATTTAATCATTAAGTTAATCAAAATAATTGTTGTGATTGTATTCTTATGTGGCTATCTAGCTGAATTCAACAAGATGAAGGATGAATTGCCTAAAGGGTATAGCATTCCTCCTGGAAGAAGTGACTGGGACCACAGTAAAACAGAGTATACCTCCATTCATGCAGTTAGTAGCAATGGTATGGAGAAGAATCCTAATATGCCACTAGGAGAAGCTATCAGTATGGAGGAGGAGGGACAACTTGGTGCTGTGTTGGCCCCACCCAATGAACGAAATGTGGACGCTGCAGCAGCAACTGCCCTTGCTTGTGCTGCAGTGAAGGACAAAGTCAGTTTCTTTCTTCTGTCGAGTGTATATACACACAACATAATAAATGCCATCTATATATACAGTTATAAATAGTACAGTCAAGGCCCAAGTAAGTACCTTGACCCTGTCCTCTATATGCACACATGATGGACCACTGGCTGCGTGTGCTCTATATGCAGCGCTGTAGAACACAGTCCATACTTATGTATTTTCCTCTATGTTGACCACCATTTCAAAGTTTTTTTTAATGATTTGTGGGTCTTTAAGGTCACCTAATGGCTCAAGCATTTTGACTGGAAGTTAGTGTGAATGAGATATGATAACTTGGACCATTGAAAGTCTTAGGGTAAATGATATAATCTCTCAAGGTAATTGAAGGTCACTACATCTCACCATTACTATACTTTCTGTGTAAATTATTTTCCAGGTAATTAGAATCCAAATAATTCAGTGTTCCTTATCATCCTTGTAGTTAAGTTCACAGATATTTTATAATTCACTTAAGTTAGTAAAAAAAAAAGACTCATTCTTTGAATTGGATCTGCTCAACTGAATAAGTGGAGGATGTGAAAAAAATAAGGACTAAGTATTGTTGGCGAAGTTGCCTGTGTCAGCAATGTTTCCATATGGCAGAACACAGCTAAGGCCTGGAGGAGAAAAACACTGCCTTTGCCAGATTAATGCTCCTTTCACCACTCAGATGCATAATTAGCATTTATCTTAGTTTATGCTGAATGAGGCAACAGGTATTTAACACCAGTTTATTATCTTTTCTCTCCATTTGTTGAAGAGATACTGATCTGATCAAGGGAAGGATGTGCGTATATTTATGTGTGTGGGATATTTATTACAACATAGTTTGCTTGGAGCATTGAAATGAAGTATTGGAAAATGCTTTAATCCATATATATCTCCTGTAATGTTGCCCTAATTTCCTCAGCATTTGGTCATTGTGGAGGAGACGAAGATCAAGTCACAGGTGGCATCCCTTTTGGAGATGCAGAAGAAAAAGCTAGACATAAAACTGAAGTGCTTTGAGGATTTGGAGACCATCATGGACAGAGAACAGGAGTCTGTAAGTATAACATTATGAGCTAACCTCTTGAAGTAACATCAACAATGCTGTCTAGAAACATGGTCTTGTTATGCAATATGTCACAACTGAAAGTGTCATTTCTGTCAGAGTGTCTCTCAATAGTGTATAATTTACCTTATTTTGCAGTTGGAATTGGAGCGTGACCACATTCTTTATGACAAGCAAGAGTTCCAGAGGAATCAACTTAAAGTTGCACAAGAATATGGTCTGGATAGCCACACTCTGAAGCCTCAATTACCTCTAGAGTTGCCTGCCTCCCTCGGACAACTCCCACAGCACTCTACTCATTGTGGAAAACTACCTCCAACCCATGCTTCACTAATTGCCATTGAATCCACTTCATATTTTTTGGCAGAGGCTAATAGGGATGTGCAGGAACCAACTAAACAGGAGAGAGAAGTTACAGGTTTGTAGAATTTCGAGTATCCACTATTACGTTTGCATTGCATGGAAATTTAGAGGTCCACCTACCACATTGTAACAAGTGCAGATTATTGTTTACAGTTTCATGATGGTTAACTTTTGACAGCCAGGCTTATGTAGTAAACTCTTCATAATTGCGGTAGTAAAACTTAGAAATGTTTTCGGCCACTGTGTACATATTGTTGAATCTAGTAACTGCTAGTTCATGAAGAGAAATTAATCTTCTAGCCACTGAGGCAGTAATTTTGTAGATAATAAATAGGATGGTAATACTATAACAACTAGAAAAGTATTGTGTTATTCTCAGAATGGCAATCAAGTTGTGATTAGGACAGTAATCTTGTTCTAACTAAAGTTGGATGTACAATATTGTAGTTGTCTGGATATATTCTTTTTTACTGATTGATGAACTTGGACTATTGGTATATTGTAGCAACAGGTATGAAAATGATGGCAGCCACAAAATTGGAGGGAGAGGATGTTAAAACATCTCTGACCAAACTGGAAAGTCTTGAACATGTTGCTGCACTGTTGAAAGCTAGGTGTGATGGAGAGCAGGCAGTGGAGCAGGGAGACCAGCACCAAGTGATAGAAGAAGGGGATGGTGAGCAGGATGTGGCTGAGGGGAGTAAAGCAGGGGATGAAGTAAGAGGGGAAGTCGATCATGTGATACCAGAGTTGTCAACCAATACTGCAGTTGAAAACATGGAGGTGTGTTTGTATCATTGCTTATTAACTCATTAGCTACCACTGGAATAGGGTGTTGTTCTTTGCCACATGGTGCAAATTCACTCTTTAGTCCATCATGCATTATGATTAGTCAGGCAATGTTCAAGGGTCCATACATATATGACACTTGCCCATGCACGTCTATATCTGTAGGTTTTAGCTGCTGCAAAGAAGCTGAAGGATGTTGTAGTAGCCATGGAGGTTGAAGGACTCTGTTTGGAGAAGGGAAGTATTGACACAGAAATGGTAGCTGAACACTGCCAGAGTAAGTGTGAGACCACAATTTTGGCCCAGTTGCAGGAGCACTGCACTCATGAAGATTATAGAATGGAGTATGTGAGTCTTGTTTCTGAGGAAGGTGTTGTTACTGAAGAGCAGTCAATTCAGGAAGGTTATTCATTGGGACGAGTGGAAACAAAGGAGGAGGAGAAGTTTTGACCTGCATTTGGTGAGAGTGATTGGAGTGAAAATATTATTATGGACCAACAGTAATAACTTCAACATGGAACTCGTTGAAAATGTTTATGATCTAATTTTTATTAGTATTATTGATGTTGTTCATGTTTTTCCATGACATTATTTTCTGGGGAGATGTTACTTCGCTTATGTGCTCACTTATGAGGTTATGCGTAAAAATGAGAGATATATAAATAACTAGCAAACAAACCTGGTGCTACCCAAATTGTAATGCCATGCCCACTGGATCAGCTCTGACTGAGTGTGACCCATCCCATGAAGGGCTTGGCTAAGTAACATTTTTGGACATCTTTAATCTGATATTCCCAGAGGATGAGGGATAAACAACATTTCCAGAGTTCCACCAAGGAATGAATGCGGAGGCCTTGTTAATTTCTCAACTAGTTTCCCTTTGAAGCTCATTTTAAACAGTAAGGGGGGGGGGGATATTGATAGCAGCAGCCTCAGCTAAATAGCTAGCATGCTATAAGTTGGAAGATTTTTATCATCCAGATTGATGTTTTCCTCTACTGCAATGATGGCTGTATATTAAGTTGACTCTGTATAGGTGGTGATTAAAGCTCTTGCACACCACAGGAAGATCTACACTATGTAGAAGTATCTAAATGAAATGTAAGTCCTTCATCATTCATAAAAACAAAAACAACTTTAGACTACCCCACTAGTCAACCTAGAGATCAGCCTCTTCCAAATAGGATGGCTTCACTCCAATGGAGATGATAATGAACATAATAATTTATGGACTAGATATGCAGCTTCATTCAATTACCAACAGTTATACTGCCAAGGTGAAAAAAGGCTCCAGACTGAATTATTGAGAGAAAAGGGTTGGGTGACAAAAATTAGGGAGAAAAGAAAAGGTGGAAGTGAAAATAAAAAGGGCTAGGGCTAGAGTCAAGTTGTGTCTGTATGTCAAAGTCTTAGGCCTGTAGCTCAAATTTTTCTGGCAAAGTACTTTTCTTTCTTTCTTTTTTTTTTTTTTTTTTTTTGTATGGAAAAGGGGTATGGCCACATAGACATACTTAAAACATTCCCTGGTGACACTGATTGTAAATATATATATATGGGTTTGTGGTCTAACTTCAATTGTTCAAGCATGAACCTGATGATGCACAGACAGATAGACAGACAGACAGAGAGACAGACTATTCATACTTTATAGTATGGATATTACATGTAGATCTATTGCAGCACATGGTTTGTTCACATATTTATCTTTCTAAGTAATAAAAGCATCATCACTCTGATTACTCAAAAGGTCCAGTTTAATGCTGAGTTGCTTTTGCACTGGGACAGAACTCTTCTAGTAAATATTGAAGGAGGTCTGTGAGCAATATTTTTATATTATTTATTATAAACCAGTATCCTTTAAGAAGGAACCCAATTTTACATCACCTTCTTTCTTTTCTTCTATTCGGCAATCCGATGTAGCTACTGAACTCCTTGGAAATGGCTCTTAAAATGACATGACCATTTTTGTTGTATGTGGTTTCTTTTTTTTTTTTTTTTTTTGTGATTTCTCTTTGTTGGGAAGTTCTAACTTTTTTTTTGCATTCATTAACCTATATGTAATATATATATATATATATATATATATATATATATATATATATATATATATATATATTATCCTTTCAATAGACAGCTGAAAAAATTAAAATTTGTTGTTATAATTTTGATAATACATGCCATTTTATCCTTGGGAGAGGGGGTATTTTTCTGATTATCTAAAATAATGTATTCTTGATTATAAGTTGACATATTGGAATATGTATCCCAGCATTCTCAGCATGCATGTGAACAGCCAAGACCTGCTTTACGACAGGGGCACCTCAATGCTGATTAGCCATCTGTAGCAGCATCTCATGAATTCCAGTCAGTGGGTGTAAGTTTACCCATCTATGTTTTTATTCTATGTAAAACTTGAAACTGTGGTACTTAGCCGTTGCAGATGTTGCTACTTCAATTATACAAGGGTGTCCCCTATTTTTCTTCCATTCTACACATTCACCAATTCACTTTCCCCAAGGAACTCATTTCCTCAGTTGTAGCATGTCTGTTATTGAACATTCTGAGATGCCTGGATAAATCGTCCTGAAATTTTGAGGGGTTGCCCACAAGACCACTTGCTCCACTTATGGAGAATGTTGATAGGGCTATGACATAGGCTCATTAAATAAACATTTGCATTCATGTATAAACACCAAGTATCAATGTGTAGTCTGATCCTATTTCAAAGGACATTTTTAGAGGAAGTCATATTTATAAATCATACTTCTCATATCACACAAGAAGTTCAATAAATCATTATTACTGCAGTTGCATTATATTATCTACTAAGTGAGGTCAGTAAAATAATCTTTTCAATATGATAAGAATGAAAAAATTGAAAGGCACTTCATTAGTATACATGAGGTGTAATGTGCTGTGATTTTGTGGTAGGCCTACTGGGACATATTAAACTATTGCTTCATTAGTACACCTGAACTGTGATTGTGCTGTGTTCTGTGGCAGGCATATTGCAACAAACCAAAAAAATGCTTCTGTTTTGAATGTAGTCACTCAGCAGAATATTAAATATTTTATTTGTTTGTATAATGTGGCAATAAAATTAGGGATATTTTTCCTAAACCATATATTCACCAAGTACAGTTAATTGGCACAATTGGGAGAGAATTTGTGTGTATCTATGGGTGGGTGGAAGGATGCATGCGTGTGAGCATGCGGGCATGTTGTGTTTATAAATGTATGAATGTGTGTCTGATGTGTGGGCAGATGAGTGGGTGGGCGGGCAGATGGTGGGTGGGGGTGGGTGTGCTAGCAAGTGGTGGGGGGAGGGAGAAATGTGCAGGAAGGAAGACAGGCGGTGAGCTGGTTGGAAAAGAAGAATTAAAATTTTTCTTCATCTTGCTATAATTTAGGATTTGTCTGTCTGTCTGTATGTTGAGAACCAAAATCCTTCCAAGCCACTACAGGATTCTAATGAAACCTCCAGAGATTGATGAGGGAACTTCACTGCACATCCTCTCGGAATTTATTCTAATCCAGTGCCAGTGGCAGTGCATGTGGTTTGTATATGTTTCTTGTTTGGTGATGTGATAGCATAAAATACCCTGAAAGACTCAAACTATTTACGAAGTTCATTAATATTACGAATATATCTACACATAACAGAAGGAGGGTTATTGTCCTGGTGTGGGTGTGGCTATGGGTGTGTTTTTAATTAACCAAACCATATGAAACTTGTTTTCACTGCCAATAACATATATTAAATTTACAGAAGTATTCAATAATTGCATCACATTTGTTTGATTGATGAGATAAGTGTCAATAATACTACATGTATTACTGAAAACTAGAAAGTATGATATTGAAAGAGGCAGGATGTTGGACACAAACCACCTGTAAAAGTGGGGGGGGGGGGGGGGAATTTTTCTGGTACATGAAAAGTCAGAAAGGAATTATTTATAATCTTATAAGGAAAAAATCAAATAGGCATACAATAAACCTTCATATAACACTCGACGTACATGTCCATCTGCTTAATCAAGCAGAAGAGGAGGAGGGAGGGGGGGGGGAGGTGATCAATTCAAAATAGTCAGATACCACAGAGCTCTGTCTCTTATGTCATTTTTCAACAATATTTATGTGGTTTTAATGCTTATAGCAATTTATCATTGATTATATAAATATTTACTGAAGAGTAGGCACATGTGCCTGAAAGTTTGAGCAACTTTCATGCAACTTAACAACTTGGACCTTCCATATCTGTGCAATGGTGTATGGTAAATTATCAAGTACTAGCAGCATATACCTGGCATTGCCTGGCCAATAGGGGTTAAAACCCTACCATTTTTGGCTTCTCATTACCATGGCAACCATTTTGAGAAATTTTAACCAATGTTTTAAGTTGGGTCAAAACCTATCATCATGCCGAGTTTCAGAGAAAGTCACATACCGGTTTGGCTGGAATGATGGTACAAACATACAGACAGACTGACAGACAGCAGACTAACAGACAAATTCTGTATTTTCCCAGACATGCCACCTGGCTTAAAATCATGTCAGAATTTCCTTCATGCCAAGTTATCTGATATTTGAATTAAGTGTCAAAGTTACTCACCAAGCCTAACTGTCCCATCAAGCTGTGCTCCTTGCATTTACCATAAGAGTAAACATGGCACATGGTTAATTAATGTATGATAACGGTTGGCCTGGACCTAATTGTAGAGCTCTTCTCTGATTACTTTTGAATTAGTTTTGAAAATATCTACATAATGGTGGCACAAAGGAAAACTGAACTCTATTCTTGTTAAATTATCTAAACTGCTTGACCAGTACCAGCTAAAAGTGACCACAATTAGATTTTGGGGGGTTAGGTATTTGAAGCTTTCCAGCCAACAAGCCAGACTCATGGTTTCAGAAGTTCTCTCTATCCTTTTTATCATTATTTCTCAGCCCTTGTGTGAGTTATATGTGTAGTAGTGTTCTGCTTCATCAGATACAATATATTTCACAAACAACTGGAGTTTTGCAATCATCTATTGCAGCCTTTGCCACCATGGCTTATAATAAACTGATATTATTTATCTGGCGGCTTTATCTAGCTTCATGATCCAATCAATGTAAAACCTCATTTACGATAAAACAATAACTGTGTTACTATTAATTTAGCAATGAGTTGAGTAAATATCAGCAGCTCCAAGGATTCTAACATCATTCTTAAAATTAAAATTGGGAAGATGCCAGGAAGAGGAGTGAAATTTGTAGAACAAACGAAGTATATTGTGGAGAATGTAGAACTTTATTCAAAAAAGAGAAAAATTAAATGACGTATAAAAAAGGGATAGATTGTCTGAAGCAGCAGGCATATCTCAAAGGTATCTAATGAACATTCACACAGAGTTCATGATCAACGATGGAAAGTTTCTATCACCAATAAACCATTACACCACTTCAAGAGTTAAAATGAATACAGGCTCTTTCAATAGTGAAGCAATACGAAAGGTGATCATGATTTCTACATATTAAAAAAAGCATCCAACATTATCAGCTGTTTTGGAGGAGGTGAGGACCAATAGAGTCTATAATGAAGGTTGGTTCTATCTGTGGAACTTCTTCGAAGCATGGGGTTCTCCTACAAAAATGCAGACAGTAAATGATTCCTCTATGAACAATATTACTTTATTAAAGAATGACATACTTAGTTACAAGCTATACGCAAATTGTTTAAAAAAAATTGTATTTTACAGTATATTTCCCTTCGTCTGCATGTACCTATGTACCTATGTACCTATATTAGATTGCTGTGTGAATACGCTATTATGAATCCCCTCAAACTTCCAGGGAAGGTTAAGGGGGTGGCAAGGAAGGTTTTAGGCCCAGTGGCTACTCCAGTTTAAATCAGGAAAATTTTTAAAAGCCGAATTTGTCCGAAAAGTCAAAAAGCGCCAATTTCGGGCAGAAGGAGGCCTCCAATCCAAAAGTTTCATTCCTGAGACCCCATTTAAAATGACCATAAATGGGGGATCGGATCAGGTCAAATCCAAAATTAGAGGTCATTTAGAGATCTCATAATAGCGTTTTCACACAGCAATCTAATATAGGTACATAGGTACATGCAGATGAAAGGAAATATACTGTAAGATTATGAATCTCCCTCAAACTTCCAGGGAAGGCCCAGTGGCTACTCGGGTATTGCTGGGTAGCTTTGCTGGTACACAGATAAAACTTGGGTCATGCACATCACACTAACGAATATGCATGGGTGGACTACCACAGCAAAGGTAGATGGAAGGCACCAAGTGAGAAAGGTCAAAGAATGATTGTGTTTCATGCTGGAGGAGTCAAAGGCTGGATGGATGGTGCAGATTTGGTTTTTAAATCTAAGACTAACGCTGTTGACTACCACAATGAAATAAATACTGAACACTACATGGAGTGATTTACACAACAGTTATTGCCAAACTTACCACCTACCTCTGTAATAATTGTAGAAAATGCCACATAAAATAACAAACAAAAGGACAAAGCCCCAACAGCAAACAATAAATACAACATTAAACAATGGTTAAACAGACAAAATATACAATATACTGACACAGTCATAAAAAAGATGCTACTGGATAAAGTGCGACACCATCGACCCAAACCTATCTACCTGACAAACGAAACTGTAGAACATCCTGGACATACAGTACTACGCTTGCTGGTGACCCATTGCGAACTCAATTTCATTGAGTTATAATGGGCATCGGTCAAGGACTACATGGCTAAATATAACGTAAAGTTCTACTTGACAAAAGTACAATGACAAGCTCTGGAAGGTTTCCAACATACAACAGTGGACATGTGGAGGAAGTTTTGTAGGCACATGGTGGACATTGAAAATGATTAATTTGACAAAAAATGATTGGTTTATGATATGGTAGACAAAATATTTATGGAATAAGATGATGATGAGATGGAAGATAAAGATGAGGATGACTTGTTGGATGATGATGACAGACACCTAATTGACATGGTTCTCCAATTACCACAACAAAGTGAAGCAAGAATGACAGAATGAACTACAACTAAAAACGCCCAATACAACTTGGCAGACATGGACCCCAACTTTGTTGAGAACATAGACTCCAACTAACTTGAATGAGTTCAACCTTTAAATGCCCTCCACTCCAAGTAACTTTCTTCATACTGAAATACTTCTGCCATCCACCTCAGCAATGTTCAAAGCACTCTCATAATTCCTCAGCAGTTCCTGATGATCCACCCTCAGTAACCTTCAATGCAGTAGGTAGTGTTACCCCACAATTCCACATCATAATGTAACACTCACAACCTTCTCAATAATTTCAATCCATTGAATGCTGTTCCCTCCCCCTTAGCAGTTTCACATGACAATGCTCTCTAACCTCAGCTTGTTCAATACAATGAATAATATTACAACAGCCATTCTGTATCACAATATTCCCATGTTCCATGGCTCTCTGTAATGCACCAAACAGTTATGTCAGTAGTTCCATAGCACAATGCTCCCCCATTTTCCATAGCTCTCTTCAATAGAAAAACACAATGTCACCCAAGCAGTTCCACATCACAAGCAATGTACAATTCAGTAACAATGTTGCCTTATCAATTCTTTATTGATAAGCTCCTTCATGTTCCATAGTTCTCTCCAATGCAATCAATGGCCACAATGTTGCTCCAGAAGTTCAATATCGCTTCAAGACTGTTCACAATGTGCCACGAAAGCTCAAACTAATTAATTATTTGCCAAGCTAATATCTATATACAGAAATATTTTCTGTGTTTATTCTTCAGCCACATATTAGTATCTAGCTAAAAATTTTCTGTACCCTTCAGTACTTATTGCATTTAAAGAATGAACCTGGTTCTACAGGAGTAGCATGGGTTGGCAAGGGAAAATAGTCCAGCTATATTCCATGTGGTCTGAAGAATGCCTGTACTTTCCTTGTGAACTATACAGCTAAATCCTGATTCCTTCCTCACAGAGCTTCAGGATTATATGAAAAACACCTCTTCAGGCAGAGTTGGGTGGTATTTGAAATATTAAGGAAGAGTGAATATTGAGACTTTTATAGCAATTTTTAGACCAGCATAGTGAGAGCAGGCAGAGTTTTGAAATTGGTTCCAAAAAGCAGAGAAGTGGTTGTTTTACTGATCTGTTTTATATAACACAGTCACGTTTAAATTTAATCTGAAAGGAAAGAAAAGTTGAAGCAATTAATACTGTATATTTTTAGGCATCAATCAATTCATGAATAACTGTTATAATTTGTATGTATTCTCTGTGTGTTAGTTGACAGTACATATTGTTAAAATTTGAAATTAAAGGATCCAAACAGAGCATGAGAAGATTAAAAATGATGTTATAAGTGTAATAATTGGTTAGTTTCTTTTAATTATCTTATAGAGGGAGTGTGACAGGTTAAAAAAAGACACTTTTTGGATAACTAGTGGGATAAGCTGTATTGAAAAAGAGCAGTCCTGAACTAAGAACTGTAGAAACTAATTACTATAATATTTAATAGACATGTAGTGTTTTACATCACCAAAAAATGTTTAGAAGAGTTTGTAATGACAGGTGAAAAATCTATTATCATCCAAAAACTTGTAGACATCTCCAACCCCCCCCCCCCCCCCCCCCATCACCACCATCACAAAACCCACCATTCCAAGAGTTCATATACCTGTAATCCACAGGTGAAAAACCGTATGTATATACTAGTGAAGCAGCTTAGCACAGAATTTTAAAGGAATGGGGACATGGCAGATAATTTATTAGGCAATCTTAAGGATCCCAGCTCTGATTTTTTTAAAATGCATCAAGCAGTATGACCACACTTATGCTTCTATGATACAATATTGTATTGTGAGAAATTTAATATGTATAAAAAATTTAAAAAAATATACCCTTCAGATTGAAATGGTGTACTCTTCAGATTGTGCACATGTTTACCCAACATGGTGAAAAATTGGCCCATTAGGGGTGTTCATAATTAAATTACGTGAAATAATCTTACTGAGTACACTATTGGGTATCATAGCAAGCATGAAAGTCAGTTCAAGGTTTAATGATGGCATCTGCAAACTACTTACATTAAAACATGGACACATGCAGTGTTAACCTAGCCAAGCCACTTCTCACATTGGCAACTGCATAGTTTGGTGCACTTCCACCATGCCTTTTTGCATGTGCATCACCCTCCACAAGTGGCAATTCTGCTTCCACACTTGATGAGTTTGCTGCAGGCCAGGGATGCTACAGGCATGTTAAACCACACAGGATAACAGTTCTTTGATGCACTGTCTAGAGTCCATCATAGCCCTCTTGCATATATAGCAATATAGCATTTTGGATGAAAGAAAATCTCTGCAATCACATTAAAGTAGAGAGAGAACTGGCTACACAATAGTTGCTAGCTGTGGATGGTTTGAAATTTGAATTTATATAGAATTTTAGAAAAACTTTTGAAAACCTTATTGTTCAGCAGAATATAGCACCAGATGCAAGTCTCCAGCTCCCTGAAATTTGTTCACATCTTACCTCTCAGCTATTTTGTAGATTCAACACTGAAATAGGCAATTATTCCAGTAATTATACCACTGTAATTATTTCATGTAATTATTTCATTTTAATTAATCCCACTAACTATTCCATAATCATTACTGAGCTTATTTTTTCTTTGCTTATCTATACCACATTTTTAAAATGGGGTGTTTGTTGTTAATCCTTAACCCTTAACCATGAACACATGAAGGAGGGATAGAGAAATCAGAGCTTAAAAATAACGATCAGGTATTTTGGAGCAGCTGCAATGAAAAAAAAATTTTTTTCTTTATTTTTTAAGGGCAGGTTGTGTTATGCCTTTTGGAAATTTGGATGACAAAGGGAATTCATTTTTATAGGGGTATAAAACGTTTGAAAATAAATTATTTTTGTGTTAGGCTAATGAAATATTTTTTCTAGGTTTTCAGAAGTACATGGCTATGTTGTGTTGGTGGTAAAGTCAGAATAGTTATTGTAAGAGAATAAATTCTTTACAGAACACAAAAAAAGGGACAAGGAAATGGATGGAGATGTAGGCTTGTCTTACCAAATGAGGAATTATTTGGATGAAAAAGAAATGGGGGGGGGGGGGGGGGGGTCGAGATAAGACTTGAGGCAAGTGGGAGCTTGATTGGAGGAATCAGTTTTCCTTTGGCAACCTCTTTATGACTGCATCAAGAGTGGCATCTTTTTTCACTTTCACATAACCACTAATAAATTCTCTGATTAGAAGTAGGAGTTTTGAGCACTTAAAAATGCTCATCCATTTATTAATTTATGATAAGTTGTGTGAAACAAAACTATTTAGAGCTGGCAAATGGCCTTCTAATACAATGCTGATCAACTTTTTTTTCAATTGTATTCACCTAACCAGAGAATCTTGTTCACCCCTAAACATAGGAAACCAGCAGGAAGCTACATGGGAGGAGAGGGGAGGAGGAGAGGGGAGGAGGAGAGGGGAGGAGGAGAGGGGAGGAGGAGAGGGGAGGAGGAGAGGGGAGGAGGAGAGGGGAGGAGGAGAGGGGAGGAGGAGAGGGGAGGAGGAGAGGGGAGGAGGAGAGGGGAGGAGGAGAGGGGAGGAGGAGAGGGGAGGAGGAGAGGGGAGGAGGAGAGGGTGGGTTGTATACAAACAACTATTAAGCAGTTAGTACTCTGTTATTTAACATATTTACACACGATTTAGATGATTTTGTCAAACTGACTTAGTCATGCTCATCTGGTGAACAATCACTTACTTTTGCAAAAGGAGGGGCTGGAGTGGATTTGAAAAAAAAAAACACATCAAACTCTTATTTCCCCTTGAGTTCTCTTGAAAATTTTACTTGAAAGTTAAAAAATTCTTGGAGACATTTGGGCTAAAGAAGGTTCAAACACGCATGAAAAAGTAAGTTGGGCTGCGGTGTGCTGAAGCTTTAGCTAAAGCTAAAATTGGCAGAGGATAATAATTGTTACAATCAGCCATGGTGGAATCAATAGCAGAAATCGGGATTTTCTACGCGTATTTCGGTTTAAATTGGTAAATTAAAGCTAGAGAAAAGGGGACCTCCTTGGAGACCAGTCTGAAACCCCCTTCCCCCCCCCCCACCACCACCACCGGTTGAGATGGGAAGAGAATATGCCTAGTCTACCTAGAGACCCTTTACCTTATCCAGTGGCTTGCCAAGCCAGACCCGAGGATGCCTTCAAGTTTTTTAAGAAAGTACTCGTAAGGCTGCAGAAGGAATCAAAGCTCCTTACCACTGACAGATCCATTCCAATTGCCACTGTTCTTGCACGCTACAGCTGGAAGGGAGGTATCTGTGTCCAAAATCCTTTCCTAGCCCTATCTGACCTCAAAGTACAGAGCAAATTTAAAGAAATTACTATATTGGAGAGTGAGTGTCATTCTTGGAAGAAGATAATACAATCTGGACTACCACATGGGCAATTATCATTCTTGCTAAGGGCAGGCTGTGATTCCTTGCCTCATCCTGCATATCTACGAAGGTGGAATATCCAATGTGCCTCCAAATGTCCTCTTTGTTCCTCAACCCAACCAACCACCACTCATATCCTCAATGGATGCCCTACAGCATTACAGCAAGGTTGGTTCACTTGGCGCCATGACTCAGTATTAAAGTCGATCTTCATCAATCTTAAAGATAACCTGCCACATGATGTCAAGATCTATGCTGATCTAGATCACTGGAGGGCAGAGGACAACCTCCTTCCACAATCCCCCCTGAGATCTTATCCATGTCATCAAGACCAGATATTGTCATAGTACATAGTACTAGAGAAATTCAAATACTCGAATTGACAGTCCCATCTAATTCTAAATCTGCCCTCCAAAATGCCAGAGTTAGAAAACAAAGTAAAGAAAATTATAACTACCTGGTCAATGACCTGAAGGATAGAAAATGGAATACAACTACCATACTGTTGAAATTGGCTCTCTTGGTCACATCCCCCCAAGTGCCAAAGAAGCAATTATTGACATTCTTCCTCATGACCGAATTCAATTAAGCTCTTCCATCCTGCTACAGGTTGCTAAAGTGTCTATACCTGCTCTCAACAAATATTCATGGCACATGAGCAGATGGTCTGGTGTAGCACCAGGTCATTAATTACCTAACTCAGTCACTCTAGGATCTATTAGCCTTGCCAAACTCACCAGATAAATTGAAATGTTATCTGTGTTCGCTTGTGTCCGAGGACTCTATGGCCTATTGTGTCTATTACCTATTGTATCTCAATATTACATGTATGTCTTCATTTAATGAATGGTTTTTCTCTGTATCCCAGGCATAGCTTACAGCCCTGTCCAGTCTTACACTTGAATTCGAATAATTCAAATTAATTGTAATTTTTTTTGTCCCCACTTCGGTTCTTCTGAATTTAAATCTAAAATTTGAATTAATATGTATCCAATGGGTCCACCTCAATAGGTGGTTTGAGTCCAACCAGAGCAATAAATATTTGTAGTTAAATTAAATACAAGAGGGAGCATTCATAGCTATATTTTTTTCTCTGGCAACACTGCTCCATAGGCTGCTGGTTGGACCTTCAAGAAAATATGACCAATTATCAGTGGCCTGGCCACTGTCCACAGAGAATTTGATGGTGGCTAAAGAAACAGGCTTTTTTTATGAAAAAATTGCCAGCATATGTGAAAGGCTGGTAGTGAGAGTATCTGGCCACAATGTCAAACATTAAAAAAAGAAAAAGAAAAAAAAAATTAAAATCTTATCCTAGGTGGACCCAGGTTACTTGTTTGTTGTTTTTTTTTTGTTAGTTTGTTTTGATTTGTTAACGGAAGTGGGAGAACTGCTTTTGATATTATATTTGGTCTCTGGAGGACTAGTTAATGGGGAACCCCATCAACTAGAAGGGGGCTGCATTTAACTGAGACAGACCAAAGCGCTATAATGGTTCACAGGGGATTCAAGTGTAAGTATTTACTTACACTTAATGTTTTAGTTACTATGGTTTCATATTGAAATAATTAATTCTTGGAGCATTTCCGGTCTGGCTCTGAATCATTCTTGGCATCAATTGGAATGTTGGCATAACATCATTTCTTTAAGCTTGAGAGCTAGCTCCACGTAGGCAAACCCATGGCCCGTGTGGGAGAACCCATCTCTGTACAGGAACAGGCTTCCCACGTTACATCAGTGACAACAGTTGAACACAGCGCCCTACCACAGCTTGACCCCCCATCCTCTACAGCTAAACATTCTTCTGTCACCGCTAGGAAGAGGATGAACGGTACCTCTGATACTATAATTTCGACTTCACTTTCTGAGCCAGCTTCTGAGCCTACTCTGAGTGGTTAGCTAAGTTTGAATTAAAATCGTTTTGTTCTGTGCTGGTTTCCTTTGTGACCAACCAGACTGCGCTATTAGAGGAACATAATTCAGTGTAAACTAAAGGGCCAAGTTGAGCCAGCCCATTACAATGGTTGAATGTGTCCTCCTCTCTTCCTGTGTCCTCCTCTTTTCCTGTGTCCTCCTCTCTTCCTGTGTCCTCTCTTCCTGTGTCCTCCTCTCTTCCTGTGTCCTCCTCTCTTCCTGTGTCCTCCTCTCTTCCTGTGTCCTCTCTTCCTGTGTCCTCTCTTCCTGTGTCCTCCTCTCTTCCTGTGTCCTCTCTTCCTGTGTCCTCTCTTCCTGTGTCCTCTCTTCCTGTGTCCTCTCTTCCTGTGTCCTCCTCTTCCTGTGTCCTCCTCTTCCTGTGTCCTCCTCTTCCTGTGTCCTCCTCTTCCTGTGTCCTCCTCTTCCTGTGTCCTCCTCTCTTCATATGTCTCTATGCAGCAGAAGATCATGCAGCCAAGGTCCCAGAGAAACATCACAATGGCAGCAATAGATCAGCCATGATGTTGGTTTGTTTCAGTGGAATATTTGTGTCCTACTTCATCTATGGGATTCTGCAAGAAAAAATGTAGGTTTAGTTGGTATAGATAAACAAACAATGGTTCATGATAAACAAACTTATGTGAAGACCTCTTACCTTTTCTCTCTCTTCTCTTTCTCCTCCCCCCCCCCCCCCCTCCCCCTTTAAAAAAAAATTTTTTTTTTTTTTTATTCAATTTTTATTCCTCTATGCAGAGTTAAAACCAAGTTTGGTGATGAATACTTCAGGTTCTTTGTGTCTCTAGTCCTGGTTCAATGTGTAGTCAATGCCATGTTTGCTCGTACAGGTAAGTGTGTGTGTGTGTGTGTGTGTGTGTGTGTGTGTGTGTGTGTGTGTGTGTGTGTGTGTGTGTGTGTGTGTGTGTGTGTGTGTGTGTGTGTGTGTGTGTGTGTGTGTGTGTGTGTGTGTGTGTGTGTGTGTGTGTGTGTGTGTGTGTGTGTGATGTGTGATGTGATGTATGTTACTCTCATCCCCATATATCTATTTCAACTGTCAGTCTGCAGTATTAAGAAGTTAGACGTCTCTCTTCTTCCGTACAATTTATTTAGTCTGCTAGCCTTCACTTACGTAGCAGCCATGGTGGCTAGTAACTCTTCCCTCTCCTTCATCTCCTACCCCACTCAGGTAAGTCTGTCTGCATGCATGCAGAGGAGAGAGTCTCAAGTGAGTGATTCCAATGTTCTTAAATCTCTAATCCTTGTGACTATCTGTCTAAGTATAGACGTGTTAATTATAAATCTAGATAGAGGTATTTGATGATAGTGATATATATATATATATATATTATAAAGATAATTCTCTGTTGTCCGACTCTGTTACGTCCGGGAATTTGTCCTAAACATGTTCACCTATTTTGATGATGAACCTATTCATGAGATGCTAGAGTCTGTCATAACTCCCTCCTGCTCTGTCACTTATACGCTTTATCATCAAAAGAATGCTTATTCGAAGTGTTTTCCAATGATGCTTACATACTTGACTCCATTCCATCAAGTGCCTGACATGTAGTTCATCAAGTGCCTGACATGTAGTTCATCAAGTGCCTGACATGTAGTTCATCAAGTGCCTGGCCACAAGTCACTTGAGGATGTGGTACCTTTTCAACTTAACCACAAACTTGATAAGCAATCTGCACCTCCAGTCATGCCTGAAGCAAGTGTAACCACTAAACTACATGCCCCATCACCACCCACCATTGGTCAGCTGGACTCACCTTTACAACAGAGCATAGAATAAGTTTCAGAATGATGCACAAAGGTTGTTTTTTTTTTTAATGTGATCATTTGATATGGTAAATATCACAGAAAGTTCATGTCTAGATAAGTGAAACTGATAGGCTTCATGTTGACAAACAAAATTTATTCCTCAACAACTGAATGATAAATTCAGAGGTGTGTGGATTCCTTCAACAATGTCACAGTTTTTCAACATTCCAGCCGCCACCTAGGTCAGGTGAGGTCAAGTAGTAGTCCAACTCCTGCCCAAGACACTGCAGCATGTCTTAGGGGACACTCTCTAGTTCAGCATGGATTCAATGGGTGGGGGGGGGGGGGGGGGTGATTGACATAGATAGGAGGAAAAGTCATGAGTGTCAGGTCAAGCAAATGTGGCGGCCATTTCAACAGCAACTTGTTGTCATCACCAGCTTGTGGTCATCCTCACCTCTTTACCCAGCGCATGCAACCTTCATCCCTGAACTCTGTGCCATAACCTAATCTGTATTGTGCGGAGTTACTGTTAAAAAAAATTCTCTGACGCATAAAATGGTTTTTTGTTTCCAGAGAATTATATTTATATTCCTGGAAGGATAGAAACTGAAAACATTAAACAGAAACTCTTGATCTGTTTTTATGCTTGCTGTTATAATTTATAATCATTGGAACAAGAATTGTTAATGGTTGCAAAATGATATGAAATTTTGTTTTAAGCATACACAGCACAAGGGAGTAACTCTAAAGCAAGATAAAGTGTTTGTGACAATTTTTTCTTCTGCTTTTTATTCGGTTTTATTTATTTTCGTAGGTAATTGTTTTGTAGCGTAGAGGTGGAGAGGGTGAGGTGAATCTGATGGTATTATTCCATTAGGCAGGAAACATCATGTAGTAATGAGCTCCTGTGTGGCTGTTCTCCTGGGAGCAACACAACTCAACTATGTGTTGATCTTACCCAGCAAGTAGAACAACATTTCCATTGTGAACGTTTGATGTTCTTGTGTTTCATATTTGTGGCGAACTTCCTTTTGGCGAAGAACTTAATTTTTTATTAATGTGTTGGTGTACCTCCAGACCTCACCAGTAGACTAAGGTCGGTTCGCGCTGACTTGGGCCCTGGGGAAACGTTAATAACTTGGCCAATACTCAACAGATTTCCAGATTTCTAGGACCAACAAACTCATGACACTCCAGACGTTCTTTTGGTACTATTCCTGAAGAAGTTAACCACCCCTAGGCAAAGTTAGCTGTATGTCCCATAAGCAAGTACACAATATTCCACCAAGCGTTAATTGACCATATGGAATGCAAGCGCAAATATATCCCTTGGAGGCTAAAGTCCACCGCAGAACTCTAACAGTTCTTTGAGTAGAATACATAAAAAGAAGCACAGAATTGATTCTTCGCTGTTTCAGCTGGACCCAAACTCCGAGTAAGCTTATATCTTGTAATATTATCTCTCCCTCGCTCAAGGCTAGTGGCTGAAGGTAAAGGTCTGTTGTTCATGTCAATCACCTCAAGTGGAGTGATGAAGTGTCCAACTTCAAGAAGTTGGTCAATAAGAGCAAGGAAGGCAATATCCATGCTTTTTGCAATTCGTTCATGGGACATACCATGCCTTTGCCTCATACAAATTTCTCACCATTAAGTAATTTTTATTGCTTCTGTATTTATTTTTGTATATTCATTACTTCTTTGGTGTGTTCTTTATCATTTCAATGAATGAATAAACTTGTGTAAGACAAATGAAGAATATAATAAAAAAATATATTCAGAGGAAAAAACAATTTCTTTTCTTTTTTTTAAAAAACTTTTGTTGAATATATGGGAAATGAAATCAATAGCAAACACCAATTGTGAGATACATAAAATAATGGAAAAATTATGATAAGGTGTAAATAGCTAAATATAAGATACATAAGTTAATGATAAATGATGACAAGGTGAAAGCTTGAAGTGGACTGTTACCAGGGATGAGATAGTAGAATTAAGGTTATCACACTTGTGAGGAGTATTGGCATGACATTTTGTCTCAGAATAGGTACTGGTCTGGCAGTTAGACTCGGAAGGATTACTAGATTGGCAGTTTGACTTTGAAGAAGAGGACTGCTTCTGAGACACAAGGTCAGTATCAGAGTTAACAGTACAGCAACACACAGAGAAGGAGCAGGCTCTGTAAATATATAAGCATATCATCATATATAAATAATAATTCCTAGCCCTAAACCTATATATTTCCCCAATGTTAGGCTGGCTCTCACCTGTGTAGCTCATGAGGATCAGGCAAGTCTGAACGAGAACTGGCTGTCTGATAAGATCAGGGCAGCCCGACAGAGGAGAAGGCACTGTAAATATATAAGCATATCCACATATACAAACCATCATTTATAGCCCTAAACCTATATATTCCCCCAATGTTAGTCTGGCTCTCACCTGTTTAGCTTATGAGGATCAGACAAGTCTGAAGGTTGTCTGTAATTGTTGTAGCAGTTGTAGTATTTCAGAGATGTAATGGTTTTAGGGTAATGGTAAAACACTCTCCAAATAGTCTCTGTCATCGTCTTGGAAAGTGCTTAGTAATTCGCGTCTTGCTGTTTCAGTTGCTGTAGGTGTTGAATGTTTAGTTTGTTTTGTACTTGTTGGTGTTTGTGTACAGTCATCCGTCAGTTGTCTTAGTGCTTGGTCAATCATTCTTCTGTCCTCATCATCCACCAAAGAGTCATTGTCGTCATCATCATCGGTATCATCATCAGCGCTCCCTCCAACCTCTATTGCCATATCCTCTATTGCATCTTCCAGTAGTCCGTCTTTGTCAAAGTAATCGTTCTCAATGTCTACAACATGTCTACAAAATGCCCTCCACATGTCAGTTGTTGTGTGTGTAATACCATCAGGTGTCAGCTGTTGAATTTCTTTAAATGTGAATGTCTTGTTGTGTTTAGCTACGTAGCCCTTGACTGAGGCCCACGCTAGCTCAATAGGATTAAGTTCGCAGTGGGCCACAGGTAGGCGTAGCACTGTATGTCCATGTCCATGTTGATGTGCTGCATCATCAGTTAAGTATAATTTTTCGGGTCTGTGTTGTCTAACCTTGTCAAATAATGTCTTTTTAATGTCCTTGTCGTCGTACTGTATGTTGTGCTTGTCCAGCCAGTTTGTGATGTCCTGTTTTTTGTTTGCTGTCGTTGGTGCTCTGTCTTTTTGTTTGTTGTGGTACGTAGCGTTGTCTACAACTATTACTGCATTGTCTGGTATGTTAGGTAGTAACTGTTTCGTAAACCATTCCATAAAATGTTCGCTGTTAATTTCGTTGTGGTAGTCTGCACTGTTTGTCTTCGACCTAAACATTAAATCAGCACCTGGCACCCAACCTTCTGCACTTCCAGCATGTAACACAATCAACCTTTGCCCTTTCCCACTCGGCACCTTCCATCCTCCCTTCCCGTCACTGTCTACCCATACGTTTTCCTGTGTGTGATGTGCGTTCACCCATGTCTCGTCTGTATAGATAATTGTCTTGTTTTCTTGTCTGATCTATTTTATAGTTTGAAGATATGTATGTCTTTGTTCTATGATGTTGCGTTGTTCATACACATATCGTTTGTTATCCCTTTTTTTTAATCTAAAACCCATCTCCCTCAATATCTTCCACAAACAAAACCTCCCTCCATCAAATATCCCTTTCTCCTTCACACTCCTAAAGACCGCTGTCAATGTTGGGTAATTTCGTTGTTCGTAAAAACTGTGTACAGTCCGTCATATAGCTTCTTTGTCAAATGAGTCAGGGTTAATTGTAATTCTTGATTTAATGTATCGTTTAGTTGGAGTAAGTATTTCTTTGTCTTCAGTCATTGTCTGGTAGATTCATTTAATTGTAGTCTTGGAAATTCCTGTTGCTGTTCTGTCCAATGGTCTATTCTTCATGAGTGACTTCCCAGTCCGCTTCTCTTCTTCAAAATAGCTCCTAACAGAGGTAAGGATGTGTTTGGACTGGGAAGTCAAACGTACGCCTCTTCCTGGCTTCTTCTTTACACTCCTCAATCCGGAAGAAGAGGGTCCTTGCCCACTCATTACTGTATTGCATATATTATTTAGTGCTCATTTTAACACCATTAAATATATTGTTTTGTCTTATCACAACAATGAAGCAACAACAACCAGCCACAGCAACTAACAACAACAAGCCACAGCAACCAGCAACAACAACAAAAATGCAAGCATTCAGCATTAGCTAACAGAATTTAGCATGATTAAAGATTACAATAGCACAGCTTACTTTTCACTTGAGAAGTTCCGAAGTTCTGAGAGAAGCCTTAAAATGCCTGAAAAGCCTGGGATGCCTTACAAGTGCAAGTTTGCCAACCAGGGGAAAAACTAAAGCCTCCATGCGGTACAACTGCAATGGGTTATTGTGGGCGTTCGGTTGTTTGTTTTCTTTTTGCGCAAGCATACCTTAAACCTCTTTTGGCGAAGTTAATAAGCTGAAGAATGCACTACGTCACTTTTGTAATTAACCGCTGACTTCCGGGGCCCAAGTCAGCGCGAACAGACTATAATTGTGGCTATTGGTACAACTATATTGCTCCCTTGTGTTGCCCCCCCCCCCCCCACCTCCACCCTCTTTGGAGGGTTAAGGAGGATTTTGAGGTCACATTTGAGCTTCAACCCCAAAGCTCATAAATTATAAACCACACCCCCATGGTCGAGATTTGGTGCTCAAAATGTGTATATCTCTGCGTGCTTTAAAATAATATTTTAAAAATTGGGGAGGGGGGGGAGTGACTGTGGCATAAAATATGTTGCGAGTGGGAAACTATTATCAATTTATAATTAACCACAGAGTGCTTTATACAGCACTGACACTGCTGTAGCTATAAAAAGAAAGTTTTTTGGGTTTAAAAATTTTTTTTTTATTATCTCAGGTGCTATCTCCTGCCAAGTTAAGATGTTATTATAGCTGCAATCACAAGTGTTTAGTCTGTGTTCAGGTCACTAGTGTCAGTGTGTGTAATGCTAGCCTCATCACTTCTGTCAACTCCCCACTAGTGTTTTCAACAACAACAGTCAGTGTTAGCTCTGTGTGTGTGTGTGTGTGTGTGTGTGTGTGTGTGTGTGTGTGTGTGTGTGTGTGTGTGTGTGTGTGTGTGTGTGTGTGTGTGTGTGTGTGTGTGTGTGTGTGTGTGTGTGTGTGTGTGTGTGTGTGTGATGGCATGTGCGTGTGTGTGTGTGGGTGTGTGCATGTGTGTGTGCACATGTGTGTGTGTGCACATGTGTGTGTCTGTATGCATGTGGGGGGGTGTGAGAGCGTGTGCGCGCGTGAGTGTGTTTGTGTGTGTGTGTGTGTTGCCTGGTCAAGTCTGCCAGTGTTATTACAGCAGGACCATCAGTAGGTAGTGCGGTGAACTTATGGTTGCCATATTTTATTGTGTATAAGTAATTGTGTTTGTGTTGTTTGATACTTACTTGAACAATACTTGTTGTTTACATGCAGGTCCTTGGTAAGTCGGCTAAGCCCATCCCTATCCTGGTGATTGGAACCCTGTTGGGGGGCAAGAGATACTCTCGCACAAAGTTCCTCATTGTACTGCTCATAGTAGTGGGTGTGGCTATGTTCCTATATAAGGAAGGGCACAGCCAGTCAGAGGGCAATCACTTCAACTTTGGCTACGGGGAGATGCTCGTGGTGAGTCAGCACTCCATGTACATGCGCGCACACACACACACAAGGTATGGGTATAGGGTTGTCATATTTGTAAACTCTGAGTGTATATGTATGTATGAAGTTGTGAATATTTTTTATAAACAAGTTGGAGATCCTTTACCAACTGCCAGATTAAAATACTTTATGTACACTAGTGAAAAACCTTCCCTATGGCCTCTCCTGTAGTTATAAACTTTCGGTTTGCTTAGTGTTTATATATATTTTTAAAAATAATAAATAGATAGAAAGCATTGAATGCTAGATCACAATGGAGTGAAGGATAGTTGGCATCTTAATGAGGCCATAGTGGTACTGTAGGTCTGGTCTCTCTTTGAAGCTATCATTGAGGCAAGTCTTTTGTAGCACGCAGTGGCTGCTTTTCCTAGGCCTCCAGTGAGAGACAACACAAAGGGGATAAAGGATCCGTATTCTATATCTCTCACTCTTTGTTCATATGCTCTCTTCTTGATATTTTCATGTTTCCTGTATGTAGAGGTTAGGTTCTGTTGGCGATTTGACTGCGTGAGGATTAAATACTGTTACATCAAAAAGGCACGATCAAATCTTCCTCCCCAGAAACCACCTACAGCCACATCTAGTGTAGCACTAGCTTTGGTATTGGCAGAAGCATCATGTAGGTCTTCACCAGAGAGAGGTTGCAGATGTGGCTCAATGCTGACATTGTGACATACTTCAGCCATTTGATTTGCAGTGAGGTCCCTCACTTCATTGTATCTTAGAGATGGAAAGGCCCCCCCCCCCCCCCCCCCCTTGGGGCAAGATAGAGCATGTGGCTGTTGCATCATCACATACCACACTTGCTTGACATTTTGATCATTGAGACTATTGATTAGGGGGACGGTTGAATGGACATAGAAAGTATTGATGAGAATTGTTGCAAGAGAGGGACAAAGATGTCTAGCATTATGAAGGGCAACTTGCCTATTTAGCGAATTAAATGCATTGTAAGCATCAACAATGAACTGCCTCTGAGTTATCACTTTCAAAAGAAGATTTCATTGCATGGATAGCAGCCTCAATACCTGAAACTTGCCCTGCACATAATTGTTGACATCCAGTAGCCTCTTGCAGGTCATATTTTATGGTATGAAGGAGAGCCTTCGCAATGATTCTGCTCACAGTCTCGCAGATACCAAAGGATCTCACACCTGGGGGGCATTGGTCTAGAGCTATGAGATGGCAGGCCAGAAAAGCAGAGAGGCAACTAGGGTCAACCAAAGTTGTGCAGAGTTATTAGCAACTAAGGCCAAGGCATGACAAAGATCGTGACTAGCTGATTTATAGGAATTAGTGTCCTTTTCAACTCACCTGGATTATAATTCTTTGCTGTTATACATAGCGCAGGGAAGGGGAAGGAAGGGGAAGGAAGGGGAGGGATATGTGAGGCATTGCCCCATTTCTAAAGGAAATATCATGATGCACCTCTAGTGTCCACTTCTTGTAAGATCAAGTAGAAATGTCCTTTTGATTATGAATGTCATATTACACATTACAACTCTGTGGTCATTTATGAATAGAAATATGCCCAAGCCCTAACCACATTCTCCCCAAACCGGCCGGTGGCCCTGTGAGCAACCCCTGAACATTTCTGGACAGTTGGTCCAGGCAGGAAACTGTAGTTGTAGGTAAAGTACTACTTAGTGAGAAAACCACTTAGTGAGAAAACCACCACTTAGTGAGAAAACCACAGCCTGAATGTGTTTGGTGATGATACTAAACATAATACTGTTAAGGAAGAGGCTGGTGATTACCACAGGAATATCAATTTCTATCCAATTCAGAAGAGAGTGAAAAAAATTAAAATGATCTTGCTATAATTGTTAGGGTATGATGGGGGTCACCCTGGAGTGAAGATCGGAGCATAACCCTGCCCTGCCCGTGGGGCTATTTCTCAAAAATTTCCTGGTTATGGTCACAACTCTATGCCTGAGTAAACAACCCCACTTACTACAAACCACAATTGTGTAAACACAAAGGTCTGCAAAACTGTTCCCAAACCAATAAAGTTCTGTTCTTCTTTACTTCTTTTATTTTAGAACAACAGACCTAGAATTTATATTAAGAAGTATTTGTTGTCTCTGTCCATAGGATGGGTGCTATGCTAAAATATCCTTCAATGAGAGGGGGGGGGAGGGGGGGCTCAATCTCATGCATGAGAACTTGCCACCAAACTACATTACAAATACTACCAACCACAATAATGTAAATACACTCTTTGTGAGGTCAGCATAACCATGCCCAAAATACCTTTCTTTGAAGTTTCTCTTCCTTTTTTTTTTTGGTTTTCAAACCCTGCAGGACCAAGCATAAAGGGAACAAGCAAACAAACAAAAAATCCTCAAATTATGGTAAGATATTTTGGTCTCTGTCTGTAGGGCAGGTACTTTCTAGTAATAATTTTTATAAAGGAGTAAAAAAAGAAACAGGCCTCATTGCTTACTGGCCGCACATGGCTGTCAGTGCTTGAGTTTATCTGTCTTAGGGTGTGACCACAATGGTGGTGCAAGGCTGTTGCAATGTTTCTTTCCCATCTATACATCTTTTGGGTGTTTGTTCGTGTTTTTTTTTTTGGTTGTTTGAAAAATTATTTTGTTTAATTTCAAGCACTATATCCAATTATTGAATCGTTGGGTTCAAGAAAAATGTTCTTTTCTGACAGAATGGCAGGCTTTGTGGCCTGTCTATCTAACCTTTTCCCCCCCTTTTTTTCTATTAGTCCATAAGCACTAGGTTGATTGGGATGAAATTGGACATTAACATTGTGGATATGGAGGGGGAGGATGGTTGTTATGCATGTATAATAAAGTTGGGAATTGCATTATTTTCCCTACCTATTTATCACTTTCTATATGTGCATGTGTTATTGTTTGTTGTTGTTGTTTTTTGTGCTGACTCTATCTCACCAAGTAGGGTCTTGGTGCTTAGTTTAAAAAATATTGAATTTAAATCATGGATTAGATTTTCCCCCTTTTTTCATCTTTTCTTTTCTTCCTCTCTCTCCCTGCCCCCCCCCCCCCCCTTCTTTATCCCACTCCACTCTATTTCCTTGCTCCTTTCCCTTTTCCAATGTAATGGCTGTGCTCAAAGTGAGAACATGGTTTTTTTTCTCTCCCTTTACCGAAGCAATGGGCGTGGCCAATAGTTTTTTTTTTCTTCCCATCCCTCCATCATACCTTCACTTGTCCATTACACTGGGCATGACCAAATATGGTCCAGGAGGAGGTGAAAAAAGAGAAGAAGCCATATCATCGATCATGATCCACAAGTTCATGGTCCACTATTGATGATCCTTACCAATTTATATTTCCATTGGTACCTTCCAGTACTATTGGGCCAGACCCAGTGTGGTTATGGAGTCATCCCCTCCTAGTCTGTCTGTAATCTCTTCTACTTTTGACATCAGGTAAGCATCACTCTCACACTCGTGGAAGTTTAGTCAGCCCTTGGTCAGCTACAGTCCTGAGAAAATTTACTTAGTTGGATACTATATAATTAAAAAAAGAAGTGTTTAATTCTTTTGGTGAGGCTTTACCCCAAAGTAGTGATTTAGACACCAGGGTAGTGCTTTGGACACCAAGGTAGTGCTTTGGACACCAAGGTAGTGGTTTAGAAACCAAGGCTGGTGAATATTCTGTAATTATATTGTGTTTGTGTGACTGCATTAATCCATATTAATTAATATTTAATTTTTCTGTGTCAGAGTGTTCCCACATAGTGTTACCACATAGTGTTGCCGCATATGTTGCCACATAGTGTTCCCACATAGTGTTGCCACATAGTGTTGTCGTATAGTGTGGCTGTAGATTGTTGCGAGAGTGTTGCCACACAATGTTGCCGCAGATTGTTACTAGAGAGTAGCACCAGAGCTAAGATTAGTAGAGGGGGCACATTATGATTTCCCCCCTGGAGAAATCCCCCCCCCCCCCTAAAATTTGGCTCAATTGTCAATGGTGTATGATGGCATTCATGATAATATCACTGCATGTAGTGATAATTATTAAATCGATGTTCAAAGTTAATGCTCAAAACTTAATTATTTGATTCTGCTCTTTAACACCTAAAATTTCCTCAAAATTAACACCACCTAACTTTGGCCCCTAAATTACAATTCACAGTCTGCTCTGTAGAGTGGACAGACAGAATCACAAAAATTTTGGCCTACGCGCGCACACACACACACACACACACACACACACACACACACACACACACACACACACACACACACACACACAATGGAAATAAGCATTTTCTTAATATGACATGTATAAAGAGGGAGAGAAAAAATTATGATAAAAAGAGGGGAAAGGAAACCGGAAAAAAAGTGATCTGACCCAACGCTGAACTCAGGACCATGAAAGCATTGGTATCATTTTCATTGTGTTTTTGTTTTGTTTTGACTTTTCTTGTATGAGACGCCCACGCCCTCCCTGCCAATCCTGTACTAATCCCTGCAGAGAGTGTTACCAGAGAATGTTGCAGAGTGTTACAAGGAAGCATTGCCACAGAGTGTTGCCCGAGAGAGTTACCAGAGAGTATGTCGAAAGAGTGTTGCCAGAGAGAGTGGCCGGGAGTATTGCCAGATAGTGTTGCTACTGTTGAGTGTAACATCACCCCCTCCCCTCTTCTCTGTGTCTGACTGACTATATTTAGTAGGAGATGTTCATGGCTAGAATAACTCCTGATCACTTTCAACTTAAATTCGAGTTCACTAATATCACTTGGTGGATCCATGCTTGCTTTGTCGAGTGCACTTTCTTACTTAAGCACATGAAAACACATACAGAGAGCCACACATACACACACACACACACACACACACACACACACACACACACACACACACACACACACACACACACACACACACACAGCATCTGTACTGGCTAATGCAGTCTGTGCTAGCGACCAGCATTTTTGCCTGGCAACCGAGTGTTGTACCTAAGCTCTATAATAATTTATATAATTTGTATCAACATATTGTCAGGAACTATATGTAACCTTTATTGAGACTAAATGTTGACTCGACATTGTGCACACGTTACAGTTGCTGTCTCTTGTGTTTGACGGGTTGTCAGGGACTGTGCAGGAGAAGTTGCGCGACTTGTCCATAGGACCTTATCACATGATGTACGCCATCAATGTCTTCTCTGCTGTCTACCTCAGTGTTACTGTGGTGGTGTCGGGGGAGATTGTGGCGGTCACCTCCTTCATCCAGAGACACCCTGTCATCTTGCTCAACATTCTCTCCTTCAGCCTTGCCAGTGCGGTGGGACAGGTATGTCTGTACATGACCCATGCCACATGTTGTATCATGCATAATGCACGAAGTACTAACTCGTTATGTGCATGCTGTAAAATACACTCTACATGTGTTCAGAAGTACAGTTAAGGACTGTGGGATCTCACTGCTAATTGCTTGCCTAAAAGGGAAAAAACAACAAAAATAATGTATTTGTTTTTTTTGGTGATATAATTGGCCAAATAGCTGGAGTCATCATAGCAACTTGTGATAGAAAATTGCGGAAGAGAATGTGATTGTAGCCCATGCATGGTTGTAAAGGTGACAGGGTCTTTGCGTGTGACGGTCTTGTAGTGTCTAGGACGCCTTCAGGTAAGGCAGTGACTGCTGCCCACTAGTATGCCAGATTTCAGCCTGGTTGGTTCATGGCAGTGAAAAAAAATCTTGTGCAGATGTGGCTGTTACACTGTTCCAGATTTCATGGAGACTGTATGCTAAATTAACTTAAACAAACTGGAATTAACTTCCAGTGAGTATGTCAACTTCCAAACCCACTAGAGGATAGTAACCTCACCCAGTTACACAGTGACCACATGTAAAATTTTAGTATGATTATTTTTACAGTTAAAAGAATTTTCTGTGGGTGTGGCCACAACAAAAACACACCCACAGGTGGTCAATAATACTCCTCCAGTTACTTGAAGCCACACATGCCTAGTGTCAACCTGTTGGTCCTCAGTTGTTCCTAGCAATTAAAACAACTTCATGTGGGTGTGGCCACAATAATACTGCACCCATTGCTGCACTCACAGGTAGTTAATGACGCTCACCCAGGTATTTGGAGATCACATTGCCAAATTTCAGCCTGATTGGTCCAGCAGTTTGGTAGTGAAAACAACTCACATATGCACACACGCAGACCTCCCATTTTAAAATAGATGGGATACATATTTAAAACGTAAGGGTATACCTTTTTACATACCCACCTATGTATGCATGTTTGTATGTGTATGTATGTACCTATGTAGCTAATGGTATGCCAAACCGTTGTACCTAGCCTGACCTGTTAACCTGGGATGTGTTAGAACCCGGCTGTGTTGTGGGGGGGGGGGGGGGGGGGGAAGGACTCAGGACTCAAAAAAGTAAAATTTCAGTTGCTTAAGTAAACTTCCCTAAAGCACAAGTAACTGCTAACCTGTTGTACGAGCCCGGTCACCTGCACCTGGTCATGTAGAGAGTCAGTTATTGGAACTTGTTGGTGCCCGAGAGATTCAGAAACTGAAATGTTCAGATACAGAAGTTGCTCAAATTTAAAATCATGATATACTAGAGAAGCAGCCATCCTACATATGGAGACAACACCCCCCCCCCCCCCCCCCCCCACCTTCTGAAGGATTTTTTAGCATAGCACCCATCCTATGGACAGAGACAACAAACACCTCTTAATATAATTGTAGATCTGTTTACTGTCTCATCCCAGATGCTTGGGCCTAGAGGGCTCAAAAGAAGTAAGAAAGACAGCTGGAGGTGGTTTTGGCACAGTTTTACTGACCTATGTGTGTTTACATAATGATGGTTTGTAGTAGGTGGGGTGGTTTACTCAGGCATAGAGTTGTGACCACAACCAGGAAATTTTGGGCGTGGAAATTGCCTCACAGGCACGGTTATGCTCCGATCTTCACCAAATCTTGTAGCCACCAATCGTCTTGGAGGAGTTAATGAACAAAACAATCTTCATCAAACTTCCTTTTAACATCGCCAGGGTGACCCCATCAAATCCTGAAATTTGACCCCTTTAGGTCCAATTGTCTGGGAGTGGTTACCAAAGAAAAAAAGAAAGAAAGAAAGAAAGAAAGAAAGAAAGAAACAAAAAATTGTGAATTATAGTGAGATTGTCATCACCAAAAAATAAGAAATCTTTTCGTGGTCAGTTGTATGTATTCTGTGAGGTCTCGGCTTGTCTTCATTGGCAATGACTTCATGGACTGTTGGTTTCTCATAGAAGTAGTCTGCACTACACAAGGTGAAGTTCTTCCAGTAGTCACTGAATCATATCTTGAGCTCCTGGAACTCTGTAGGAGAAGAACAGCAGCTGTGCTCCTGTGTCAGTCAGTCAGTCAGTCAGTCAGTCAGTCAGTCAGTCAGTCAGTCAGTCAGTCAGTCAGTCAGTCAGTCAGTCAGTCAGTCAGTCAGTCAGTCAGTCAGTCAGTCAGTCAGTCAGTCAGTCAGTCAGTCAGTCAGTCAGTCAGTCAGTCAGTCAGTCAGTCAGTCAGTCAGTCAGTCAGTCAGTCAGTCAGTCACCATTTAATAATCAATGTGTTTTTTGGTGTTCTGATATGCTTGCTTTGTTGTGGGTGGTTAAGTCAACTGATGTGTTGGATAACTCAAGTTCGAATAAACAGCTTTTTACTTAATCTGATGATGATAGTCGTATGAAATTGGGATATATTTTTGGTATTCGGGAAGAAATTTAGTGTCATTCAATATCTGGACTGCACTCCATAGCATTTTCCATGAGGACAGCAGCTGCTCTTGCTAACACATCTTCAACATCCTTGGAGCTGACCCGACTACTGTGTCAGACATGTTCTCCTATTATCCAATATTACATATAGAACAGAACAGGGATGATGACCATTACCATATTACAATTGTATTTTGTTCTTTAGTTCAATGCAAAGCTATGACGCTAGTCTTGTATGAAGTGCTCATGCATTTTATGCTGAAACATTCCATAGTTCTGAAACCTTGCTTCCTTATGCCCCTCCACGCACGCGTGTGCGCGCACACACACACACACACACACACACACACACACACACACACACACACACACACACACACACACACACACACACACACACACACACACACACATACACACACTTGTTTGCTTGCTTCATGTAAGGATTTTGCCATGAAGTGTGTGAGAGTATAATAAATACAAACAAACTCGTGTACAGTTGTAGTTTGTTTGTGCTGTCTTCTCTGCCCCACTTCCTGTAAGTGCACATATCATGTCATTCAAGTTTCTCTGCAATAATTTAGAAGGCCGAAAGTCATGGAAATGTTTCAGTGTTATATCTAGTAAGAGCATTGACTCTAGTTTTGTGTCAGTGTGGGCACAATAAGAATAATGACTTTTGGCACAAAAATGTGGCCGTGTGTCACAATGTAAAGTTTGAATATGATTTGTTATTTTGGATAATTCACTTGTCTCCTGTGCTGTAGAAGTGGGTGTGGCTTGGAGTGTGAACTTGCACATTCTGTCTGTCTGTAACTGCAAAAGAAGGTGTGGCTACACTATATTAAAGAAGTTAATGTTTTTCAGTGAGCATATCGAGTGGAACTGTTGCAGAAAATAAAACCATGTTAGTCGTTACTAAGGCATCTACTGTTGCTATGACATTAGTTTAAGAAAGTTGACGCCCTCACCAAATTTATCTACAGTGTATGAATGCCTTCCCTCTTGCTCTGAGCTAAAATAAAGCCGTACTTTCACAAGTGTAAAGAAATATTTGCAGCTCTGGATGTACACTAAGGGAACTTTTAATTATCCAATGCAATTGCTTGCCCAGATATATTAAGTTATTATAAGTTATGATATTGTGTTAATTTTTGCAGAACTTCATATTCTGGACTGTGACCTCATTTGGACCACTGACTACTTCTATTTTTACCACAACCCGCAAGTTCTTCACTATTCTGGCCTCTGTCCTCTTCTTTGGTAACTCTCTTATGACACACCAGTGGGTGGGTGTGGTCTTTGTGTTCCTTGGACTAGGCATTGATGCATTCTATGGCAAGCCCTCCAGACAGCAGTAGCAAGGACAGTCATGGCAACATATGTAGCTGGTGCAGTGGACAAGACAGCAAGCAATGTGTAGTGTACAAATATATCAATTTTATCATATTTTATGCATTTTTTATGCTTACACATTGACATCTTATGTTATATTGGTGGGTAGTCAACACCATTAGTTACAGAGAATCTGTTTTCAAATACCTCACCCTTCTCCTCTGCTATGCTATGAATATGTCTGTTAGTGTGTGGGTGTCTGTGGACCAGGAGACAAACAGAGGCCAGGAGGTGTGATCAGGGTGTTACTAACAAAGGTGCTGCCGAACTAAGACCCGAGACACAAATAATTACTATATATTCAATAGTAGTGTTTTAGACCAGACAAAATAATAGTTTATAACACTTAAAGTGAGTTAACTGAAATTGTGATAAGATTTACAGCTTCTTTATTTCTATGCAGTAAAGAATACTTAGTTGTAACCACAGGGTTTTCATACAGTATAAGCACTGAAGTCCTGTCTACACTACAAATAGGTCAGTACCTCTCCAGCAACACCCGGTTCCAAACTTTTTCTTGCATCCACACTGGGATAGTTCTGAATCTGCTCCACATCACCTGTGTAAGCTGAATAATTGGCTTGGCTGCTACTAGGTTTCGTCTTTCCCTCTGCAATGTAATTATACAAATGTAGGATAGAGAGGGGGGGGAGAGAGCTGTTATAGCTAAACTCTTAATGGCAAACATCAACAATAAAGCCACAGGAATGTTAAATAAATCTAAGACGCTTGAAGCCTACCCTTCTGAAGGTTTTGGGTGGAACCCGTTGGGATGAAACCAGGTGTAGTGTGGACATGTGGAACCTGTTCCCAACACTGGTGGAACTGCTTTTAGTGTGCAGGGTGGACAGGCCTTTAGTTGTAACCAATTATTTGTAACAAACTTTGGTGTTTCCAAACAGTAAACAAATGGTTAACAAGACGAAATTTCCAGCCAAAAACCTGCTCACTTATGATTAATGCTTTGACTTAATAATGGGGAGAAAAGAGAAAGGGGGGGAAAAACCCAACCATGACCAGGAGTTGAACCAGGGACCTTAGCATTAGGAGGAAGTTTCTTAACAATAACAAGATCCTAAGAAAGTAACATTTAGACTCCTCAAACTTGTTAAAGTTTGTGGGTAAAAATTCGTTTTTGAGCAAAACGTGTGGTTGTATTCCCTCCTCCCACCATTTCAAGTGTTCCTAGGTCTGTGTGCAACAGGTAAAAATATGTATAAAATGGGTTGGCGGGATGAGGTTAAATAATTATTAGGACTAGATACCTTGTCAAAGTGACACCCATAAAGCATCAGTTATTCATGACATCTCTAAGCTCCATAATGTGGTTATCCTTTGTTTCCTACATGTAATTTTATGTCAGAAGAAAGCTTATTAGCCACTGTGGTGTCTTAGCCTTGAGAGTTAATAAATTAGCAAACAAAGATTCATGAATCATGCCAAAGCAATTGAACAACTGGACTGTGGTAAGGATCGACAGAGCAAAGATGAGCTGACTGTGTGTATGCAAAACAGGATGTAGGATGTGACTCACAAATTATGATTAATTATATGATAATTAGGAGTGTTAGTTAAAAGACACAACCACTATATATGCAACCTTATAATATTAGCAAATTTAACCATAATTAAATGCATGCTAACTAAAGTCCATTTGATTGAGTTGAGCCCTGTGTAGGGATATCATAGCTATGCTATTGCGTTATGACTTACTTGTGATTTGCCACATGACTGGCGCTGTTGTGTGTATGTCTGATCTTACTTATTTGAATAAAAATTAGTTATTTGAACCGACTATCACTACTACATGGTGGCTGGGGTGGGATACGCTACCTAGTGACTTATTTGGCAGCGTCAATAAACTGAACTAAACCATTACTATCAGTTAGCTATTATTCCTGGTTGCCATAGTACCCACATCACAAGAGCTCACTACCTTCCTATCTCCATCAATAAACTGAACTAAACAGTTACTATAAGTTAGCTATTATTCCTGGCTGCCATAGTACCCACATCACAAGAGCTCACTACCTTCCCGATCTCCATTTGGAAGGTACAGCTTCATTCGCCTACCATTTGGGCTTTGTGTCAGCCAGGATCTCTTCCTGAGACATATGGACAGAATCATTGATCAATGTGAGGGTGTTGTGGGCATCAGCGATGATTTAACGGTATATGGAGACACACAGGAACAGTATGTGAGTGACTTATCAACCTTTTAAAAGTAGCTTGGAAAGAGCATCTGATGTTAAACTCAAGCAAATGTGTGGTCAAGGCAAACAGCATCTCCTTCTTTGGCAAGCAATATACACATAAAGGTGTTTATCCCAACCCCAAGAAAGTGACAATATGGTCTGAAAAATTAGGCACATGGTTAGACAGGAAGGTTGCCATGCCAAAGAATCACTGTAATTCTTGCTTATCCTGTGGAGTTGGCATGCTTGTGATTTCTTCCAGCAACTCATTGCAACTAATATTGGTCTGAGATACTATGACCCAACCCAGGAGGTCAGCCTGGAAGTAGATGGATCATCAAAGGGGTGGGGAGCAGCTCTGGTCCAGGGTAACAGCCTTGTTGTCTTTGCAAGCAAAGCTCTAACACCAACTGAAGCTAACTACAGCAAAATTGAAAACGAGTTTTTGGCCGTTGTGCATCGCATTCAACGTTTCCATTACTACCTCTTTGGCAGGAGTTTCACCATCATTTCTTACCACAAGCCACTCGAGATGATCTTCAGAAAGCCCATCCATGCAGCTCCTCCCAGATTGCAACGCATGATGTTAAAAGTCCGAGGATATGACTTTCGAGTTATCTATCAACCAGGCCCAAGCATGATCCTTGCAGACACTCTCTCTAGACTCTCAAACCAAAAAGAAAAAAAAGAAGAAAAAAAAGAACTGTACTAGATGATAGAGTTGACTATATCCAGATGGAGGAGTTAAACAATATCGAAATTGACCTCATGAACTTTTCAGCTCTCAATCAAGCCCAATTAAGAGAAGAAACTTGCAGAGATCCAGTGCTAGATGACCTGGCTCAAGTAATCTTTACACTGTGGCCAGTCAGGATACGCGAAGTACTCACAGATCTGCGTCAATTTTGGTCTTACAGAGATGAACTAGCAGTGATAGATGGCATCATCTTCAATGGTCGACAAGTTCTTATCCCCAGACTGTTGAAACCAGACATTCTTGTACAGCTCCACAGTGGCCATCAAGGCATAGAGAAAACCAGACGCTTGGCACATGAAAGTTTATATTGGCCGAGAATAAACAAAGGCATTGAAGATTTATGCAAAAGATGCCAACTCTGCCAGGAACTCCAACCTCAACAACCAAGGGAACGAATTAAAATGCATAAGAAACCAGGTTGCCTGTGGGTGAAATTAGGGACAAACCTATTCGAAATTGGCCTGAGAAACTTCCTCATTATCTCTGATTATTTCAGTCGCTACCCAATCATCAGAGAGCTAAAATCCATTACATCTGCTGCTGTAGTCACAGCAACAATGGAGATCCTCAGTATGTTTGGTGTTCCAAAAGAGATTGTGTCTGATAATGGGCCGCAGTACCAAGAAATGTACAATCAATTTTGTGCAGAATAGGGTATACAGTATACAACAACCAGTCCAAGGTACTCACAATCAAATGGATTCATAGAACGCCAAATGAGGTACCTGAAACCTATTATCAAGATATGGCTCAAATCTGATGGTAACATTGACCTTGCTCTTCTGAATGTGAGAGCAACTCTATTTGATACTACGTTACCTAGCCCTGCAGAGTTGATGTTCAGCCGACCAATATCAACTGTACTTCCAAGCCATTGCAACCAGATGGCTGCAGAGGACTATCCCTTTTGAACTGATCATCCACTAGGATAGTAGCTGGGATGCTAAATTTTCCCACATGTATCCAAGCATGGGCCATGATTCAAAGCTTCAGCTGGATATAGGGGGGAAAGTTTAGATAGGCTGAACATCTGATATACCTGTTTGACATTGGTACAATCAAAGGTTCTTTGTATGAGAAATCAATTTTGCTGGCTGTTTCTTGTCATGAATCTCCATATTTATTGCGAAGATTGAAAAATCTAATTGGTACTGAGCTGCTGAAGATCCTAGAACATTCATACAGGCCTCTCTGAGCAAATCCCAATCTCTCTTTGCCTCTTCTGGTATATCATTCAACTAGGCAGATAAACCTGTGCTAGTAAGTAGTGGTCATAAAAGATGAGGCTACTTCCTTTGAGGAACCTCCACTTCTCTCATAACTTCTTCAAATCTATGGATGTTTGCTTCTGGGTGGTCTCCTTCCTTAATTAGAGCCATTCTTTCTTCAATTTTTCTTTTTTCTTTTTCATAATTTATTTTCTTCTCATCTTCTTCACTCTGATAACACATTTTTTCAAATGTTTCTTGTGTTTTCATTCTTTCTATCACCTGCTGCACTTGTCTTTCCTTCTTCTCAGCCTCTCTCTGTCTGAACTTGATATTGTTCCCTGCCATTTATGATATCAATATAGCCATATTCTCCATTATTGCCTTCAATGCTGTGTGGCTTCTGGTTTGGATTGATGTTCTCTGCTGCCCTTACCAAAAAGAAGAGAAAAATGTACAATAATAATTACTGACAAAAATTAATGTCATATCAGATTCACAATGACACAATGATAAGATCACAGGGACTTCATAGAACCACCAGTTGCCTTCTGTTCAAGAAAGTACTGGTTGCTGCAGATGTTGGATATCTTTCTGAGTGAAAGCTACTTTAATTCCAAGAGCCTTGGTGTTGTAGTTGTTTAGTGCTGCTTTTAAGCTAGCCTTCACATGATAGGTATTCCAATTTGAGCTGCTGCCATCAGGTGTCGGGTTGTGATTGGGGGTTAGTACATGTGGCTTATTATGCATATTTCACCTCACAACTGACAGTGGTATTGCTACCACCACAGTAATCTTGTGTTTCCCTTGCCTGCATAAAGGCAAGTGAATTATCTCTCAAGAGTTTGATTAAAATATATAGTCTATTACATAAGTTCCACAAGGTCACCAATACAAGTAGGTGGTCCAGAGAATTTATACTCTTGGAAACCAACCCTAGCACAATAAACAACAACCATTGGTATATGTTTCATGATGCATGTTTCCAAGTTCATTGTTATTATTTATAGTTGATGCTTTTTATGTTTATGGGCGGTCTTGGTCTGCCTGTCAGGGGAGTGACCTGACAATAATGTTAACAATGCATAGGCTACACTGACATTCCCTCGTGAAATTCACCAAAAGAATTGTATTTCAAATAATTATTTCAATCAAACTGGGAATTTCTTTAATAAAATCATGAGGATGAATTGAGTAAACTTAAAAAATAGGATTGGACACCAATCTCCATCACATGATATTTATTTCCAGTTGATGTTCATGTTCTACAATGTGTTTTTTAACCTTCCAGGAAATGCATTCCCCTCTGCTGATAATGTATAATATGTGCCAAATAACCAAAAAAAAAAAAAAAAAAAAATTGATTGAAATTTCTAAAAGCAACAATAAACAACACAAACTATATCTGTAACATTGTCAAAACTAATGCTAACACAAAAATATCAATGCAGCAGATGAGCAACAGAAATACATTTAACTGATTATATGTGATAGAGCAAAACCCAAACAACGAATCTGACAGCATTCAAACATTCATCTTGCATCTGCATGCTCATATCATGGCTTATCTAAACTAGGCCTCTGTAGCCCTGTTCTAAACCTTCACACTGTGAAGGGTACTTCTCTTGTTTTGTTTCCTTTTTTGTGTTGTTTTTTTGGTGCAAGCATACTTTAACCACTTTTGGCGAAGTTAATTGGCTAAAACATGCAATACAGAGATTAGAATCTCTTAGTTTTTGAATGGATTAATTCAGACCTAATGAGTTATTGAACAAGTCATTGCGCATGCCTAAAAGGTGTCCCTCAACATCATGGACACACTTCCATACAGGAATCAACAATTAACTAATAAAACTTAATTAAGCAGCTGGTAGATAATTGACTTGCACTTAATATCAAGTGAATGCAAAATAGTAATCAAACCTCACATTGTTAGTACATATGTATGTTCATAAATGGTAAATATTTAGGTATATATACATATAGATAAATAGATAGACAGATAGATAGATAGATAGATAGATAAAGGGAGATGCCTGTATGTATCTCCTTCAGGCTCAGTTGAACTCGAGTCTGAACTTCTCACAACTACATTGTTAATGTGACAACGTACTTCTCTCTCATCCATCAACTTTACTACATAAGATACTGATCCAGTCACCTTGGCTATGGTACATGGTATCCAATTATGCTTTGATGGGGTGAAGTCCTCCACTTGCATAAGGACTCCTACAACAAAAAATCTCGGTACCTTTTGGTTGTCATAGCCTACTTTTTGTTTTGACTGTTGTTCCTCCACTCAATATGATATATTTGGAAATAGATTATCCAAATGACATTTCAAGCGTCTAACCATAAGCAACTTTGAGGGTGTAACTCCTGTTGTCAAGTGAGGTGTAATGAGGTACTTGGAAACAAAATTAGTTAATTTTTCCTTAATGGTCAACGCTTCAACTTGGTGTAAGCCTTGCTTAACTGTTGGAACTGCTCTCTACGTGATCCCATTCGAAGAAGAATGGTACGGTGCAGAGGTAAAATTTATAATCCCATTCTTTTCCGTGAAGACTTTAAATTCTTCACTAGTAAAAGATAGGCCATTATCTGTTACTATGTTGTTAGGAATATCATGATTTGCAAAAGGTGTCCTTAAATTCTCAATTGTCTTGGCAGTTGTGATAGAAGACATATCTTGAACATCTAACAACTTTGAGTGTGCACCCACTGTGATTAAATACACGTACCCAAGAATGGTCTTGCAAAATCAAGATGCAGTCGACTCCAGTGTGTGTCTGGCTACTCTCAGTGATGTAGTGATGCTGAAACAGGTGAGTGTCAATGCACTTGACAAACACTAGAGCTTTTAGCCATCTCAAAAATGTTTACGTTCATGTTCGGCCACCACACATAACTCCAGGTTGAGGATTTCATCTTGGATGAACCTGTGTGTGACTCATGGAGCTCTTTCAACACTAATCTCCTCCCCTTTTGTGGAACTATCACTCCTGCTCCCCAAAGTAAACAGCCATCCAGGGTGCTAAGTTCCTTCTCTCTAACTCGATATGGTTCGAGGTCTTTACTTCTGTCCCGAGCTGAGTGCTTACAGGTATATAATACACCATAAGGCTGGGAAGAATTTGAGTAATGCTGATGTTTTGAGTATGTTACCTAGTCCAATGACTATTTCCCTTGGTAAACTACTTGGAGATCTCCTTCACCTGTTACACCATCTGGAAACTACTATTATCAGTGCAGCAGACATCAAGCGATAGACAGCTAAGGATCCAGTGTTAAGCGGGATTTTGGTACATGTCATGCATGATTGGGCAGATTGGGACAGAAGTAAAGACCTCGAACCAATCATGCATGCCATATACCAAAACCCCACTTAACTCTGGATCCTTAGCTGTCTATCACTTGATGCTTGCTGCACTGATAATAGTGGTTTCCAGATGGTGTAACAGATGAAGGAGATCTCCAAGTAGTTTAGCAAGGGAAGTAGTCACTGGACTAGGTAAAATACTCAAAATATCAGCATTACTCGAATTCTTCCCAGCCTTATAGTGTATTATATATCTGTAAGAGATCAGAACAAGTACCCATCATTGAATTAATGATGATACTAGTGGTGGTATCTGCTTAAATTCCTTGAGCAAGTAAGAAAGAGATGGAAGATCAGACTTAGTAATAAATTCTCTGCCATAAATGTAAATGTGCAATTTGGTAATCCCAATTACTACTGTCAACTCTTCTTTTTCCAAATGTTAATAATTTTTTCAGCTGAACTCAGAGTTCTAAAGCATAAAATACTGACCTAGCTTTGAAAAACTTAGGCTTGACATTTGTGTCTACATGAAGCTTTACCTTTATTCCTTTTAGTGTACCAATCTCAATATTGAACACACTGGAATGTTTTTCAAGCAACACCTGCAACTGATTACTGGCCACCAGATTATCAATCTGACCAAAGTCTACTCTGAACGCTTTGAAAGCAGTAATCGAATCTCTACTCAAAATGTTTGGTCCCTCCCCCACAACCACAAGTATTTGTAACACATCCTGTTTCTCACCACACTCCATGTTGACTGATGTTATTCCCAGCAATGGCACCAACTCTCCTGTGTATCTCCGTAACTGCACATCAGAGTACTGGAATGGTTCGATGTGATTCCTCTGGCATATCTTCATAATCAGAATAAAGGTAGCACATTGACACTGGCACTTGGTTATTATTAACATCCACCATGAATGCTTGTGTTCATCGCTATCCATGTTTTTAAAAAAATGATAAGGATGTTCCTTAGACTTTTTTGGACTTGCAGCAGTATCTTGAAGTTCATTCTCCAAGTAATGATGATCATTCAATCAATTGTCTTAAAATCCTGTCTGTTTTGGCTTTCTCCTGCATGCTCTATCAATATGTCCAACTTTTTGGAACATATGACACTCAGCATGTTTAAATTTGCGATTGGGTGCCAACTGTTCTCCTGCACACCTATAAAACACAATTTTCCTTGGAGTGAAAACCTTTTTTTCCCTTTCTTGAGTTTAGGATGGACGTGGAACTGATAGACATCTTGCTGGAAAAGGCTTCCCATTTGCTATTTTCATTTCTTTAGTGTCCTTTTCTGCATATTCAATAACCAAAGCTAGCTCAAGTGCTTTTTCATAGGTAAGTCCTTTATCTGCCAAAGAGCTTTGATGTACGTCATCATGATTAATTCCACGAACAAGACGGCCATGTAGCATCTCCTTTAAAATGTCTTTGTTCTAACTGTGCTCTGCTAAGGAATGTAGTACAGCTACATATTTTGATACAGACTCTCCAGAAGCTCTTATATAGCTGTTAAATTTGAAATGCTGCTAGATAGCAGATGGTAATGGATCAAAGTGATCCTTCAAAACTGTACAATCTCAGAGAAACTGGTAATTTCAATTTCCGTATTGCTCACTAGTGTCTCACCAGCTTGAAAGTTGTCGTTCCACATAAAAAAAGAAGTATGGCTAGCATCTTTTCTTCTGCAATCACATCATCCAATTTTCCATTTCAAGGCAGAACTCAGAAATGAAGCAGTGGATAGGTGCCATTCCTTAACTTTTACTTAGCTAGTCACCAGATAGGTAGTACTGCACTAATTCTTTCCACAACTAGCACTGCATGCACACCCCCAGTCTATGTTCAATAATCAAGAATTGGTACTCAATCAATCAACAATAGCAATATAATACTGGAACTGGTGATATGAAATATAACCATGGCATTCTAAAGTGTACACTCAGTAATTATGGCATGACAGGAAACGATATAGACCACATGTATGTTAACAATAACAATAATTTATTCTATATAACAAAGGATAAAATCAATACATCACATTTTTCTTCTTTGTATGCACTTAGATTATAACCACATTCCAAATTACACATAACTATCTCCACACTGTGTTCCTGGGAGCAGAATAACAATATAATGACACAAAGTAATAACAACATAACAAGAAAAAAACAACAACCAAAAAATCACAACTAAAATCAAGAAAAGCAATATCTAATGTGCATAGAAAACTCAACACTCCTCAGTGTACACTGTAGTTATAGTGGACGGGTGTGACTTATTCCTGGTACATCTCATTCACTACATCACTGTACTTCTCCAGCACCACTTTCCTCTTGAGTTTCAAAGTAGGAGTGAGCTCCCCACCTGGCAGGGAGAAGTCCACCAGCAAAATAGAGTATTTCTGTCAATTAACATAAAAAATCAATATTATATCAATCACACATCCAAGTGTACAATTTTGACTACACCCTCAAACATGTGAGTGCAATTTGGACACAAAAAAAAATCATGATCTTGAGGGATTAGTTGGGGGACATTTGGACAGAAATAAACCACATTAGTGAGGGATTTGTGAGGGACATTTGGACAGAAATAGACCACATTGGTGAGGGATTGGTGTGGAACAATTGGATGGAAATAAACCACAATGTTGAGGAATTAGTGGTGGACACTTGGACAGAAATAAACCACAATGTTGAGTGATTGCTGCAGAATATTTGGACAGATATAAAACACATTGGTGGGGGACATTCAGATTAATGAAACCACATTGGTTGGGGACATTTAGCCGGATGAAACCACAATGTTGAGGGAATAGTGGGGGATAAGTGGACATAAATAAACTACATTGGAGAGGGATTGGTGGGAAACATTTGGACTAATGAAACCACATTGGTAAGGTAGTTAAAATAAAAGACCTGCACAAAACATCTGACTTGTTTCACTATAAAGAGTTGGAGTAAACTTAACCACATAGCCATACTGTTAATTGTATGGACTAGTCCAACACACAGTAAACTATTCTCATGTTCCATCACTAAATAATTGGAGTGTATAGTTCTTCAACAGGCAAAACCTCTGTAGTTGGGATCATCACATGAAACTGAAAGAGCACCACCCACCCCCCACCCCCCCTCTCCCTCCCACATTTATTCACAACAACATAGCCATATTTATTTGAGACTAGCCTGGACTTTAACAGCTTGAGACACACACTCTTCATTGGCAGCCTTCATGCCTGCTTCAATGTAGTCGGTAGCAGAGGAACCCAACTCCTTCATGATGGAGAAGGCCAGACTATCAATTCTATCAGTTGGTTCCATTTTCTCATTAACCTGGAGACACCAACACAGAGAGAGGGAGAAAGCATATAGACAAAAAACAACAACTGCTACAAATAGATAGAAAGACATTGAACTGCAAGAAAATAAAATATAGTTTAAAAGGGAAACTATTGCTTACAAGGATATCCATGATAAGTTAAATATGCAAAAACAGGGTTGGATCAATTTCAGTTTGGAAGAAATACTGTTGATGGATGACACCGGCTATGAGTACACAGTGCTGCATTCTGGGTGTGAAGGAGTTGAATCTTTGTATGAGCAGTCAAAAATAACCCAGTATAGGATGCTGGCTTTTAGTAATCCACAAAAGATTCAGGGCAGTAGTCACATATTATCCCAGCATTGGTAGAATATAGTGACACATCTATGTCATGAAACTCTAGTTGAGCAACAACCACTACAAAGCTCCTCTGAGCTGCAGGAAGGTGTGTGGTTTATTTGTGAGCCATTGAAGTGGTAGTCATAGCTATTTGCTCACATCTGGAATTTTCTCATCACTTGGCAAAAGTAGTTTCAAGTGTGTTAGTCATTACTCTCTACACATTGTACCCACTCATGACTCAAAGAAAACAATACAAGAGTGTAAGTTAAGTCTATACTATAATGTGTGAATAGACCATCTGTCCATGTGCCTGCAATTCATATTTGAATGGTTGAAGTGAGACACACGAACCCATATATATTTAGAATCAGCATCACCAGGGGAACATTATGAGCATGTCCATATGGCTACACCACATTCTCTACTTCTAAAAGCCAAAAATGATACTCTTTATAAAAAAAATGAATGAAACTGCAGGACTAAAACTTGGCATGTAAACACAACTTGATTCTGCAAATAAAATGGGGTAGTTTCATGTGGCAATAACTATTCCTCTTTGTGTGTAAGACCAAAAAATGACAAAAATTGTACTTATAAAAATACTTTGACATATTCACATTTCACTATTGTTTGGAAAGTCTACAATGTCTTCAAAGCAGACACTTTTGTGACTACAGCTCACCAAAAGTGACCCCCCCAAAAAAATTATAGGGCATTTTTTTGTCTAGTTAAAATAAATTATTAATTCAATTCTACCCTGCCCCCTAAAAACCTTTTTTTTTTAATGAGAACACAAAACAACAGCCCAACAATACAAGTCTTCAGAAAGTATATAACAAGTTTGTGTATAGTGTATAGCTACAGGCAGACAATTATTGCAGTGTGCATTATTTAGAATATAGCAATAAGTACTAAGGCAACAATGCACCCACATACTACAGAGGAAAGCTCCCTGGAACACTGACTCCATTCTCCAACTCAATGAGATACTTAGTCTCTTACTGTAAAAACAATAGTCTGCCTATGTTTGGGGTACCACCTCTACCCTGCCATATACATAATACTACACTCTAGGCTGAGGCTTTATAAACTCACAGGACAGGCATTATATATTTTATAAATGTCACATGTAGTATGTATATCTCAATATCAAATGACAGATGCACATACAAACCTCTGTTCTGAACATGATCAGCATGGTGAGATACTTCTGGTTGTCCCCGATGACCATGCACTTGCTAATGAGCTTTATGTGCTTCAGCATATTGTTCTCAATGGGCATAGGGGCAATGTTCTCCCCACCCCTGGTGATCAAGAGCTCCTTTATATGACCAGTGATATAGAGGTAACCTGATATAATTTTTGTCACATACAGCGTCAACAACTAACACTATTTCAATGTAAATGTTTTTGTGTCACAGAGAATGAAATACCAGTGTACAGCTATCAACACAAATTCACAGCACACATGCAATCTGCTTCAACAACAGCTGCATGTGACAAATTTCATTCAGTATTAATTGTAGTCATAGAAGAGTTTATGTAGTAGTAAAACTTTGAAAGTTTACATACAGTCCCCTTTATGCTAGATATTGACCTTTACATATGCTCTCAAAAAAATTAGAGCACCATTGAAGAGCTGATATAGATATTAAATTTAATGAAGTCAAAACAAATTAGAAATAGCTGGGAAATATATGCCAATACAGCTGACAAGTACATATTCTTACAGCACCATATACCAGATTGATCCACCCAGCCTATGTCGCCAGAGTGCAGCCAGCCATCATCTATAATTTCTCTTGTCTTTCTCTCCTCATTGAAGTAACCCATGAAGACATGACGTCCACAGAAACATATCTCACCACTACCATCTGGACAGGGGTTGTCAATCTTCATCTCTGTCCCCATCATCACCTTACCAGTTGATCCAGTCTTGTACTTCCCTGAAAGTGGTGGAGTGTTTTTATGATGAGTGTTGCTACGTAGTTTGTGAGAATGTGTACTTTACCTAACAGAGAATGTGTTTGGGGGCCTGTAGACTCAGACATTCCATAGATTTCATAGAGTGGGAAGTCAAAGTCAAGGAAGACGTCCAACACTACTCTGGCGATTGGAGTTGCAGCTGTAACCTTGACAGGAGAAAGGATAGGGAAAGGAACAGGAGAAAGAAATGGGAGAGAGAAGAGGAGAGAGGAAGAGAAGAAGTGGAGAAGGAAGAAGAAGAGGGAAGAGGAGATGGAAGAGAAAGAAGAGGAGAGGGAAGAGGAGAGGGAAGAGGAGAGGGAAGAGGAGAGGGAAGAGGAGAGGGAAGAGGAGAGGGAAGAGAAGGAGGAGGAGGTAGAAGAGGAGAGGGAATTGAACAAAGATAAGAGGAGAGAGAAGAAGAGAGAGAGGAAAGGGAAGGGGAAAGAGGGAGAGAATTGGGAAGATTGGGTGGAGATAGAAAAAGGAAGAGATGGAAACAAAGAAGGAAGATAGTGTGAGAGAGAATAATGAGGATTGATTGGGACAGAGAAACAAGGAGTGAACAATAACAACTTTCATTTGTATGGATGGAGAGCCATTGGGTATGATCACTTACTGCAATCTTGCATTTATCCAGACCCAACTTCTTTCTGAAGCCCTTGAAGACCATCCTGACATAAACAGCACATTCACAATCAAGTCATCAACCAAAAAATATCATTCATTCTGCACCGCACATAGAACACTAGCTGATCCACAGCAACAGGAGCCAATAGCAGCTGCTGGTCACTCACTTGTTGGCCAACCAGTAGCCCCTGGCCACTGGGCGTCCACTCTGCCTGTTGATGCAAGACTGATGTCCCACTTTCTGCATGCACACACACACACACAGAGTGCACAAGGTCACACATACTCACACATGCTAACAACACATCCTGCATTAACGCACCCGAGCCTTGGTCAACATGAAATTTTTCAGGCCAGAGACCTCATTTGCCATTGTGTCAATGTGATCCTTAATCTTCTCCCAGACATGGGGTACACCCACAAACAATGTCGGACGCACATCCTGTAATAACAACATAGAGGGTGTGCGCATGTGTGAGTATTTTGCTGTGTGGGTCTAGTGCTTGTACAAGCCTCTTTTATTTCCACTGGATGTATTCAATATCATAATCTAGAAATTAGAACATAGTCATTTCAGTTCTGGATAAAATACAGGATCATCAGGTGTATCGTCAATGTACTCAGGTGGGTCATGTTTAGATTAATCATATTAGGGTTAAGAACAAAGTTATGTTATGGCCAGTGCCATGGTTAGTGCTAAGGCCATCAGACTGAACATTTCCTGGGATCTTGATGTACACAATTCCTCTCAGTATAAAATTAATTAGGCAAATTATCTTGATCTACTGGGTCATAGATATTGCAACTGCTGCAACTGCTGCAACTGCTGCAACTATGCAGCTACATATAGTGTAACCTGGTAACCACAATGAATCCCTCTACCCAGGAGATATCTATCACTGTGATCCTCCTGTTCAAACTGACCACCACCCTCAGAAACTAATAATTCTGTGACAACAATCTCTTCCCTCTCTCCTTCACACACACATACACACACACACACACACACACACACTACCATGTACCTTAAGCGTATGAAGCAGAGATCCCTTGAATGCATCCGGCTGAGCAAAGTACACAGTGAGGCCACACTGAAGTTGGGCATGGATGTCCAACATCTGGGCTGACACATGACTCAATGGCAGATAGCTGATCACACGATCATTCTAAAAACAGAAAGAAAAGGATTCTAGACATTTGGATTAGAAATATACAATAATTACTTAGTTACACATAGTTAAAAGTTAAGAAATTTGGTAGTGGTTAATGTCCTTTTCGACAACCACCCCTCCCCCACGTTTGATAGATTTTTTTCATACCACATCCAGCAAGTACAGTGAAGCACAGATAGTGGCAGTCCAGGTCATATTATCATGGCTGATCATGTACCCCTTGGGGCACCCAGTGGTACCAGATGTATAGATAAGTGATGCACAGTTTCCGGGCGTTTGTTTGTCTATGTGCAACTGGACCTCATAATCTGGTACATTCTGGACCAAAAAATGCACATGCTCAGTTCATATCAAGTATTTATAGAACAATATCCATCTAAATATAGACCCTATTTTCAAAACTGAATCACATGAAAATGGAATACTCTTAGCTACAAGGTTTCAACAACAGTGCATTCAAAATGTCACACCATAATCATCATACATATGACACCCATTGAGTGTACCACTGGAAACATTCAACAGCCATACACCATCGATACCACACGCATGCTCCTCCTGTCACCCATGGCAAACTATTCATGCAGATGCCTCAGGGCTACTCAGCAGCAGCAATCTCAGGATTGATTTTGGAATGCAGGGAGAAAGGGCACACAAACCTTTCCTAAGGTGAGGAACTCGGCCCAGGGAACCACACCTTGGTTCAGTTGTTCTGTATCCACCAGATCGGGTGAGTATTGAACGATCATCTTCAAATGTGGAAGGCTATCTCGAACCTTTGAGATGAGTTGAAGGAAAATAGTGGGGAGACAGAGATAGGGTATGGCAATCACAGGGAAAGAAGGGAAGACGTAAGTATTCCACCATCTTTATGTCAAGATAGCATACCTGCAAAATCTTGGCCACCTGCATCTTGTCCTCTTCAAAGATGATGTTAGCTGAGCATTGGTTGGCCACATAGTGACACGCGTCAGCTTTGTTGGTAGCATATATGCCACACCCAACACCACCAGCCTGCAGGTTCACCACATGTAGCAACACAGACAGTCACAGGTCACAAATACTAATTTGACATTAATTAACCCTTTTAATTATAATGAAATGTGACACCAGGCCAATACCACATGTAATTAAATGTGAACCAAACACAAAATAAAAGCCAGCAAAGGACCAGGTGTGTATTCAATTTTGGCTCAATAGAGACACCTGCTATTGACTGGAACCTACTTCAAGGAGAGATAAGCAAACACAGGTAAAGGGTGGATTTCCAGCCCATTCTATAATCAAAAGTCGGGGGGGGGGGGGGGTTGGGGATTTCTGTTGTTTACAGGGCAGACAATCAACTAGGGCAGACAATCAACTAGGACAGACAAGGATAAAATGTAAATAAACCATAATATGGTAGAGTTACATGATAGTTGATGCACTCAAGGTGGGATCTTCATGATGTAGCATGATGTAGCATGATGCAACATGACCCCACACATGGTAAGAAGTGAAAATGTAGTCTAGTAACACAACACATACCATGATGCCTCCAAGGTAGCCAATGAACCATTCAGGAGAGTTTAACCCTAGCATACACACTCCTCGGAAAGACTCCACCCCAATGTGGATCATGGATTTGTCAGCGGCTGCTACATCGACGTAATACTCAGACCAAGTCCAAGTTACACACTCACTGTTCCTTTTTACCCGAAGAGCTGGCCGGCTGGACCATGTCTGCATCGCTTTTTTCAGACATTCACACAGAGTGCTAGGAGTGAAAGAGGCAGCACCAGAGAGGGTTGTCTGTATTTGTGTGTTGGGGGGCAGAATAAGGGTGCAATAAAGTTAATAGTCATTTATAGATTAAAATAGATGTGAATGTGAAAACATATATATATATATATATATATATATAAATTTTATTGATCAATTTCAGGGCCAACATAGTAACATGCACTTGTTAAAACTCATTACGATACTCAATGAACATGTGCTTCAACATGTCAGCGATCTTTGCAATAGATCATAACTTTTTTTAGGAAACTTTGACTGATCATTTGCACACTTATTTCAGTTTCCTGAGGGGAGAGAGAGATGAAGAGAAGAAGTGTGAATTGTGATTATCTAGTTAAAAGTGCTATGGAGAGTTAGATGTAGATAAAAGGTGTGAATTGTGACTATCTTGCCAACCCAGTGATGCCCTGACATCTGGTACATTTAGAGTAGCAAATCTGGTGTACACATGTCATCATAACCATCAGCCTACTTCCAATGCTGTGTATAATAGGACAGATAGTCGAATGTAGGTTGCTGTGGAGCTCCTATTCGATTAGCCACACCCTGATTGGAGATAGTGTACTGCATTCCTACATTCCTATGTGCTTTCTTGTCACCTTGCAAAGTTATACTTTTTTTTTTCCTATTTTTTTCTTCTGAAGTTGCCATACCCAAACATTAAACATCATTTTGAAGGACATCATATTTTTTAAAGGGGAAGTTATTTCACCCTGGCTATTTGTTCAAGCCAAGAACAATGTTCTGTTGAGCTGTATTGGCAGGGTTGAAAAAAATTTTTAGTGTGCTGTGTGGACAGGCCTTCCATTATCACAGAAATGCTGCTTATATTATTTTTACAATTAAACATTGAATAGAAAAATTCTTTCAAATTCTAAACAGGAAAGTAATACCGTAAAACAACACTTACTAGCTATACCAATTGTATGAATGCGTGTACATTGAGGAATTAGAGGGACAACGCATTCTTTTCCTGTACCGCTCACCTTTAAATTAACCTCCCCTTCGATGTCGGTAGTCCAGTTTTTAGTAGTAGGCATGGTGGCAACTTAGCCTTGTGCTGGTCAGCTGCAAGAAAATAAACAACCGCTCTCAGTCTATAGAAAGCGAGGGGGAAATGGTAGATTAGAAACCTCTGAGGGCACCACTATGCGGCGAGTGGTAGTGCTGTGAGTGGCAGTGCTTTAAGGGGCGGAAGTCAGATGACCTGCGCTAGGCTATTATCAGTTTTATATAGACGTGGGGATGGGGGGGGGGGGGGGGGGGGTTTGGATATGCTTTTCAACATTTTTACGACATAGCCCCTCCTGTTAATAATAACCATGCTCAACGCAATACACAGAGCAGATATGGTCACTGATGATACATTTTTTATGAATTCGGTTCATATTTCATTAATCATTATTTATGAACATTTGAGTGAGGTCTATTTTAGCAATACAAAAAAAAAGGGTAAATGTATATATGAAGAGTTAACATTAAAAAATCTCACTATAATTCTCAATTTATCTTCACGTATTTCATCACAGACGCTTTCTCCTAACAGGCTTAAATTATGGGTAGTTTAAAATGCAGCTAAGTATGCCACAATTTTAGTAATTGAGACATGAGAGGTAAGGATTAGCTGTTACTGTACATGTGATGCAATGAGTAGTAGTACTCTAATGTATAATCTGAAAGGTCATTCATTTATTCTTTCCTGAAGTTTTTCCTGAAAGTCCAGCTATTTTCAATGATACTCTACCTATTGTATTAAGCATTCTTCTAACTACTCAGAAGTACCCATTTCCCCCAAAATTAATCCAGCCTCATCTGTCATTGCCTGACTACAGGCCTAAAACTTGGTATGCATACAGGGGTGAACTCTGGGAATAACATGGAGTGGGTCCAACTTGGCCATACCTATTCCTCTAAATGTGTAAGGCTAAAAATACCCATAAAAATAAGCAAATATCTGCATGCCACAGATTTGAGTTGTGTTCTTATACAAAGGAACCTATTTTGGCATTGGGGTGTGTTGAGGCAGAGATTATGTGTCACTATCATATGGCTAACTTACCTTTGTTGGTTTTAGAGGGTACAGGCCCATCCCTTTATGGCAGAAATTAGTTGATAGAGATTACTCCAGATTGGAAATTTATCCATCAAATAGCAAATAAAAAGTTGGAACCTCTCTTGAACAAGTATAAGGATGTGTGCAGAGAAGATTTGGGTACACTTAAAGGGTTCCAAGCACACATTGAGTTGGTGCCAAATGCTAGACTATGGTTTTGTAAAGCAAGGACAGTTCCTTGTGCTTTGAGAGATAATGTGGAAGAAAAATTGATAGCCTTAGTAGAATAAGATACTTTAGTGCCAATAGAATTTTTCAACTAGGCTGCCCCAATAGTCCCAGTGTTGAAGAGTGATAGATGAGGTGTGAGGATATATGAAGATTTTAGGATGACTGTTAATCCAGTTTCCAAATTAGATAGGTAACTGATACCTAAAATTGAAGATTTGTTTGCAAACATAAAGGAAGAGAAATCATTCGTGACTCTTGTCAGACATAGCAGCAATTGACTCTGGATGAAGAAAGACATAGCAGCAATTGACTCTGGATGAAGAAAGACATAGCAGCAATTGACTCTGGATGAAGAATCCAGGAAATGTGTAGTGATCAACTCACACAGAGGTCTGTTTAAATTCAAAAGACTTCCATATGGGAATTCTTCTGCTCCAGGAATATTCCAAAGAGATATGGACAACTTGTTACAAGGCTTCTCTTTTGTAGCAGTGTACTTGAATGACATTCTGGTGACTGGTGCCATGGAAGAGGAACACTTAAGTACAATAGAGAAAGTTCTTGGTCAGTTGGAAATGCTGGGTCTTCATGTTAACAAAAAAAAGTGTCAGTTTATGATTCCTTCCATAACTTATCTTGGGCACCAGATTGATGCTTCTGAATTACATCCACTATCAGACAAAATGAGAGCTATAGAAAAAAATCCTGCTCCAAATAATGTTACTGAGGTGAAGTTGTACCTTGGACTATTAACTTATCCTGGTAAAATTTTTACCCAATCAAGTCACACTCATTGCAGAATGAATATGTTTGGAATTGGGGATACAGTTACTAATGCATATCAACCCAAATATGGAATTAATTTTGGCCAATGATGATTCAACATATATAATTGGTCAGATTTGGACCATACAATGCCAGATGGGACGTAGTCTATGTTTCCAGTATTCTAATTTTAAAAAAAAATTAATTACTAACAGTTAGAGAAGGAAAGACTTTTGTATTTGTTGAATCAAATGATTTCACTCATATCTGTTTGATCATGTGTCCACCTTGGTAACTGATTACAAACCCTTGTTGGGGTTACTAGGGGAGAGTAAGGGCATTTCACCTCAGGCATAAGCTTGAATATGTCACTGGGCGTAGTTTTTAGCAGTGTAATAGTACACTTTCAAGTTCCTAGTACAACAACTTATAGGAATGCAGACACCAGAAGTCGATTACCACTACCAGTATTTCCAGCCAATGTGGAATAACCTCCTGAGTTGGTATTGCTAACTCAACATTTACAGGATTTACCTGTTACTGTGGATTACATTTACTCTTTGACACAGAAAGATCCAATCCTATCAAAGGTGTTACAATTTCTCCAGCAACGCTGGTCTAGTCATGGTGAACCTTCTATGACTCCTTTTTTCTCAAAAAGGAGAGAGCTATCATTTTATGAAAGTTGTATTTTGTGAATATCACAAGTTGTAGTTCCAGAACCAGGAAGGAAGGCAATGATGATGTTACTACATTAAGGACATCAGGGAATGTGTCATAAGAATGCGACCAGGTATCAATGCAGACATTGAAGAGTTAGTAAGTGGATGTTTTGAATGTTAACAGAATCAGTTTACACCACCTGCTGCCCCATTGAATCCATGGAGTTGGCATACATGTCCATAAGAACGGTTACACTGTGATTTTTCTGTTCCATTCCAAGGACATATGTTCCTCACACTGATAGATGAAAATTACAAGTGGATTGAAGAGTATGAATGCAATGTCTACAGTTGTTATGCAGGAATTTATGACCACATTCGCAAGATTTAGTTTTCTGAAACCATTGTCACTGCTGATGGTACATGTTTTGTCAATTCAGAGTTCGAAGAATTTTTGCAGAAAAATAGCATTCAAGACTTCACTTCAGCACTGTATCATCCATCCTGTAATGGACTAGTGGAACAGGCAATAAAATTTAAAAAAAAAAAAGGCTCAAGAATGTGACTAAGGGGAGAATTTCAGATAGACTAACTAATGTATTGCTATCAAACAGGATCATGCCACAAGGAACTACAAGAAGAGGTATTTTGGAATGTTGTTTGGGAGGAGGCCAAGAACAAGATTGGACCAAGTGAAGTGATATACAGATGAGCATGTGGAGAACAAGCGAAGATGGCAGAAGTGTAAACGTGATGCAACTGCAAGAGTGCAAAAAGTTTCAGATTGGTGATCATGTGTGGTTCAAATATTTCGGAGGTGGTAAACAATGGATACCTAATAGTCTTACTAAAAGTCTCTATCATTCAAGACCAGACTGGAGCATCTCCGCCAGTATCATCAGGAGTGGAAGAACCGCCTGACAAGTTGTAGTTTCCCCTATAAGGGACATTGATTCACTGAAAAAGTTTCAAGTTCGCCCAATTACTCATGTTTCACCAGAGTTGGGAGAAGAACATGTATCTCTAAAGAAACAAATGATAAACATGTCATTCAACAGAAATTTTCCATACTGATACAACAATAGCAAAAGGAACTATCCCTCAAGAATCAAGAAACCACCCAATTGGTTTGAACCTGAATGGAACTGAATTGAATACATATATTCACTTTTCTAAAGTAAAAGGAATGTAATATTAGCATTGTTGACATTATTGTTATTGATTAGTATTTTTAACTTTTAATACTGAACATGCTCAATCAGAATTGTAAGTCATGTTTAATAATCTTTTGCTTGTGTGCAACTTGATGGTTATGTGATGGGCACTAATTATACCAAATTAAGCTGGATTGGGCAAAGCTACACCAGTTGTGAGCAGAACCAACTAATAATTTAAGGAGGATGTTAGACAAATATAAAAAAAAAATTTGAGAAAGAACTTAGAAAAATTAAGGGTTTCACTGGCAAGTTTTCTCTTCATGCTAACACTCAGCCAAAGTTCTTCAGAGCTCTCTATCCCAATGCCATTCTCTGTTCAGGCCAAGGTTAAAGTTGAAATTGACCACCAGGTGAAGATAGGCATTTTTGAGCCAGTGCAATTCTCTGAGTGGGCTACCCCAGTGGTACCTATTCTTAGAAGAAATGGTTCAACATGACTTGTGGTGACTAAAAAGTTATACTTAACTGGGAGGCAAAAATTGACACTTTGCTTTACCAAGGATTGTGGACCTTCATGCATTGCTTGCTGGGTGCATGATGTTCACCAAGCTGAACCTCTCACATGCCTATCATCTATTTAAACTAGATAATCAGTTTAAGCAGTTCATCAACATCAACACCCACAAGGAGCATTACCAGGTTGACAACATAGCCAGTGAGCGTAACTCTGTCACATAGCTAGACATGCTCTCTTTTGCTTTTTTCAGTCAGTCTTGGATCATATGGCTTCTTCGAAAGCTTTACCAGTTGCTAATTTTTTTTCTCTCTCTCTCTCTTTCCTTGTTCTCCTGGTTCCTCTGGCAAAAACACTCGTTTCTCTTGTGAAAAAAGTATATTAACCTTGTGTATGGCTTTGGTCCTATCACAGACATGGAAATTGTTCACTTTTTATCTCCACCAATGGTATTGTTGGCTACAAAGGAATGATCTAGTCACTAAACATACTGTGACCACTCCTCTTTTTTCTTATCAAATTCCTTGACCTTCCAAAGGAAGGATGCCATCTTAACTCCAGACCTCATCGCAAATTTTTGTTCATTTAGGTATTTTTCATGTAATAAGACACATAACATTTAAACCGCCAAGTTTGCACAATCACAACATCAATGGACATGTGACACAATTCTGAATTAGCATGCTCAGTATGAAAAATGTAAATACCAATAAACAATAGTGTTTACAATGCATTTTTCTGGTTGAAAAAGTAACAAATAAGATTTTTTCATTATATGATAGGGACAACTCCCCTTTACAACATCTATTATAGTAACCAATAAATAGTCACCTCATGTATAAAGAATGCATACAGAACTGAGCATTTTTGGTAAGGGATTTAAGTTAAATAAGTCACTGCCTAAATACCTATTATCCTCTATCTCCCCCCAAGTCTTTAATATATTCCCTTCAGGAGTGTGTTCAAGGCTGATTAGATAATTCAGTTCATGTCATAGTCCCCGGAAGTTTGCCATGATGGAGGTCTTTTCATGCACGTGCAGCATCTAAGTGGAGTAGACATGGATCTGATGGGAGTTGTTTCCTTACCCTAGTTAGAGATTAAGGATGGGAGAGTATGAAGGTCAGAAGGTCCAGTAGGTATCTCCTTTGGTGGGAGGTCAAGAGTCACCTTGAAAGGCAAGTTGTGGGTTGGTGGGGTAGCTTTGAAAAGTGGGGTGACTTCGGGAGGTGGGGTGTGGTTGGTAGGAGTAGTTTCATTCATGGTCAGTAATGGTGGATGGGAAACAGTGGCAACATCAGGCTGTGGGTGTTGTGGCTGAGAAGCCAAGTCAATGCTTATGATCAATCTGGGTTCCTGTGCTTGCACTGGGATGAATTTCCTAGAAAATTTGTGGTTCCTGAGTGTGGCTCTGCCAGACCATCCATTTGACCAAGTACTAATTGAATTGGCGAACTTCAATGACCAAACCAATCTTGTTCCATTTGGAGGGATAGAAGCTGGTCAGGTTCTGTAGCCAGACATGATCACTGACTCTGAGTGGTGGTAGCTGGAGTGTGTGTTGTGTCCATCTGTCCATATCCCACATTTGCCTATTACGGAGGGCTGCTTCCCCATGCTGTCACTGACAGGTTTCATGTGGGTGATATTTTCTGAGTAAGATAGGAATAAGGTCTCTGATGGGTCATGCAAAGATGTGCATTGCTGGTGATAATTTTGTGTCTCTATCAGGAATATTGCAATGCTGGAGAATGGACTACTGGAATTTATCAACATTTAGATCAACATAGGGTCCTTATTGTTGATGGTGAGTCCCTTCATGGATTTAATTACTATTTCTGCTCAGCAGTTGCTGTATAGGAAGGCTACTGAGCTCAAGTGGTGGTGTACATCCCTTTGAGGAGGAGGAAAGCACATGTGACTGTGGCAACAAACTTTGGTCCTCCATTGAATGATAGTTCATCAGGGATTCTATAGGTTATGAAGCATCTTTTCAGGCAATAAATGAGGCCTTTGGCCCCCTCTTGTGCCCTTTTGACTATGAGCCAATTAGAGTAACAATAAATAATGACAAGGTAGCTATAGTTTCCAGAGTGGAAATAGTCTGCACAGATGCATTGGAAAAGATATAAGGCCTGTGTGGGTGCCATGGTGGGCAGCGTGCAATGCTGTAAGGCAATCTTGTCTTAGGGATGGCTAAATAATGATGCAATCTTAGAGATGGATGACTCAATCTATAGTTGAGAGGTGTTCTTGGATTGGATGGTATATTGTAAGAGCATCTGGCATATCTTGCCGATGTTTTGAGATGCCATCCTCAATGCTAGAAGAAGCGAGCAAGGTTATATTGGTGTCTCTGGTAATGTCAATGCAAACCTTGTTCCAGTTGATCGCATATAAGGAGTGTAAGGATGTGATAGCATCCATGTGAGCAAAGATGCAAACCCCTTCAAAGATTTCTTCTACGTTACTCTTTTGGATTTTCTAACAGTGTGTTCAGATGATCAACCCAATAGAAGATGTGCTCAGTTTCAGAAGTTCACAGAAAGGTAAATTTTGTTGGTCATGCTGAAGGTGTATGAAACCTGATTGATCAGCTGGAATCAGGAGTGGATATCTGTGATTTTGGGAGTGGGAAATTCCTCGATAGCCTAGACATATTTACTGCCTGGGTAAACAGTGCTCTTGGTGATCTCAAATCTAGCAAAATCTACTGTATCCATGCTAAATTGATATTTGTAGGGGTTCAATGTGACACAGAGCCTGCCACAGATGTCTAGCCACTGTGTGACCTGATAGAAGCTGAGGAATAGGTCATCTGCCCTGAGGAGGGTATCATCAATGCACTTTGTCTTGTCTGGAATGGTGGACACAATTTCATCATATCACCTGGTGTAGCCATCCCCTGAGACAATGTATCCATGTGGAGCAGTGCAGTACCTATATCTGCCCCATGGAGTGTTGAAGGTAATGTAGTGGCGATCCTCTTCATGGATAGGGACACTATGATAACCATTCTAGGCATCGAAAACTGTCTTCTTTTAGATGGGAGTTATCGATCTGGCATGGTAGAAGGGAGATTGGGTATGGTGAGTCTCCCTAGTGGCATGGGTGTTAAGTGGCTGGATTTTAATAATCCTGCAGGGATTGCTGCTTTACTTCGCACATATAATGGCTTATGGGGACTATTTCAGTGACACCCAGACAAATATCTCTGTTAAGATCTGCCTTAACATCCTTTTGCCAGTGGATCTGTACAAATGGGGAATGGTGTGCTGTAGGTTTAGCCACAGGGTCAATCATCAACTTTATTGGTGGGCATTACATCATGGTTAATGATCGATGATCACATGTGTGGAAGGTACTGGATCTGTAGTAGTCAGACAGGTACTTTTCTAATTGCTCATGTTTTTCCTTGATGGCTGGGACTGGTAATTGCTTGGGGCATGGTGGGGAAAATGTGTTTTAGAGCAGTCGGAACATAATGCTGGTTCAGGGGCGATGTCAGACATGGTGTGGCATTGTGTGTGACTTCAATATCTTGGATGTGTATATCTGGGGACTTTTCGCCTATTGTTGGAACTTGTCAGTGATCATCTCTAACACTGTGCATGTTTCCTTGCTGAGGAATAGCCTATTTGATGTGTCAGTGACAGGAGTGAGTTGATGGGTCTCAATAGTGTTGCCTGCCCTATCCTGTCTAGAAAATCTCAATATAGCTGCCCTACAATGTTGATATTCTGGTCCTTCACTGAATATGCCTCCATCTTGATCAGTATCAGGTTACATCTGTGGAGGTCTACTTTGCAAACCATGTGGATGACCAGCAGGCAGCTGTGATATCCAGTGTCAGCCATGGTGTAAACCGTATTGGTCTGTAGATTGGCATGAGGAGTGAGGACAAATTGAGTATAGTCCTCACACTTCACTCTCATCTATAGCATAATATATGGCCGGGGTTGGGATGGCTGTTTCATCCATGTATCAGTCAATTGGTTGTACAGATGGTATCTACTATATGTGGTGTCTGTGCACAGCGAGTCGAAAATGACATCCTCATACTCCTTGCTCCAGGTTGTGGGTTTGCTCCTGCATACCTGCTCAAAGTGGTTGTCACGACTGCCAAGTTTGCACTGCCGGCCATACGTTGGGCACTCCTTCCTTTGCACCCACATTGGCACACTGCATCCATGCCCTCTTTTCCAACAGTATGTGCAAATTTCATCCCTGGCCCTGGTTGTTTGCCCCCTGTGGTGAGGTGCATGGACTTCTTGAGTTACAACCTCCTGCCAGAGAGGTATGTTGTCTCTGAGGGTGTATCTGTGTGCTGGGGTACAAGGAGATGTGTGGCAGGGCACTTTCCTGCTTCTTTGGACTTTACAAACTTGAAAACTTGTTCTAGTGTCATTTCCTGATTCTTGTCGCTCAACAGATACAGTCTTACATCCAGGTTCACTAACCCACTGCACAGTATGTCTCGCAGCATCGCATCAGTGTAATTGACCTCTACTCCACATCCTGTGCATGGGAAATGAACTTGCAGACTCCAGCCTTGCCTCGAAGCCTAGTCCCAAAGGCACAGACAGGCTCATCCCTGTCCTGCTGCATGTTTTGCTGCACCATGTGGGCCACCATGACATTCTCCTCCCTTACAGCTAGGTCCCTGATGGCAGCAAGAACCTGGCCTTCAGTTTTGTCAGCCAATGCACCATCAGCTGTTCAGGTCACATCTTTATGAAACTGCTCATCGCAACACTCTAATAGTTGTATGACCCTGTCAGCCCCAGCCAATTATGTGGCTCTGACATAGTCTTCTCAGCAGAATTCAAAGTACTGCCAGCCTTCGCTGGTGTCTGCTGAATATGCATTTGGTCGTTTTACCTTTTCCACTCTTGCAATGATTGCACTTGCACCAGGATTACTGTACACAGTGGCATAAACAATGATTTGGGCAGTAGCAACTACAGATCAGTATCTGGGGTCATATATGGGCACTCAGTTATAGAGAAAACTACCACTAGCATCTTCAAGAAAGTAAAGGTGCTCTCCATATGGAATGTCCTCTTATAGTTGTCGAGATACTTGTATTGCAGTTCAGTTTCAAGGTAGGTAGCCGAATAATTTTAGCTATGTTTTGTATTCATAGATGATGGGAACAACTCCCCTTTACAAATGCATTATAGCAACCAACAAATAGGCACCACATAAGTTAAATAAGTCACTGCCTGATTAATTATTTTCCTCTATCCACTATGTCTAAATAGTTGTTTTTGCATGTTTCTACACCCATGAATTCTATGCCCATAAGCACCATACATAGATCTAATCATTTTTATGACTATCATAGTTTCAAAGTTACTGAAAATATTAATTGAACTCAATGAGACGTTTATTAAGTGAGGTTAATGTGAAATAAGGCCATCAAATTTCTGTAGGTGGCCCTTATTTTTTTGTGTAGAAGGTAGCAAAAAATAACAAATATATCTAATATTTATAAATTAAAAAAAGGAAAGAAAAAGATATCTGTATGCATGTCTGGTAACTGTTTGTTTGTACCATCTGCCTGGCCAGAATATGGACAGACTTGTGAAACAAGGACCAGAAAAAATATGGTAAATAGCTTTCCTGGTGTGAAAAATTCAAGAATTTGAATTTTTTCAAAACAAATTTTTATACCTAAAAAAAAGTAGTAATGTGAATAAAACTAGGGTCCCCCATAGCAAAGCCACACAGTTTAAACCTTGGACTGGTGTATATCCACCTCCCTTCCTTTCTTTCCTTCTTACCTTTTTCTTCCGACTGCCTTTTTCTTTTCTTTTTTCTTTTTTCAAAATTCCTGATAAATAGGTTTATTTCTCATTCCCAATCACACTTTTTCTTAGTACAAGGTATGTGGGTATGATCTACTTTATCACCTAAACACCAAGCTATATGGAACTCCTCATGAGAGACACTTCCATCTTCAAGGATGATATCTAGCTTAAATAATTTGGGCCACCTGGTCACACCTTCATATGTGTACGTTAGTCTAAAGATGCTGGAACTAATATTAAAGATAAACAGTTGGATCTAGGGACAGTTTTGTGTGGAATCCAGCAGCAGCTTCTAGCCCACAGTTAGCCAGGTACCCAAAAATGAAGAAGTAAATTTTGGGGGTGGCTAGTGATATTATCATGCCAGAGCACAGACAAGAACCACACTTTTTTTCTTCAAAGCCACATTTTGGACCTGGGATTGTTTTGTAAAGTGAACGCCCTTATTGTAATTATAAGGGTCAAAGTGCATAGTGAACTAGTACATTTTGTTTAGGAAAGTTAACTCTCTCATTTAGCCAGGGTGTGTGTGGACCATGAGTCCTATACTAACTCACTCACTATACTAGCTCAGCAAGGATCATCCACCATTAAGAATGAAGAAGGAAAAGCAGAGAAGAGGAAAATGGGACTCCAAAGGGTAAATCATGCATAAGGAATCTCTCCAAAAGAGGGTTCCAACCAAGAAGGCATAATTCCTTCAAGGTGGAGAAAAAAAAAGTTTTTCCACAACATTCCACATATCACATCTGTGTGTACTCATTGATAATGGTTGCAAGCCATTTCATTGTGTGTATTCATACCTATATGATGGATGATGTTGTAGGTATCCTCACCCTGAAACAAGTGAATCGAAGAAGTGAAGGGAGAGGTAATGGAACCACATACAATTCCTGACACTAATGACTTCATCACATTCCTGTGCCTCAGAGGTATATCTTACTGCTTTTTGATGAAGCATTTGTTAAACTTGAACTCATTAGCAAAGACTATATTAATGTATTCCTTGAGTATTTCAATGAGTGCAGAGTTTAAACTACCCCTCTGCACATGAAGGGAAAATGAGGTTTATTTTGAACAGTTCCTTCTATTTTTTACCCACAAAAATTTTTTTGGTGGAGTCAGAATGTTACTTTCTCGTTGATCCTGTTGTTCTTCATCTTATGAAACTTCTTCAGGAATACCAGTGCTAAGGTTTCCAGTTCAGTTCCTGGTCATGATTGGGTTTGTTTGCTTTTGTTGTTGTTTTTCCTTCTTTTTCATTTCTTTTTCCTACCTGTAATTGAGTGATTATTAAGTCAAATCATTAAATCATAAGTGAGCAGGTTTTTGGCTGGAAATTTCCAGTCTCATTTTAATTCCTATTAGTGCGATATATACAATAATACCATACATAAATACTGAGATAACTTTATAAGAGAAATACTGTAAAGTATTAAGATGCAATCACAAAATGGTATCAAAATGATGTGATACTCTTCAACACTGAAATACACCAGCATTCCGTTCCTAAATGTTAGAATTGGAAACAGTGATGCTGTTGGTTAGTTATAGCTAGCAATGAATGGTTGAAACATAACTTATAAAAATCATGGACAATTCATAGCCACAACAAGCCAAAAAATTAGACACCTCAAGGAGTGTGTTCAGAGTTCAGTTCATAAACATGGTACCATCACAAAGCACAAGCAAAATTAATCAAATCTTAGCATATGGTATGTAAATGACTAAATGGCCAAATTTCACAGACCCACCATAATGCTGTGGAGATTGATGCAGTTTTTTGGGCTACTGTTAATGAATGACAGGAGTTGACAAAGGAATAATCTTCTGGCTTGCTTGTATTATCAGTTTCACCAAGGAGATATTTGTTCCTTCTGAATCACTATGGGCATTCCTATTTTCCATTAGTCTGCTTCAGGTGATTGTGTTGTCATCAAACCTTGTTGAAAGGAATCTTAAATATCTATTTGTATTCTAATTTGTTACTGGTGCCTTTGAATCACTTTGCCATTTTCGATTTATATTATTAATGAAAGTGGACCAGTAGATTTCATTATGTTTCCAGGAAGCCTGATATATCATGGAGCTAAATTCTTCACATACACTCTTCCACTTGACGTAAATGCTCAAACTCTAGCCAATCTGTCATGAATCTACTTCTAATTCCACTTTGTGCTTTCTACTTAACCTCGAGCGACTTGAGGAAATCAAGCTTGGCATGCACTTGCAAGTGCCGTAAATACTCTGGTGGATAAACTATGGTTGTACTCCAGGGAATGTGGGAATAATCCCATAATACCTTTGCTAGCAAAACATATGGCCAGCTCACTAGACGCTGGTTAGTATGAAGATATTTTAAGCATTTAACTCCAATCAATTGCAAGAACACTGCATCTAATGAAATCTCGATACCTGGAGTTGTACAGTAACTAACTGGACAACAGTCCTACCATATTCAACTCCATGGTGTAAAAATTATTTGAAGTCACTTTGAAATATGAAATCAAGATGCACTTGTTGGGTTGAGAATGAGAAAGGTGATAACAGTGAGCACAACTTGCCAGCTATGCAAAGCATGAGATTTGAGACTACTATTTTAAGTTCTGTTGCAGAGAGCAGAGAAACAACTAACTCTGGAGAGAGTGTACCAAGCATACCAGTATGAACACCAAGTGAAACCCCTAGTACAACTAGAGAGATATGGAAATATGAAAATTGTTGTCCTCCATTCTCATATATAAGTTATAACAAAACTTTGAGTGAAGCACTTGACAGTGTTTAAACTAAGAAGGGGGAAGATGTGATGACTTGGAGTGTTATTATTTCCTGTATCATATCATGTTTCTGTGACCTTGTGGTTAAATGAATGTCAATCATTTATGACTGTTTTTTTGGGTGAGATTTTTGGGTTTTTCATTGCTTTTGTTCATTTTTTAGCTGGTGAATTGATATATTGGAACAATGTTAGTCTTACTTATCTGGTATTGGTAGTGTAATTGTTGTTGGAGCAGTAATGTTTCTTTTTGTGTGAGTAATTGTATTATTAAACAATTAGATCAACAATTTTAAGTGTACGTTTTGTGGTGCCTATTTTCGTATATGTCACATTTAGAGTATATGCTTTTAATTACCTGACGTAATCCTGAAAGTTGCCTTAACCTTGCTGCTTGGATACAATTTTATCATTGTTCAGTTGACTCATTTTGGTGCCTCAGTGTTTGTTTGTTAGAAATTTGTTGTACATGTAAGTGGTGGTGTTTTTCCATCTTATTTTGGTGCCTCAATGTTTGCCTGGTGGACATGTCCTGTAGGCGTGTGTGGTGTTTTTTTTTCAATCTATTTGGCCTATGTTATTTTGCTATTTATTTGTGTTAGTTAGTTTTCTTTTTAATAATGAATGAATGACTTTTGGCTGGAAATTTATTGTTTTTCATTCTATATTTCTGTATTTATGTTTGGCTATGTAGTCACGAATAAGTTGGGTTATTTAACTGAAATTTATGGTATTGTTCTTCTTAATCATCCTTATTTGTTTTGTTTTTTTTGGTTGTTTTTTTTTTGGGTTTTTTTTTGGGGATTTTTTTGGGGATTTTTTTGGTGGTTTTTATCAATATCAGATATGGTGTGGGTTAAAAACAACACATTCACTATGAATAAAAATAATTCTACAGGAGATGTTGTTCAAGCAGATAATCGTGTGATCACAGCCACCAAAGGTGAGCCTAGCAAGCACTTGGGGGTACTTTGTATTTGTAGCTGGAATGAGCAAGCAGTGATGGTGGGAGGTGTATTGATTAATTTTAAAGATTAAAAAATATTGACATCATTTAAAAAATTAAATTTCTTTTTCTGGTATCTCTACTGTCTTAGCTAGTACTGCACTAGTTCTTTCCCCAACCAGTGTTGCACGCACACACCCAATGTATACTCAATAATCAATTCCTGATAATCAATCAATCAACAAAAGCAATACATTACTGGACCTGGTGATATGAAATAAAACCATGGCATTTTTAAGTGTACACTCAGTAATTATGACATGACAGGAAATGATATAGAACCACAAGTATGTTAACAATAACAATAACTAATTACACTACAATGAATAAGGCTAATAATACATCAACACCTTTCCCTGTTAAACTTGAAAGATCATATCAATGAAATGTTGAGTGGTACCTATCTGGAGGTACTATGTTTCTACTTGATTGACATAGCTGTATTGTAGGTGGTTCAACTCCTTGACTCGACGTCTGTGCTTGCGATGGTATCTCTTGGTCTGTACTTCAAGTTGACTTTCCATTCCAGAGAGTTCAAAGGGCTCAATTATCAGCTGTAGTTCAATTTGTATTCCAAAAGATTGCACTTCAGGCTCAGTTGAACTCGAGTCTGAACTTCTTGCAATTACATTGTCAATGTGACGACATACTTGTCTCTCATCCATCAACTTTACCACATAAGATACTGGTCCAGTCACCTTGGCTATGATACCTGGTATCCACTAATACTTTGATGGGATAAAGTTTCCACATACACAAGGTCTCCTACAAAAAAAGATCTCGGTTCCATTTTGTTGTTATGGCCTTCTTTGTTTTGACTGTTTCCCCTCTATGTGATGTGAAATAATTGAAAATAATTTATCCAAACGACATTTCAAGCATCTACCCATAAGCAACTTTGAAGGTGAAACTCCTGTTGTCGAGTGAGGTGTAATATGGTACTTGAATAAGAACTTTGCTAATTTTTCCTCAATGGTAAATCCTTCAACTTGGAGTAAGCCTTTCTTAACTGTTTGAACTGCTCTCTCCACCAACTCGTTTGAAGAATGGTGATACGGTGCGGAGGTAGCATGCTTAATTCCATTCTTTTTCATGAAGACTTTGAATTCTTCACTGGTAAAAGATGGACCATTATCTGTAACTATCTTGTTAGGAAGACCATGATTAGAAAAAAGTGTCCTTAACTTCTCAATTGTCTTGGCAGTTGTGATGAAAGATATAACTTGAACATCTAACCACTTTGAGTGTGCATCTACTGTAATTAGATACATGTAACCCAAGAATGGGCCTGCAAAATCAAGATGCAGTCAATTCCAGGGTGTCTCTGGCCATTCCCATGGATGTGGCAGTGATGAAGCAGGTGAGTGTTAATGCACTTGACAAACACTAGAGCTTTTAGCCATCTCAATAATGTCTGCGTCCATCTTTGGCCACCACACATAGGTCCTGGCTAAGGATTTCATCTTGGATGAACCTGTGTGTGACTCATGGAGCTCTTCTAACACCAATCTCCTCCCCTTTTGTGGAACTATCACTCATGCTCCCCAAAGTAAACAGCCATCCAGGATGCTAAGTTAAGTTCCTTCCCTCTCACTCGATATGGTTCGAGGTCTTGACTTCTGTCCTGGGCTGCCCAACCATGCATGACCTATGCTAAAACTCTGCTTAAAACTTGATCTTAAGCTGTCCATCACTTGATGTCTGCTGCACTAATACTAGAGGTTTCCAGATGATGCAACAGATACAGGAGGTCTCCAGGTAGTTTAGTGAGGGAAGTAGTCACTGGACTAGGTAACCTACTCAAAGCATCAGCATTACTCAAATTTGTCCCAGCCTTATAGCGTATTATAGACCTGTAAGCGCTCAGAGTAAGTGCCCATCATTGAATTGGTGAAGATGCAAGTGGTGGAATCTGTTTAGATTCCTTGAGCAAGTAAGAAAGAGGATGATGGTCAGACTCAATAATAAATTGTCTACCAAAAAGATAAATGTGGAATTTGGTTACACCAAATACTATTGCCAACCCTTCTTTTTCCAGCTGTGAATAATTTTTTTCAGTGGAACTCAGAGTTCTAGAAGTATAAGTAACTGGTCTTTCAGACCCATCTTCCATTACATGTAAAAGAACGGCACCCAAACCATATCGAGATGCATCACATGCAACAACAAGGGGATGAAGCAGATGAGACTCCAAAGGGTAACCTGTTATTATGAAATAACCCCTTATGAGTACTTACAGTGACATACTGCTTAGAGTCATTCTCTAACTCTAACTGTAAGTAAGCTTGAGACATGTCTAGCTTGGAAAAATACTTTCCCCCACTCAAAGCAGAAAATAACTCTTCCACCCTTGGTAAAGGATAAGTATCAACTTGAGAAACTGAGTTAATGGTAACTTTAAAATCTCCACAGATTCTTATAGTACCATTGCTTTTCATCACTGGCACTATAGGTGCAGCCCAATCAAACAGAACTGGACAGGTGAGATAATGCCTGAGTTTTCCAGTCTCCCTAGCTCTGTTTCAACTTTCTCTCTCAGAGAATATGGTACTGACCTAGCTTTGAAAAACTTAAGCTTGACATTTGGGTCTACATGAAGCTTCACTTTTATTCCTTTTAGTGTACCAATCTTATTATTGAACACACTGGAATGTTTTTCAAGCAACACCTGCAACTGATTACTACCCACCAGATTATCAATCTGACCAAAGTCTACTTTAAATGCTTTAAATGCAGTAATCAAATCTCTACCCAAAATGTTTGATCCCTCCCCCTCGACCACAAGTACTAGTAACACATCCTGTTTCTCACCACACTCCACGTTGACAGAGGTTGTTCCCAGCAATGGTACCAACTGTCTTGTGTATGTCGGTAACTGAGCATCAGATTCCTGGAGTGGTTCCATGTGATTCCTCTGGCGTATCCTTTCGTACATCTTCTTTGTGATCAGAGTAATGGCAACACCAGTATCATATTCCATTGACACTGGCACTTGGTTATTATTAACATCTGCCATGAATGCTTTTTGTTCGTTGCTATCAATGTTAAATAAAGGATAAGGATGTTCCTTAGACTGTTTTTGACTTGCAGCAGTATCTTGAACTTCATCCTCCAAGTAATGATGATCCCTCAATCGCTTGTCTTAAATCCTGTCTGTGTTGGCTTTCTCCTGCATGCTCTCGCGATATGTCCAAAAATTTTTGCATATATGACACTCAGTATTTTTAAATTTACAATCTGGTGCCAAATGTTCTCCCCCACTCCAATAACACACAATTTTCTTTGGAGTGAAAACATTTTTCTTCCCTTTTTTGGGTTTAGGATGGGTATGGAACTGATATACATCTCTTGCTGGAAAAGGCTTTCCATAGGCTATCTTCATTTCTTTAGTATCCTTTTCAGCTGATTAAATAATCAAAGCTAGCTCAAGTGCTTTTTCATAGGTAAGTCCTTTTTCTGCCAACAGGCATTGCTCTATACCATCATGATTAATTCCACAAACCAGCCGGTCACACAGCATCTCCTTTAAAGCGTCATGTACTGACAATGCTCCCGCCAAGGAACGTAGTGCAGATTTGTATTTTGATATAGACTCTCCAGCAGCTCATATATGGTTGTTAAATTTGAAAAAATGCATTATAGCAGATGGTACTGGATCAAAGTGGTCTTTCAAAACCTGTACAATTTCAGAGAAACTGCTAGTTTCAATTTTCGCACTGCTCACTAGTGTCCTCACCAGCTTGAAAGTTGCCACGCCACATGCAGAAAGAATGATTGCTCACTTCTTTTCTTCTGCAACCACATCCTTTGCAATGAAATAATGGTGCAACTGTTCAATGTACAAGGTCCAATTCTCCTTTTCAAGGCAAAACTCTGAAATGGAGCCGTGGATAGCCGCCATTCCTTAGCTTTTACTTAGCTACAGTTTATCCTCGATGCCAGATTACTGTCTTAGCTAGTACTGCACTAGTTCTTTCCCCAACCAGCGCTGCACACACACACCCAGTGTATGTATACTCAATAATCAATACTTGATAATCAATCAATCAACAAAAGCAATACAATACTGGACCTGGTGATATGAAATAAAACCATGGCATTTTAAAGTGTACACTCAGTAATTATGACATGACAGGAAATGATATAGAACCACAAGTTTGTTAACAATAAAAAAAATAATTCTATACTACATTGAATAAGGTCAATACATCACAGTATCCAACTACCAGGAAAGAATTATAGGTACTGGCATGAACGGTGGCCTCTAGCCCCAAGCGCTCGCTAGGCTCACCTTTGGTGGGCTGTGATCACACGATTGTCTGCAGCTGCACTGTGTTCTGCCTGATGTCTCTAATGATGGGCAGATTCCCTCCTCTGGACTTGGCCAGGAAATCTGCTATGTCAGCATCATCTTGGTCTACATTTGCCACTCTGCATTGTCCACTTGGATATTCCATCTCTCCTCCAAGATATCAACCAGGCCTCAGATGTACAATCTCTTAAGGGTGGCTTTGACATTCAGAGGTCTGGATCCATGTGGAACTAAAAGGTAAGATCTGAATCTAGTTGCCTGCCATCAGCCCCAGTGATGCCCCCTTATCCAAGATATAGGGACTCATATTTAGGGAAGAGTAGCAGTAGTTATATATATATATATATATATATGCACATACATATATACATGTATATATATATATGCAGCCAGAGGAGAAAAAATTGAGGGCAGGAGGCTTCAGCCCCCCAAAGTTATCACAGGGGAGCCCCCCCCCCCCCCCCCCCCTTTTCAAATGGTTTACATTAGCATGAATGCTGTACATCACATGTAGTGTTGGTGTCCAAGATCAATTATTAGGAAAGTCCCTAGGTAGTATAGAAACTAATACACACTTTTTGTTACATATGCACAAATATCCATTCATTCATACATAGAGAATCACATTAATAATAAACTTATAGTGGTTCAGCTTGGAAGAAAAAAAATTTGGTATCTTTACAGTTGGAATATGTTACTCCTTGATGACAACAATACCTTCTTGGCTTTCAATCATTGCTGATAAAGCATTGATGTAATCAACAGCAATCAACAGTGAACAGATAAAGATTTGTCCACCTATTGGGTGAATTGAAATTAGAGTGTCAAATGGACTCAGTTCATTTCCTTAAGCTTACAGACATAAGAGCAACCTTCAAGCATCATTATGTCGGGGCCAGGCTTACAGTGAGAATGCGAATGTGACAAGAAGAAGATCTGATGTGGCAGCAAGATTTTGAAAAGATAAGTCAGTTACAGTAGTTGTGCATTCTTGTGCACATTCACTCAATCTTTGCTTAGGATATTAGAAGACAGCTTCCATTATTCAGGATGCTCTTTAAAATAGCTAAAAAAAATAGGTAAGCTAATTTTATTTTCCTCCAAAATACTCACTCAATCTTTGCTTAAGATATTAGAAGACAGCTTCCATTATTCAGGATGCTCTTTGAAATAGCTAAAGAAATAAGTAAGCTAATTCTATTTTCCTCCAAAATATCGCATCTTTTTTTTCAGTAAAGTGGCAAGAAGTTGGTAAAGGTGTAACTAAACTGGAATCATTATGTTCCCCCACATGTACTCCAAGAATAGTTACCATGGAAGATATTCTTTTAGAGTCTTTGGAGGGAATCTATTCAAGCAAATGATTAATACATTTGGAAGCAGGTGATTTATTGCAATCATTGGAGAAATTTAGTCATGTTTGGAATGAGACTAGTCACCTTTATTTTAGTGCAACTAAGCAAATTTCCCTCTATTACCAAAAAAAAAGCAATATGGTTTGCAAGATGCTCTTTCTGCTGTTGATGCTGCCAAACAATTTTGCAATATAATATGGTCTGAAGATAATTTCAACAGATTTTATAATAAAACTAACCACTGGTGAGGAGCACAATATTGACCTTCCAGAATTACCTCATTAACTAAGATTTCAGATAGAAATCAGAGTTAGCCAAATATATTTACATCTGCAAAAGCATACTCCCTAGCAATTTAGCTTAAAACATGTGATCTACTCCATTGTGAGCTGACAATTGAAAACCCCTGATAAATACAGCAAATAGTTATGAATGGAAGAGTTGAATAAATCCAGTTACGAAGATGTTGAAGATGTTGACATTCTAGCGTTAGTAAAATACCTCCAATTTCTCAAAATGCAATTTAGCAGTGCAACTTTGAAATAAAGAAAATTTGTTCAATAAAAAAAATTCTGTATAACAATGAAAATAATTTCAAACAAATGCTATCAATTTTACACCAGCTCTCTCATCTACATTGAACAATCCTAGTTACCTCTGCAGCATCAAAAATAGGCCCTTCTCTGGGAAAGTATTTTAACTTTCTACAATTACAAGTATAAAACAATTATTGAGTGCTTCTATTTATTCACAACGATTTTACAGACACTTTTTGGCTTTAGATTTAGTTTCGATGGTAAAAACTTTATCATTGATCAGAGGGAAGGGTTTTTTTCAAAAGTTATAGCTTGTAAATTTTCTCTTTTTTTTTATTAATTTTTTTTTATTAAGCACACTTATTCCAATTTAAATTGATTTGCCACCTATTTAAGCTTTGATAAATATTGATCCTCAAAAATAACATAGACTTCAGCCCCTCCACTTTTAATGTGCTGTTTCCTCCCTATACACACACACACACACACACACACACACACACACACACACACACACACACACACACACACACACACACACACACACACACACACACACACACACACACACACACACACACACACACACAGTAAGATATATCCTTCTGTAAGACATATAGCTCATAAAAAATGTCCTCACGTAAGACAATTTTGTAACTACTATGGCCTAGTGAGAAACTCCAGGAAAGCTTTGATTATTCATTTGCTATGAAACATATCAACAAAAAAAAAAAAAAAAAAAAAAAAAAAAGATAAAACCAAAAAAAAACAAAAAAACAACAAAAATGAGCTGTAACAACTGACAACTAGACCAAAAAAAAAAAATAGGAAATGAATGAAATTTAGTATAACCAATACAATCTATATATTTTTAAAATCAATAATAGGAGATGTAACAAACATTTATGCCTACAGGAATTCCCTGCCCACATACCTCCAAATGAACATGGATTGTTTAATAAACAGTGCTTTGCAAAAGTTAAAATGAAAATGAAAAAAGAAGATTTTTGCATTAAAAGAGGAGTCATCTAAAATTCTAAGACCAAACCCCCAGAAAAAAAAAATCCCAAGCTACAAGAATTTTTTTTTTTTTTTTTTTAAATACCCTAAACACCCAATTTAAATAAGATGAAATCTCTACTAATGCAGAACAGATGTCTTGAAAGAGAAAAAATACAGAGAAGGAGCAAGAGAGTGGCCCTTGAATGCTGAAACAAAGCAAGAAAAGAAAGAATATGCCAAATTCAATGTGTCAGAGCTAGCTTCAATGCAAGTAAGTAAACTAAATATTTAACCAAACAAAGGGATAAAAAAAAGTTGTTTACCATCAAATATTCTAATAAGATTTTGCAAATAGAAGTGATTCAATGGGATCACAAAGTGGAAATTTTACTGTGTCAGCATCACCTCATACTATGAATATTTGCATTAAATGTTACAGTAATCTCTCATTTGAGAGACCAACTTTAAATCAGTCAAAAAACGGTTTTACAAAAAGTCATGGTCTTCCAACAAAGGCAAGTTTATGCAGAAATACATCTTGCATGAAAAATTTGGCCTCTCAAGAGAGATTGTCTTCCAATAGAAGGGTCTCTCAAAAGATGGACTGCTATATAACTAAAACAGCAGCAACAAATACAAGCAAAACCATTGATTGATCCTCAGATTAAAGATACAAAATGTTGTGCATCTTGAAATTCTTAGTACTTAATGAATTATGATTGAGTTATGAAAATTTGAGGATCAAGAACAAATACAATGAACATTCCAATCTTGTGGGTGAAGCTGCAAATGGCAAATTATCCTCTAGTAATTTTAAATTAGTATTTGCACCAGCAGCCATATTGGTGTACAACCTCAATCAGCTGTGTGGTATGGAGGGCTATTTCTCTTCAATAGCTGATCTAGCTGGGAGGGAGAGGCATTTTCATAAAATAAGTAGTATTCTGAATGAGCAGATCCTGATGAATTTCCAAGACCTGAATAGATGGATGATGTGAACATTATGCCAAGCATCACTCACATTCATGTAGGAATGTGGCTCTTATGCACTCCTAGTCCTTATACCCATAAATAATTGCTCAACTATCAGGGTTTGGACCCTATAAACTGTGTCTTGTTGTGTTAGAGAAGTGCTGGGTGGTTAGAGAAATGATGGGTAGTTAGCTGCGATCATTTGAAACCCTAACAATAATCATAATAACTTTGTAATTACTCAGTAGATTTCCAAATTTCAAGGACCAACTGACTCATGACATTCCAGATGTTCTTTTAACACTATTTTTGATGAAAATTATTGTTCCAGGGCAAACTCAGCCTACATTTATATCTATGGCTGTAATAGTTATATAATTAACAGCAAGCTTCTGTTTAAAAAAAAAAAAATTTTTTTTTCCCTTATAGTTAAATCATTCTCAAATGTGAGAGAAAAAAGTTTTACTGTATGGATTATTGCCGAAGAAAATAGTAAAATCATTCTGCTCACTGTGATTGCATGGCAGGGTTTCGTGAAACTTGCTCATGTGTTGCTTCCTTTTTATGGGCTGTAGAATCTGGTGCTCACATTACAGATTTAATGACCACTAAAATAAAAAAAATCATAATAATAAACTTACTGGGTTTTCCCAATTGGCACTAAAGAGGTCACATATTCTCTCACAGGAGTGATCAATTTTGGAGAAAAAATGAAAAATATTTGAGTGATACTTGTAGAATAATAAGTTTGGGCTCTTGCAAGAAGGCGAGTAAAAATGTCAAAACATTCTATAATCACAATGGACATCTGGAAATGCTTTCTAAAAACCATAGGCATTGTTTTCCTTAAACTGTCTCCATCCGGCCATATCATTAAAGGATGCAATTTGACTTAAAGAATTCCAAATGTGTGGGTAAGCACTTTACTTATAGTTAAACTATGCACCCTAAATCAATATATAATGTCTTGCCCAGACAGATCTAGAAGCTATCTCATTAAAATGATTAATAATTGTTGGAAAGCTGTTAGAGAGGAATATTGTGCTCCCAAATGAAGTTTCACGAAATTATATAATGCATACAGCAACTGACACTTGCTGAGACCGATAAAATAGTGTCTTTTCAACATATTTCTCAAAGGCAGCTTCATCCAATTTGAACTAAATCATACATTTATTTTTATCTTCTATCTGTTTCTTATCATCTTCCATCCCAGTAATATAAGCACATTTCAAATAAATCTGCACTAAAGTACCACCTAGTTCTTTTTCATCTTTATCTCCTTCTGAAAGGTCAGGTGATAAGACTCTTTTATATATATATATATATCAATCACTTAACTGCTTTATCAAATTTTTCACATGTGGTTAAACTTGCAGAAGTATCACTGCCATGACCAAGCCTTTGAGATGGTGCTCACTCTGGATAAGTAGAAATGTTGGTACAGATCAGAAGACATGCCAGAGAAGAAGTGGTGCCTTCTCTCTCAATTCATGGGATTTATGTCCCTGAGTATATTAGCCAGTAGTCTGCTGCCACAGCCAATGATTGCCCCCCAAAAAAACCTTTTCAAGGCTAAAAATATCTAAACTTCGAATAAAAACAAAAGCAAAAACAATTCTCATAGACTTAAAAAATGAAATCAAACTCCGGCGGTTGTATACCAACATGGCGGGTAGAAAATTACCACACCTATTGCAAGGGGTCTAGTGATAGTATTGCGGGTTGAAGCCTTTCCAAACTCACCCGCACCAAGCAGAGTCACTCGATTTAAGCAGAGTCACTCGATTTTGCATTGTCATCCGCTCCTCCGCATAATATTTGCAGTCTCACTCGTTTTCACACCATTTCAACGTTCTGCTCCCCAGAAAAGGGTGAGATGCCAGAGAGTATCCACTGTGACATCTTGGTCCATTCATTTATAGCTGACTTGCATGAATCTAAATTGGCTTGCACATGGATCTGACTCTAGCTAACTAATATTTAGCTATATAATTAGCTCCACTTCCAAGTTCCATGCAGAAATTATTAGTTTACAGATTGTGTGTGAAACTAAATGCTCTGGAGGAGGCTGTGATTTTCTGATTCCTGAGACAGATGTGTAAGGTAAGTTATTCACATGAATCCAGTTAGGTGAGCTTATTGGAACATAAAAATGAATGTGTAGACTTCCAGTGAAAAATTGCTATAGTTATAAACATTAACTATTCATTGGGTCTCAATGGAACTAGTCTCACCCTTTGTACATATCAATGTACTGCTCTTATAACAAAACTTAGAGATTTGTGTACAATGTTTTATAATTGTGTGGGTATGGATTTATGCAGATCTAAGTGAAGTATATTCTTTTACTTTTTCAATAATGCAATCTTGTGGTCTATAAAGATGTGATCTACAAATTTATTTAATAAAGTTAGCATTAGCAATAATAATAGCTAGTTATGTAATAGCTTCTTTCCTTCTTTTTTTTTTAATAGGCCATTCAGATTCCAAGAGACGAAAACTGTCCAGAAAGTTGAAAGGGTCTGCTGTGCGCTCCTTTCGAATTACTGAAGATGTAAAAGTGTGATGTAGCACTTGCAATCTTCAACATGGAGTGGAGTGTCTGCATATGGAATGTTAGAATCTTTGTACAGCTGCATAACTATGGCTTGACAAACTTTATCACAGCATTAATATATGAGTTGGTATTGTCAACAGCGAATTATGCACAATTATCCCAGGACACATCACATTATGGTAAAATTCCATCAATTTTCTGAAAATTTCACTTGACTTTGCAGCATCAACACCAGAAGGTAAACTTTTCTTTTTTTTTTTTTTTCTTTTTTTTTTTTAACTTTGGTGAAACAATACTTCCAAATCGTTAGAAGTATCAATGCCAAGAGAATACAACTGTTTTTTCATAGAATCAATAAGTTTAAAATGCATGCAATTTTAGTGCTTGCACAATGATAGGACTAAGCAATCTTGGTGTCAGGGAAGTTTTTCCTTAGCATTTGACATTGTGGTCAAAAAGAAAGAGAGCTGCATTGTGATGAGCCATCATCACAGGATTTTTAAACTCAGCTGCTATTACATCTTGGTGAACTGGATGAGATACTGATTGGAAAAAAAATTCTATCTTCTGTGATTCCTAAAATTAAGAGTGACTGGGGAAAGCTTAAGTTTGAATGAACTCTATTATTTCACTATCTGTCAAGATAAACCTACCTGGAGCAGCCATGAGTCCTCATTAAATACTATGAGAGACCAAACATTTTAATCTCATTCACTTTTACTATTTTGCTGATTCCATCTAATACAATTAGGAGAATTCCCTGTGAACATTCATGGTTTTATGTGATTTTTTGTGGAAGGGAATGGAGGGAAGACACACTGTTGAAATAGGTAATTTTGTTCATTTAAAAAAAAAATTTTTTTTTACATGTTTAAAGGGAAAAGCATGCATGGTGCATCTTTCAGAGAGTGGTTCTGGGATATCCTCCCCTGGGTGCAGGTGCCCAACCCCCACTTTAAATTTCCCTCCTCCCCAACTCGTAATTTTCCCCCTCTAAATTAATTATGTTTATAAAGTGCAGCAGGAAAGCCTTGATTTAATCTTGCAGTATCTACTTCCCAAAATCTTTCTGAAAGGCTTGCCCCCACACTCCCTAGTGCAGTCATGCACTTCTATGTTGCTATCGGAGGCTTTTAAAATTTACTATATATATATAAATTTTTTTAATTTCCTCTGTTGTCCATGCATTTAATTTCCTCCATCTTGACTCCTCCCACCTCCTGGGAACTAAATTAAATAATATAAATAATAATTTTTTAAATTCTTGCGATGATAAATTTTTTATAAAAAATGGAACAAAAACAAATTGTTATAATAAAAGTTGTTACAGCACCATTGATGCTGTGCTTTGTTCATATCATTAATATCAATTCTGTTGAATTTACTCTTCTTTTTTATACCAGAAGAATAATAAAAACTGATATAAAATTACAATGTTATGTAGGAAATGTATTTTCCACCAATTATATTACAATTTGGAATACCTGTAAATTATTCAGTTCAAAAATACAGAAGCCATAATCACCCTCATAAATTTTTTTGAAGGTTGAAAAGCCTGCACTTGGTTGTATTTGGTCCCAGCCACAAACAATTTAGGTTGGACAAAAACAAGGCTTTCTCACCTGTAATGGGTTCATAGACAATTTATTATACCACTACAAAAATCCCAGCAAAATCCATCCATGACAATACCTTGCTTCAGGCGAAATTCAAAGATGGCAGCCAATGTACAGGGCCCAATATTTAAATGAACCTAATTTTGAAACTATAAACTATTTAAGTATATATTTTCAACAATAAAAGAGAATGCCAATTCATTTGCTGACACACTGGAAGTTATTAGCAGTGAAGATCCCCCCAACCCCCTTCGAACTAGAACTATAGGGGAACTCAATTTCTTATCAAGGTGGAGATAAGGTCACCAGCATGAAAAACATGAATTGCATAAATAGATATAATTTTGGCTATGGTCTTTTTGAGAATGAACAATGTAATTTTCATCAACATAGTGAGCACTTTACCATAAATTAATAGTGCAAACGAAAAAAAAAGGATCTATTTTGTGCAGCTGCCCAGCAAGCTACTAAAATTCTTCAAGAAGGTCCAGCTATCATCTGAAGCCACCAAATCCACTATCAAGCCACCATCCCAGCCACTATTGCAGCTACCATCTATTCAAAGTCACCTATCTCTGCCAGCATTGCCACCACCTTTGCAGCTACCAACTACCACCTAGCCACCCACCAACCATCTAGCCACCCACCAACCATCTAGCCACCCACCAACCATCTAGCCACCCACCAACCATCTAGCCACCCACCAACCATCTAGCCACCCACCAACCATCTAGCCACCCACCAACCATCTAGCCACCCACCAACCATCTAGCCACCCACCAACCATCTAGCCACCCACCATCCACTATTGCAGCTGAATTCAAATTCCTAAAGCATGCAAATCTGACAGTCACCTCAACATCAGCAAGTTGCAGCAGTACCCTTGGCTAGCATACAGTAAGCAACAAAATAGTGGGATATGTCTTCAAATGCATTTTTTTACTTCAAAGTATGGCTATCATAGGTCAGACTACAGTATGCTTGTATAACACCCACTAGTACAGTCAAGTAAAGTATAGGAGTTACTGGAAAATCAAACTGCTAGGGAGCACCACAAAATAGCTGTGGTAAGGGCAGAGGAGTTTCTCCAGGTCTTGAAAGGTCAACAATACAACATCTACCAAGATTTAGACCAAGTTGTTTCAGATCAATCAGAAGAGACTTAACTCCATTGTCAACACAATAGTTTTATGTGGTAGGCAAAATGTTCTCATTTGAGGCCATCTTAACAGTGCAACTGATTTAAGGAAAACCATAGAGTACCAAACTTATATATATATATATATATATATATATATATATATATATATATATATATATATATATATATTATTCAACCATATAATAATCGGTAGCAGACTTTTATCTTGATTGTAATCCCTTAAACTTGATAATCTCTCACTTTGATCTTATCACATAAACATTGATTCAGCACCCCCCTGCTGGAATTCCTGGCTACACCCCTGTACACTGTCTGACTTGGGCTAGTACTGAAGCATATTTTGTACTACTTTTAGATGTCAGTAGTCCATATCAAGAAAATTTACCAAAATGGTTTGATTATTAATTGAATTGAATTTAAATAGGAATCTTACTATAATCCACAATTTGCTGTTAGCCATCTCCTCCCAGACCCTTGGGCCTAAAGGACTCTCATTTTCAAGGGTTGATGAGGGCTACCTGAAGATAGTTTTAGGCAGGAGTTTAGTAGGACTTGAGTTAAACCCTGCCTGTAGGGCTGGGTTTTTTTTCCAGAATTTCCTTGGGAGTGTGGAGGGGGACTCAATCTCATGCATGAGTACCATCATGCTACATTTTGAATACTACAAACAACAAATACATTTAAATGCAACTAAGTGAGGTCAATGAAAGGTGCCCAAAATCATTCCTTTTTTCTGTTGCCTAATCGTCAAAAATTTCTATGTTATCTCTGCCACATTTTATGGGAAATTTCAAGTTTAAATAAATTTTCACAAAATATCGTCATTGTTTATCTGATGTTGCTCCAATTCCTCCTCAATATCATCAGTATCCTGGCTATCCACTACAGAGCTAGTTATGCAATTAATGCCCTTGGACTAACCACATGCTGGTGTGCATAGCAGTAGATCAGGGTCACATTCTTTGTGCATTCACTCCAACAGTTGCATCCCATTATGCTGAGAAGTTAGAATAAGACCAGTACACTGTAAGAGAACCACATCTAGATATGTTCAACTTCACTTGATTTTTCTATGAAACTTGGACTCTGTCACAGAAGTCAAAACCATAATGCAAAGATCTGATATCCAACACTTAAACTATTATGTGTAATGTGCATCAGTATGTGCATTGAATAATTCCTCTGCCAATAACCCAATTGAAAAATTTCCGTACTTTACTGAGATTTTTTTGAATAGCCCCTGCTCTACAAGCACCTGAAAGAACTTTTGTATATTAGACATGGTCACATCCCATGCATAATGTGGCAAAGTCACAATGTCTATCTTCTGTTTTTTAAGAAAATCCTGTAATTTCAAAAAAGAACTGGCAAACCTCAGTACATATGGGTTTTAAGAAAGAGGAGGAGAGTACTCTAACTAAAGCCACCGACCATGAATTAATCTGCCTGTTGCCTTGATGCCAGCCATCAGAATTTGCTCTATGAAGAGGTCAGTGAGAATACTTGACCCTACATAGAGACTGTAAATACAGAGGCCAGCATCCAATATGGGCACAGCAAATGAAGGCCCTCAGAATTGATGTTATCCTCTGATACACTGTAACCACAGCCTGGAGATTCCATTTGTTTGCATGGAGTCTTGCCAATAATCTAGTACAAAATGGATGTTTCTTATTGTGTTATTCTTGAGTGCACCATCCATGCTCACCTTCACCTCCTGCACAACCATCACAAGTTCAGACAAATAAGAGTAAGAAGCATCTATGGTTCCTCACTTGAACAAAGCTTCACTTGCAAGCTTAGGAATGTTCATCCAAATTATTTTTTACTCTTAATTGGGACACAGCTCAATCAATCTGATTGTTAAAAATTTCACAATACAACATCTCTTGTCTTTTGATTAGAGGATCTGTTGATAGTTATGTGAAGAAAGAAAGGTTACCAAGTCTGGGATGAAGCCACATAGAGTTGCCTATGAGTGAAAACTGGTTCCTCCTAATAAGCTTCAACTTTCCTTGGAATCTGACTGCTTTTTATCCTCCTCTCCCTCCTTTTTATCTGTGTACAATAATTCAGCATTTGAAAGTGTAAAGTGAAGGTACTTATTCCTGGTTCATTTGATGATTAGAATTTTGTCAACCATTTATTATCAACCAACAACTATTGGGATTATGCCACCAACACACAACCACCTATTCACTCTAAAAAAAACACCTGAATATATTATTTCATCTATTTAAAAATCCAAAATAACATAATATACTTCTTTTTCTTTCTTATTTCCCTTTCAAGTATGCAATTTTGCTATCTTGAGTTGAATATTGTTTACTTATGCTACTTTTCCTCTCTCCTCTTTTCTATAGTAACTTTTCAGTGATCCATGAAAAAAAAGTGAAAGTAGCTGCACCATAATGGCACATAACATGAATTCTTTCAAAATCTGAATTCAAATGCTTTATAATATAGCTGCTACCACAACTATTCCAATATAGTTGCTTCCATTAGTTTTCTGAAATGGCCATTTTTGGCAGCTTAGCTAGCCATGCTACAAATAGTCAAATCAAAATGAACTATCCACACGATGGTACTCAAATAAAATTTCAGTTCTTTGACACCTGTCCAAATTCTATAGTTTCAAAATTGAAGGAATGTGTATTGTACAGGCAGACCCATGCCCAGAATAAGAGCTATTTATATATGCTAGCTAAATACCCACTGTATGGGCGGTTTTCCTGCTCACCTTTAGTGGGTTCTAGTCACATAAATGGCGGCTTTGAAGACATATGTTGCAGATTTTTAAAGCAAGCCAACATGTGATTAGGTTTAAAGCGTTTTTTATTTTTTATTTTTTAGAATTACCATTTTATACATTTTTAGCCTTACACACAAAGAAAAGAGGTGTGGCCAGATGGGACCCACCCTGCATTATCTGCAGAGTCAAGTTGTGTCTGCATGCCAGAGTTTTAGGCCTGTAGCTCCATTCTTTTTACTGGCAAAAGTACCATTTTTGTTTTTGGTTTTAATACAGAAAGGGGTGTGGTGCTGTACATATGCTTATGATATTCCCCTGGTGACACCGATTCTAAATATATATGGCTTTGTGGGTCTAATTTCTACTGTTCAAGCTTGAATCGAGGATACATGCAGACAGACAAACGGACAAACTATTCATATTTTATAGTATCAGATATTGATTTGACCTTGACCTTTAACTCTAATGAAGGTCAATGTTCCACCATATGAAAGAACACCCTTTTGCTAATCCATAATACCTTTCTACGTTATCTAGTTCCTAAATCATGTTCATTTTAATATTAGGCCCATGAAATGTCAGCCAGTTGGTATTTGAGCCTAAAACAAGTTGTTGTCATGGAGGGATTTTGGTGGGATTCTTTTGGTGAGATTCTTTTGGAGGGATTTTGGTGGGATTCTTTTGGTGAGATTCTTTTGGTGGGATTCTTTTGGTGGTATGATATAATGCCAATAAACCAATTTCATGTAAGAAGGCCTTGTTAACATTTTTGTCCAACCTCTGCTGACAATGACTAGACCAGTACTGCTTCGTTGATAGGACTCATTAGCACAATTGATGAGTTCACGTATGGTACGAAAGCCTGTGCACCTTTTTATACGCGCGATATTATAAAAATAATAACGGTCATGTGACCAAAAGAATGTTGTCATTTGTGGGTCATTTAATCGACATTTATAGTGTAGTGCTGGAGTTGTTATACAGTTTTTGGATTTGGTGGAAAGAGTTTGTGAAAACATGGCTAATCAGAGTTTCCTTGCTGCACCGGCGAAGGCTACCAAGAGCGTGGAGTTTGACAAGGTCTTCTTGAGGTTCATTGCCAATAACTACGACGACGAACCCTCGAAGTTTGCTGAAGCGGTAAAGGAGTTATCAACGCTCCGAGAATCCACGGTGGTTAGATCTCCAGACAAACATGAAACTGGGTTGGATTTAATCGCTAGGTTAGTGCTTACTCTTGTGTGATGGGGAGAAACCCTTTGGGTAGTCCTGGACTTAACTTTGCCAACTTCTTGGTTTAAGGTTCAGGTTTCAATGCCTTACATTTCAACTTTTATGTTTAATTCTAATTCAGACAGTCTTTCTTTGATGTATCCAATTGGGCTTTCATGCTTGCCCTATGTGCATGAACTCTGTGTGAGTGTGAGGTGCATGCATTCATGCTGGGTGGGTGAAGACCTGATCTAGCATCACTATCAGCATCTACTTAACTCAGTGACATGTTAATGATTTTGTTCCTGTGCTGTGTGTGTGCAGGTATTATGACCAACTCTGTGCTATGGAGAACAAGCTTCCCATATCTGAATCCCAGGTAATGTAGCACCAACTAACATCTCTGCTGCCATCTCCCTGTCCCGTCATGCTCACACTCCCTCACTTTCTCTTCTAATCCCTTCTCTCCTCCCCCCCCCCCCCCTCAGCCCCACCCCCTCAACTCTATACAGCCAATACGTAATCATTTAAAACATTTAAATTCAGAGTAATGTCTGACAGAGCTCGTGTTGAGTTGATGTTGTTAATGTGTAGGCAGTTTCACTAACTATGAGACCAGAAACAAACTTATCTAAAAAAACCATAACACTTATCAAATATAATAGTCCAAGATCTCACCATACTAACTGAGATCACATGACCTATAGGAAGTCACATGAGTGTATGGCCATGCTATATTTGCAGGCTGGTGTGGTCACATGAATGAGATGTATGCATTATGTAATTGGAACTGCAACTGTTGTTGAACAACTGATGGTGTGGTTTGATCAATTAACTCTAAGTCTTCTTCACTTTGTTCAGATAAGGATCAAGTTCTCATGGACCGAAGCTTTCAGTAAAGGAGGTCTGTTTGGTGGAGGTGGCAAATCGGCTTGTAAGTGGTGTAATTCAAAATCCTGACTTTACTGTACCAAGTATGTGTAAATGGTGTATTGGCTGGTGTGTGCATGCATGTGTGTGTATGTGCGTGCGCGCATGTGTGTGCTAGATGTAGGTACATGATACTGTTGGTGAGAGAGGTATGTCTGCCATTGTAGACAATGCTGGTGTCATCCATGATATCAAAGCTACCTGAGAGATATGCACTGAGTATCCATGGCGACCATAGTTGGATTACAACATGTTGTATATCCAGTCCAGTTTAACTTCTGCAGAGCTCCACTTCTCCATTGTCATTCTTAGTCGTAATGATAGAAAGCTTTAACCGATCCCAAGCCCTATACCCTAGTATAAGTCCTTATTAAGCCACACCCCCAACAGTGTGCACTAACCAATAGGTACCTAGATGACCAAGGAGGTCGCTACTTCTGTCTTCACTTCAATAAGTAGTGGAGCTGATGTTGGCACTGGTATCCCTTATGACGTGGTCGTCCTTGGCTGACTCAGGACTGAGCATACACAACTAAATTAATGTGTATCTTCTCAGAGGAAATGTAGTGTCAACATGTGTACCATATTAACATGTGATTTCCATGTACTTTCCACTAAGGGTGTTTACATGTACTGACCATAACCTCTTCTAGACCTATTAGAAGGATCGCCCTTGAGGCAGTGTGTGTTCCATTAGTCCAGGTGACAAATATTCCGTGTGTTCTGGCTCACACTTTGCTGACTTAGCAAGGGCAAGGGTCAGCTGTAAGGTTGTGTTCAGACTATGACCTCTCCTGGAATGCCCCTCCCACTTATAACTGGAGATGTCTGTGAATGTGCTCTCTTATAATGTCCATCCAGCTCTCTCTATGACCACGCCCACGCCCACAACCTGATAATGCATGAGTCAGCACTCTTTCCTCTCTGCTCTGCATACATGCACGCATCGACAGTGATGCTCCTAGACTAGGAATGTTAGATGTATATATATCGTGTGCATGTCAATTATATTTAATTAGTGGGCATGTCCAGCTATTACTTCAGCAGTAAACAACTTTATTCATCTATAATTTATTCCTGTATCAAGCTTAGATCTGATTAGTAATCCTTAACAATACTTATGCTTGTGGGAGGAATTTAAGGAAACATAACTAAAATTAGAATACCACTACTTGCATGTTAGATTAGTTATGAGACAGGAATGCAAGTGTGATTGGTGCTAATGCTAATGCAGAGGTCATGGGTCAAGTTTGAATAGTTAATGAGAGCCAAGAACACCATTCTACGTCAACTCTAAGCTGTTCAGCATGACGTGTGTGGGTGTGGTTGTTATAAGGCTGGGATACACACACATATGATGGTGACTAGAGACCGACACAGTCAATGATGAGCTTGCCCTATTGTAGCGGAGATGTCTTCCGTATACGAGCAATGCTGTGTGTTGTTCAACATGGGTGCCCTTCAGTCACAGATAGGTAAGGTACAGAACTTCAACAGCGACGAGGGACTCAAGTCTGCAGCCAAGTTCTTCCAGGTGAGGTGCTCTAAAGCAGCTCTCTCTCTCTCACACACACACACACACACACACACACACACACACACACACACACACACACACACACACACACACACACGCTACACAAAGAGATTCATTGGCAACTCAAGAGTCTTAAGTGTGAAGAAGATACGTCTTGCATGGTAATTGTTTGTGGTAGTAGGATGTGAATTTTGATCAGTGTGTGTGGGTGTGGCCAGGGTGCTGCCGGGACATTCCAGCTGCTGCAAGAGAAGGTGTTTGCCCACCTCCAGACTGCCCCCACACCTGACCTCTCTGCAGAGTGCACCACGGCTCTTGTGGGGCTCATGTTGGCACAGGCACAGGAGAGCTTCTGCATCAAGGCAGCCAAAGGTGAGGGAGGGGGCATGGGTGGGTGTGGCTTCATATGTGGGTGGGTGGGTCTGCCTGCATGTGAGAAGGCCTGGGTGAGTGTGTCTGCATGTGAGGGGCATGTTTGGGTGGGTGTGTCTGCATGTGAGGGGCATGTTTGGGTGGGTGTGTCTGCATGTAAGGGGGTGTGCGAGATAAGATAAAGGGTGTTTAGTGAGTGTGTGTGCATGTGTGGGCGAGTGATTGTGAGGAGAGGGAGGGAGGTGTGGGCTATGTATTCGGTGGATATCAGCTGGTGATGTGTGTGTGTTTTTCCTTGTACCACAGACAAGATCAAAGACCAGGTGATTGCCAAGATTGCCATGCAGGCGGCTGACCTGTACGCAGACACCCTCACCAACATGCAAGTAGGGGCAGTCAAGCACATGTGGGACAAGGTAAGGTACTATCACATGTGCTCATATGAGAGGCACACATGTGGCATGTGGTGCATACGTTGCTGTGCGTGTGTGCACATGTGCGTGCATTGTGTGTGTGTATTTGAATATGTGTGTGAATTTATGGTATGAGTTTTTTTTGTGTGATAGTGTGTGTTAATGCCCACCTGGCGGTGTTCTTTCTTCTTTTTTTCAGGGATGGATCCCTGTGGTTGCAGCCAAGCAAGCATACTTCCATGCACTGGCTCAGCATCGCATGGGGCTGGTGGCCCAGACCAACAAGAACTTTGGTGAGGCCGTGGCCAGGTTGCAGGTAGGCGCACGCACACACGCACACACACACACACACACACACACACACACACACACACACACACACACACACACACACATTATTGACGTATTTGTTAGTTATGTGTCCATGTCTTCTCTCCTTTCCTTCTTTGCTTACTGCCTTCCCCTCACCTCCTCTCCCCCTCCTCTCTTCCCGGTGACCCTGCCGTTGATTGGTGTGTGTGACATCCATGGCGGCATCCCTCCTCCTCCCCAGAAAGCCAAGGAGTTGCTGGGAGAGGCTGAGAGACGAGGGGAGGGAAACTTCAAGCCCTATGTGAGTCACCAACCACACACCCCTCCCCTTCCCCATGTGGGGGCTGGCCGGAGCTTTTAATGATGGTGGCATTGTCATCCGTTTTATTATATTTTTTTATATACATGTCATTATCTGTTGTCGTATTAGTGAATGTTTTTTAGTTTTGTACAAATTGGTTTGTATTTTCCTTGTGTTGTCATTTGTGTTCCATTTGTGTTAATGTAATAATGTTTTTAATGATTCTATCCTAGTGTCATGCTGATTAATCTTGTCTTTGTTGATGTTGTCATGGTGTTGTTGTTATTGTTGACCAGGATGTGTCTAACAGTCTGCATAAGGATTGTGAGCAAGCCGTCAAGGACAACAACTTCATCTACAACGACCTTGTCCCCTCCTTCTCCACGCTCAGCCCCCCCGGTAAGGCCACACTGGCCAAGGCTGTGCAGTTCACAAGTCCTGCCAGCAACTTCCTAGACCTCTTCAAGGACCTTATGCCTCTGGCAGTCAGCCAGGCTGCCAGTCTCTACACCACCAAGAAACTCACCTTGGTGGCCGCCGAGTTGGACCGACTCCGAGATGCCACACACTCACTCAACGAGTAAGAAACTGCACCTGCTAATTTGTGTGTGTGTGTGTGAATGCAGGATGAGAGGTGAATCCCTTTTTTTTAAATTTTTGTAACTTTGTACCAAACGTTGGCAGAAGTTGCCGATGGAGTATGAGTGGCCAGGAATGTGTGTGACTGTTGCTAAACAAGATGGTGGCAAAGAGTAGCCGCCAATCCTGAGGGAGTCATAATTACTATCATATCTTCACACCTGCTGTTATTACAACTAATTAGCACATCATTTTGTCCCCCGGAAATGGTTTCTGTTTGCTGAGAAAATGTATCTGCTCGCGTGTGGTTGGAAAATGCCTGTAGTTTCCTATTGAACTATACAGCTGGTCCTGGCTCCTTCCTCAGTGAGCAGGAGTCAGTTGGTGTGTGGGAGAGTGAATATGTCAACGTGCAAAATGAATGATAACAGAGGTAGTGATGATGGAGTGTGACTAATCATTTCATTATGTGTTGTTTTGTTCAATTTAGTTAATAATAAATCATGTTTACTGTTTCTTTACATGTACTTGAGGGCAAATGTCAATATTATACCATCCTTTCTCCACAACACACGCACCACACCACACCACACCACACCACACCACACCCACTGCACCACACCACACCACACCACACCACACACAGGTTGCTGGCTAGCAAGAACCTGCCGGCTGCCATAGAGGACATGGGAGGAGAGGAGCTGCCGGAGTCCATCAGGGAGAAGGCAGCTGAGGTAAGTGCTCAGGGAGGACTGGCCAACTTGGACCAGAAGCTGCACAGCCTGCCAGAGCTGCTGCAAAGGAACAGGGAGATCCTGAATGAGGTGAGCAAGATGGCCGCCCATCTGCATGCATCTGGTCTGTGGGTGTGGCTATAGTCTGGTGTGTGGATGTGGCTATAGTCTGGTATGTGGGTGTGGCTATAGTCTGATGTGTGGGTGTGGCTATAGTCTAATCTGTGGGTGTGGCTATAGTAGGCCTCTAAATATATTCCCTCTGTTTTTATGGCTATGAGTGCACCAAAGGGTGGATGTGTCCCCCTTTTTAAGTGGATCATATCTCAGACATCCTGAGGAGGTGGGAGTTCAAAATGTTGCATGTGCTCATCATGCAAGTAGAGGTTCCTTCAGAGAGAGTACTGGGGCACATCTTGGTCAGGGACGCAGGAAAGTCCTTAACTTTGGTTGGATTCATATGACATAAGCCACACATAACTTAGTGAGGGGTGGTTTGTTTTTTTTTGTTTTTGGTTTTGTTTTGTTTGTTGTTGCATTTTTTAATGAAATGTTTAGCAATTGTCTTAGAAAGTTAAAATATTGTAAATCACAAAATACTACTTTTTTTGGGATCGTAAGACTGCAGTGAATAAAGGATTAGATTTGGTAGCTAGTGCTAGGGGCCACCCGATATATTGGTGTGTGTGTGGGAGTGTGTGCGTGAGTGTGTGTGTGCATGAGTGGGAGTGTGTAGGAGTGTGTGTGTGCATTGCCCACACTTAGTATACTAGTGGCTGTGTGGAATCAACTACTAGAAACAAGGAGACAACAAAAATTCTGCTTGTTGCTTGTGGACATCTAGGGGGGGATTCATGTTGGTCTAAACTTGTGTATGCTGGAGATGTTGTTCTGTAAGTGTGTAATGTATGACCTTGTGACCTCTCTCTCCCTGTCATGCCCCCTGCAGACCAGCCGGCTACTGGACGAGGAGGAGCGAGAGGACAGAGAGTTGAGGGAGCGCTTCAAGGAACAATGGCACAGAGAAGCCTCTGACAAACTCACTGGCACTCTGAGGAAGGAAGTTAGTCACTGCTGAGTCTATGGGGGTGGGGTGTGGCTTGGAGAGTGTGGGGTGTGGTTTATTGACTGTTGCCTGTAGTAGCCGTAAGTCTACATCAGGGACTGCACCACTCAGGGAGGGATGTGTTGTCTGTCTGCCTGCAGTGATGTCAGCATCCCCTGAGATGGCATTGTAGCTTCAACAAAGTTGGCAACAGACAGTCAACAAGGTCATGAATGGGACACTGTAAATAGAGGAGCATGGTGAAGAGAATGTGTCAGTTGACATACATCCTCTACCTATCTGTCTGCCTATCTATGCGTCTCTCTGTGTGTCCCTTTACCAATCCATCAGATCTCCTTGTTCTGTAGTATGATATATATTGTGTTCAGGATGGAATGTTTTGTGTATGTGTTTGTTTTCAGGTGAGCAAGTACAAAGGTATCCTTGACAACGCCACCCAAGCGGATGCCATAGTGAAGGAGAAGTACTATGGCAACCGTGAGGCCATGGCTCTACTGAGCAAGCCTGAGCAGGATATCTCCTCCTCCCTGCCCCCTGCAGGCACCCTGGGGGCCATGGCCTCTGCTAGTCCAGTGAGTCCTGTGAGATAGCACGGAGAAAGGAGATGGGGTGTGAGTGTGTTGGGGGTGTGTGCGTGTTGGGGTGTGTGAGTGAGTCTGTATGTGTGTTGGGGTGTGTGAGTGAGTCTGTATGTGTGTTGGGGTGTGTGTGTGAGAGAGAGTGTGTGTTCGAAAGAGAGAGTGTGTGTTTGTGAAAGAGAGAGAGTGTGTGTTTTCGAAAGAGAGAGATAGAGTGTGTGTGAGAGAGAGTGTGTGTGTGAGAGAGTGTGTAATAGGAAAGTGAGTGTGTGAGAGAGTGTGTGTGTGTGAGGGAGAGAGAAAGTGTGAATGAGAGAGAGTGTGTGTGTGTATATATATATATATATATATATATATATATATATATATATATATATATATATATATATATATATGGAGCACTGCATTGCAGACCACACCCTCTCTACACTGTGCTGTGAGCAGGGCCTCTGTGTAGTCACACTCAGTGGAGACATAGTGTACCATAGGGCCTATTGTTCACCAGTCAGGAGTTAGTGTTGCTATCTTAGTAAACACTGTGATGGAGCCCTTGCTGCACTAATGACCAGCTGCTCAACACCTCCTGTCTGTATGGCTTCACTCTGTCTCATCTGTTGGCGAGTAGTGGCCATAGTGTGGCCATTAGTGGCAGCTGGTCTTCAGCCTGTGGTGGAGGTGTGGGCTACATTGTCAGGCTGGCTTGAGGGGCATAGATGGTGTGGTGGCCCTGCATAGGGGGTGTACACAGAGTTATTGTTGTTGTTGTGTGGTGGACATACTTGTGTTGTATTGCTGGGAGTGTATTTCATGTTGTAACAACACATCTCTTATGTCAACAAATGCATAATTGGTCCTGACATTGTGATGAGTATTAGGGCAACACCTCCCCCTCCCCCAAAAAATATATATATATCACCCCTTGTAAGAACTGTAGTAGATTGCTACTGCCAGAGGCCAAAGGTCAACCAACAGGCACCCATAGGGGCAGAATATTCCACTAGTCATTCTAAACAATAATTTTATGCATTTACTAAATTTGAGGTTGCTGGAGGTGGAATGGGACACATGGAAATATTGGAATGGGACATGTGAATTGCTAGAGATGGGATGAGGTGTATAAACACACTGGAAGTGGAATGGGGCACATCTCTCCCCCAATCCTGTTGGTTAGTTCTGTTCCCATTCCTGTGATAACTTGACCATAACCAAGTGGCAATACCTGAATATGTGTCGGCAGTGTTGATGGTGTATTGTTGTTGGTGTGTTGTTGTTCTTGATGGTGTGTTGTTGTGTTATTCATATCTATGCTGGTTGTGTGTGTGTGTGTGTGTGTGTGTGTGTGTGTGTGTGCAGAGTGTCCATGCACTGCGTGCTCTGATGGAGGATGTACGCACCCTGAAGGCGGAGAGAGAAGCCATCGAGCAGACCCTGCGTGACCCCGTTGCCGACATCATCCCCAAGTTCCTGCAGGCCCTCAAGGACCTGGGAGACGTGGACGAGGAATCCATGTCTGAGGCCCACTTGAGGTCTGAGTATGGCCCCACCCAGCAGCAGGTGGCCGCCAGCGTGGAGAGCCAGGAGGGCATAGTGCAGCGTATAGAGGCCTCCCACGATCAGTTTGTACGAGAGACCCAGTCCCAGGGTGAGAGTGCGCGGGAGGGAAAGATGAAGGAGCTGGCGGCCGGCTATGATGCCTACATAGAGCTTGACTGCAACCTGACGGAGGGCACCAAATTCTACAACAACCTCACCCCACTGCTGCTCAAGATACAGAACAGAGTCAGTGACTTTGTGTTTGCCAGGAAGACAGAGAAAGATGACCTCCTCAAGTAAGTCCCATCAGATCCTCCCAGCTCGGTGTAATCACGTCTTAGTTCAGCCACACCCATAGCCAAGCCCATCAATCTGCCATGCCTATAGCCACACCCCTTATTCTATCATGTGATGCTATGGTCTGTGGATTGCTGTTGAGTTTGTGACAAACTCTTGGATCCATCATTCCAAGGTATAAAAGACTTGGCTTCATCTGTGGCCCACATTGTGGTACCTCTTGGCCATTAGCCACTCCTGAAGGAAGAAGCACAGGGAGAGATAGGCACTGACCAGACTAGTTGATCCTCTGGGTGTGCTTTGTTTGGGAAGCTTTGTGTGGTCCTGCGTACCCAACTGGAGCAGCAGGCTTGAGTCATGTGATGGTGTTGTGCTGTGGCAGGAACACTGGTGCCCCTCCGGTCAGCAGCATGTCAGCTGGGAACATAGTAAGCAGTCGGGACGCTCTCCCCTCCACAGCAGCTAGAGTAGCTCCTGTGGGCTGATGATGCTAACAGGCATTACTGCTGCACTGCTGGTCACAGTGTGTAACTCCATGTAACTCAGGTTGATGCAGTTGTGCTGCTAATGTGTGTGTACTTGTGGTCAATATCATTTATTAATAATCTCCTCGATGTATGTCTTAAATTACCAGAACAATATGGTGAACATTTGCTATGTTAATGCTTACTTTGAGCTTAGAGTCCAGATGTATTTCATTTTCTGTGTGTGTGTGTGTGTGTGTGTGTGTGTGTGTGTGTGTGTGTGTGTGTGTGTGTGTGTGTGTGTGTGTGTGTGTGTGTGTGTGTGTGTGTGTGTGTGTGTGTGTGTGTGTGTGTGTGTGGACAGGGACGTGCAGAAGACCCTGGCAGGGCAGACTCCTGCCTCCACTGGTCCAGTGCCACAATACCAGCAGCAGCAACAGCAACAGCAACCTGCTGGTGAGTGCATTCCTCTTGTGGCAACACAGTAACTTATCTAGGCTGTGTTGCCAAGTCTGCCTTCAATTAGTTGCCAGGCAACATATACTTTAAGTACATGTGCAATCAACTAGTGACCTCTCAGGCTAGCTAGCCTTCATCATGTCCTCAACTTGTGATAACTGTTGCACGGAACCTTGGCCAGCAACATGGAGGTGGAAGAGTGGAGCTGGTCAACATGACCTCCTGTGCTGAGTTCAAACAGATCGAGCAATGTGGTATTAGTGGCGGGTGCAATCTCAACAGCTTCTCTTTTCTGTTGCTCTATTTAAAAATGGCTGCTGGTATGACAGGCTGTATGCCTGGTAAGGTGTCGTCACTGGTTGGTCCTCCCTCAATGCTTGTGACTAGCCCTAGACAATGTGGATGAGCACACATGCTACTAATCTCCGTGTCCACTGCATTAGACTGTCTTGTGTGTTGGTTTGATTTGAAATGAGTTAGATAATGTTGTTTGTTGTTGTTTGTTGTTGTTTGTTGTTGTGCAGCCCAGCAGAGACAGCCTCCTGCCAGACCTCCTCCTCCACAACAGCAGCAGACTCAGCAACAACAACCGCCACAACAAGCCCCACAACAGTCTCCTCCGCAGCAACCGTATCCACAGCCGGGTGTGTGTGTGTGGGAGGGGGGTGTATTTGTTCTGATCTATGTATACAGTCAGTGTTAGTGTGTGTTACATAGTGTAACTGTGTGCACAACACATCTTAATTGCGTTAAATTATGCACCAAAGAATATGCAGAGTTATCTGTCTTCCACTGCTAATAGGCGACCCCAGTCAAATTTCAATAAATACATTATGCAAATTTCATCAACTAATACTCTGAGACAATTATTCCAAATAGTTGTCTTATGACTAGAACACACACACACACACACACACACACACACACACACACACACACACACACACACACACACACACACACACACTGAGCTCCTAGTGAAATTAAACTGAATATTTGTAAATATCATTAATTAATACGAGCATGCCAAATGAATTTTTATATTTGTTTTTGGTAATAAATGATTTTTTAGTAAATTAACCAAATGCTTAAGGATTATGCTAAGTGAACTATCCCAATTAGACATCGTAATAAATGAGTTATGCTAATGCACTTGGCACTGTGAAATAAACAGAATGGATGATCTGTCTTTCTGCTGAGACACATCCCAATCAATTTCATAGAGAGAGGGAAGGAGGGGGCGGGTAATGGTGTCAGTGAGGTTGCTAACATGTGCACTCATGTCCAGGCATTGCTCTTTTTATTGTTGTACTTTGATGTGGTAAAGGGTTGCACTATGTAGAGGCTAATGTGTTTGTAATATTGCAGTGTACTACCAGGGAGCCCCGGGCTATGTCCCCCAGCCTGCCTATGCCCCCCAGCAGGGCTACCCTCCCCAGCAAGCTCCCTATGGCTACCCTCCTCAGCCTTACTACCAGCCACCTCAGCCAGGCCATTACCCTGCTCAACCTCCTCCGCAAGGTCAGCACTTTCTGTGGGCAGGGTGGGGCAGGTGCAGGCTCAACCATTTGATGTTAATGTACTGCATATCTATCCACTGCACTGTCACTGGACCCTGCACTGTGAACCCTGCACTGTGAACCCTGCACTGTGAACCCTGCACTGTGCCACAGACAATTGCAGGAGGACTAGGACTTATATGCCAGCCATTCCTGTATGCAACAATTCATATACTAATTTGTTTCTTATTTACCCACAAACTTGTTAAAGTTTGCGGACTCTAAATATTATTTTCTTGGTAATCTTGTTCTTCTCATGAAACTTTCTCTGACTACCAGTGCTGAGGTCCCAGGTTCAACTCCTGGTCATGGTTGGGTTTTTTCCCCCCTTTTTCTCATTCTCTCTCTCTCTTTTTAAGCCAAAACATTATATCAAGTGAGTGAGTTTTTGGCTGAATCAACCTTCCTGTGAGTCTGACCGTGTGCTGATTGTATAAACCTCTCAGGCTGTAGTAATGGCCTCTCATCTGTAGAGTGTCTATCAGTCAGCAGCTTGGACGGAACACAGATATCACATGTGCCCACATGAACTCGCACACTCACTCCTGAGGTGTGAATCTGTGTTCTGTCCACTCTGCAGAGTGCTGGCTCATCAGCCGATGGTTGCCCACTAGGGGAGTACGCAGAGTAATCATGTGTACCCGCATTTGGTCAGATCCACTGAATACTTGGCTTATATCCGTGAGTGTGTGGTGTGGGTGGGTGTGGGTGAGAGAGCTTGTCAGTTCTTTGTTTGCCTTGTTTCCTTGCAACCCATGACTCTCTCATGAAGTCCTGGACCTGTTGAAGCAACCACCTGTCAGGTGTCAGTGTGATAGCACTGCTCTCTGTAGAAACAGACAGATGGACCGCGGGGTGGGGGGGGGGGGGGGGGGGTATTAATATTGCCACCACAATGATGTAAGACTCACACCTCTCCAAACTGCATTAGTCTTTCACTTCTGTCTTGTCTAAGTCATCATCATCTTCTCTTCCAGACAAGGAGCATTGCATTGTAGGCTCAACTGAATGCTGCCATTTTGTAGTGACCCTGCAGCTCACTATCCCAGCTCTGTTTGTTTAGCTGAGCATTGGTCAGTTACAACTACTCTGCAGCTGCTCCCTGACTGCCCGGCCAGCCAGCCTCTTATCAATAGTCCATCTTCACATATCTAGACTTGACCTCCAACACATGATAACCTTCGTACCTGATGCTGATTCCAGTGTAGGGTATGTGTGCATGCGTGAGTGTGTGTGTGTTAATCAGAGATTCCATGACTGGTTGGCTTTATACACTGAATCTTGTGTTTGTTGTTTGTTATTGTTCTTTAATTTTTAATTTCTAATTATTTCTTTCAACTAATCTTGATTATCTGTATCAATACTTTTTTCTGTTAGGCAGACCCAAATTGGTCATCTTCCTGTAGCCAAGAGAATCTCTTGGAAGTTGTTAGCATAAACCAGATTTTGATTTCTTCTGATAGATATTATTTCATCCAATTTTGTCCATTTGCGGATCAAATTTGTAAGAAAAGTCGAAATATAAGCAAATATACGATAAAATAAATGCCTTGTGGATGGAAGAAACTGTGGCACATGGTTATGTGTGTGTAGCTGATTCTATATCTGGTGAGATTTAGACCAAATAGCTGATGGAGGCATACCATTGCATAAAGTTTCCTATCTGGTGGGAGAGACAGTGCAGCACATATATCACACAACCACAAAAATATGTCAGTTGAAATCTTGTGTTGGCAAATTTTCTGTTTTCAATAGGATCTATTGAAACAAATACACTGGCACCCAATAGTAAACATTGGAAGCATACCGCTTCAGGCACTACATCACATTTATGTTATTTTAAATATACAGTCATTGTCAACATGATCCTATCGGCATGTAGCAGACCAAAGCTTATAGACATGCTCATCTGCATCATATTTGATGCCCCAGCCCCACCCACTTCACATGAGCCACACCCACTCTTCATTAGTCCCACCCACTCCACATGTTGCCTCAACTTCATTTTTGCTGCTTATCAGACAGTTTCTGCTATAAATTTGCTTCAACAGTGTTTAGGTTCATTTCCAATGAGTTAAAATTTATTTTATAAGCATTAAGGATTTTCTCCTGCTCTAAGGTGGGAGTGGTGGTTCCCCTGTCTGACTGCTTTACTTCACAGTCCACCAGTTGGCCAAGCCTCAGCAGACAGATTGCTCTGTCTGTCTGCACCATAGTGAGTCACTATTCTCCCTTCCAGTGTTTCCATGTCAATATGGCTCTACAATTCTTGATCAAGTTCACAGAGCACAAGGCCAGAAGAAGCACACCACGGGTGAGCTGGCAGTTCTGTATGTAGATCACAGTCAGTGTTAAGCACATTCACGACATCACAGACACAACCAGTGACCATAACCATAAATCACATGATATTAATAATGATTCCTGTCCATTCAGAGGAAGTCAACACCCAATTAGCAATGAGGAAGTCAGCACCCAATTAGCAATGAGGAAGTCAACACCCAATTAGCAATGAGGAAGTCAACATAAAACAAATGAAGAAGTGAACACATAGATTAACAATGTTTGCTTTGTCTCCAGTTTATACTCACCCATGATCTCCCTCCACCAGTTCCCCATGGACCCTCTCCCGCCCACTCCTCTCTCCCAAGTCATCAGGGAAGGATTCTCTTCACTCCTTCACAAAGGAAGAAAGTATCTCTTCCGAAATATTTTTTTCTCGTGTTTTCTTCTGGATTTTTCCGTCAGGTGATATAAGCGTGCCAATCCTGGCATAAACATGGGAATGTTTTGGAATTTGAAAAATGTAGCACCTTGACTTACATGGTAAAAATTTCCATATTAGTTTAAATACGGGTTATCTGTGTTAAGTTTGCATTATAACCTCTGCCACTATAGACAGTTAGGTCATCTTCAGGTGCTTTTAGAGGAGCATGAAATGTTTCATGGGATCCAGTGTGTGCCTCTTAGCAACCTGTCCCTGAGCCTGCCAATACTTGTCTCTCTCTCATCATCAAAATACCTGTCGGCTGACAGCTGCAATAGGAAGAAGAATCTGACTACAGTTTCCTGTAAGCTGCGATGGTTGGCACCATGTGTCCTCAATGAAGGAAACCAGCAGCTAGATAGTGAGGTCTGTCCAAATAGTCACACCATTTGTAGGTCAGGATTAGACAATTACTGGGTCCCTTTACTGGCGCTTAGTGGCACATGCCCTGAGGCTGGAGAGAGATTGAAGAAGAAAGAGGAAATTTAAAAAAGAAAAAACTGAACCCTCCCCCCACCCTGCATATACACAGAAACAACTGCAGTAGCTGCTTTTCCACCACTCTTTGGAAGGAAAAGGTCTTTGGTAGAATCGTGGTATTTGATTCTGAAATATGGCCGTTTACAAAGGCAGAACTCTCTCTGAGAGGGAGGAGGTACGTAGGGTGAGAGATCATTTATTTATCATCACATTTATTCAAGTATGGTTTCTTGGAGGCATCTCTTTGTGGTTACATTTATTCTCACAGTCCACTATTGTGCTCTCTCTCTCTCTTTGTGTGTGGCTGCCATTGACCGGCCAGTGCCTTCATGTGTGTAGACAGAACACAAGTATGCACTTGGCAAGGTACAGTCTCAATAACTCACTCCCCTACAGTGTGTGCAGCCTCAGTCATTATTGACACAGTATCACTAATAGCAGGACCATGTTAGCATGACTACCTCACTTCCATTAGTTGCTAAATTGCTAATTGGGCAGACAAAACTTGTACATTTTTCATTTCCATTTTCAGAATGTGAGACATATTTTTACATATACTAATGGCCTGTCCACACTGCACACCAAGACTGGTTCCACCCGTCTCTGGGATAGGTTTCATACTTGAAATGGTTTCATCAGAATAGGTTCCATGTGAAACCACCTGAAGGGTACACTTCAAGTAGCCCCATATGCATTTAACATTCCGGTGGTTTACGTGTTGGTGTGCATTAATAGGAGTTTAATGCCTACCAATTCTGCCATTGTGCAATGATATTTCGAAGGGAATAAGACAGAATAAAGAAGCTCACAAAAGCTAATAAAATCTCCATTTTATGCTATGTACGCACAAGCCCACATCGGTCAACCTACTTAATTGACCAATTCATCGGCCCACCTGGTAGTGTGTGGAGCAGGTTTAGCTTTATGCCAACATGGACGGAAGAAGACAAACATGATCTTGCTGAGGAGAGGTACAAACTGGTTTGTAGTGTGGATAGGGCAGGCATTGACTGCAATTAAACGTGCATGCGCGCGAGCACACACACACACACACACACACACACACACACACACACACACACACACACACACACACAGGCAGTTGAAGATGCCATCCATCAACATAAATATTATGACATACTCATGTGTGATTGGCATATTCATAAGATGAGTGGTCGTTGTGTGGTTTGGATGACCCAGAAGTGGAGTGGTAGTGACCTCCTGAATTCTGTGATTCTGTTGCTAGGAAGTTCAAGCAATGTAATGATACTGTAATCAGTATACGCACAATTAATGGACACCGCACACAAGAAGTAGTGGTCATTAGGACAATGAGCAATGACAGCACAGGCTGTGCTGCTATTGGACAGTAGCAGTTGCCATGGGGATGTGTATGAGTCAGCAAGAAATAAAATCTTGTGCTAGTGTGAAGTTAATTGTTCCTTTAATTAGTACCTTTTGTATAATGTTTCACATGAAAATATAGCGTTATTAATAATTGGTACTTTGTCTCCTGCCATGTGGAGTGTGACATTGGTGGAGGAGATAGAGCCCAACAGTGAGTGTGTGTGAGAGAGAGTGTGTGTGAGTGTGTGTGGGCCCTTATTGTAATTGAGCACATGAAGAAACACACCATACACATGTACATGGTGTTTCTCACTTGGTGTGTGCTGGAGTGCTGCTGTGTTGAGATGTTCAAACTGTTGTTCACGACACTGCCTCTACATGATTAACCTGATGCTTTTATTTGTGTGTGCATAATAATAGGCTCTTACTATCAGCCGCCACAGCAGCCTGGCTATCAGCCCCCTGCAGCCTACCGACCCCCCCCTCAGCGTTGACTGTGCATGTGTAGCAGTGGACACGTACACAACAGCTCGTACTTTGAGAGAAACTTAACACTTGCTGCATTCATATCTATTTGGTGTAGTGCTAATCGTATTTGTGTAATTACAATAATTTGTTGTTGATAACATTATAACTGCTATTTTGATTATGTGTACCCATCCTAACTTGCTGAATTAGTTTTCAGTGATTATCATTATTGTGATTTCAAATGTTTTGTTTCGAAAGAGAATAGCATAGAAAAGTGGGTACATCTTTGCACCACACAGAAACATACAAGGTTTAACATTCATGCAAAGTTTGCAGGTAATGTGTGTGTGTGCTGTTCCTGTAGCAAATCGTCATTTTCTCTCTGCAATGACTCCAAATCAGCTTGCAATGCTGTCACTTTCATGCTCAGTTTGGTGACTTCTTCCCGGTTGGCACGTGCTTCCTTCTCCAGTGAGAGGCACTCCTCCACCAGCTCCTCCTTCCTCAAGCCTTGCAGGCGTTCACTGGCCTCCACTCTGCATGCTATCTCAAACTCCTCCTCTATTTGGTTATGCATTCTAAACAAATCATCATCTGGACTTTCATAAATGTCTTCCTCTGACACAGAGTCATCCAGAGACAGAGTTCTGCTAGCTCTTGGAGTTGGCAAGTTAACATTGGGGCAACCCCTGTCTTCAATGATGAACTGGGTGGTGTTCCAAGGTGCACAAGCCTTGCTAGCGAGTTGAGCATTGCGTTTAGCTATGCTAGCATTGTCACGAGCCTCAAGTGCCTTCTTCTCATCCTCCGTCAAGGTGGAGTAGGGCTTCCACTTGCGGCGATGCTTACCCCTTCTCCTCCTCCTCCTGGGCTTTCTCTCGGAGCAGTCTACTCCTTTGTCACTCTCCGAGCTGGTAGCTGGGGATTTATCGTTGTGAGGTCTCACCTCCCCAAGATCCGAGTTCATCTCTGCATTCATATCCATCAGTTGTCGTAATGTGAACAGCAAGTCCGACATACACATACTACACACACCTGCATAGGCGGAATAAAGCAAGTGTGCATTAACACCGAAGAAGAAATATAATAGTGGCCGCTATATATATATATATACCTGAGAAAATATATAGAGAAAAACTACTACTGCAGTACGCGTTAGTAGTTTCCTTAGACTCCTAAAGCCTGAGGTTCTCTATAAAATGGGAGCACCAGTTACTCCAGTATTTCTTGGAAGCTCTCCTAGTGCCAAAGCTATATCTCAACCAAAATAAAGCACCCCCAAGCACTTCGAGACGGAACAGGGACCTCCGCAAATATTTCCAGAAAAACTCAGACTCAAGAAAACAGCAACGAGAGCAAATTAGTGCGGAATAGGCGAGGCGCCTCGGTCTTTATAGGACGTGTTCCGTCCTAGGAGTGATTCCATTGGTCCGTGCGGTTATCACGTGAGATTATACACTCCAACGATACTGTGACGTTTCGTCGTTAATGTAACGTTTTTGGGAATTTCTTAACCTTATCTCCTTGAACTGAAACCCTTTACCAAATGCCTAGTTGTTTGGTTTATGGTCTGAATCTGAAGACTTCTTCATTTAAGCAACAGAACAGCCATTGCGAAATTGTTGTAGTGGGAACACTTTTCTTTTTTATTGGTGCACGATATACTGAAATAGGTCCTAGGGGAAGTTTCTCTTACTCCCTTTTAATTTGTGTCCATTGGGAATAATGTCACAACTGAATCAGGGTTCTTTGAGGTTTCCGGCTACCAGACTATTGGAGTCTGATTATGAAACAGTTTTAGCGAGCAGGAGACACCACCAGGATGTAAAAAAGCTGGAAGATGTTCTCAGCCAAAAAGAAGGTATGATATCTGCAATGAATGCGCATCAATTAATAGTGTTTCTAAGTTTTCAATCACCACATCTTATATTGTTATATGGTTTCTTGTTTTATACTCTAGTGAATACTTTTCCCTGTAGAGAAGGGGGGGGGGGGGGAAGAGAGAGAGTCTGGGGATGGCAATATCAAAGTGCTGGAATGTGGAAGTGGTTATTAGTAACATAGGCTAGAATGGAATTAGTGGTTAATTTCTACACTAATTGACCCACACGAGGGGGCAGAACAACTGTCCCCAGCGTAGTGATGTGGTAAAGGGTCTGTCTACGCCAGACTACTCCCCTCCCCCCTAGTCTCCGGTAGCCTAACCACACCCTTTACCTGATTGCTGCATTGTGACAATCCCTGAATAAAGGGGGGTGAAAGAATGCAATGAGTATGTTCACAGTAACAACTTAGCAACTGAGGTAGGCCGGATTAAGGGTATTCTTTCGCTGCAGTATTGTGGGATTATCAGAACAAAACTGCCTATGGCAGTTCACTAGACCATTATGCCAATGCAGCAATTAGGTAAAAGGTCTGGCTATGGGAGACTACCCCCCTCCCTCCCTAAAAAAAAAAAATTGGATGCGAGAGGGTTGTTATTTACTTTGTTGTGCTCTGTAAGTGCATACCCACAAGTTGATCGCTCCCTCCTAATTCTGTTCCTTTAATTAGTAACAAATTCCTACCTTCTGGAATAGCTGAACAATCTTACCTAATAGGATAGACGCTAATTTAACTCCTGTGGTCACATTATAAATGATTATCTGACTGATAATTTGTAATTTTGGACTCCATCCCTAGGAGAGTTCAGAGTGCAGCTCTAAACCAGTGTTATGAGATGCTGTATCCTGGAGTGGTGCTGCTACAGAACTAAATGGTTGATCAATCTAATAAAGAATGTTTGATTAATCTAACAGATAGTCAGTCAGAGGTACAGCAATCTACCTGATGGAATCAGTCAAGTTATATATCATTCATTAAGTCGTATTCAGATAAGATACTTTACTGGTGACCACACCCACTAATTGTTAGATTGCTTGCATACAAATATCAAGGATGCTTCATGTTTGAGTTATGGAGCAGGTTACATGTGCCTTCTCAACAGCTGTGGGCATATGGACTGAGGGACGTCCGTTCCAATAGTTGCCAAAGGTTTGGTTTTCTGTGATTTCTTACTCCTGAGATGATGACATTCATGATTTAAAGTGGAAGCTGATGACATCCACACACACCAGATAAGGTGCTGATGTCAGCATGTAATATGAGAGGACATGGATGTGACTAAACACATCTAGATGACAATGTCTTGTGGACAACACATCATCACATAAACATTAGGCCGTCCACATCACATGGTCATCCTTCCACGGAATCTAGGGAATGTGTCCTGATGGTGTAGGGCATGCCTGCTTTTCTCTTGCATCTAATGTGTAAACCAGAGAAAAGATGTGTCCATTCCTCTTGAGCAGCTCTCTACTTGTGTGTAATTAGAAGGTTATCAGGAGATTTCAGAGTGCTTTGTTGCACTTCATTCATGACTGGCTAGTTGGCTCCACTCCTTAATAGAGCTAATGGGAATGCACAGGCACACATGCCACTGCTTACCACTGACATCAGCTAACTCAGTTCTTTACACTTGAGCATTTTACTTGGCAAGTTGTATGTGTGTCCAATTGGGCATGTATTCTCATTATACCAATAATTAGAATCTTAGAAAACGCTCTTTACTGAATGTCTAAAGAAGATTGTTAGTCAGACGTGATGATTCCTCCGACATGACACACTAGTTGATAAAGCCCTGTTAGATTTAGGAGACTGTCTGTGTATTCACATTGTGTGAGGCACTTCTGGTTGTAGTCACATAACTTATTGCTAATCACATGACCTATTGCTAGTCACATAACCTATTGCTAGTCATATGACCTATTGCTAGTCACGTAACCTATTGCTAGTCACATAATCTATTGCTAGTCACATGACCTATTGCTAGTCACATGATCTATTGCTAGTCACATAATCTATTGCTAGTCACATAACCTATTGCTAGTCACATGACCTATTGCTAGTCACATGACCTATTGCTAGTCACATGACCTATTGCTAATCACATAATCTATTGCTAGTCGCATGACCTATTGCTAATCACATAACCTATTGCTAGTCACATGACCTATTGCTAGTCACATAACCTATTGCTAGTCACATGACCTATTGCTAGTCACATGACCTATTGCTAATCACATGACCTATTGCTAGTCACATGACCTATTGCTAGCCAATTAGGTGCTCCCTATGTGCCATGTCATACTTGAGTTCAGTTGTGGCTTCCAGTGTGTCCCTCATGGTTGCCTGGGGTAGTGAGGGAAGGCCATAGGAATTCATTATTCCCTGTGAATGCTCATGTGCCACAGAAGGTCACTCAGTTGAGTCATGCAAGATTGAGATGAGCGTGACCCCACAAACTGATAGCTAGGGCTCTCTCCAGGAATACTACTCATTTTGTATTACAAACAGTGGATATTGTGTTCTGGAGAAACCTATAGTGATCAGTTTTGCAGGCAGCCGTACTGTAACTTTTTTTTGTGCCAACTTTTGTGTAAAGATAATAAACTATCTTGCTGGTTTCAGGAAGCAGGTTGATATATGTTTTGTGTGTTGTACTCTTGCCTAATAAAGTGGGTTGGTAAGGTTACAGGAAATGAACAATTAACTCATAGTGGCCTAGTGGTCCTAGATATAGCATCTCTTGCTCATTGTGTATAAGGGAAAGTCATCATGCAGTTAACTTAAGTTGACTGCATGACGACTGTCCCATATGCGCTGTATCCATGAGGGATGAGGGTTGCCAGACTTGGCATGGCTTACATCATTGTGTCCTGAACCTCACCAGATGCTTAATTCCATGACGACTTTCCTCTCCTGCTTGCAATGTGGTTGGCTGTCTCACTGCAGGGGTGGAGTGCGGTATGTTCTCCTCACCTCCCCCTCCTCCTGCCCCCCAGCTGCTCGGACTCACTGACGACAGTTACTCAGACTACGATGAGTTCACTGAGAGGCTGATCTTTCTGAAGAAGAGAGTGTCATGGCGGCAACAGGTCATCTGTGAAGCTGAGCCATTAGTGCAAACTCTCTTGGCCGCTGCGAGGAAAGATCCGGTGAACACAGCGCACATGCTCAGGGGTAGAGACGGCCGGAGGCCCAGTCTGGCTGCTGCTAGACACAGAGGGAAGTTGCGGTGTGCCAACAGGGGCGGAGAGTCGGAATGCACCAAAATCGCTCTTCCACTCTCCAAGTTCTGCCTGCAACGTGAGCTGAGTATCCATGGCAACACTTGCACAATGTGTTACACAATGTTACTCTGACTGTGACCTTGTGTTGTGCAGACCAGTGTCTGGATTCTTCACAAGTCTTATATCAGGCCTGTTGTTCCATCGACAGTAGCTCTGGTCGCTCCCACAGCACATGTGGGGCCACGGTAGAGGACATCTTCTCCAACCCTCCCCTTTGTCCCAAACATGCTGGCCCTGATACTCCTGCCAGGAAGAAGATGGTAGCACAGCAACCGGCACATTCCTTGCTCCTCCATGGGCCCAAGAGAGGCTCCAAGGAGGGTGGGGGGAAGCTGGGGTATGTGGGGAAGATGGGTGTAGTTTCAAGGGGCAAGGTGGGAGGTGTGACCAAGTTAGGAAGCACGGGGAAGACTGGAGGGAAGATGGTGGCTGGAGTGGCCGGGAAGATGGTGGCTGGAGTGGCCGGGAAGATGGTGGCTGGAGGGAGGAAGACAGTAGTGACTCGCCCTGGGGTTCTGCTGCAATCCAAGGTGCGTCTGTGGGAGTGAGTGAGTGAGTGAGTGTGTGTGAGAGAGTATGTGTGCGTGAGCGATTCACATCCTGTTTTTTTCTGTATCACAATTCTAAAATGAATAAGAACCTTTACTCTTGACTTATCTCTCAGCGGGTAAACCCTTTATAGTCCCTTGAAGGGGGGGGAGGTGGGGGTAGCATGGGATCCCCTTCAATTAGTCACATCTTTGTACATACCCATTGGAAAATTCATGAAAGTTCTTGAAGGGGTATTTCTTTTGTGTTTGCATCTTGTGTGGTCTTTTTTTTTTTTTTTTTTTTTTTTTTTTCCTATGTTTTACTCATTGTGGCTACAATTGTCTTTGTTCAATGTGTTGTTTGGTTAAAAAAATGAATTGAGATGTTTGTTGTTGTTTTTGGTAGCTACACCCCAAAAGGGTCAAAATAATCTCTCTTTTTTTGGTGTTTTTTTTTTCTTCCTCAGAGCCAACTTGCTACTCAGTAACAGGATGTTTGATCCCTAGATATATGCCCAAATAATATATCTCTAAGCAATTGTTTAAGAGTGTGCATTACTTTGATACCTGCCAGAAACTCACCCACCAACAATGCCACACTTAATGCATTTACCAACTGGACTACCAATTCAGCCACTTCACCTCTAAGTATGCAGATAGTATTCTGATCATATTCGGTTTGGCAAAACACAGGTATTTCATGTAATCTTTGCTGTTTCCAATCCCTGCACTAGAATATCTCTGTGTGAGTGTGTATCCTTGTTATAGGTGAAGTGCAGTGAGGTATGTGTTTATAAGATGTTGTATGTTCCACTAATCATACATACCACAACACAACACAACACAACAATGTAAAGTGCTAAGAGAACATAAAGTGTTGCTCCAGTGTTGTGTGTTGCCACAGATTCGACCACTGCTAATGATAACAACAGGACATGGTAGTCTGTTCCACTATCACATGTGTATGAGCATGTGTGCCCTCAAGTGACAGAGATAGTAAACAAACCTGATTCACTATCATTACACAATGTAACACTTCCTCACATAATCACAATGTGGTAAACTCCTCCCAGACATCCAGGCAGGGTATGCAGCAATGGTGTAGGTAGCCTCTCAACAAATACTGTCACCACGTTGTGACTCTGATGACATGCAGCAGTGTGGATGCAGACCCACAACCCCCATGGGTATACTAACACTGGGTGTGCTTGAGGTCTAGGATACCCTGGGAATACTAGTATTATTTGCATCGTCATGTGTGCTTGCTGTGTATCCTAGTTCCTGCACAGAACCTTCTATATCATTCACATGTAAAAATTGCCACTGTGCGTCCTTTGGTATTCCCGTATGAAGGAAGCACCTGGCTCTTTGTGCCTGTATCCTCGTGTCTTGCCTGTGGGCAGGTGGCAGGTTAATGCTCAATGTCCCATTAGTGGGGCCACACCTGAACTGTTGATGCACATGTCTACTGAAAGAATCAGAAACCTTGCACCAAAGTCTGGCAACTATCGTTTGGCACGAGTTGGAGGTGGTTAGTTAGATCGAGGTAAGCTTTAATCATTTTAGGATGACATTAACCATGTAACCATGTAACCATGGATACAACACAAGGGTCATGCTGTGATGAGGCCGGGTGGAATCTCAGGCATACTAGTATTAGTCTGGTGAAGGACTTGTTCTGTTCCTGAGTACTTTCTAATTAGTCACTGACGTATTTATGTAATATATATATATATATATATGTAGGTTAAGAATATCTCCAATTAACAAGGGTCATCTAAATTAGTTTAAGTAACGCTGTTTCTGAGGTGCACTTCAAATAGAATATTTTTAATGCTATGTCTAACTGTAGTGTGTGTGTGTGTGTGTGTCTGTAGGTTGCGTCTCCTGTGAGGATTGTGTCCGAGAAAGTATCTGTGGAGGGCAACTCGACCTCATCTATTTCCATCGCCTCTACATCACTAAGCAACATCTCTGCTTCTGTTGCCAAGGAGATGCAGCAACACATAAAGGCCTTGCCTGTTACTGTGGCTGAAAGTAATAGACTGCATTTTGTTGTTGAAAGATAATATATAAGTCCACGCACACATTTGGGGGAGGACCCATGTACCATGTTCATACTTTCTCTCCTTTGTGCACCCTGCACTTTCACCCTTCCCTCTTTACCCTCCAATTACTTGTGATCACTGATTGATTCCTTCTACATATATATATATATATATAATTGTCAAGTCATGTGATACGTGTTCGTATAGTGGCTTAGTGTGTGCCAGGTCATGTGATAAATGTTCATATAGTGGTTTAGTGTGTGTCAGGTCATGTGATACATGTTCATACTGTGGCTCAGTGTGTACCAGATCATGTGACACATGTATATACAGTGGCTTGGTGTATGTAGCAATTATCAAACATAGAATTGTTATTGCTGTAGAGTCTGTGCCCTCTGCCACCCTGGATGACCTTCTGACCCTGGGCTCCTCCATGAGTGCCCCTAAGTTGGCCCTGCCCCCTCTGAATGCTGACATCGGGGACATCATGATGGCGGGGGAGGACTCATCCAGCGAGACCGAGCTATGATTGATGTCCACACCGGGGGTGATGTCTGGGATGAGTTGGGGCTTCTGTACCTTGTTGGCATACTATATCTGCCATATCTCTACTGTGCACATGTGGCCTCGAGAATTTTGTGTGTAGGCTAATCAATTCCATGGAAATGTGTATATTCTAATTAACAAGCACCACAAGTCATGTGATCATAATATGTGCTAACTGATGCTGATGATTGTGGCAGATTATGCTGTGTGTACCTGCAGACACATTATGTAAATGCTTAGAAAATGTTTTCCTATAGCAAAACATTCCACTCAAAGTGAAAAGTTCTATTACCAGGGCAGGTAGGCCTCCCCTCAAAGTACAGCAATCACTCATTAGTGCTGATGCTGTTCTGCTCACTAGAATGTGTCAGCTTTCCTGTAACAAAACATTCCACTCAAAGTGAAAAGTTCTATTACCAGGACAGGTAGGCCTCCCCTCAAACTACAGCAATCACTCATTAGTGCTGATGCTGTTCTGCTCACTAGAACGTGTCAGCTTCTGGTGTCTGCTGGAGCAAACTGAAAGAGAGTGCACATCTTCAACATTTTTTTTTTTTGGATCTGATCAATGTTTTCATTTATTTGTTCCGACCCATATTCATAATTCCTAAAGGATGTTCGGTCTGTTGATCCATTGCTGATTGGCACAACATACTGAACACATACATGCTCTCAACAATCAGAATAGTGAGGTCAACCAAACTAAGCTAAACAAAAGAAATTATTTGTAGTTGCAAATACCTATTATGGAGAACATGCTTACTCCAATACTGCTCTCTGTCAAACATCCTTGAAGTACTAGAGGTATTTTTCTGAAATATTAAATGTACCAAAAACGAAGTAAAAAATACTGTCAAAAAGGTGCAAGTAAGAATCACAATTTCCATCAACAAAGTTATCCTCCATGTAATATGATTTCAGAAAGTTTGTAAAAGGCCAAATTTTGATGACAGAGAACTTTGATGACTTAGTCGAAAATATAATCTAAAGCAATTTTCATCATTTAAAGATCCTCTTTCTTTTTTTTTGGTTATGTATTTTAATATTAATGTTGTGGTTTGCATGTGGTGATGTGGACCACAACACTTGCCACAGACACCCCTGGGGTAGGTAGTCTGCTCTATCTCACCTGAGGTGGAGTCACTTCTGCACACAGTTTTTATTTATTTCATTTTTATTATAAAAAATAATAATTTGTTTTGTGGTCATTCTAACTGAATGACATGATAATGAGGGAACCATGAAGAAGCTCCATTTCTCATTCCACCAGGATTCTCCCAGAGAAACTGAGAGCAATAGAGCATTATCAGCTAGATACTATTTAGATTGAGTGGCCCGAGGGATATCATCACAAGAGCCGTTAGTGCTGGAGAAGAATTGAAGGAACTCTTGAGTGAGCTGAGGTTGACCTGTGTGTGTGGTGTGGCCAGATATAGTGCCAGTGAGGAGAACAGCCCTTGACATTGCATGGCTTCCGCCCACACCACACAACAATTCAATGGCAACAGGAAACTCATCATGTTTACCACTGAGTTCTGCACATGCCTGCCTGTGCCCTGTGGAGCACCAGAAGCCACACATGTACATACATGATCCTACCTCCATACTTCTTACACACAGGACCACTTCACAGGTTTCTTCAATTGCAATTCCATTGAATTTCACATTGTAGTGTGATGTGTGTGGGTGGTGGTGAGGTGCTCATTAAAATTTTAACTAAAGACCAACTGACTGCATGGTGGCTATTTATATGGAGGGGGGCAGTTTGTTGTCATAGAAAGACTCCGAAGTGAGAACATTGTCAACATCCTGGGGGCCTTCCTGTGTATGCTTGGACAGTGGGCACTGCCACTGCAGTCTTGTGAAATATACACCCACACACACATGCACTGAGGGAGATCAAGATGACAACTTCCATGATTGCATTGAACTTGCACAGCTCAAGCAGGCAGGCAGTACACTGTGCAGCTATAGAGTTGGAAGGGGAAGAGATGAACTCACTCACTCACTCACTCACTCACTCACTCACTCACTCACTCACTTACTCACTGCTAGCACAACAGATATTAAAGTATGGCAAGTTTGAATTCAGTGAAAGTCAAACTGTTTATCTGTGCTTTTATAATAGGCCTAGGTGGTTGAGTAAGCTGCTATATAGTGGGGAGTCAATTGAACTAATTGATTCTGTTAAATTTGAACTGACAGTTCAATTTAATAATTCATCTAAAATTGATGTGACAAATTAATACATTAGAACCATTTGTAACGGGCATTCCAAATAGCTAACATGTCCATCATGTAGTGGACATACTGTCTTGCACAAATAACATGTATAATGCAGCCTATTAATAGCATATGTACAAGTGTCCAGCAGGTATGATATAATTATACTAGAATTGACCTCTGATGGACTAAAGGTTGTGCTTTTAGGGTGTGATATTTTAGATCAGGAGTGTATGTAAAGCATTGCAAAGTACTTGCTCTGCATTGGCTGTCCTCCTTATCCTGCAGACCTCATCACTGTCTGCCAGAACATCACAAACCAGTTATGCACCAACTATATTTCTGCAGAGCTTACTTATCACCTTGCAGAGCTATAGCCTACTGAACAATTCTTTTTTGGTTGGGTTTTTTTTTTTTCATCTTTTTTTTTTTTTTTTTGGTGCAAGATTAGTAGCATATAATTGTATTTTTCAAATCTTCTAAATATGATGGAGCAGCACAATCTCTCCCTTGAAACTATTGCTAATTCCTTAAAAATTCTATATTTTACATGTCACCACCTCTCTTGTAATGTCTGACCCAACCTGTGAGGTTAGCTCTGTCTGGTGGTAGTGGTGGTAGGAGTTGCTGCAGCTGTGGAATTTGCTACCAGCTGTTGTGTTTCTGAAAAATGATTGTTCATTTTCGAAGAATAAAAGAAATAATTTGATAATTTAATCCTTGCATGAAAGAGGACTGCTGTGACTATTAGCTACTGACTTACATCAGCATCCATTATCTTTACTCCTCTACTGTTTTGATTTGAAAAAAGATGAAGAATGTATGTGTATTGCCTGTGTGCTGTTAGAAGCCTGCAATTGTTGCTGTGTTGTTTTGTTGCCAAGTTGTGCTTGTTTGTCTGCTCTAAGGCCATGGCTCTATAACATCTCTATCTCCATCTTATTATTACTGTATGCTTTTGTGTAATCACACAAATTAGTGTCCCATTTTAATATGAAACAAAGATTAGGTGATTTAAACAGTATATAATATGGGGGAAAACAAAACAAAACCAAAATCCCCCCCCCCCCCCCTCTGATTAAAGTATGCCTCCAAATAATGGACGTCTCCTGCACCAATCGTTCCTTTATTCAGATGGTCCACTGTAAATAATAGTTGATGATGCATGTGTCAGTTTATTGTTATAAATTAGATTTACATATTTTGACGTCTGTGGGTAGGTAGTCTTGGTAGCTTGTTGCTGGTAGATGCACAATACTCATGGCAAATTCTCATAGGTAAAGGGTTCACTGTGTTAGGTAATGGGTACATTGTGTTAGCCATAGCATTCTGGTGTGCAGACATTAAAAGGTTGTCCAGGGTCGTGCACCTCCAAGGCCTGTCTGTGGACATACATCTCAAAGTGAGGGATGTTCTCCTTGACTGCCAGACATTCTAGCTCAGCTACTGCATAGTTTAGCTGCCCTCCTCTCAGTTGATGAGAATAGAAGGCAACAGGGAGTTAAGCTCCGTCCCTACACACTAAGCACACCAGAGATACCTCTGCCAGAGGCCATCTGTTTGTAACATGAAATGATCACTACACAAAAGGATGGTTAATACATAATATAAACACAATGAGTCATAAATAAACAAAAATGTCTTCCATGCCCTTGCTCCGATTCAGCCTAGAAGCCTTCCTCAGTCTTGTACCTCCCGCTACATACCCGGATATCTTCTCTAGCATGATGTTGTCCTTAGTCTGAATGTTCTCAACTCCATTTTAGTTGCTGCTCTTTTGAAGTTCCTGATCACCTTCACTCTTGCCTCAGGCACACCAATCTCCCCACCACCCACCACATGACCAAGCTATTCCAATTTTCTTCCTCCCCACACACATCTGTGGTTTGTGGTCACCCCAGTACAGCTTGACTGTGTCATACACACACCACCACACCTTCCTCCATGTCTGGGAACTGCCTCCAGGTGTGCATGCACAAGGTCTGCTCTGAAACGAAAATTTCTGCTGACAGTGCATCAACATACCGAGCAGGTTCCTGCAAACTATTACATCACCACAAATTTTAAAAAATGGATTTATTATCATGCAGCAATATTTTGCTCTTATGCTGTAAATGATATACTTTATTTTAATAATTGAATAACAAGCAACTGATGTAATGGATAATGTCATAGTGTGTGTGTGTGTGTGTGTGTGTGTGTGTGTGTGTGTGTGTGTGTGTGTGTGTGTGTGTGTGTGTGTGTGTGTGTGTGTGTGTGTGTGTGTGTGTGTGTGTGTGTGTGCGCGCGCATGCACAGGGGAATATTGGGTGGATACTTGAAGAAAATTGAAGTATTGTACATAAATATTGTCTCTATCAACTATTATCATTTAGGAACTTTCATTTTCTTGACAAATCAAATTTGAAAGTATGTTGGTTCATTTAAAATTTGAACAAGAAAAATGCTGACTACCAAAAGGTAATTGCAACCTATAATATAAAATTTAACAGGACAGATTGGGGGGGGGGGGAGTTAACACACAAACTAGGTGGACTTCTTCTGGAGGAACTGGAACATGACGGTGAAGTCTTTCTCTGCGTGGCCTTGTTCACACAGCAACTGGTACAGCTGTGTTGCCATGCCTCCCATGGGCGTGAGTGCCTTGGTGGAGCCAGCTGACTCCATAGCCAACTGCAGGTCCTGCAGGGACAACATACACACACACAACACAATGACCACACCCCCTCTCCACATGTGACCACATCTCTTACATTCCTCTCATGTCATTGCTCAGCATACAATGTCTCACGTCTTTCCTTCTCCATGCACCACAGACAATGTATTGCTTCAGCAAGCGTCAACCATCACAGCACATTGTGCTTCAACAGTCAGAGATCAGCAACATAGTGTTTCAATAGCCATAGAGGCCAGCAACATTGTGCTTCAACATTCACAGAGGCCAGCAACATTGTGCATCAACAGCCAGAGGCCAGCAACATTGTGCTTCAACTGCCAGAGGCCAGCAACATTATGCTTCAACAGCCAGAGAGGCCAGCAACATTGTGTTTCAACAGCCACAGAGGCCAGCAACATTGTACTTCAACAGCCACGAAGGCGAGCAGTGTGATATGCCCACAGACCATCTTAGGGAACATCATGAACACTTCACCAGCTACCACCCACACCCTGCCCCCCTCCCCACACCTGATCTATGTGAGAAGAGGGACCATCTGTGGGCAGATTAAAAAAAAAGAAGAAAGAAGGTCCCTCCTGGTATGTGTACTTGCACATGCCCACAAAGCCACACACAATGCTGACCATGGTTACTGCCACACCTGATACTGACCTTTGCCATGAGTTCGGCTCGGAATCCTCCCCTGTACTCGTTGCTTGAGGGCACGCCCTCCATGACCCCTGGACAAGGGTTGTACGTGTCCACCGACCAGCAGCGACCACTAGCAATCTTGATGATGCTAGTGAGCACCTTCGGGTCCAGACCCAGGCTGCAGTGACGGGGCAGAGGGACAGACAAACACATGTACACACACAAATGACATGTCATTCATACAAATTAATGGGGCAAATGAAGAAAACCTATGGGGGACACACCCTGGATCAACATCACACTGGGTTGAGGCAGGTTGAATTAGGTTGACAATAGCTCTATGGGGGACACACACTGGACCAACACCACACTGGGTTGAGGCAGGTTGAAGTAGGTTGACAATAGCTCTGTGGGGACACACACTGGATCAACACCACACTGGGTTGAAGTGATATAAATAATTAAAACAGTGTTGCCCAAACGTCTCGCAGTTGCAGCACACGCACACACATACGTACCTGATGCCTAATTGCAGAGCCTCGCACGTGCCCAGTGTGCTGATGGCCAGCAGCATGTTGTTGCAGAGCTTGGCGGCCTGTCCTGCTCCGTGTTGCCCACAGTGGATGGCAGCCTGCCCCATACACTCCAGAAGAGACACTGATTGGTCGTAGCATTTCTTGTCTCCACCCACCATGAACACCAGAGTGCCCTTGGTTGCTCCTCCAACACCTGAGAGAGTCAGACTTACTAACATGCTGTAACACAGGTGGATATTTACTAACATGGTGTAACACAGGTGGATACTTACTAACATGGTGTAACCTGTCTATTGTCAACCTACTTCAACTTGCCTCAACCCAGTGTGATGTTGGTCCAGTGTGTGTCCTCCATAGAGCTATTGCCAACCTACTTCAACCTGCCTCAACCCAGTGTGGTGTTGTTCCAGTGTGTGTCCCCCATAGAGCTATTGTTAACCTACTTCAACCTGCCTCAACCTAGTGTGGTGTTAACCCAGTTTATATTAAGCAAGTATGACGATAACTCAGTTCTACATTAATGTGGTTGGTTGTAGGGCAAGTCATGCACTGATTGCACTCACCCCCAGACACTGGAGCATCTAGGTAGTTGCCTCCTAGTCGTGAAGTTTCGCCCGCTATCTCTCGCACTGTGCTCTGGTCAATTGTGCTGCAGTCTATGAATAAGTTATTCCCCCGGACGTCCTGGAGAAGTCCACTGGGGCCGGTGTAGCACTGCTGCACATGGGCACCAGTGGGCAGCATGGTCAACACCACGTCCGCCTGCGACGCCACCTGCAACATACCAGACATCAACCACAATGAGTTGCCATTGCAGCGAGAGCAAACACATCATTCAAGACTGAAGGCAACCCACACCATCACACAGACACAAGACATGGGCAGAGAACAGGAGATGATAGTCAGAGCATGTTATCAAGGTTGTTAAGGTTATCAAAATGTGTTCAACAACATTTGCTTTAACAATGTGTGAGAGGGGCTAAGTAACAAGTGATGGTGTTTAATTAGATATCCCACCAACACCTCAACACAGCTAAATTAACACGTCCAGCATCTCTTAGCCTTGCCACTCCAAGACGGACACCACAGCACTCCCTCACACCACTGACTGTGGTCACTGGTGACATTGTCTCGACCATGACAAGGTTCACCTCACACAATCAGTCCCTAACTGCACTGCTAGATCCTCCAGCTCATACATCAAGTAGGGAGGAGGGGGCAGAGTTGGTCTTGGCTGGACACCAGTGGGAGTCACGGCAGCTACTCAACCGCCTTCAGGTCATGAACCTTGACCTACTCTGAGCCACTTGTGGAGTGTCCCCTCCACTGATTGAGTGAATGTTTCCACCTTTCAAATTCAACTCATCACTGACAGGGCGCAGGCTGTTAGTGTGTCTCCCTACAAGAGGATTGAGACGACATGATCTGATGGTGATGGTAATTCAGTCTCTCTCCTGTGGCAGAACTTTAACCTCCTAACCTCAACCACTTCACACCCTCTGCCTAATAGCTTATCAGCAGGAAGCATACAGATATGGAGTTATTCCAGATACTTGCAGATAATCCGCAGATGTCCACAGATAGTGCAGACCTCTCTGTCATACATGGCTGAATTACTCTGGAAAGGCAACCTGTGGTTAGTTACACGGGGTGGGTGACTACAACACCGGGCAAGCATGTGTGTGCCTAGTAGAATCACACTAATTACAGAGCAGAAGTTATGCATAAGATGTTAGTATTGACAACGTCTTGCAGGGAACACTGCACCCGATGGCTCTCTGGAAATAAAGTCCTATCAACTTTGCCCACTAGGTCCCACCCCCCACAGGATGGAGTGCTGTAGAGAAAGAGGTGTCCATCACACTCCAGCCAACTTGTTGGGGTAGTCTTCAGAGAGCAGCTGCTGCAGACTAGAGCAGGAGGTGTAGAGGCAGGGGCAGTCCGAGATCATGGAGGATACATAGCAGCTGGCAATAATATAGTAAGAGCCTAAGTTTAGTGAATGAAAACACATTGTCCTAAGCCATGTTCACACTAAAAACAGGTTTGTACCTCTCACCAGGTTACAAATATTTTCTTGTGTCCACACTGGCATAGTGCTGAACCCGCTCCACATCACCTGTGTGGGCGGAATAATTAGCTGGGCTGATTAATTAGTATTCCTCTACCTCGTATTGAAATGGGGTATCTCATTTTCACCTGTGCTACCTTTTTCTCTCTTTTTCCTTCCACAATGTCATCAATACAAATGGAGGATAGAGAGGGGGGAAAGAGCTGTTAGTACCTAAACTCCTAATAGCCAAAACAGCAATAAAGCCACAGGTATGTTCAATAAATCTGAGCAGCTTGAAGCCTACCCTTTTAAAGGTTTCAGGTGAAATAGGGAGAAACATGTTAGGATAAAACTGGGTGTAGTGTGGATGCTTGGAATCCGTTCCAGACACGGGTGAAACAAGTTTTGGTGTGCAGTGTGGACAGGCCTTTAGTCCATCATGCCTGAGCTATCCCTGTACTTATTCATTATGGCAAGACCAATGTTTGAGTGTATTGTGCCTTGAGCTGTTCCTGTATTTATCCATTATAGCACTAAAGAAAACACAAAACAAATCTAGTTTGCATGTTATGTACTTGGCACCCACTATCAATGCACCTCACATTGTGGCCACCATTATCGCAGGAATGCTGTCTTGCCTTCATGAACACATTGTCCTCTGCACCTCTAGCCCCATAGTGTAGGGTCCTCTGCACCTAGCCCCATAGTGTAGGGTACCCTGCATCTCTAGCCCCATAGTGTAGGGTCCTCTGCACCTCTAGCCCCATAGTGTAGGGTCCCCTGCACCTCTAGCTCCATAGTGTAGGGTCCCCTGCACCTCTAGTCCCATAGTGTAGGGTCCCCTGCACCTCTAGTCCCATAGTGTAGGGTCCTCTGCACCTCTAGCCCCATAGTGTAGGGTCCCCTGCACCTCTAGCCCCATAGTGTAGGGTCCCCTGCACCTCTAGTCCCATAGTGTAGGGTCCTCTGCACCTCTAGCCCCATAGTGTAGGGTCCCCTGCACCTCTAGCCCCATAGTGTAGGGTCGCCTGCACCTCTAGCCCCATAGTGTAGGGTCCCCTGCATCTCTAGCCCCATAGTGTAGGGTCCTCTGCCCCTCTAGTCCCATAGTGTAGGGTCGCCTGCACCTCTAGCCCCATAGTGTAGGGTCCTCTGCCCCTCTAGTCCCATAGTGTAGGGTCGCCTGCATCTCTAGCCCCATAGTGTAGGGTCCCCTGCACCTCTAGCCCCATAGTGTAGGGTCCTCTTCCTCAAGCAGACAGTCCATGTTGTGTGAGCTGCAAACTACCCAGGAAGAGCATTGTTGCACACAACAATGTTGCTGCATTGTTGGGCAGCCATTACTCCAGGCCAATGCATACTGAACCATGACCCCCCGTTTAGTTGAGAAACAATGAATTCGGTAAAGGGTTATAAAAATAGAACAACAAATCTGCAAAATCATCATCAATTGCATTAGCTTAAGAAAAAGTTGATTAAGGAAAACAAAAAAGAGTTGAAGAGCAGAGAAAAAAAATTGAGGAGAGCAGAGAATGGTTAAAAAGTGCAGAGAAAACGGATGATAAGTGAAGAACATTTAAGAAAAAAGGGGTAAGGATAGCAGTGAGAAGGTTAAGAAGAGAAGAAGGAAGATTTACAGAGAGAAGGGTTAGGGAGAGCAGAGAAAAGAGTTAAAGTCAAGAAACGAAATTAATGCTGATCTTGCAGAAAGTCACCTCATGAATTATTACATTTATGAAATATTTTCATAACGCCCATTGAAGGGTAAGTGAAATGGAAAAAAAACAAAAACATTTCTGTTTAATGGTCTTATCTAGTCTTTGATGCATGACCTGGAAATTAAAATTTTGGTCCAATATTCGTGAAGAAAACTTAGCTTTCAAAATTTACTTCCTGTGGGAGTTTAACTCTTCAATGATGTTACAAGTGAGACACAGCAGCTGCAAAATTACAGTGAAAGCAACACAGTACTTCAACAACTCCTTCAGTCAGGAGGCCAGATTCTGATGGCTAGTCCAGAAGTGGTAGCAGCTTAGTGGCACCTAGAGAGAAAGCACCCACAGAACAGCTGAGGATTAGTGAATCTGAAACTTCACAGCTAAGGAACACTGATTCCTCTTCAGCTTCACCTAGCACTGATTTAGGTAAAGAAAATGAGAATCTAAATTTAGCTATTCTCTTCATGTGTTGGTTCCAATCTAATTTTAAGTGGAATCACATTATAGATACCAAATTCCATATCAGAATTCACAGAATTTTGTATTTGAAATGGAAATCCCCCGTAATACAAAATACAACGAATTTTGCTGATTTTCCAAAAAACTATCGGAATCCGATAAATTTGTTCTTCATTAAATTGGTTGGTTCAGCTTGTGTTGGATCCAATTTTGCATAAGAGATAATTCTGTTTCACATACCACATTCTGTATGAATTCCATTGGTTTTGCATAAAAACCAACAAAATTCATGGAAATGGAATTCCATAGGAAATCAGAGGCTTTAGATACTTTGTTGGTGTGGCAATGTGATGGGTACAGAGACAAAGCTAGCATTGTCCCAACAGCCATTTCTATCGGTCATTTCATTTAAAATTCCCCTTCCCTTCCCCCCTCAACAAATAAACACCCAACAACAAACAACCATTATTAATGTAAATTTTTTTAGGATCAGTATGAAGGAAAAAAAAAAGAAGTATAAGTAGTTCTCTTACATTTCTCTGTGCAGGACAACTGTATTTATTTGCTGGCCATTACCTGTGCTGGGCTTTCAGCTGGCACTGCTCCAGCACTAATGGCTGCATCCATGGAGGCCTTGACCGTGTCATACACCACTAACTCGTGTCCCTTCTTCAGCAGGTTATTAGCCATTGGGGCACCCATGTTCCCCAGCCCCACGAATCCCACCAGGGACTGCAGGTAGATAAACATATCTTAAAGTACCTCAATGAACCACACAATATCTGCCGGCTGCACACCTGTTTGCTGCTGTAGCATCTTCTCCAGCTTGAGGTACGGAAAGGTGTTAATCTCAGCAGTGACCGCAAACTGGCCGCCATTGATGTAAACACGGAAGTGCAGGCCGCTTCCCAACGCATGGATATAAAAAAATATATATTTGCGAATTTAGGAAGGGGAGTGGCAGTGGTCGGTAAGGATCGGATTTTTGAGGGCATTTTTCACCAAGTTTAATTGGCGGGAATTGTTGCTCATTCATCCTGGTAGGTGTGTGGGGAGACTGAGTGGAGAGCCATGGACGTGTCTGATAGAGTGCAGGCTAGTCAGACGAGAGTGAAGGATGTGGTGGGGGAGAGGGCGCAGAGGATGTTCCAAGACTTTCTGGAGGAGTAAGTGAAACTTGCGCATGCTCAGTGGGTCATTTTACACCAGTGTGGGAGAACTCCATTAATGACTCCACAATATACTAAGTTAGGAGGAATGGTCTCCTAGTAGCTGGGGTTGTTTCTGGAAATGAAGTTACCCCCAATTCATTAATTATTCATCACACACACACACACACACACACACACACACACACACACACACACACACAGCTCTTGTTTCCTACCAAGCTAACCATTAAACCAAACTATTTAAAGGGGTGAGAGTCCATAATGATTTTACCATGGTGAAACTGGGGTAATTGAGGGTGAGAGTGTGTTGGGATGAGTCCCCATCACCACCTGGGTGAACTGACCATACCAAGGCCAGAGGGTGCATGTTGATCTGTGGTCAGCTAACCTGCAATAATTAGACCCTTTGCCGCATGTACAATCTCTGCAATGCATATCTGAAGGTCACATGACAAGTAGTCACATGGAGAAGAAACTAAAAAAATAAAAGTGCACAGAAGAGAGCCACAGAGACAGAAGGGAGGTGTCTGTGTCTGTGTCTGCTTTCAGAACATTCTGGCTATACAGTGAAATCCATATGACATTATTGCCATCAGAACAACACCAGTGTTGCTTTAAGTGATGATAGTTTTGAGAAAATTCTTGAGGTGTTAAATGAGCGGATCGTAGACTAAAATTTTGAGCATTATTTTTGAACATCAATTCAGTAATTTTTACTATGGATGGAGACAACAGTTTTACTGACCTTTGTGTTTCAAAAATTATGGTTTGTAGTAAGTGGGGTGGTTTACTTAGGCATGGAGCTGTGACCACAACCAGGAAATTTTGAGAAAAAATAGCCCCACAGGCAGGGTTTTACTCACTCTTCACCGAACTTCCTTATAATCACCCCTGGATGACCCTCATCAAACCCTAAAAATTTGAGCCCTGTAGGCCCAATCATCTAGGAGTTAGTTACGAAACAAACAAAGAAACCAAAAAAAAAAACACAGCAGATTACAATTTTTTGGCATAGGTACCTTATTTTTCTCTTTTGGGTCTGGCATGAACACAGGGAAGGGTATGGCCTTGTAGACATTGTTAAAATGTTCCCTTGGAGACACTGATATCTAATATATAAGGATTCAAGGTCCAAGTGTTTTATCGAAATACCATATTTGGCATTTTTATCCTTACATACCAAGAGAGGAAGACGTGTGTCCAAGTGGGACCCACTCCATGGTATTCACAGAGTCAAGGTTATGCATCAAGGACGAGATAGAACCATTGAAAAATATGTGTTTTTTCCATTTCACTTACCCTTCAATAGGAGTTATAAGTATTTTATAAATCCAACAGTTTAGGAGGTGGTTTTCTACAATGTCAAGATTAATTTCATTTCTTGACCCATTTCTCTGCTCTTTTTAACTATTTTCTCGGCTCTCCCTAATGCTTCTTTCTGATTCTTCTTAACTCATATCTTCTCTCCTCATTCCTCTTTTCTCTCCGTAGGTCTTCCCTCTCTTCTTCTTAACCTTCTCACTGCTATCCTTACCTCTTTTTCTTAAACGTTCTGCTCTTCAGAAAAATATATTAAGCTAGGTGCTAGCTCATCCCAAACTCCCAGAAATACAAGCAATATAAGTAAATATAATGATCAGGTATTTTAAACCTGTGTCAAAAACCGGAAAAGAAAAAAAAGGAAAGAGGTTGTGGGGGGGGGGGGGGGGGAAGGTGCTGATGGGGTGTGAACTCGAAATCCTTAGTTCTAAATCTTAATTTTTGGCATAGTTACTGTGTGGGTGTACAGTAAGGGGTGTGGACAGGTGGGACTCTGCCACAGGAGTCTTCCCTGAAAATTTGAGCTTATTCAGTATACTGGAGGTATCACTGGTTCTCGTCTATACTGTTTGTCGGGTATACTGGTTCTTGGGTATATTGGTTCTCAGGTATACTGGTTCTCGGGTATACTGGTTCTCGGGTATACTGGTTCTCGGGTATACTGGTTCTCGGGTATACTGGTTCTTGAGTTTTAGCCTAGACAGACGCACATAGAAAGACAGCTAATTTTCATTCTAATGAGATAGTGAATTTTAGAAGCCCTCATATGACAGTGTAGGAGGATCGCTCACTATTGGCACAGTTTCTTCTGGTGAGGGTAGACCAGGATATGCCCCTCCCCCTCGACTTGCCTAAATAGTTAGTCCCAAAAAATATATACATTCGTGTCTCCCAACAACTGTGGCAAAGAGAGAGAGAGGAGCACCAAATAAGAATGTTGAGTGATAATTCACTGTTCAAACTGACGCCTGAAGCAGATGAGGTAGGCCCCCATGAAGCTCAGGGATAGTGGCAGGCCTGTGTGTGCTACATCCTTCTGTTTTTGGGGGGGGGGGGGAGGGTGTGGATCTGTCTGGGACATGCATGGCACACCTGTAGGAAAATAGAGGAGGGAGAAGTGTAGGGAGAAAGTTTTAAAGAGAATTAACCAGCTCTAGTTCAATATAAGGAATTCCCTTGTAGTGTTTCATATGCAGAGAGATGGGGACATCCTACGATTTCCCCCCCCCCCCCCCCCCCCCCCCCATGTAGGATGTAGCAGCAGCTTACCGAAGAAGTATAATACATAGAATAATCATGGTCAGGTAGTTGCCCAAAACCCAACAAAATTCATTTCAGAGCACCTACTTTTTTTTTTTTTTAATTTTCCCTTGGGGGCATGACCCCAGAGCCTCCAAAGACGTGCCCTGAAAATGCTTTGTGTCATTACTCTTCACCCCCCCCCCCCACCCCCAGGAAAAATAATCCTGTACTCTACCCCACCTCTAGTGTAGGTGTAGCTGTACAAATGTAAAATGTAGCCACAGATAAGTCTATTCTCTCTCTGTGCATGTCCATCTCCTCTCTCTTTTAGGTTCAGAGTTGAGGGAGAGCTCAAGTACATAGCTGACACTAGGAATCTGATCCGTCCGGAGAGGAACACTTTGACTGTCAGCTTCCTGGACGTGGAGGAATACAGCTCCCGACTGGCCACCATCATCATGGAGAGATATTACCAGTAAGTCCTCTCACACACACACACCACACCACACACACCACACCACACACACACACAAATGGAAGCTATTGTTGGGTGTTGTTATGGGTAACAGTCACTATTAACCATCAAGATTGGTGGGAATAATTCTAAACTGACTGTGAATAATTCTAAACTGACTGTGGTAGCAGTCTAGTCACTGCTATGCGATCAGGCACACGATGGGAAGTGTCAGAGAAGAAGATAATGATGTTGCATTGTTATGTATGTCTTTCTCTTTCTCCATTGCAGAGTCTATCCGTACCTCTGCAATGCCCTCACCAACTTTGCACGGGACAGAGCAGATGTGGTGTTGACTCGAGAGTTCTACGTGGCCTTTGAGGACTTTGTGACCCGACACAAGTGAGGATGTGTGTGTAGTGTAGTGTGTGTGTGTTAAGTTGATCATGTGAGCCTCCCTCCCACACATGTCTACAGAGTGAGGGAGCTGTCAGCGGCCAAGGTGGGCACTTTGCTGCGTATCACAGGTCAGGTGGTGCGCACTCACCCTGTCCACCCGGAGCTCACCCTCGGCACTTTCATCTGCCTGGAGTGCCAGACCTCCATACCAGATGTGGAGCAGCAGTTCAAGTTCACGCAGCCCACCGCCTGCAAGAACCCCATGTGCCAGAACAGACGACGCTTCATGCTGGATATCAGCAACTCTCGTTTTGTGGACTTCCAGAAGGTCAGGATCCAGGAGACGCAGCAAGAGTTGCCTCGAGGCAGTATACCTCGTAGGTGAGTGTGTGTTAGCATGTGTTACATTGTGTAATCACATTACATTATAATCAATGTATGCTTTTTCCTTTCTCTTCCTCCTCCTCCTCCTCCTCTCCCTCCTCCTCTCCCTCCTCCTCCTCTCCCTCCTCCTCTCCCTCCTCCTCTCCCTCCTCCTCTCCCTCCTCCTCTCCCTCCTCCTCTCCCTCCTCTCCCTCCTCCTCTCCCTCCTCCTCTCCTTCCTCCTCCTCTCCCTCCTCCTCTCCCTCCTCCTCTCCCTCCTCCTCCCCCTACTCCTCCTCCTCCCCCTCCCCTCCCCACTAGCATGGAGGTTATTCTTCGTGCCGAGGCGGTGGAGGCGGTGCAAGCTGGAGACAAATGTGACTTCATTGGCACTCTTATTGTTGTTCCAGAGGTCTCCCAACTACGCACAGAAGGTGACATTCCATATTAGCCCTAGCCACTCATATCTAACTCTAGCCACACCCCCTCCAGGGTCGGCACGTGCGGAGACGTCTACACGTGTGAAGGCGAGGGAGGGCTACAACTCGGAGGGAGTGAGTGGTCTGAGAGCCCTGGGGGTGCGAGACCTCCCGTACAGACTGTCCTTCCTGGCTTGCTCTGTGCAGGATACAAAACCAGGGGTAGGTCTTGTGAGTGTGGCTGACAAGGTATGGGGCATGAGTCTGTAGATCATGCAGGTGTGGCTTCTGTTGGTTTAATTAGTTGGCCTGTTGCAGTTCTATTCCATGGCATTGGTGCAGCAAAGTAGGCAAGCTTTTGGCAGCCAAAATGACTTCCCATGGGTGTGGCTATGAAAAAGACCATACCCATTATCGCACATTTGCATGTGCATAATAATGCATAATAACGCTCACCTGGGTACTTGGAGACCACATAGCAAATTTCAGCCTGATTGGTCCAGCGGTTTGGCTGTGAAAACAACTCACACACGCGCACTTGCACACGCATGCACACAGACACACATAAAGACACAGCTCCTATTTATAAGTAGATTAGTGGGTGGAGATTGGAGCTCCAGTTCTCCCTTGGATACATACAAGTCAACATCGCACTGGGCTGAGGCAGGTTGAAGTGTAGTTTGGGATATAGGAATTAGATTGTTGTAGTAGATTTACAGTGTTTGTATTATTTGTTGTGTTGTGGTTATTTTATGTGTGTGTGCGTATGTGTGTGTGTGTGTAGTTTGGTGGCAGGGATGTGTCGGGGGAGAATCTGACTGCAGAGGAGGTGAGGAAGCAGATGTCTGACCAGGAGTTGGCAAAGATCTACGAGATGAGCCAAGACACCAACCTCTACCAGAACCTCATCCACTCTCTCTTCCCAAGCATCCATGGTGAGTAGAGGTTGCCATAGTGAATAAAGATTGCCATGGTGAGTAGAGGTTACCATGGTGAGTGGAGGTTGCCATGGTGAGTAGAAGTTGCCATGGTGAGTACAGGTAGCCTTGGGGAGAAGGGATTACCATGGTGTGTACAGGTTGCCATGGTGAGTCTTGGTCCTGTCTATCCCTAGTCATTACCATGGCTACGGTGTGATTGTGCAGGTAATGATGAAGTGAAGCGTGGTGTACTTCTTATGTTGTTTGGTGGGGTTGCCAAGACAACCATTGAGGGAACTCGTCTCCGTGGCGATATTAATGTCTGCATTGTTGGTGATCCTAGCTGTGGCAAAAGCCAGTTCCTGAAGTAAGTATCTGAGATGTTGATGGCACACTTGTTTGCTATATGTCGATGTTGATTGGTGCAGTTGAAGTTGTGTGCAGTGCAAGTGAAATATTACAAGGTCCATGTCATTCCAAATCTCGCAGTCTGAAGGAAACATTGTATCTAGAGCATGTTCCCAGGTATTTCCCGGCTAACTCATAGTATCATGTGATGCAGGCAGGTGGAGGAGTTCAGCCCGCGTGCTGTGTACACCAGTGGCAAGGCGTCCACAGCTGCCGGGCTCACTGCAGCCGTTGTCAAGGATGCAGAGTCTCACGAGTTTGTGATAGAGGCCGGGGCTCTCATGCTGGCTGACAATGTGAGTGTTGGCATGGTAACAGTGACATTGCAGTGCTGGCTTTCTCCACTTCCTCTCATTCAAGTTCCATGACAACTAATGGTGTCTCCCCTCCCCCCCATGAAGGGTGTGTGCTGCATTGATGAGTTTGACAAGATGGACGTGCGGGACCAAGTGGCCATCCACGAGGCCATGGAGCAGCAGACCATCTCTATCACCAAGGCTGGCGTCAAGGCAACACTCAATGCCCGAACATCCGTCCTGGCAGCGGCTAATCCTATTGGTGGACGCTATGACAGGTCAAAGTCACTCAAGGTATGTGTGTGAGAGAGAGAGTGTGTGTGTGTGCATGTTGAGGTGTGTGCGTGTGTGCACGTGGGTGTGTGTATGTATGTCGAAGGGTGTGTGTGTGTGGGGGGTATGGGTATGGTTACAATATTGAAAGGAGTGGTGTCTGATGGGGTAAGGGTGAGAGGATGAGAGGTGTGTTAAGAAAGTACATGACAGCAACATGTCTATTGCCTGCCATGTTCTGTTGTATGTTGTCACTGCACATGTGCAGCACAACATCCAGCTGAGTGCCCCCATCATGTCGAGGTTTGACCTCTTCTTTGTCATCGTGGATGACTGTAACGAGGTCACAGACTACAACATCGCCCGCAGGATCGTCGACCTCCACTGCAACGTCGACCTCGCCTTCAAGTGTGCCTACTCCATCGTACGTAGACCACACCCACATGTGTCAGTGCATGCATGTGATCATGTGACCATTTTTAATGTGGGTTAAGGCAGGAGTGACGATGATTTGTTACCACGGTTACAACCTCATGTGGATTAGCTGGATTTCTGAAACATTTTGTAGCTATCAGGATGTGTCTCATGCCCTCCTCCCCATCTGCCCTTTCCTTCTTTCTTATTTACTTTTTTGAGGGTTCCTTTTTTTTTTGTCTTTTTTTTTTTTTTTTTTTTTTTTTTTTTTTTTTTTTTTTTTTTTTTTTTTTTTGTTTATATAAAAATTTTAAAAAGAAAACAATTTTATTTATTTTTTTTGTTACTTTTTTTTTCCCCTTTGTCTGTGTTAAATATTCTTGGGTTCTGAAGTGGATGTTTCTGATCACATGATGCACTTATTTAGAATCTGGTCATGTGACCACTTTGAGCCTTGCCCTATTCTCACTCAGGACAGTTCCCTCATCGTAACTCACTGTAAATTTCCTGTCAATGATCACATGACCTGCTCTAGTTTGTGTGTGGTTGCATGCAACATGACGTGGTGTGGTAATTGCACTATCTTGACATGTGTTAGTATCAGGTGTGTCATGTCGTGTTTGTGTGCAGGAGGAGGTGCAGAGGTATGTGTTGTTTGCACGTCACTTCAAGCCGTCCATCAGCCAAGCCAGTGCCGACTACATGGTGGGCCAATACAAGAGACTGCGGCAGAGAGACAGCTCAGGTAGGAGACCACACCCACCAGGTGTGGGGGGGGGGGGGCATGTGCGTAGCAAGTAAACTAGTGCATAAGCACATACTTGCCTGCCTGCCTGCCTACCTACCTACCTACCTACCTACCTACCTACCTACCTACCTACCTACCTACCTACCTACCTACCTACCTACCTACCTACCTACCTACCTACCTACCTACCTACCTACCTACCTACCTACCTATATATATCAATATTCAACTTTCGACAAATTGGTACTCCTCTCCCAGTGAACTGATCTGGGGAGCACAGTCTGTGAGATGTTAGGGCCAGCAGATGTTCCCATATTTGTATGTGCCCCATTGTCCTGACCTTGTTAGGCAAGTTCATCAGTGACAATTCAAGGTAGAGAATGTGTGCGCCTGGTGCCTGATTGTGATAGTGGTCAAGGAAGGCAGTGTCAGGACAGAGCCGTTACTGCACATTGTTTAGTACTAGAAAATATCCTCGCCCTAGGGGTGGTTACCTTTGGCCTCCTGTAGTTACAAACTTGTCCAGTTTGACTTAATTCTTTGTGTGGCTCCTCCCAACCTTCCCCCCCCCCCCCCCCCCCCCCCAAAAAAAAAGGAAACCCCTTGGGGGAATAGAAAATTAGACGTAAATTTAGACCCCTGGTCCCACCAAGTTTTGTGGGGCTCCTTCTAAAACCAACCCATCCACCACGAGCACAGGCACACACACACACACACACACACACACACACACACACACACACACACACACACACACACACACACACACACACACACTGGCACGTGCGCACAAACAAACGACTCTTGGGGAGGGCGGGGGGAATTGTGAAAGTATTGATGTGCCATGGGGGGATTTTTCCTTCAGAAATTGTCTTGTTTTTATAAAAAATCTTCCCTCCCCCCCCCCCCTCACCTCCCCATTGAATGGGTGCCAATCTCCCTGTGTAATTTCATTCCCCCCCCCAAATAATAATAAAAATGAAAAAAGACCCTTTCCAGCTTTTTCAGAGCTCAAAGTTCCTGATCTGATCACAGCTTCTGTGTACCATTAGTTTCATTTCCAATATCTCATTCCAATCATTTAAAAAAAACTTTACCAATTGAGCAATACAATAGCATACACATGTGTAGTTAGGTAAGGTGTGGGTAGTGTAGATGTTATAATCACTGGCCAGGTGTATGTGAAATGATTCATATCTTTCAGTATGGTTACGTATGCATACTACTACTAATAACAATTACATGTTTGGTAAGGTGTGGCCCATTCCTCGTGGAGGATCACTGTACGTCAACTAGAGAGTATGATCCGTCTATCGGAGGCCATGGCCCGGCTAGCGTGCAGTGAGGAGGTCCAACCCAAACACGTCCAGGAAGCATTCCGGCTCCTCAACAAGTCCATCATCCGTGTTGAAACGCCAGATGTGGATCTGGATGATGACGTGGAAGAAGGCGTGGCCAATAGCAAGCCCAGCCCTGAGGAGCCTCAGGCCAATGATGGGATGGTGGTGGATGATTCGGCCGAGAGTGTGAAGACACAGACAGTGAGGCGCAGAGTGACATACGAGGAGTATAAGAGTATCGCTAATTTGCTGACTTTGCACCTTCGACACCTCGAGGAGTCTGGGGAAGGTACATGAGAATAGAGTTACTTAATTGCTTTGTACAGGTTCTCACTCACATAGTACCACTGAAGCAGTTCCATGAGAGTAATTTAGACAAGGGAGGTGACATAATCACTTGCCCTCCTTTCCTTGCTCCAGATAAGAGGTTCTTATTTCAGCAGCTTCTTTCTTGTGTTGTGTTGTGTTGGTGATGGTGTTGCCTAGGTGATGGAGGTTTGAGGAAGCAGGAGTTGGTGAACTGGTATCTGACAGAGACACAGGGAGACATCCAGAGTCTGGACGATCTGGCAGACGTGAAGCTGAAGGTCGAGAAGATTATCGAGAAATTGGTTCATCATGTGAGTGGGTGGGGGGTGGGGTGTAGTTGGTGGATTTTTCAGATCAGGTTAAGTGCCCACAATATTACTGATTTATTCTGTCACTTTCTATATCCTCCCTCCCTCTCTCCCTCCCTCTTAGAAAGTTCACGTGTAGGAGGTGGGTGGAAGTCCAGTTAATTCTGTGGGTGTGGCACGTGATATGAGTGTGTGTGCTTGTGTATGTAGGACCATGTGTTGCTTCCGTTGCTTGGTGAGGAGGAGGAGGAAGAGGACAAGACCAATCCTGTTCTTGTGGTCCACCCAAACTACTTCATCCAAACCTGATCGGACAACGAGAAGAAAAAAGATTGACCACAAACTCTAAATGACATGCATACTCTGATACTACTACAAATATGTAAAGACATTCAAACTGGATTTCTTTTGGTTTGAATAATAAATACTTTTGGTACTGTCTACCAATATATATATATATATGTATATATATATACACTCCTAAAATCACATCTCATGAATAATTAACGAGGATGGTTTATATTTGTGGCTTTTCCCCCAAATCCAGCAGGTTATACTAACAATTGAAATTATCGGTTAACAGAAATCAAGTGGTGAACAGTGAATGTTAAGATTTATTACTTGTGAAATATAATGGAAGTGCTTAAGTATGAGGGGGAAAACCCTGTCTGCACATGCAAGCTGATGGATAGTTTGTAACATGTGCACACACACATTCAGGAATGAATGTATACACAAGTAGGAACATGGACCTTATCACAAACACACTGGTAAAAGTACGATACTCCTTCCTGAAGTGTCATTTTTTCTTGAATCTGCCAATATGGTAGCTCTATCAGTATAAATTACTTGTGTGGGTGTGGCTATGGAAAAACCACACCCATAGGATCTTAATAACACTTCCAGGTCATATGGACACCGCATGCCAAATTTTGGCTGATTGATTTTTGGCAGTGAAAAAATCTATCAGTAGGTTGGTTAATGGACAAACCTGACCTGAAGTAGGGGGAATAACACTCCTGGTCACACGGAGTTCACATATCAAATTTGAGTCTAATCAGTTCTTGTTAGTGATTTTTTTTTTGTTGGTGTGTATGATAAGACAAACCATATCCTTTGCCGCACCCACAGGTATTTATAACGTTCACCATATTGCTTAGAACCTGCATGCCAAATTTAACTTAATTAGTCCAATTTGTTCTCTGGTTAGTTTTTGGAAGGCAAGGTTAATAATGCTCACCAAGTTACTTGGACACCTGCATGCCAAATTTTAGCTTGATTGGTCGTTTAATTAGTTTTTAATAGCCTGAAGAATTTCTGTGGGTGCATTTATGCTCAGTCCAAACACTGGCTATAGTTAGGGAGTGTGCAGCTGATATATATATATGTTCAGAAGTGGGAAATCCCTACAAAGCCTCTAAATTTCATGAAGCAAACTGGACATGTTCGTAATTTTATCTGGTGCATGAAATGAATTATTAAAGTTAGAAGAAGTTAGCAGCTATAAAGTTAAGTTCATCCCACAGCTGGAATAGAAAAATATCCATTCTATTGATGAAGACAATAGCCTCCCCCTGAAGGATATTTTAGCCATAGCACCCATCCTATGGACAGACAACAAAGACCTCTTAATATAATTGCAGATCTGTTTGCTGTCTCCTCCCAGATGCCTGGGCCCACAGAGTTAATAAAAAGTAAAGGTATAAAAAGCAGAAGTGGCTTGGACACACTTTTGCTGACCTGTGTTGACACAATTGTAGTATTGAAGTGGAGTGGTTTACTTGGGCATAAAGTTGTGACCACAATCAGGATATTTTGAAGAAAAAGAAATAGCCCTACAGGCAGAGTTTTACACTGATATTCACCAAACCTCCTTATAACCACCCCATTAAACCATGAAAAGTTGAGCCCTGTAGGCCCAATCAGTGGGAGTAGTTATAGAACAAACTAACTAATTGAGAATTGTAGTAAGATGCACCATCCATATTTGAACAAAATGAGGTTTTTGATTGTGAATCTATAACAAATTAGGCCTTCAATTTGTGAGTGTATTCGTGTATTAATTTACACTTTAACATTTCTATGCTTACTTTTTCATAACTATTCCCATTTAGTTCCTATTTTGATTGAAGTAATTATTCAGATAATCATAAATGAAATCATATTATTGTTTCTTTTATGTGGAGCATAGTGTATATTGTTGATAAATATATCCATCACTATATAAATTGAAATTATTAAGTGATGAAATAAATTTAAACTTAGTGAATTATTCTGTTCTGGCCTGCATCTCTCTAAGGTCTTATACACTTTTATTTACTTATTTATTTACATAATTATATCATTTATTAAAATTTTATTTATTTATCTCTTATTATTTTTAATTATTTACCTTTTATATCACTTTTCAAAATTCTATTTATTCCAAAAAATCATCATCCAATTTTTTTTTTTTTTTTTTTTTTTTTTTTTTTTTTTTATATAACAACCACAGAAAAAAAAAGCACCCATAAATTTTGGCCCCATGATTTGGAATGGTCGGCAATGTTCCACCACAAGGTTAGGACACGTTCTACGACAAGACGAGACCTTTAAATATACTGATCGCTGCCTGAAATGGACAGCCGTCGTCATTACTACATCACAACAAATGAAAACAGACGAATGAATGGTATCCACTTACACCCTGACCTCTGGTGACACGTCCCAGACTGTCGCTCACCCAGCCCCACCCCCTTCCCTAAAAATTGGCAGGGCTGACCTTTACTGTTTCTTTGGCCTTTTCTACCTGAGGCACCTCGCGCCAACCACCTTCCAACATGACGTGCTCTCCACGGACAGCCTTCCTATTCCGAGTGTCCTACGTGAGCTCGGGGATACTGGTGGGCATCTCAGTGTGTGTGGTCTTCAGTGTCGTCTTCATCAATTAGTAAGTTGTTGGGCTGTGTTTAATACAGTGGGTGTTACGGTGGGTGGGTCAGTAGCAGTGTGCTTCTACCTCCCTTAGAACTTCCAGGAGTCCTGTGTTGGTGTCCCCAGCAACTTGACTTGCTTGTAGACCAGGACTTGAGGGTGTTTGACTGCTGATTTTTATGACCAGAGTTTATGCTTGTGGTAGGAAAACAGAGAAACATGCTGGCAGATCATCTGATCATAATGAGACAAAGTTGCCCTATGCATTTTTTATACTGAACAATTTAAACCATAATTCCTTCTCTAAAGGCAGCAGAATTATTATGTTTGGGCAATTTTTAATTCAGGAATGTGTGGTAGGGATATCTCTGTTGCCCCTTTACTCTTGTCCAGTTCACTCAGGGTGACACTTACACTGTGTAGTGTTTCTCTAATGACCTCCAGACTTTTGTGTTGACTGTGCCTCACAACAGGTCCTAGGAACACAGAGTCTTGGGATACATTAACAAACTAAACATTAAAATTCTCAGTTCCAATGCTAGGCATTGGTGGTAGCTGCGTGTGTAGCCATGCCATCAATCAATGTCTGTCTTGCCCTTAAGAACTCAAACAAAATATACTATGTAAATCAAAGACACCTGAGGTGGGTGGAAGTGATGTCATTTGCAATGGTGGTCATGGCCATAACAGATGATGTGTTCATATCAGATGATGTGTTCATATCATGTTTCCTTATGCACCCTATAAAAGTATATCATGTGTATGGCATTGGATGTCATCTTTCCTGTTGGACACCATTTGTCTCTATGGATGGGAGAACCAGGTAAACCTTCATTCAGTACTGTAACATTAAACTGGCTTTAGAAATAGCATCCAGGAAAGAGTAAAGTTCTTTGTTTATTATTGTGGAAAAGCTCAACTTTGAGAGTTTAGGTAGAAGTTCAATTTAGCTCTTTCAGAATATGCCAGACGCTTACAAGAAATCATCAAGGCTATTAATCAGATGACAAGTGAATAATCTAGAAAGAGGACACTAATCAAACAAACAAATAACATTACAATGTTCAACTAAGGCAAACTAATAACAGCATTAATGTTCTATTCAGACAGCTAACAACAATATAAATCATACCTTAAATAATTTGAATACCACATTTAGATTACCACATTAACATTTACATATTAATGTTCTATTCAGGAAAACCAATAACAATATCAATCGCACATTAAGTATTCCAATTAACACTTACATTTATTTATTTAGTTCAATGCACTGTCACATTATTACACTGAGACACATCCTTGCTGTTGAATTAATTAATTGATGGTGACTTCAGCTGAAATTATTATTTAATAAAACTAACACAAGACATCAAAGCAAACTCTGTGGTAGCCATGATCCTTCACTAAGTGACGTGAAGAAATAATTTTACATGAAATAAAAATTGACTGTGGAATTCCGTTTTGAATGCCGTGTTTTATCTCTTCTTTTTCACACTTGTAACACATCACATAGTGTGGCCCTCACATGGTCATTTTGTTTATATTGACATATTCCAATAAATGCGTACCACTATTCAGATACTGATTCAGTGAAAATGACATAAGCCTGCCCTACAGGCGTTTTTTGGTTGTTATATTTGAGAAGGCTGGGCTGCAATGAGACAGAGTTGTGTATACAACTCTAGTATCTATTATTGTCCTTTGAACTCAATTGGGTTATAACTTGTACGTATATGTTTTTGTGTTTGTTTAGATTACTGTGTGGTTTATGAATACAATTTTATACAACTTTGCAGCTACTCATGGGTGTATGAAGTTTATTTAATAAGCCTAGCTCTAGCCGGTATCTCCCCAAACTTTGCCCTTGAGCCCATGAGCAACCACTGAAACTTTCAGGACGATTGGTCCACGCATGTGGGAGGAGATAGAAGGCTAGGACTGACATACTGACACACAGAGGCACGCAAAGCATGAATTCTGGTACAATTATATAGGCAGGGAATGTTTGGTAAGGGTTCATAAAACATCCTAGGGGAAATTAAGGGGATGAGCGTAGAGTATGTCTGATGTTGGTCAGTTCCAGGTGTCTAAAGAGGTGTTTTACAAATTTGTTGCAATCCTCATGAGGAACTTTGTTAAAGTGGTGTAGGTACATATATCCTATGTTAGGCACCCAATCCTCCCACCTCTCCCAAAGACCTACAAGACTTCAGTTACATGAGGTGTTACACTGTTCAAGTGTTCTATACCAACCTGTCCAATAGTCTCCAAATTTATCTCAAGGATTCAATCTCAACGCCATATTTAACCAATTAGATAAATGATGAAATTTGAGTAAAACTTATGTCAAGAGTTTATCACGAAGATTGATGACATCTGCACATACTAGAGAGATGTGTCTAAAATTAATTAGAGTAATTGCATGTACTCTTCTACAACACCAAACTAGAGACACAAACCGGTATCCAATAAACTCTAGTATCATTAATTAATCTACGCCACTATTCATGCCTACACAAGCTAACACTATTATACATATCACCAATCAACGCTATAGAATCAATTGGTGTCAGCAAGAATGGTTGATCTTGCACATCAGGGGCGACTTCCACCTGGACTTGTGGGATGATGCACTCTTGTTATGGGACCTCTCCTTCATGGCTACCATACGCCATGTGCACACAACGTCATCCTCACAGAAAGTCTTCCCTCCCCCTCACAACTTCACTCCAGAATACCATTGCCACCTGACAGAACATCTCTCCTTACACTGTTGTACACCACCAGGATTATTAACAAAAATTTTTCTTTAATGATAAAAATATCAAGTTAAAGGAGTGGGGGCAAGGTATCACTCCAGTCGAAGTTGAAATCATAGTGAATTTTAAAAAATTCTCAGATGCAATGTAATCTAGTAGGCATGGGTAACCAGGGTATATCTCCCCCTTCCTCACAAGAGGATCTTTTTTTAGACATGTTTTGGGAGGGTAGCATATATGCTAGCCTCCTAACACACAAAAATAAAATGAAAACATGTCGGAAATTACCTAGGAGAAATGAGTTTATCATTACTAATGAAATAGTCACTGAGTTTCCACAGGAAACATCTGATTAAACCTGCTAAGCAGTCATAGAAGTTTGGAATAGAAAGCCATAAAAGATTGTTGTATAAAACAGTTCCTTTCAGGCTAAAAACATGGTCTATCTATGGTAGTTCGACTGATCATTTATATGGACCTAAAGTCTTAGACTAAAGACCTGTCCACACTGCGCTCTAAAACCGGTTCACCCATGTCTAGAACAGGTTCCATACATTGACACTACACTGGGTTCCATCCCAACGGATTCCACCTGGTTTCACCTGAATCCTTCAAAAGGGTAGGCTCTTAGCAGTTCTGATTTATGAACATGCCTGTGGCTTTATTGCTGATGTTCGCTATCAGGAATTCTGTTACTAACAGTTTCCCCCTCCTCTCTTTCCTCCCATTATGCAATGACATTGGGGAGGGAAAACGACAGAACAAAGTAGCACAGGAAAAAGTAAAATACTCCCTTTCTATAGGAGGTAGAGGAATAAAAATTAATCAGCCTAGTCAATTGTTATACCCATGATGTGGAGCGGGTTCAGCATTATGCTAGTGTGGATGCAAGAAAGCGTTTGGAACCGGGTGTTGCTAGAGAGAGGTACAAGCTGTTTGTAGTGTGGACAGGGCTTAGGGAAGAAGGGGCATGCACATGGAACTGGAATATGTAACATGCAGGGATTATTGACACTAATTTAGTTAATTAAGCAAACATAATATAATTAACATATACGCCCACTTTCATTGAATTTATTGATTAGTTAGAGTGATCGATTTCTCCAAACCACACCCATTGACAAATTAAACCCACAGGCTCATGATCTGAATGAAACTTTAGCAAAGATTTGCGGTGGGGTGCCATAACTAATCCCTCAAAGTGTCATTAAGATCCTTCCAACTGTTTGGAAGAAGTTAAAGTCTGCACAGACAAACAGCCGACAGACAGACAGACAGACAGACAGACAGACAGACAGACAGACAGACAGACAGACAGACAGACAGACAGACAGATAGATTGTGAATTATAGTAAGATTATTTATTTTATTTTTAAAATTACATGAAATTTTTTGTAGGCTATTATGTAATATAGCGCTCAACCTGTGTATTCCAATTGTCTTTCTCCATGCCGACTTGGTGGCAGTAGCCCAAGCTTTTTTTGGAGGAAAAACGCTCATATTGTAAACTGTATCAATTTTTCAGAATCCCTGATGCCTCTTTGTAATGTAACTCCTAAACTATGACACCTGTTAAGGTGAAAATCACAAAATATATGCAGTTCGACCTGGTGCATGTTTCGAAATAATTTGAGAATCCAGGTTTGGGCTCCCCCCCTTTCCCCTCCCTTTTCCCCATAACCAGTTAGCTAAACGTGGGACTTGTAGAATTCCTGCCCCAAAAATATCCTTCTTCTTCTTCTCCTTGATTTCCAAGGCATCCAAAGAAGGTAAGGCATTATTTTTTATACTTGGTGATCATGGACTAATTTTCAGATCGACAGTGGTTGAAAATTAGAAAGGGTGAGTAGCATCAGTAATCAGAGTTGGAGCCACCATCAAGGGAGGTGAAACAACAGGATATTGGAATTCTTTGGATAAAATTTGGGCAAAGGGTTTGTGAGGTTTCAGGGTTGGAGCTGATAGCTGTCTTGATCCAGCTATATAGAAGGTGGTAATGGGTTAGTAGTGTCTTTTTCCTCATTTGCTAGCCATATTGTATACTTGCTCTTCTCTCTGCTAGGTGGATTCTGAGTTGCTCTTCCTGTAGGTGGATGGACAACAACACAGCACCTTTGCTCAATTATAGTTATCTTTATCCAACCTCAAAGTATGATTCAGCCAATGAGTGCCAGTGAGGTTGCCTCAAAAGATATTCTGTAGTCAACCATGATTCCAGTTAATGCATTTAAAAAATTTAAAAAAAACCAAAAAAAAACTCTCCTCTTGTCTTGTGACATATTTTTTCTTCCACACACACTAGCACTTTGTTGCCAGTGTTTCTCTTCCTCCTACTGGCTTGTAAAGGAAGTCACAAGTCCAGCCATTGCTGTCACCAGAGGTTACGCTTCTTTTTTGGTGTGTGTGCTTCAGACTACCAGCTCCATGTGGTTAACCTTGCCAACTTCTCCCGACCATCTTGATGCTTCTAGCAGTTCAAGGGGTTGTATGCCTAATCAAATATATAAATACAAAGGGAATCTGTACATACCAGAGAGATGTCTACAATTAATTAGATTAATTACATGTACTGCTCTACAACACCAAACTGGAGACACAAACAAGTATCCAATTAACATAACTATTTATATTTTCATAACTATTCCTACATCAATAGCTAACGCTACTAATAGTACAAGTAATCAACAATATAGAATTTATCAGTGTTGACTTGTTCTTGGCATGCCTGAGTTAGTAAGCTTGTGTCAGCTAGCATTGAAGTACCATCATACTTAATATAGCCTGTTATATTAATCAGGAATGTGTCACTTTTTAGGTGTGCTCAGAAACTCTTGTTTAAAATGGCAACATACGTATAAGGAAATGTTACCTTCTTTCACAGGGTGTGAGAACATCTACTGGACATGTGTGAAGATATATTCTTCCTTCCTCTATATAAACACCATATTTAACTTATCTAGCTGTGTGGGATACATGTTTGATGTAATCAACTCAGGTCAGGGTTAGTTTGATTGTTCCTTCAACTAACACAGCATAACTCTGACATGATAGATCTCACCAGCTATACTTCCATATTTGAAATGTAAGCCATAGCCCCAGCCCTAACCCTGGCTTTAACCCCAGCCCTAACCCTGGCTTTAACCCCAGCCATAACCCCAACCATGACCCCAGCCATAACCCCAGCCATAATCCCAGCCATAAACACAGCCTTCCCAACCTTTTCCCAGTTGAATTGCTATTTTACAAACATACAATAATGTTGAAACATTTTTTGATGTTTTTTGTACTGTTATTTGATAGTTTGAATGTTGTATAGTTACAGCAACAATAATAATTAAAAACATAATGATCAATGTAATGTATGCACTATCCTAACATTGAGAAAGTGACAGGGATTAATTCAATAATGTATATTGTGGTAATGAACACTTCCTGTTGACCATCCATATAAACATGTGTCATTGACTTTGTCAGAGAATGATATATTCTTGAATGAGCAGTTGCAATTCAAATAGGTAAGGGACACTGTGGTCATCACACTATAATGAATAAGATGGGGAAATGATGATGATTGTAATAATATTGTTGCCAATGACATCCAGCCCTGCTGCTGTGTTGGGCATGACTTCTGCCTTGCTGTCTCTTGTGTGTCTGCTGGAGTTCATCTACCTCTATGTGATGAACGAGCACACTCCGCCCCAAGTGTTCAGAACCTTCCAGGTACCTATTCTGGTGGTCTTCGGGGCTGTGGGGGCAGTGGGCGTCGGGGCTGGTATAGGAAGCTTCATCACCTTCCTGGGCCTGGGCATCATCGAAGCCATCAATGAGGACCGTAAGAGAAAAGAGAGAGAGAGAATGGAGAGAGAGTGTGTTGTGTGTGTATGTGTGCACGTGTGCATGTGCAAGTCGTCCCTGCACGGTGTGTGTGGAGGAAAGGGATATGTGTGTTGAGTATATGTTGAATTCTTTTGTTTTTGATATACATGTTAATACATATTCAATTGTAACCAAACACCCATTGAAGCTTTGCTTACAATATTAAATAAAAACACACATTGTCCCACCAACAGAACTGTAGCAGCTGTAATGTAGTGCTTGGATAGTTGAAGTTTCTTGACTGCACATTTAAAGTTCGAAAGAGAGCAGATGTTTTGAATAAACTTTTTGAATGAAACCTTTTCATATTATGCCAACAAAAGAAATTTTAAATCTTAGATAGCAGTAAAGATTTTTGCATTCACCATATACTTGTATAATATATTATTGGATGTAACACAAAGTTTCAAAACCCCACCCCCAACCCGCCAAAAAAGGAGATTTCTTTAAAAAAAAAATTAAAAAAAAGTGTTTCACCACATATCAATCTTGTGACCATCAAATAATTGGGAACCAATGTTTACTTTACAGGATCATGCCTATTCAGAATGTTTACATAGCAACACAACCACAGTCTGTCTCTCGCAGGTAATATGTGACAGTCTAAACTGCTTGTCCTTGATTGTCAGACCTGAGGTACCACTGTGTACATAATCTTAAACTATAACAATGTGATCATGTGGACAAGTGAGGGCCATGCATAGCAGCATGCACATATTTATTTGTACAACACACCCCTCCCCTCCCTTCCTTCCTTATAAAATCCTGTGTCTGTTCCTGCAGTAATGGCGATAAAAGCAGGAAATCTTAACAATAGTTCGATGGAAAGTGAGAATTTCAATGAGAATATTTTCTCCAGCAAAACTCAAAGCCTTGCACCTAGAAACATGAAATTTGCCATGAATACACAAGCTGATTCTGGGATTAACATGGGCTACACTGGGTCCACCAGGACACACCTCAACCTGTGGATGTGTTTGTCTTTGTTGGATAACTCGTGATTTAATTATTGCAGATAAATTTGGGATAGGTCTCTGGTTATTATTATCATTATTGTTACATGCTAGTAGTAATAGTGATGATCATGATATAATTACAGATCTGGATCTTCCTCGCTCCAACTTCCTGGCATGTGTGTGGGCCTTTGCTAACTTCAAATGGGGAATCACTGCTCTTGTCTACTCTCTGATGGCAATTCGTAAGATCTACTGCAACAGATTTGAACGTCTAGTTGAGGAAACAGAAGTTCATGATTCTAATTCAAACACTATTCCCATCTCATCCCCTAGTGCCCATGATAAAGTGTGACCAGGTGGATACCTGCATCTAATTATTTTTGTCAATGTGCATATATGTTTTTATATGTACATATTCATTTATGTAAACATATATATATATATATATATATAATATGGGCGGATGTACTCTAAAGAAAGAATATAGACAAGCCTTGAAGATTATTTCCCAATATCCTTGTACCCTTTTAGCCTTCAATACTATTTCCTTTCTTCTCTCCTTTTTACCACCTTTTCCTCCCTATTCTCCTTCAAATCATGCTCATTCTTTCTTCCTATTAACCCTGTCCATCCTCTACAGCCAGAGTATGTATTCCCTAGCAACTGGTGATTCAGTATCACCAGTTATGTTACCTCCACCTCTAGTGCCAAGCCAGTTGGCAGCACATTGAAATGTACCTAATAAAAACTTTAAGGGATGTGAGGTAGTGGACCTAGTCTTGGCATACACATAGATGATATAAGTGTGTGTCTTATCTTGAGATAAAACATTAGGTCTGCTGGAAGACAAGGACCAGCTTCATTTACCTTACCAGAAGAAACTGAGGGAGTTGGGAGAGGATAAGGGTGGGGAAGAGGAGAGAGATGGATATGGGATTTTAAAAGTGGTATATGTTAAGCATGAAAAGGTGTGTGAAAGTTGTGTGAATTGACACTATAAACGGTAGATGTTTGATACAATTCGTTCTTATCCCCAAAAAAAAAGTTCAAATATATTTCAATTCAATATGGCTATCAGGTTTAAGGAATGGTTTAATGCTTGTCTTATTAAAAACTTAAAAAAAACAACCAAAAAAACCAAAAAACCAAAAGAAAAACATCAAAAAAATAATTAATACATGTTTAGCCTGAAGATCTATATAGTATGTGCAATATAAATCTAAGTAAATGCTTGAAAATACTGAGTGCACAAGTTTTATGACAACCAATTGTCTTTTGCCTCTGATGTCTACTAACTCAAAAAATTTCTTTCCTTTCCCCTTTGGCTGTCATTGTTTGGGTGTGTGCGGTGGCTGAGTATTATGCTCTTGCATAACAACCCCTGCGTTTTGAGTTTAAACCCAGCACCCAGTCCACCAGGGCTCACTATCCCAGCTCATGTTGACTATCTCCTCATGGTGAGCCCTGGAAAACATACACATAGTCAGGCCAAATTCAATGCATAGAGAAGAAATCCTCATAGCATATTATTAATTTGATTGTAATGACACATGCCCCAAATATATGAATCAATTTTATCACCACCTTGGAGGATTCTAGATATCTGTAATATCCAGGTAGGATCAAATTTAACAAGTTTTCAATGGGATTAATCAAGTCTACAACTGCCAAGCTTCATAAAAGTCTTTGTATTAAATTTTATGTTGGGTGGAAAAGGATGTAAACAATTGCTGTGTTCCTTAATTTCAATTTAGTATAAGTTTTCCCAAGTATCACACTCTGAGAATCTCTTCTGGAGTGATGTGTTCAAAGTCACATCTTGTAGGTGATTATCTGAGCTCAGTAACATACTGGTCAATACCTTATTTCATTTTCTGACTTCTTTTATTAAGCTTGTATCTTTCCATTGTGATATTTGCATAGGGCAAACATTCTCTATGCATCTGTATCACTAGCTCAAGATTCATGCCTCCAGTCTGCTTGAAAGTGTGCAGTGTGATGAAGTCTGCTTGCTTCTGCTTTAATCACAGTAATTAGACCATCTACCTAAGTAGCTTGACTCCTTTAAGCAGCACCTGTTGCCACTTGTAGGCATTTGATGCCACTTGTAGGCATTTGATGCCAACTCTCACTTTAGCCAGTCTTCAGCAGCACTGCCACTACTAATTACTACTAATATTGAAGACAGTTGGTGGTGGTAACATGGTTGCCATACATTTCTTTTTTCTTTTAAAGTCTTTTTCCCCTGTAAGAGTACAAAGATGATTCAAATGTAACCAAACACAACAGCACAATATGGAATCACTTATATATCAGAGTGACATTAATGATTTTGTGTTCCTTCTACAAATAACAATTAAACAGCCATTAGTGTCCATCATGCATCAACAGTACACAATCGATCAACACAATACACACAAGCTTGGTTGTCACAGCTGCACTAATTATGTTTGTCATAAACCTATAAAGCAGGGGGTAGATAACTTTCAAAAGTTGGGGTGGGTCTGCCATTGAATTGCTTCAAAATCTGGAGCCATCCTATTAATGTTTACACCCATTATATCTTCAACCTTGTAATTTTAAAATGCCAGGCCCAGCTTATTTACTATATACCTTTGTAAATCAATGCAAGCTATGTAGAAAATATATTGCAATTGTAAAACATTAATTTTTTTTTAAGAGCCTGGAAAGGATTTTGGTTAATGGATGAAAGCCTCAAGATTAGTTATTTTCCTGCTTGATGAATTTTTAAATTCCCATGGGTGACCACTAAAAGAGAAAAAGGAAAAACAGACACAGTTGCATAAACAGTAAGGTTCAGAGTGCATTTCTTTCTCTTCCAAGACGATTGGGTTTACAGGGTTCAGGGATCAATGGAGGTCCCCTGAAGTCTGATTTTTTTCCCCTTCTATTTCTTATGTTTGGGACTCAATTTCTTTCATATGTAATCACTATCTTGTGGACTGTTGTACATAGGCCTAGAATTTCATGTTAGAATATTATTCATCATGACAGTTGACATAAGATAAATCCAAGAAAGCCATAAGAGACACCCTAATGAAGGTGAAAATTACAGGAGTTGCTAGTTCGATTTCTTCTTCGGAATTGAACTTGATGTAAATACCTATTGATGGTTCAATATTTTGCTATAGCACTTAAAAAATGAACTTATCTGCATATGAAGGTCAGACTGTTGTCAAAACAAAGGTTCAGGCTATTAAATTTGTAAGATATGTTCCGAATTTTAATTTCTTCTGGAAATATATTGAGCAATAATTGTCTTTTTTGAATCCTTGAACATTGTAGAAAACGTACCAGAAGATTAGAAGTAGGTGATGATACTCCAGAGTATAATGCTACTGTTGAAATTGATATTGAATGAAATATTTTGATGTCTCCAACTACATAGTAAGAGCAATTAAAGAGAGATTCAGCAGGTAGGATATCAAATATAGCTGGAACTCTTTTGATAAAGAAAGATGTTAGTGAAGGAGCCTTTACAGAAGTGATTATTGGGGCATGATATTATGTATATATACTAAGGACATTGTGGTTAAAAATACTTCCTGTATGATTGATATATATTGTAGTGGTTGTGATGATTGAGTCAGTCTGTTTTATCAAATCATAAGTGATTATCTATTTAGCAACTGTTACATGGTGTCAGATTTGGGATGGCTACAATTCACCTTCAACCACCAGAGCATTTTGATTTTAAGTCCCTAGATGGTTGGCCCAAGTGGAAGAGAAGGTTTGAACACTTTAGGGCAGCTTCAGGCCTAAGTGCTACAAGTGCAGCTCAGCAAGTGAGCACTCTTCTATATTGTTTGTGTGAGGAGGCAGACACTCTTCTGCTATCTACTAACATCACAGAAGAAGGAAGGGCTAGTTTATGAGACAGTCATGCAAACATTAGATGAATTTTTTCAACTTCTAAGAAATGTAATCTTTGAGAGAGCAAGGTTCAACAGACGAAACCAGCTGGAAGGAGAATCATCAGAACAATATATTTCTGAACTTTACTGCCTAGTGGACAATTGTAATTATGGGAATCTGAAAGATAAATTGCTAAGAGACAGGCTGGTTGTGGGAATCAGTGATCAAGAATTGTCCAAGAAGCTACAATTGATGCAGACTTAACTCTGGAGAAGACAAAGAAGACCATTAGACTAAAAGAAGCTCTCATAGAACAATACTATATCCTGAAAGGAAATGATACTAAGGAGCCTTTCTATGGAAGAAATAAGATGTGGAAAGTGGCACAGGAAGCCATCCAGACGAGAGGTCAAACCACAGTATATACAGAGGACACTAATAGTAAATGCATGAATAGTGCAGATAACTCACTATGTACAAGGTGTGGCTGCTCAAAGCACTACAGAGGGGAAATGTGCCCAGCATCAAGTGCAAGATGCCAGAGATGTGATAAAAGGGGTCACTATAGTGCACAGTGCTTTTCAAGGAAAGCCTCTGCCAGTGCTAGTCAAGTAAGCCTTGATTGTGCATTCTTAGATATTGTGGGAGACAGTAGTACAAGTTGCTGAACAACACAAGTATTGTTGCAGAACCAAATGGTGACATTTAAATTGGATACTGGGGCTGAGGTAACAGCTCTATCTGAGGCAACATTCAAAAGTTTAACAGAGGTAGTCTTGAAGCAGCCAGACAGGAAGTTGTTTGGTTCAACCCACCAAGCACTTGAAGTAGTGGGAGAATTCAGAGGCAAGCTCTCAGTAGGGGACAATATGTATCAAGATGACATATATGTTATTCGAGGACTCAAGAACAATCTTCTAGGGCTCTCTGCAATCACCAGTTTATAAGATAGATTGTTCACATTAGGAAGGCTTGGTCATTAGACCTATGTGTGTAACCAGTATTGTGATCCGTGCAATATTTCATTGGTGTAGACTTCCTGAGTATATAAGGACTGCTCTGTGTTTTATTTGGTAAGATTACTCCTTTTGATTAGACTAAGGTCATGATAGAATGTGGTATTGATGATATTTCTACCTAAATTGTTAAAACATGACATTGACCTAGTGGTAGGGCTTCCTTGATAGTGCCATAGCTATCTAGACATAATGAGAAAGTGAGTACATTGTCCCATGCATTTCCTGCTCCTTTCATCATTTTCTGTCATTTAAACCATGAGCTATGGCTAACAATAAAAGTGCAAACACTATTCCATGAACTATCTGAAATTGGGAATCCAAGAATCTCATGGTAATAGCCAGCTAACTTTGTGCCTACTAGATGAGAAAGTGTACACAAATGAAGCCATGAAATCTTCCACACTGATGTATCATCTAACAACTATGAGTTCTGAAAGAGCAACAAGAGTGTAATTTATGTCCACAGTTTGAGCAATGCCTTTTCAAAGAGAAAGGCTTTCCTCAAACCAATGCAAAGGACATTTAAATATTTAGGTCTCCAAGCCTCTTATAACCTATACCTAACCTATCCCAAGTGATGATAAAAAAATGGTGAGCCTCACACTATTGGAAAAAAGCTGATTCTACCAGTAATTCGAAAGCTATTGATAAAAGTTATAAAATTGGACCCAGAAGCAATTGTCTAGGCAATTCCACTACGAAATGACACTGTGTCATTATGCATCAATAAAATGGCTGGTGATACCCAACACCTGGAGAAGAAGGTGCCAGGAGTTTTCAGGATTCACTGCATATTTCTTTGACAACATCTCAGAGCAAAAATATGAGTACCGTGTTTAATTCTGCAATACTGTTTTTGATCAAAGCAGTGAAAAAATGAAATGGAATCTACTCAAGGATTGCTTCTTTCACCAACTATGCCAGGAGAATGAAGGGAACCTTGAGCTGCTATTCTTGAATACTGAGTTGAGATGGTTATCCTAAGGCAATTGCTTACTATGATTCTTGGTATAACTCAGTGCTGGAGTTCTTGGAGAATACTGGCAGTATTCCTGCTGATACCTTGAAGTTGACCATGTGTGATGTTGCTGATTTGGCTGTCATTTCCATAATCTAAACATCTCAATCTGCAGCTGCAAGGAGGTAGTGGTAATCTCATCAAGTTGAAGATTGCCATCATATTTTTTATGTTAAAGAGCTCCAGTTCATGTCCAATGTTGGTCTGAGGGAACTACCTCAATTTATACATTTCCACGACTGCACAAAAGTCACTAATGGCCTATTCATGTCTACTGTCAGCAGCTTCAGGCACTCAGAGAGCAACTCTGCCTTTTTTTTTGTAACACAACCAAGAATGTCTCATTGATCTTCAGGCAGATTAAGGGATGAACGCACACTTCAGAATGATGGGAATTGAGTCCTTCTGGGCCATATCAGCAACAGCCCAGAGTAGCCCAATATTGGGAGCAGATGAAGCTATTGTTTGTTGCCTTTCGTTCAACCTACCTGTTAGAAAGGGGATTAAGTGCTGTACTTGCTTTAAAGACTAAGCAGAGGAACAGACTCAATGTAGATGTGAAGTTGCACCTAGGCTCTATATAAAACTATGAGTAAAGGTGCTGGCTGCGCAATGTCAGAGTTTGGGGTCCCACTGAAAATGATTATGACCTTAATTGTAGGTGCATTTGAATTAACCACACTTCGTACATGTCATATCTATGCTATATCATATCCATGTCTATGTTATTGGTACACTACAACCTTGTGCCAGTCCAGAGTATCAATTGATATTCCCAGGGAGAAGTTCTTAAATTGGTTTTATATTGCAATTTTAAATCCATATTTTTCTTTGAGTCTGAATCTGTGCACGTGGTAAGCAGCATATATGCTTTCATGATAAAGTTAGTTTTAGTTAACTTGAGAGAATGATTGATGGGTGGTGGGCGGATTTAACTTTTATCATGTCTAGGGGGCAGTAGAAGAAAAAGTTTTTAAAAACATGCTTTAGTGCATTAACATACTGCTAATTACTTATAACTACACATAACAATACTTAACCACATTTTTTAAAAACTGCCTATTGAAATGATACTACTACTGAGCATTAAATTATTAATTTTAGCTGACTTGAACAAATTCAATATCAAAAAATAAGCCTAGTGGTTCAAAATCTTACATTTGCCATTCATCCCCATTCTACCATCCTCCATTAAAAAGGAAGTGGACATATATATGGCTACTTATATTTTACATCCCATGTAGAAATTCATTCCAACAAGATATATTCAGAGTTCTGATATGAATTTGTTGACTTCCATAAATTCAGAAGAATATAGCTTCAATTGTGTATTGTGATTAAAATAAATCCAAATCAAAGAAATATGGAAAAAAAACTGGATCAAACAATTTATCATAAAAACATATGGAATAAATGTATACATACCACGTGGTAAGGGTAAGTACCTATAATAAATTCCATGACAGAGTTGTGTCTTCAGGTTATAGGTTTGATAAACTTCTCTAGCTTGGACAGTGTGATGTCATCAAGTTTGTGCAGGTCAAAATCAAATGTAGTTGCTGTCTTGCTGTACAGTGTAGTCTGCTCCATGATGCCTATGATCTCCTGCAGCTCCTGAGGGTCTTGCAATGAGTTCAGTTGACTGTGCAGCATATGGAGAGCACTGAAATCCCATGTATTGATAGATGATACAAACTTATCCAGTTATTATAAAAGCATGAAGATTTAATGTGAAGGTATTCATAAAGAAATTTGACAAATGAGACATGGCTAATACCAAAATCCCTACAAAAATAAAGTAGAAATACAGGTAATGGATAAAGAAATACCTCTTTTACGATTGGGGAAACTTTCATGCAGAATGAACACCATCTTTTCCACAAGGTGACTTATATCTGTTCCTTCCTCCCCCCCTTAGAAAGACTGTTCAGTCCTGAGTGTAACCTTCAGATGTTGGTGTTGTATGCCAGGATGCATAATGACCAAGCTCCAGCTTCACTGTAACAGACTACAATGTTAGTTGAGGAAAAAGGAAGCATATTTCTAAAATAATAACATGGTCATATCATAGGAACAGCATATCAGTAAAGCTATGCTATTTTATTTGACTATTCACTTTTTACAAGGTTTTTATTAATTTGGATTTGTTCTAATCATACCTTAGCTGCCATTGGAGTAGTAAAAGTGTGGGGGAAGATCAATAGCCTTTATACACAGCAATATAAGAAAGAAAGAACAAGAGTGATCTTCCTCACCAAGGAGCCACTTTTCATTTTATTTAGTGCCCCTCTGTAACCTTTCAACTTTGTGGGACAATGGGGAGGGTGGGAATATTCAACCAGGGTGGGGAAGGGAAAGAGGGGAGTTTAGTGTTTTTTTTTGTTTTTTTTTTTTTTTTTTTTTTTTCAAGTAGTAAATTATATCTTGGATATAATGAGGTCTCCTGGTGATTCCTTGGCATGGGTTTTTCTTCCCCCCTTTAATCCACCCCATTCAAACAGAAATTTGAAAGAAGGGGTAGGTATATATATATATATATAGCCAAACCTCTATGCTAGTGTCAGTATGAAACATTGCAAAAGCCCCTCAGAGAAGAAAAATAAAGTGGAAGATAAGGTAAGAATAATAGGTTGGAAAGAAAAATGAAAAAAGTAGGTGTTGGAATGAGGGTGGGGAGGGGGAATGTATATATACATACACATATATATATATATATACATACATATATATAGATTAGAGTTACTGACTCAGGATAATCACTACTTTTAAAGGAGTCTGAATTGACAGGGTAGGTTGTCTGAAATCATGGGGATCCTTGACTTTGTGACAGTGCATAGAACTAAATTTAAAAAAAATATGTTAATTGGAATACTTTAATGTATGATAGATACTCTTTTTGGTTTTCCTGAATAGGGCATTATTGCTGTTATTGATTTGCCTTAGTTGAACATTCCAATGTTATTTGTTTGTTCATTGGTGATATTTTTCTAGATTATTCACTCGTCAACTGATTTTTATATTGATCGCCTTAATGATTTCTTATGTGTATTGCATATTCAGATATAGAGAAATTACACTCCTACCTAAACACTCAAAGTTTAAATTTCCACAGGCAGAAGACATCTCCTTTGTGCTTCTCTGCCATAATAGACATATGTTTCATGAGGCATTCAATTGTTCATAGCAAATTTCCTAGCTTCACAGTGCTTTTGTGGCTCCAAGTTTTGTAGGAGAATGATTGTTGAATCTCCCTTCCACACTTCGTTGTGAAGAGGAATACAAGATGGCTGAAGGGAGTAGAAGAATTTAAGTGGGAAGTTAGCTACCTGATCAGGATCAGGAATTCTGTCAATAAGGCATTTTAATAAAAGCTTTCAGAGAAGCACTGCATTGATAGTGTAGACAGGTTGGTAGGGGCTGGTGGCTAAGGGTGGGGGTTAGAGGTGCTTGAGCTCCCTGACATTATGGTAGGTGGGGGATGAGCCCTTCAAATTTTAGGAACAATGATGTCAACTTATGAATAAAGTAGCTGTAACTCAATCCTCCCTCTATCTTCTCTTTCCTGTTTCTTCTTCCTCCCCGCCCCCCACCCCCCAGCTCACTGGGACAGAGAGAGTGAGCAAGTTTTAAATATGGTATTGTATCTACATATATATGCAGTATATGCTAAAGTATCTGATGTGTTGATACAATTAACATCATCACTAAATGTGAACCACTAACAATATTCATCAATGAATAATCTTGCATTCTTCCAGTTGGCTCTGAAATCATAACCAGCAGGAATTCTAATTTGTAAATTGGCTAAGAGAATGAGATAGGCAAGCTTGCTTTATTCCTGGTCATCAGAAAAGAGACAGTGTTAGAATTCAGCTAGAAATAAGTCTTGAGATCAAGGTCAGTATGAAATTGACCCTATAACCATGGAACTTAATAAAGAAAATGGGATATTCAATCTGAGATCAGTGATCCCACTTTCAGATAAGCTGATTTCATGTTCTACATCAAATCGGGCTATTGGTGGTTCTGATAGTTTTAATAAATGCCAGTCCATATGCTGTACAGACCAACATTAACTATTTCAGCCTAAAAAGAAAGAAGTTATTTTAGGTCTCTCAAACAATGGTTGAAATTTTATGGCTAGTTGGTCTACTACCTTATACACACAAGCAGTAAACAGATAACTGTGATCTTATTGAATTTGCCAGACAATTTGGAAATAAAAAAATTAAATATTTACATTGCCACTATGCAGGGAATAAATCTTGTCACCCCCCCCCCCCCTCCCCCCCAAATATTTTGACACTTGAGCCACCCCTGATATGTAACCTGGACTCATCAGGGTATCCTTGGTTTGAAGCATCTCCTTCAAGCTCCCATATTATGGTAGTGACTCTGTATGGTAGAAGCTGGAAGAAAATAAAATAGATGTGACATTTGGAATCAATATATAGGTCACCTAGACTCATGGGTATCCATGGTTTTAAGCATCTCCTTCATGCTCCCATATCATAGTAATGACTCTCTATGCATAGAAGTTGAAACATAGGAAGTACATGTGACACTAGGTTTCCTTTTTGAATCTCCAGTTCTCAAAATAAAAGTTACACTGTTTTCCTAATTTTTATTTATTCTTTTTTTTTTTTTAATAATGAAAATGAACATTCAAAGAATTAAAAAAAAAAAAAAAAAGATCAGTGTTTGTGTGTGAAATGTGCTTCCCTATTTAAAAAAAAATAATCTATTCCTTTTTTTAAGAATGAAGAATGATATTTAAAAAAATTAAGAGTAGGAATAAACAGATCAGTATGTGCGTGTGTCTGTGTATGAAGTGTGAGTGTGTCTCTGTGTGAAGTGTGAGTGTGTCTGTGTGTGTCTGTCTGTGTGTTTTTGTTAGTAAGTGTGGGCTTACGTGTGAGTAAGTTATGTGTGTGTATGTGCAAGCACATGCTTGGTGCATGTGGGGAAAGGGGTATGTGTGGTTGATTGTATATTAGATTTTATATACATGTTAATACATATTCAATTGTAACCAAACATTTGAAATTTGGCTTGCCATATTAAGTCGAAACACAGACTGTTCTACAAACAGAACTGTTGCAGCTGTATTGTAGTGCATGGATACTTGAGGTTTCTTGACTTCACATTTAAAGTTCAAAAGTGAAGTAGATGCTTAGATAAAACTTTTTCATATTATGCCAACTATTGCAGTTGTAAATTATGTATAATAGTAGATATGTCTGTGTTCACCATATACTTATGTGATGTACTAATACATGGTATATAATATCAGTGGGAATATCTTCTTAGAACAAAACTCAAAGCCTTACCACTAGAAACATAAAAATATCCATGCATAAACAACTAGACTCAGGGATAAACATGGGGTGGGTCCCACCAGGCCCCACCTCAACCTGAGGACATCTTCTTGTGTATGTCTTCTAGTTGGAAAACTTTAAGTTAACTATTGCAAGTAATTTTACAATAGGCCTCTGGCTTTTACTATCATACTTGCTAGTCACACGATTGTCTTCTGGGAGGGCACATGTCATACAGAAGTAGAATATATTTTCAAATATGATAAATTAAAAAAAAAAAATTAATTGACTTATTTATCACTTTTCATATTCATATTTCAGAGACTTAAACATGCAGAACCTCTAGATACACAACATTTTAAACATAGCATTCGTTTATCCATCTTTCTTGGGATCAATATTGTCATTTTATCCTTATTTCCAACATGTAAGTGGGTCACATACATATTCACCGTGGCTGGAAAAATAGAATTGTAGGAAATGCCTACCTTGGTGAGGATCTGACCATGGCTCTTGTTAGCAGTCATTACCAATGCTGCCTTCACCAGGAATTGTTTTCTCTTTATGTTGAAAGGAAAAATATTGTCTCTTGGCATGGGTTGAATTCAAGGGGATAAGAATTCACTTGCCTTTGTGATTTCCTGTGGCAGCTTCTTCCTTGATGGGTGGAAAGCCAGATGGATTGAGTTAGTAAATGAATGAAGCATATATATGTGCTCCTGAACCTTATTGTCACTGCTCTGGTAAATATTCTCATTACCAGGAATCTAATTCATCATTTAGCTGTTCACTATCTCAACTGCATCTTTGGTGGTTGTGATGATGGCTCTGCTTGCCAGCCTCTTATTGTCTTGGTGGTGGGCATCAAGGTTATGAAAGACAAAGTAAAAGAGGTACAACACCTTGAGATTTTCAGGTCCAACTCCTCTGGTAGCTGCACTGTGTGCTCAGCTCCAAGGTCTCCACCTGGCCCAACATGAACAATCTCTTAGGTCTGTGGTCTGGCTCCATGTGGCACCACCAGTAGGATTTGCTTCTGGTTGCCTGTCCCACCACTTGCATTAAAATGGAATATCTTTTTGGTATCCCCCATTCACTGATTGCATCACTTTATTATACACCTCTCTCCGCTCTATGTTCAGGGTTGGTAGCTTCTCCTGGATGATAACCATCTGTTCATCCAAGTCATACTGCTTAAGATTATAGTTTAAAATTAAACAACTAATATCTGAAGTGAATATAGACTTTTCCCTACCTAATTTAATTGGGTTTTGTTATTTGTATGAAAATCTTAAGGATGATTGCAATGCTGATTGTTTGGTTTGGGGTTGGGTGGGGGAAGAGATGAAATATATTTGTAGTCTTGTTAACAGCACTTGGAAGTGTTGTGGAACCACTTGGAGAGGTGTACTGGTGTAGACAGTACTTGGGAATGTGGGAAAAGCTTGTGGTGTGTGTGAGTAAATTTGATTCATTTTGACCCACTATTATTGCATTTTCTGTAAGGTCACATGAGTTTGTATATTTTACTGAAACTGTTCTGAGAATAAATGAAAGTAATGAATATTGACTTACCTATTGAGATGAAATGTTGTTCTAATTATTTAATTCTGAGGAAAGCTTGTTCTTCTCTATCTATTTTAAATTACCTTCATAAGGCTTGACAAATGCTATTTTGGGCATTCTACAATTGCATATTTGTTATCATATATATATATATATATATATATATATAAGCATATGGCATGCTATATTGGCTTTCATAATGTATTTTCTCTCTGATATCTGTGATATTTTTTTCTTAAAAATGGTAGTGTACTTCTCACCAATGGAGGGTATGTTTCTTTTCTAATCAAAAACATTTTAGATTAGCCATTGTTTTATTGTGCCAAAAATGGGAAAAAAGGAATCCCTATGACATAGATAGTGATGACCTTCTTGGAGGAGTTTGAAAACACTCGCATATATTAGAACACATTAGCTCCCTTATAGTAGGATTTTTTTAGTCCTAAGTAATAGTAATTGCATATGTTTTGGTCTTGCTAACCTCAAGTGGGGAATCATAGCTCTTCTCTATGCTCTGATGGATTCAGCATGATCTTCCAAAACAAATTAGGATGTCTAGTTGAGGAAACAGACAAACTTGATAATTCTAACTCCAACACTATTCCCATTACTTCTTCTAGTGCCCATGGCAAAGTGTGACCTGGTGGATACATGCATCAAATTATTTTCTTCAATGTGCATATACGCTTTTATATGCACATATTCATTGATAGAAACTATTAATAAATATATATACAATATCGGCGAATATACTCTAAAGAAAGAATATAGACTAGTCTTGAATATTAGTTCTCAATATCATCATACCCTCTAAGTTTTCGGCCTCTGTTTCCTATCTTCTTTCCTTTTTACCACCCTTTCCTCCCCTATTCTCCTACAAATCCACGCTAATTCTTTCTTCCTATTTGCCCTATCCATCCTCTCCATCCAGACTATTCATTTCCTACCAATTGGTGATTCAGTACACCAGTTATGTTACCTCCACCTCTAGTGCAAAGCCAGCTGGCAGCACACCCACCAGTGAGTGGTTCACATGGATTCAGTGATGCTACACAAGGGAGTGTGTAAATTGAAATGATCTAAAATGCTTTGTAGGATGTGAGGTAGTGGACCCATTTTTGTCATAATTGTGGATGCTATGGATACATGCCTTCACTTGTGATAAACAAATAGATCTGCAGAATGACAGAGAGCAGCTTCATTTCCTTTATGAGAAGAAACTGAGGAATTTGAGGATGTGGGGATGAGATGGGGAGAGGGAAGAGAAAGACAGGGATGTGAGGGTGGTACATGCTAAGTATCAAAGGTTTGTTTGAATATCTATGTGAATTGACACTAAATGTTGGGTTTATAATACTATTGTTGTCTATGTTTAAATAATTGATAGATATTTAGCCTGAAGGTTCATTAAATATTTGCAAGATAAATATAAACATGTGTTTGAAGACACTGTGTCATTATGTTTTATGAAACCAGCTGTCTATGCCTCTTGAGCCAAATTATCTCGAACAGTTTCCTTTCTCTTTCCCCTTGGCTGTTAGTCCATTCCCCCCACAGTCCCATAGTACCTCTCCCCACCTCAATACAGAGTGTCACAATTAAATGAATTAATTTTACCATCACTAACATTGAAAGATTCTAAAATATTGGTATAAGATATGATAGAATCAGATATTTAACGGTTTTCCATAAGATCAATCAAGTCCACCACTACCAATCCCTGTACTAAATTAAATATTTTTTTAAAAGGTTGTATAGCTATATAGCTTATGAAAAATCTAGGAAGATAGATTTTTCAACAGGTTCCATGTATATTACAGGTGTTTTCTGAAGGGCCGATTCTAGTATTGAACAGTTACCAAAATTACTAGATGAAAGCCAAAAATGCACTATATATATATATTTGAGGTATCCACAATGAATATTCAACATTGAAGAGGTCAAACTTATCCTACATCCCTACTTACTCCAAGAGACCCACTTAATGAGGACAACACAATTTACGAGACCAAGGACCGAGCCCCAATAAAAAAAGTGCCTAGGGCTTTTTGGACCATTCCATTTTAATTGTGAATGGCATTTACAATAACCTATCAGACAACAACATCAAACCAGTAATGATGTTGTGTCTATCAATCTGTTCATAAGTTAAATTATGTTTGATAGAATAAAGGAATTTTTTTTTCTCCTCTCAGCAATAATGAATCTTTCTGGTTCTCTATTTCAAATCGGGTACCATGCCCATCTCAATAGCACATCCAAATCTCTATTTTGATTGCTGAGTATACAGAATGTTGAATGATTTCAAAAGGAATTATTTGCATTGCCATTGCTCATGTGGTGAGTGCTCCTCTTTCACCTTTCATGTAGAGAGAGGAGGTAAATGAGACTTCATTGGTCACTTTGAACCTGGATCCTTGCTCCTTCAACATAGAATCTGAAATACTTAGACTCAACCACAGTGTCTAAGAATCCTTAATTAATTGCTGAATATTTTTTCTCTTTCTTGTGCAATTTCCTGGAATTCAACGTATTCAATCTTTGGATCAGAACCATCCCTACTCCTACCCCGGACAAATCCATTTGCAGAATGAATTTATTTCCTAATCTTAGTCCACTAAATTGATTCAAAGAAATACCTTCCATGAAGTCTCCAAAAGCTTTGAGATTTTCTGTCTTTTAGGAATTATATCTAGACTTATCTGAAGAACTTACCATACTAGTTGAAAGTTAGTAGGAGTTGCAAACTGTAGGAATTCAAAAGGAGTGGTTGTACAAGAGACCACAACCACAAGTACACCAAGGGAAACAATTAAATTGAAAGCCAAAATTACTGACATAAAGTAATATGACAATTCACACAGATACTAGCATCTGCAAATCTAGAACAAACAATTGGAGTCCAGATTGGCTGGCAGAGTCATATGCCCAAGGGGCATGGTTTAATTTATAAAAAGAGCTGAGGAACAAGAGAACAAATGAATCTGAGAACAAACAAGGAAAGGAACATGATCTTGAATTGAACTTGAGCACTGTGCTCCATTAAATGTCTTAGTATGAAACTGGTGTTAGTGTATTGTTAAAACATTTTATGATGAGAAATGTTGTCATTCATCTCCTATATCAATGGTTATTGAATTTAATGCATGTTCAGATGTTAATTTGTTTAATTACCTCTACAGGAATGTTAAGCAGCAAGGAGAGTTGCTTGAGTAGGGCTAGCCAAGGTTGTGGGGCAAGGAATTTCCCCCAATATGGTTGGCATAGAAGGGGTTGCAAACATAGTAAGATGTGTATTTTGCAAGTGGTGTATTACTCAGTGTATGTGTGGTGGGCATATGCATGTGTGTGTGTTGTTGCTGTTGTGGTTGCCCTTGTGATCGTTCATCAGATGTTGGAAGATTGAGGAATTTGGCTACTGCTGTTTGCTGTTCCCATAGGTCTGGGCATGTAGCCTCGGTCTGCTTCTGTGACCACAGTTCTGTGAAGAGACTTCATGATCAATGCAGTTTGGTCCAAATTTGTAAGATACTGGAATTGTTGTGTAGATGGTTGATGTTTTGTTTGTAGTGTGTTCTTCATTAGATGAAGGTTGTTGCTGCGTGACTCGTTTAAAAAGTGGTACGGATGTGATGCATTGTGCGCCTTGAGAAAATATTGTGCAGCAAGGAGGTCAGAGTGATCTTTCACTTTCAGTATTTGGGTCTCATCATGGAGGTAATGTTCAGCTGTCATTTGCATAGATGGTTGATGTTTTGTTTGTAGTGTGTTCTTCATCAGACGAAGTTATTGCTGCGTGACTTATTTAAAAAGTGGCAAAGATATGCTGCATTGTGAATCTTCAGAAAATATGTGCAGCAATGAGGTCAGAGTGTATTTTTATTTTCAGCTTTTGGGTCTCATTATGGAGGTCATTTTCAGCTGTCATTGTGAAGCAGCCTGTTACTATTCTGAGGGAAGCATTCTGGGTTTGTTGCAGTTTTCCGAAGTTAGTCCCTTGATAACTGGGTTCTAGACTAGACATGCATAGTTAATGACTGAGCGGCCAATGGCTTTGTAATTTCTGACTAGTGTTCCTTGTCCTGGCTCGATATGGACCATACCAATGCTCTCATGTAATATTTCTCTGACTCCCTCAAGCTCTGATGGCAGTATGGTATGGAGAGAATATGAATAACATTTTGAAAGTCACTCCCTAAATTTTTACAGTCTTCACCTAGGGTATTATTTGATCTTGTACTTCGGCTTGCAGCTTCACTGATTTGTGCTGCATAGTGTCTGGGGTAAACCAAATGGATGATGATTTTTGTGCCGAAATTCGAGCCCTCTGTCTTCAAAGAATTTCACTAGTGATGGCAGATATTTATCGATTGTTGTGTGATTTAGCCTGGGAAAAAACCTATTCCTATGACTATGAAATCATCAGCATAGCTCTCTCTTTTTTAAATCTGTTATTATCTGGAGGAAGCGGAGCTGGTGTGACATAAAAGTTGAACAGCATCGGACTGATCACTGAGCCTTGTGGGACGCCAAGACCGACCAACCTTGAATTGGATAACTTGTCTCTGAATATTGTTCTCACATGATGGCCTTTGAGGTAGTTTGTGAGCCATTTGACAATGCTTACTGGCAATGTGGTTTCATTGATATTTTTCATCAGTTGTTCATGCACCACTGTGTCAAACGCTTTTGTTAAGTTAAGAGCTACCATGATGGATCTTTTGGAGGTTTCTTTTCATTAAATCCTTATGCCACTGCTGTGCTGATGTTAAGCAGAGCTGATGTTGTGGAGTGGCATGGCCAAAAACCATGTTGTTGACTGGCGAACTTCAATTGGCAATTCAATGATGACAACAAGCATTTCTTCAGAATTTTGGCTGCTGAGCAGAGAAGTAAAACTGGCCTGTATATTTGCTTTCTGTATCTGACTCACCCAGTTTTGGTAGAAGAATAATGTTTGATGTCTTCCATATTTGCAGAATTCTATTTTCACTTAGGGACAGATTGAATAAGCTCATGAGATAGTTTATTCCTGCCTTGCCAAGATATTTGTATTGGAAGATTGTCAGCTCGTCAGGACCCGGTGCTTTGGAGTTCTTGGGTATATTAATGGCCTCTCTGACTTTTTTTTCTGTGGGCCGTACTGGATTTGGATCTTTTCTACTCCACAGAGCTTTGGTGATTATCACGCTGTTTTCATTGATTAATTTTTTTTGGATTGCTGTGTACTGTTTTTAAGACATATTTGCCAGTTTTCTTGCTTTGTTATGAGTCTTATTTCTGAAGGTTTTGGCTACATTTGAGATGTGTGGTAATGCTTTTGGTCTTCTTCCAGCAGGGATGCACTTTTTGCTGATCTGAATAGGGCATTCTTGAAAAACATTTCTCCTTGGTGTGCATTTGCTGGTTTGTCACATTATTGAAAGGTTTCGGTTTCGAATCTCGTCCAGTCAGCATTCTGGAGGTTTAGAAATGTCCGTACTGGTGCATCCTGCACTTCAAATTCTGTCTGCAGAGTAATGACAACTGGGATGTGATCTGAAAACAATCTAAATGATGTTCTCCACTCGATATTCTCTGGTGTTTTGAAACAGTAAACAGTTAGTTAAAAATTTATTATTGAATAAAGTTTGTGGATGCATCAAATCCCACCATTCCAAGTATTCTTACACCTATCTGTCAAGTGAACAATATATGATTGCCAGTGAATATTTATAACTTCCTATTTGTTCATCTATTGAAACCTGTTAGTTACAATATAGAGATAGTTGATGGCTCTCTCACTCATAACATATATTTCTACTTTTTAGTTTCAAGTTTGTGTACATGTTTGCATCAATTAATTGGAGACCAAACGCCAAATTTTGGCTTAATTGATCTTTTAATTAAATTTACTCAGTCTTAACAACTTCCTGTGTGTGGGGGGGGGGGGGGGGGGGGGGGCTATGACAAGCTACATCCATTAATGTGTCCATATATGTTAAACAGTGTTCGCCTTGGTTTTTTCAGACCACATGTCCAATTTTGGCATTTTGTTCCAAATGTTTGGCCATAAAGCTTAGACACACAATCATACATACAAACATGTATACTTTTAGGAAAGTTTTTCCTGACTGTAAATAAAAATGATATCTACTCTAAAAATGATATCTTCATTATGAGCAATTAGAGGTATTAAGGTTCTTGTAAGAAGTCACCACAGGAAAACACCAGATTGAGATTCTTTTTGAGTTTCACCACAGGTGGTCAGAACACCAAATCAGAGCTACTCATCTAATTCTATGGAGAACTGTCTAGAAGAAATTATAATATCGGAAAGTCAGCTGGGACAAAAGGATTGGTCCATTATCAGAGCAAGGAAGGGTGTGGCCACTTCTATAAAGAGGGAACTCCAAAAGAGAAGACCAGAGAAGTCAGAAAGAGAGAGAGAGAAGAGAAATAGCAACAACTATAACTAAACCCTAATTGAATTGAATTTAGTGTGTATGTTAGTTTGAGACTAGTACCTTATTGAGTACATTATTTGATCATGTTTGCTGATTGATTTGTCATTAAGTTTGCTTAACTATATTTTCAATTGTTGCTCTTAGTGAGCGGGAATACAGTTTGTGGGAAGCTAATTTTGGTCTGGTCAGAAGTTTGTTTGCTAGGCATCACAGGATACTGTCTGTCTCTTGGTGATAGCAGAAGTATCTGCCTGATACATACATACATGCTTACAAATAAAACTATATAAGATGGGTTGGTGGATCCAACTCCTTTGATTCAAGCATTATTCAGAAATTTTTCTCTCTTTTTTTGCCACTTCATTGCTTTACTTATTAATAGGAAGTTGTGTAGCCATGTGGGATCCAGCCCATGTTACTCCCAAAATTAAGTTGTGTATGCATAAAGTGTTTTACGTCTGCCACTCTAAGGGTTTGTGCAGCCAAATAAATTTTCTTCATCATTATTTATCTTGACAAGGACAGAAAAATAGGTGTGGTTATATACATGAACTTAAAAAATTCCATAGATTATATGAATATCAAATATATATGGGTTCAATGGTGTAACTCCCAAGGTTAAAGTGTTTTTGCTGAAATATAATTTTTGGCAATTTTATTCTTATACAGCAAGAGGAAAAGGTGTGCCCAGTTGGAACCCAGTCCATGTTATTAGTGAAGTCCAGTTGTATATGTATACCAAGATATAATTCTGTAACTCCATTGGTTTTTCTGGGAAGTATTATTTTTGGGTTTTGCTCGTCGCCCTGGTGAACATTTTCTTGCTTTTTTGCCCAGGTTTTAAGTTGGTTAAAAACCTATTGTCATGTTAAGTTTCAGAAATATTCTCCTTCATGTTTGGTCAGAATGATGGTACAAACATAGAGACAGACAAACAGACAGACAGGCAGACAGACTGACTGACTCACAGACAGACAGACAGACAGACAGACAGACAGACAGACAGACAGACAGACAGACAGACAGACAGACAGACAGACAGACAGACAGACAGACAGACAGACAGACAGACAGACAGACAGACAGACAGACAGACAGACAGACAGACATCTCCTTTTACATATATTGAACATTAGCAGCATATACTTGGTGTTGCCCAACTAATATCAATGTAAAAATTTGGCCTGGTTCATCTTTTAATTACTTTTGGCAGTCAAGACAACTTCCTGAGGATGTTGCTAATAAAAGCTAAACACATTGCCAGACCCACATATGGTAAATACTCATCTGCTTAATTGGATTCCCAAGTGCCAAATTTCAGCATGATTGGTCCCTAAATAAGTTTTTGAACATTATAAAACCACTCAAAATGTGGCCTGGAAAGTCCTTTAATTAGCTTTTAGTATCAGAAATACTTCCTGTGTGTTTACCAACAAACCACACACATTTACAAGTCCATATGTAGTTGATTACTTTCACCCAGTTACTTGCAGACTCTATGCCAAATTTCAGCGTGATTGGTCTTTTAATTAGCTTTTGGCAGCCATAACATCTTGTTGTGAGTATGGCAATGACCAAATGACACATACTGATACATCCATGTATGGTTAATAATGCTTACTAGTTACTTGGAGATCACATGCCAAATTTCAGCTTGATTTTAATTCAATTAGCTTTTGGTAGCTAAAATAACTACTTTAAGGTACAGCTATGATGAGACCACACCTGTTGACATACCCACATGTGGTTAATATTGGTCACCCAGTTACTTCAAAATAGTATGTCAAATTTTGGCCTTGTTTTATCTTTAATTAACTTTTGTTAGTTAAAACAACTTCCTGTGGGTGTGGCTATGATTAAACAACACCCATTATCACCTATACACATAGTCAATAACTCACCTGGTTACTTGGAAACCACATGCCAAATTTTAGCCTAATTGGTCCTTTAATCATTTTTTATAGCCAAAAAAGTACTAGTGGGTGTGGTTAATTTTGAACCACACCCATTATCACTAGGGTATGTGGTCAATAACACTCACCCAGTTACTTGGATACCACATGCCAAATTTCAGCCTAATTGGTCCTTTAATCAGGTATTGATAGCAAAATAACTTTCTGTGGGTGTGGCTAATACCAAACCACACCCATCTGTGGTTAATAATGCTTATCCGGGTACTTATACGGGAGCTAAGTCCTTATCCTTAGGGACTCGATATACAAACCTAACCCTTTTCTTGCACAGTTCAAATATGATCACGTGTTTTGGCTGACCTAATATGGGCACCAATTTTCAAGCTACAACTAGATTTACCAGTTTCCGGCTTTATTGCGACCGTTGCACCTGGTGTGCACGCATGGCGGTGATAACTGTTGTCACTTAATTCAATTTATTGTACGTTGACCAATTTCTTTAAAATTAATGTTAGCATTTTATTGCTACCTCCTTTAAGGTATAAAGCAATGAAATACTACCGATCACAAACTGCTTGTAAAAAATGGATGCAGTAAATAATCCAAGTGGCAGGGAAAGCTTGGAGCTCAACACTCTACACAAATCTGAGGCATTGATGTATTTATGGTAGAAAGATTTTCAAACTTTCAAGTAGATTTATGCAGAATACACCTCTGCCAATTCTGTTGCCATTTAGCTGCTTCTCAATTTGGTAATATGTATTAATAAGCTGGTTGAGGAGCATAATTCTAGATATATGTCAATACTCCTTGGAAGAAGATAGAGGTATTCTAAAAAAATCCCAACTGTCTCACCTGATGCTTTATATTATCATTGAAAATTATGGCCTACCTCCTCTGTATTTGCACATGGTATCTACATGAAATTAACATAATTGAGTGAAATTACAGTGCCCATGCAATATCAATGGGTATTTCTGCCTGTCTCTGACATGATTCCTTCAAATTTTACTTGCATTTTGTTTTTAGATTTATAGAATACTAAGGTTAGAGAGAGAGAGAGAAACCATCCATACCCAGTTCTCTTTACTCCTAAAGAAAATAGCTTTCCCCTTCCTTTCTAATAATAATGTGGAAATATCAGTCAAAATTACATTGCTCCTATATTAATTCTCTTCAGGTACTTCAACCAGACCAATGTTAAATATAATTTATAAAAAAAAATTTATATTGGTCAGCCTATCCTATCCCTTTTATAGTTGTAAAATAATTTATAATTCACTTCAAATGAACAATTGAATCAGGTTTCACCAATTTTTTTTTTTTACAAATTTGTTTCTGCATGTTGGAAAAAGAGGGGCAATCTTAAGGTTTATTTAGAAAAAACACATCAATTTCCATTTGGATTGTTTGGAAAATATCCTTCTACAACTTACAAACTGCCTTTTATTAATTTTCTAAAATTGATAATATTTTGGGCTAGATATTTTGGACTGTATTAGGTTTCATATTTCAGGGAAAAATGTCGTGTAGAATTTGATGAAGTGACATCAATCAATGTCATAAGAATGTCAAGTTGGAGTCTTTATATCTTGTCATTGATTGTGTGCTCACCTTTAATGTAATAGTATATTATGCTTATTTCTGGTGTAGAGATTAAAACTTAAAAAATTGATGATAAATTTATCTTTTAGTGCAACTATCTGTGCATTATTCTGAAGAATATCGTGATCAGTGACTGACCACAATGACTTCTATTAATCCTATGGAGTCCATCTCACTAGGACCACAGAGAACTAGTAGCACTCATTCCCATTCACACATAGTCATAAAGTATCTGATGAACTTGTGACTACTCCACTGATGCAATGTATGGATGGTTGTGATTAATGTCTATAGGATATTAAATTGTTTTCAATATGTTCAGGTATAATATTAATATGATATATGCATTAAAAATAGGTTTTGTGGTAAGTTCAACAAAGTTTCTAAAAGTGGCAATCCTGCAGGGTAATAGGCAACAAAGTTGTGGCATTTGTCAGCTATACGCCTGTTTTTAACGATTAGTGAAAATATATTCCACATTCAGGCCTTACTAAATTCAACAGGTGGACTATTGATTGTGGAAAATATACCTTTTAGAATTTTGACATTGCTTTAAGATCATTGTGACCTTTCTATAAAATCAAAGAGTAATGCTGGATGCTATCCTACCAATCATCATTCACTTTTTGAAAGAAACCATAAGATTTAGATATGATGTTTTAAGTGGCTAGATTCATGTTCATGTTGACATATCTTCTAGTATTGGCAAGTATTGCTTGCTAGATGGCTGTGTAGAAGAATGATGGGGAGGAAGAGTAAGAATTCATTTGGTTTAATCGCTTTAATACTGTGAAACATTTATTTCAATAGTTTAGATGGTTTCTATAATAAAAAAGCAATAGGAATTTATAATGGTTAAACTTATATTCTGGTCAAACTAAATTCTGTTAATTTTGTCCTTAGAAGAAAAATGTCTGTAGAATTCACAGGTCAGCAGGATAAATTATTTGGTTACACAAGAAAATAATGTTTGGTAATCATTGTCTCATTTTTGGAAAAAAAAATAGTTGAGTTAATTTTAAATAATTATCCCATAAGCTGTGGTATAGATGTAGTTTATGTAACTTCTTTCAAGCACCATTTTACAATGTCAAACTATTAAACTAATGATACAACATTCAAAGAATATAAATCTGTATGACACACTATTCGAAACAAAAATCTCAATTCATCATTTATGTATTGTGCTTCATTACTTGTTCCCCGTACTTTGCATTTTCGTCCTTCCTTACGACTCAGACAATGTGGGGGAGTTCATGTCCTGTCTCTAGATTGCTCCATATCTTCAAGGGGGCATAGAAATCGACACTTAGAATTCAGTTGAGATGGTATGGGAGGAAGTGGTTCTCTATAGTCTATTAACAGGAATAGCACTTGCTGGGTAGTTGCTGTTATGGACAATGTTTGTCTCTCAGATTTTGCAACAAGAGAGCAATTAATGCATCATGACAATGGAACACACACCTGGTATCACCATGTGTCGAGTAGCAAAGATCACCTGGCTGGAAGGAGGACTTTAACCAGTTCGAAGGGTGTACTTTACCCAATTGCAACTCAAAATTTACTCATTTTGTAATCTCATTGAATTGTGGCTCAGAATCAAGCAAAGTCTCAATAATAGACATTTATCAGGTAATCCATTCCACCTAGCAATAAATGCCCATTTAAGCTCCTTCGATATTCAAGGCTCAACATAGTCTGACTTAATTTCGTATCTATACTAATTTCTTTCCAAACTTCTGTTTCTTAATTTTTATTGTGTTGCTTATGTCTAAGTGTACCACATTACTCAGATGAAAAAGCAGCATCACAACAATTTCTACAAGGAAAGGCTAGAGAAAAGGATTCTCTGTCACAATGCATGGAATTTATCCAGGAAGAAACTGATTCTTAACAGGGACTTCACATCTAACTTGCAAAAAGAAACCCTTTTGTGGACATAGCAGTGGTTGCTATCAATTTTTTGTTTTGACTACTCTTATGATTGAGTGTTAGCCGAGTATTATTTATGAATGATGGTATTCATTTCTGAATTAAAATAGACCTGTTGCATTTTTGTGTATTGATCTTACTAGAAAAGAATGACATGTTCAAAAAATCTCAATTGTGTTTGTATATGCTTTGCTATGAAAATTTTCAATTTCCTTGTAGTGAAACATGAAATGGTGTCAAATCCAATAATATGCAGGTATGCGCACTTATGGATTAGCTCTCTGATATGCTAATGCAATGTGACACCGCAATGAGTTGAATTTTTTATGTTCCTCCAATGGCCTCATCAATTTCAAGCTAATTCCATAGAATCCAATTAAATATATATTTATATAACTAAATAAAACTAATAGTAGTATATACCAGTATGGTTTTTGGCATGCCAAATTGTTAGTGCTAGGACACCTGAACCTTGCCACACATGCACAACTTGGCAAGGGAGGTTACTATGGTTAAGTTAGAACCCATCCCCCCCCCCCCCCATTATCTAATAACACAAATTAGAAGAAGGAAGTGAGTTCAAAATGACACTAAATTTCAACTAAAACATTTCCATGAAGTGTACACCCACAACTTTGTTTAGCTATTCAACAAATCACTTTGTTTATGCTTAATTGTGACATTGTTACTATGCAATTTAATCACACACAAGTAATATCCAAAAGGGAATTCTAATCTTATCTGTCATCACCAGACATAGAGTAATTGAACAAGTGCAATTTGGAACAATTTCATTGCTTTTCATGAAATTTATAACCTCAACGTTGTTGTTTTTTCTTAGAGCCAGTACTTTTGGTCTAACCTGATTCGTTGGCATGGAGAGACAGTTAAATTTCTCTTCTCAGGACAGGCAATAAATAGTGATAGTTACTAAGCCAGTGAGGCCAATCCTAACTAGGTATCAAGGGCTAGGATCCTCTCTAGCTTCTTTGGTCGAAGGAGTCCATCCATAATTAATTTGGGAATAATATCAGAATTTAACAACAAAATTAGAGAATCACAATATGTTAGGATAGAGATTTCATGAGAAAAGAATTGACAAGACTGAATCATATATCTGGTGAGGTAGAGGCAACAATGAGGATGTTTTACTTTATCTAAATGAACACATGCAAGTGAGTAAAAGTAATGACTAATTTCAAGCATCCCATCAATTTATTCACGAGAAAGTAGATCTTAGAGAAGACTAATGAGTAATGATTTATTATTTGAATTTAAATATATACTCCAGCTCAGCTATTCACAAAAATGATAAATATGCTATTAGTAACAACCTGAACAGGATTAATAGACCTATCAAAATCAATTTAAAATTCAATTAGACAGCTAATTTGTGGTCACACATCATCTTACTACAACTAAATAGAATAAAAGAGTAAAATTTGCATAATCATTTATAAAACAGGATCAGCAGAAGTAGACACATATAATACCTCAGTTAGAGATTGTGCAAAAGTCCTTCTACTATATCAAGAATCAGATTAGATTTAATTTTCTCTGACTTTTTCAAATCAAAATCATTAATCAAATTACTTTTGTGAAAATGATTTCAAATCAAACAAAATCATTGAGAAGTGATTTTTAATCACTATTTGCAAATGATCAAATCAATTCATCTAATATTGTGTATATTATATATATATATATATATATATATATATATATATATGACAATTTTCTACTGCTTTTAAAATCCCAGGCTAGAAGAATCTATTAATATAGTTGCCTTCATCCTTTCCAGATGGCCAGAAATAGGAATCTTGTGTGTCATCTTTACTTAACATCTCCACTCAGTAGTCGAGAGGTAGTATCAGCTATTTCACTGTAACCCTTTCTAAATGGTGAAGTATTCGACTATTAATATCATCTTCTTTTACTTATCTTGCCACTTCTTCATTCATTTACTTCCATGTCCTAACTTTCTGGTCTTTACTTCACACTTAATCAACCCCTCAGATCAATAGGTGTTCTGTTTCAGTTTTGAGTGCTGCTATAAAACAATTGTTCATATTTTAATTTTTTGTCAGGACAATTGTCTCCTTGACTAGAATCCTTCATTATATTCTGGGCCACGTTAGAACCATGATCTTCATTAATTTATATCAACCCTTCCAGTCCTCCAAGATACCTTCTCCTCATGTTTTGCATTTTTAACTGGCTATGGAGGGTGGTGAATATTTTGCACAAATTCTTAGAGAAATGAAATTGTTTTGAATGATTCAATGCTCCTTGATTCTATTGATAATCTTGAATTTGAAATTCAGTAGATGGAGAGGTAAAATAAGTATACATCAAAATACAAAATAATTCAAGTGAGGAGAATGAGTGTCACAATGTTTGTGAAGGGGGGGGGGGGGGGGGGGGGGGGCAACCCAGGAGTAGAATAGAAAAGAACTTCATATGCCTTTTCATAGCTTTAGGGTTTTTATATTTTCTATTGTTCATATATTGATCAAAAGGGCCAGTGGTGTGAGATAGATTATAGGCATTAATTAGGTAGGTTTACTCAGTAGACTTATGTGTGCAAACAGAGGATCCTGCTGATTGAGTTTTGGCTAGCTCTCACTTATGCATGATGTTATCTATACTTGCTGATTATATTGTAGTTTATTGTCTTTAGACTTTATACACTGTGTAGTAGAGTGTAGACTGTGGTCTTGTGTTTGCAAGAATGCAGGATGCTACTTTTGCTTCTATCCTTGGTCATAATCTTTTATTCAGTTTTGTGATCTGTGCAATATTTTACTTGTGCAGAACTTGTGTATAAAAGGACTACTTTGTGTTCTGTTGGCAAGATAACTCCATTTGATTTGACTAATGTCATAATATAGTGAGGTATTATTGATGTCTAATTAAATGATTAAAACTGAGGGCATTGACCTAGTGGTAGGGCTTCCTTGCTAGCGCCATAGCTACCTAGACATAATCAGAGAGTAAGTAAATTGTCCCATGCATTTGCCACTCCTTTCATGATTTTCTGTTGGTTTCCACCTTGAGCTATTGCTACCAAGTAAATTACAACCACCATTCTGTGAATTATCTGAAATTTAAATTCCTAGAATTTACAAGTAGTAGCCAGCTCAATTTGTGTCTAATATATGTGAAAGTGTTAACCAATGAAGCCATAAAATCTTCCAGACTGGTGTAACATCCAATAACTATGCATTGTGACAGAGCTAGCAAAAGTATGTTGCTTCCACAGTTTGATCAATGCTTTTTAAAGAGAAATGCTTTCTTCAAACCATTGCAAAGGAATTTGAATGATTTACATCTCCAAGCCTCCTACAACCTATACCTAACCTATCACACAGGGTAGCAAAAGATGGCAAGTTTCACATAATTGGAAAGAATCTGATCCTACAAGCTATTCGTGTGGTGCTGATAGCTGGTGAAATTGGAATCAGAACCAATTATATATGCAAATTTACTAAAAAATGATAGTGTCATCTTGCATCAATGTAATGGCTAGTAATAATGAATAACAGCTGTGTGATATCCTCAAGCACACAGACTTTTCTGTACAGCTAGACGAGACTGAGTTGAGCAACAATAATGCTCTGCTGATGGCTTATGTAAGATTTGACAGGGATGGGAAACATCCCTCAAAATGGCTCTGATTGAGCTTTGAAAGGCTCAGCCAGACCTCACAAAAATTACACAATTACATTAAATAGATTATTAAACAGAATATTAAACATTCTTTTCCGTTATGTACACACGAATCTTCCCCATGTTTCCTGTTACCCACACACAAATCTTCCACATTGTTTTTTTTGTTAGCAACACACATAGTTACACCTTATAAGAAAAAAAAGTATTGGAGGCTGACCCCAATACTCCCTTCTTACTAACACCAAAGCCAAATCTGTGTTTGAAACATTGCACTCTTTCATGATAAAGAAGGAAATTCCACTCCAGCATTGTTTGGCCAATATCAAGGCTTCATTATCCACCTGGACAAGGAAATGCCAGGTATTTTCCATATTCACTCAGTTTTTCATCTCAAACATCCCATAGCAAGAGGTATGAGTACATCGCTTAATTATACCCTGCTGCTTGTGATCAAAGCAGTGAACAAGATCAAAGGGAATCTACATAAAGAGAACTTATTTCGCCAACTATATCAGGAAAATGGTGAGTATTTTGAGCTGCTACTCTTCCATACTATGTTGAGATGGTTATTCTAAGGCAAATGCTTACTACAATTTTGGGTACAACTCATTACTAGAGTTCATGGAAGATACTGACACTAATCTTGCTGATGCCCTAAAGTTGACCAAGTGTAATGTTGCTTATTTGGCTGATATCTTCTGAAAGCTAAACATTTAAATCTGCCATTGAAAGAGATGGTGGTAATCTCATCAAGTTGAAGAGTACCTTCATGTCTTTCAAGTTAAAGATGCTCCAGTTCATATCCAATGTTGGTCGGAGGAAACTACCTCAATTTACACATTTCCAACACTGTGCTGAATTCATTAATGGGCTGCTTCACATCTATCGTCAGTACCTACAGGCAATTAGACAGCTCTGCATCATTTGAGTTCATTAACAGGAAAGTCTTATTGATCCTCTGACAGATAATGGGATGAAAGCACACATGAAAATGATAGGAATTGAGTCCTTCTGGGCTATGTTAGCAACAGTCCACAGTATTCCAACATTTGGGAGCAAATGAAGCTTTCATTTGTTGCCTTTCATTCATCCCACCATGTGAGAAAGGGATTAAGTGCTGTACTCACTTTAAAGACGAAGCAATGGATCAGACTGAGTGTAGAAACACAATGACATGAGGTTATACTCATCCTCTAAGGTACAACTGAGGGTAAAGGTGCTTGTTGCACAACGCCAGAGTCAGGGGTCCCACTAAAAGTGACTATGACCTACCCAATGGAATATGCATTTGAGTTAACAGCTCCTTTTACATGTCATGACCATGATATGTCATATCTAGTCTCTGTTATTTGTATGCTACACACTTGGACCAGTCCAGAGTATCATGTGATCTTCCTAGGGAGAAGTTTATTAAATTGGTTTTATAATATAATTTTGAATTTTTTTTCCTTTGAATCTGAATCTGTGCACATGGTAGGCTTCATATATGCTTTCATGAATAAAAGTTAGTTCTAGTTGACTTTAGAGAATGATGGGATGGGGGGAAGGGCAATCGAGCTATTACCATGATGTCTGGGAGGCATAAGAGAAAAAGGTTATGAAACCTTGCTTTATCTCATTAATATACTGCTAATTACTTATGAATACCTATAACAATAGTCAACTACAGTTTTCACAACTGCCTATTGAAATGATACTAATACTGAGTAATGAATTATTTCTTTTAGCTGACCTGAACCAAATCAGTATCAGAAAATAAGCCTAGTGGTTCAAAACTTAAATCTGCCTTTCATCCCCATTCTACCATCCTCCACTAAAAAAGGAAGTGGATGAATATAAAGGGTTACTTTTATTTTACATTCCATGTAGAAATCTATTACAAGATGCATCCACACTTCTCCATAAATTCAGAATTAAGCTTCAATTGTGTATAGAGCAATGTATTTTGATTAATGTAAAATATAATCAAAGCAATATGGAAGAAAACTGGACCGAGTAATTGATCATAAAACATATTGAATAATGTATGCATAGGTTGAGGTAAGGATTAGTACCTATAATCAGTTCCTTGACAGAGTTGTGTGTTCTATCATATAGGCTTGATAAACTTCTCTAGCTTGGACAGTGTGGTGTCATCTAGTTTGCACAGGTCAAAATCAAATGTAGTTGCGGTCTCACTGTACAGTGTAGTCTGCTCCATTATGTCTACAATCTCCTGCAGCTGTTGAGGGTCCTGTAATGCATTCAGTTGCTTGTGCAGCATCTGGAGAGCAATAAACTCCCAGGTGTTGGGAGATAATATATATTCATCTTTTTTCATGGGTGTCTCATCCATCATATTCTCAACATCAATACTTAGGTTGGCATCTGTGGAGTAATTAATGCGGGTGTTGACTCTCTCTGTCTTCTGATCTTCTTTCCTATTCTCTGATTCTCTATTCTTTTTGGTGTAATCATTAAGACCAACCCCTGGTGCAGATCTTTGTGGTGGCTTGATGGTGGCAGATGGAGAAGCTTGCTCCAATTCAGTTGGTGGGAGAGGAGGAGGAACAGTACACCCACTAATCACCCCTCCTGCTTTCAACAGCTTATGTATGAACTCTTTGTTTGGATTATGAAAAGTGAGATGATGACTATGAATTTGGTCAATGGGTGGATCTTTTAATTTCGGTAAGAGCAGAAAATATGCGAATCCAACTTTATTTGGCTCATCCTTCCTTCTGAAATAAACTTTAACTGGAAGGTCAAAGCTTCCATATCCTGACTCAGCAACTTCAAAAGGAGGGCTCATCACAACTAGAATAGGAAAAGAAACATCAAGTTTTTGTCTCACAGATAACTTCTCTTTTCAGTTATTATAAAATGCACTAAGATTTCATGTCAACCTACTCATAAATTAATATAATAAATGACATATATAATACCAAAATCCCTGCAAAAATAGAGTACAAATACACACAATGCATAGTAAAATACCTCTTTCAGGGTTGGGAAAGCTTTCATGCAAAGTGAACACCACCTTTTCCACAAGGCCACTTATATCTGTTCCTTCCTCCCCCCTTAAAAAGACTGTCCAGTCATGGGTGTAACCTTCAGATGTTGGTGTTTTACGCCTGGATGCGTAATGACCAAGCTCCAGCTTCACTTTAACAGACTAAAATGATAGTTGAGAGAAAGAAAATTTTTTTTTCTGAAATAGTAACATGGTCATATCATACCAACAGCATGAGAGTACACCTATACTAGTTTATTTCACTATTCATTTTTAACAAGGCTATCATTCATTTGAATTTGTTCCAACCTTACCTTAGCAGCCATTGGCTTAGTAAAAGTGTGTGAGAGATCAGGAGTCACTGTACACAGCAAATATACGAAAGAAAGAACCACAGTGATCCCCTTCACCAAGGCGCCATTTTCCCTTCTATTTAGTGCCACTATGTAACCTTTGAACTTAGTGGGAGAGTGGGGGGAATTTTAAAGGAGGGTGGGGGGGAATTTTAAAGTAGAGGGGGGGGGGGGGGATGGGGGTTTATTTATTTGCGCAGTATACTTTGTCTGTGGTTGCTTGACCGGTCAAACTTTGTTTTGGGATGCGATGAGATGGTCTCTGAGTAAATTTCTGGGCATGGGTGTTTCTTCCCCTCTTTATTATCCCCATTTATATTGAAAATTGAAAAAAAATATGGGTTATTGTATATACCCAAACGCCCTACTCAGAGGAAAAAAAATTAAGAGAATGATAAATATAAAAAAAAAATAAATAAAAAAAATTAAAAAAAAAACCCGTTAAAATGGGGGAGGGGGGGGCGGGGGGGGCGATAGAGAAAATAGAAAGGGAAGAATGTATAAGTGGGAAAGGAAAAAAGTGGGTGTTGGGTGATGGGGAGGGAGAAAAATTAAGGAAGCCTTGAATATAAATCAAGGATTTTGAAAAAGATTGTAGTCATAGATGTGAGATATAAAAAATAAGATAATTTTTGTCATCATATTTCTTAAAAGGAATTGTGTTAATCAATTCCATTCCTGGAGTCCCTCCTGGTACTTACGTTGACTGTTATTCATTTTGGAATCAATATATAGAGATGATCAGAGCTGCTGATTCTGGATAATCACCTGTCTTTAATAGAGCCTCAATTGGGAAGGTAGTTCACCTGGAATCATGGAGGTCTTTGGGTTTGTGGCAGTGCAATGACTTAATCAGTAAATGTAATGTAAATGGGAATATTCTGATGTATGATTGATATTGTTGTTGGTTTTCCAGGATAGAATATTAATAAATAAATGTTAATGTTATTGCTGTATTTGAATAATTTAACCTGTGATTTATATTGTTGTTAGCTATCTAAATAGAACATAAATGTTTTTATTAGTTTGCTATAGTTGAACATTGTAATGTTATTTGTTTTTTTTATTAGTGTAATTTTTCTAGATTATTCACTCATCATCTGATTTTATACAGAAACCTTGATAATTTTTATGTGGCTTGCATTTTCTGAAAGAGAGAAATTGCACTCTTACTTAAATTCTCAAAGTTGAGATTTTCCACAAGTGGAAGACATCTCCCTTGTGCTTCTCTGTCATGCTAGTGGCTTCAATTACATAATACTTATAGAATAGATTGAGATTAAATGGCATTCCAATCATTTGCTCATGTGGAAGGTTAGTGTTTTTTTCCTTTTTTAAAGTCATATCTATAAGGTTTAAAAAAAGCCCTCCTGAGCATTCTATAAACACTTTTTTGATCGGCTTAAATATACATATGTTGTGTATGGCACTCCATATTGACTTTCATAATTTCCTTCTTCATATCTGTGATTATTTTTTTTCTTAAAAAATGGCATGGTACAACTTTCTCTGCAATGGAGGCTTTATATCTACCCAAAAACCTCACGAATCTGCCATAGTTTCAATCGTGCCAAAAATATCAAAAAAGAAATTCCTCATGAGAGAAATTGTGATAACTCTCTGGACCCCAATATACCATCAAAAAGATTTGGTGGCCTCCCCCTCCCCCCCCCCCCCCCTTCCTCTTAAAGGTATTAACACACACACACACTTATATATATATACACACATATTTATACATGTACATATATATACTTATATATACATATATACATATATGCATACATATACATGTACATATATATACTTATATATACATAAATACATATATGCATACATATACATGTACATATATATATACAACAAAATACACAAAGAGTCAACTGAGGAATGGGTGTTTTTGTGGGGATGGGATTGGGAGAGTGGGGATGGCTGAAAATAATGGCAAAATAATGAAAAAAAAATTGGTAAGAAATACTGGCAGTGCATAGATATCATAGCCAAATTAATTTTACCTGAAGTGATTTCATTTTTATCAAGATGTTTACATGATGCAGACTCTGGATGAACATAGTACATTGAAAAAATGTTTGCATGCCAACCCAGGAAGAGAAAGAATGAGTTCAGTTGGAGTGGCCTAAGCCATATGCCTTTTCACAGCTTTGGGATTCTAAGTTTTTCAATCACAAAATATGGATTCTGAGGAGGTGTAGCTGGTGGCTCAAGATTAGTGATGAAATATGTGGGCTTTTCACATTGATCAGCCATGATGTTGATATTATGTAGACACTTTTACTTCCTTGGGTATATTGTGAGGCAATAAAGTCTAAGGGTGCAGTAGGGTGTAGGGGGGGGGGGGGTGGGAATCGGAAGGAGCTGTGTAGCAGAGTATACACTGCAGTCCTGAGTTTCCATGAATGCAGGATAATATTTCTACTGCAAACCCTGGCCTCATTATTTGATCAGTTTGGAGGCTGCATGCCAAATTTCTTTCTGGCTGCTCCTTTGATTAACTTTTGATAGCCCAAAAAATTTTTTTGTGGGTCTGGCTATTACCAAACCACAACAATTTGCTCTTAATAATGCTATTCAAGTCAATTGGAGACCACATCCCAAATTTCAGCCTAATTGGTCCTTTAATTAATATTATTCCATCATAACAATTACCTGCGGTGTGGCTATGGCAAACTGCACTCATTAATGTATGTTAAATAGTGATCGTCCAAGTTTTTGAAGACATGTCAAATATTTGTCCTTTCAGGTTCAAATATTTGTCAGTAATGTTTGTCAGTAATGTCTAGACACACAACCATACATGCAAACAAACATACAAACAAACATAAAACATGCATACAAACCAAAATATGTAAAATGCGTTTGTGGATCTAACTCTTTAGATTCAAGCCCTTATTCCATTATTCTGAAGTTCTTCCCTCTCTATAGGCCACTTTATTGCTTTATACACTAATTGGAAGTTGTGTAACTAGTGGAATCTTGCCCATTTTAAACCCAAAATTATTTTCTCTATGCATACAGCATTTAATATTTGCCTCTCCAAGGGTTTGTTTAGCCAAAATTTTTTTTTGGCCTTTTCTTATCTCTTGACAATGAGAGAGATATAGATGTAGTCATATAAATGTAATATATATGTAATATATATATATATATATATATATGAGTTATTTGGCCTAACTCCCAATGTTAAAGTGCTGTTGCTGAAATATCAATTTTGACCATTTATCCTCACACTGCAAGAGTAAGAGGTTTGGCCAGTTGGAATCCAGATCAATATATATTAGTGGAATTATGTTTTATGTGTATAACAAGTTATAATACTGTAGCTCCAATAGTTTTCCTGGGTAAAGTATCATTTTGGGTTTTGCTTGTCACCATGGTAAATATTTTTCTGATTTTTTGCCCAGGCTTCAAATAGGTTCAAAACCTATCATCATGTCAAGTTTCAGAAAATCCACCCACAGTTGATAGAAGTATGATACAAATATAGAGACAGACAGACCAACAGATGCACAGATAGACAGACATTTCCTTTTATATATTGAACATTAGTAAGTTTTATATAATATAGATATGGTGCAGATCTACCTAATCTGTGAATAGTGATCACCTCAGTCACAAGAGATCAATATGTGGATATTTTTCATATATTAACGTTTAAATGAATATTTCAAATGTAGTTAAATGAATAAATACTTGCTCTTTTCTTTTGTATTGCTTGTGAAATGAGAACAATGCTATCAAGAACTGCCTGGACATGCAGTAGTAGCAATGTTACTTTCCTTCCCACCTTCATCCTTTCAACTTTGGCATCTGCTTTAATATCAGCAGTCTCCTTGCTCTCAGGTGTGACCTCATCAGTTACTTCCATTTTATTACATTTTATCACTAGTCCAAGACTCTTGCATATATTTTTCAGCTCATCATATATCCAGTTATTAGTCTCTAGAAAGATTTTAGTCAAAGCTAAATCTAAAACAGATCCACCTTTGATGATTCTTCCTGGTGTAAGTGTATTTGCTTTTGATAATGCTATACTTCCATCTGGAGGTTCCTTCCTCTTCAATCCAGTCATCAGTGGATTTTTTTCATATTAGAGATGATTTCTGGTCAAATGTGGTGGAACATTTGGGTAGTGGAGTACCCATGCATATGGAAGGTGTGGTCAAGTTCCCAGGTACATTGTGAAGAGCCTGCTGCATTTCAAATTCATTGATGTTGTTAGTGATCTTAATATGTTTAGGACAAAGTACAACTTGCTCTGGTCTTTTACAGTATGCAATATATCTGTGTGAATGACTTTGTCAGTGGAAGAAGTGAATTTTAAGTTGCAACATTATTCTGCAAAAGTTGTTTTTGAGCTTCTTAAAAAATTTCCATAGCCTAAACTAGTTAACTTTTACTAAACTCCATATTGTTTCTTGAGCTGATTCCGAAGCTTGGTAAGTCACTTATTCTTTATGTCTTGTGAATCATAAGCCTCACAAAGCAACAGCATCTGGAGTTAATCCTCCGGATCCACCAAACTCGTGCATAGTTAAGCATACAATTATTGCATCGATTAATGGCTCTGTTGATTGCCATCTTTTGATTAACACATGACATGGTAGTTAAATAGTGGTAGACAGATTACATTCCATAATTTAAAGCAAATGTATCATCATATACGGGAATCAGAGGCCAATTCTTACAATGTGTCTTTGGATATGCCTTGTCCAATATTTTGCTTTGAACTTATTTCTGGTAATTTAGATGTCCAGTACTTGCCATGTTTATACCCTCCCTGTTTCTGATGAAAATTCAACAGGTTGCTCTCTCAAGGTACCACCATGGCACATAGAATGAGATTTCTTAAGTACATTGATAGAAGGAAGGCAAGTTGGTATTTTGACCAAATGGTTGGTAGTATTTTGCATTTTTGTTATTTTTGTGATTTTGGGCAGAGTGATTTTGCTGTGTGAGGATACCAGTGTAGTAATGATGGTAGGAGAGGACCCATATTATGTTTCTAGAACAGTGGGCTTTATGCTTGTTAAAGTGGTCAACTTCATCTTCCATCTGGTTTTGTTGCCCCATCATGCATCTCAGTGAGGGAGGAGCAAAATATTGGAATCAGATTTTGAACAGGCAATTCAGTAATGTTCTTTTCTATGCCAATATTTTCAGTTTCCTGTAATTACTACTTTGGTTAAGCAGATTCACTGACTGCTTAGCATTTTTACAGATGCTGGTGGCATTATTGAAGGCAGAGGAGGAAGATGCACTTTTTGTCAGATTACTTGGTGTGACAATATTCTGCTTTGAGTTTCCTTTTTGGGGAGGATTCTTGTTTCCTACTTGTTCCCCTTCAGCACTGGCACATGAATCTGTGCTTCTGCTGCAAAGACTTTCAGATTTGCTGATGACATTTTCTTGATGATTGGCATTTGTAGCTTGGTTATTCATTTTGGACAGTTCTGGGTGTAGTTGTGAGTTGTGAGACTTTTCAAGTTGAACTGCATCACAAAGAAGACATGTGTTCTATTTTATGTGTGTGTATCAATAACATAAATGTTAGTAATGATCAGTTTATACTTCCACATGGAAGTGCTTATATATGATATGGATTACAGCATTTTGTATTGTGCCACAGTCCCCATAATTAATATTGCACTTTTTTCCCCATCCTATTGAAGAACCCTGGATGGCAAGTAGAAATTAACCAAGAAGGAAAAAAAGGAAAGAAAAAAACGTGTAGGAAAACTCATCACTTTAATTGCACAGTCAAGGAAAGAAGACACTTCAACATGGAACTAAAGCCGGTTCAGTGACAAGCCAATCTTTGATGGAATTTCAAGTTCAGGGAGTTGCAAAATTACTGAATGGGCAGTTCAAGACTCTAGGTCCAGAAGTATCATATAAAACTAACTTGTTGTCATTGTCCTTAGTGACACAAAATTTGAACCCAACTCTTTTCTTGAACACTTAAAGTAGAATCACATCTTTAGGCTGACCAAATATGAGTACAAATTTTCATGCATAAAACTGGAATCACCAAATCCCTTTTATAGCACATGATGTCCACATGTGGTGGTGATAACTGTTATAACTTATTTCATTTTATTGTAAGTGATCAGTTAAAAATAATAATGCTAGCATTTAAATGCTTCCTTTTTAAGGAAAAAAAACTATGAAATACTACTAGTCACAATTTTTTTTTATCAAAAATGGATGCAACAAACAATCTAAGTGGCAGAGAAAACACAGAGCTCTACACTCCTGAGGAATGTGAGGCATTACAGATAAGCTATTGATGTATTTATGGTTAATGTATTTAAAAAACCTTTAATAAAATCTATGAAAAATACATCAACTCTCAATTCTGATGTCATTTTGCTGATTCTCAGTTAGTAATATTCATTTATAAGTTCATTGAGGAGCATAATTCTTGAAATATATCTGTACTCCTTGGAGGATGAGAGGGGTATTGCCAGAAATCCAAATTGCCCTTAGTGGTATGTAATATTATATTTGAAAACAATGATCTACCTCCTTTATATTTGCACATGCTATCCACATGAAATAAACACAACTGAGTGAAATTACAGTGCACAGGCTATATCAATGGATATTTCTGCCTGTCTCTGATATGATTTCTTTGAACTTTACTAATGTTTCTGTAATTTATAGAGTATTAAGGTGAGAAACAGAGAAACCATCCATACATCTTCAGTTCTCTCCCAAAGAAAATAATTTAACCCTTCCTTTCTAATAATAATTTGGAAATATCAGTCAAGATTTCATTGCTCCTGTAGTAATTCTCTTCAGGTATTTCAATCAGATGTACTTTTTTAAAATTGATTAAAAATTTTATATTGGTCAATCTATCCTCTTTTTGATAGTTGTAGAAAATTTTGAAATTCGCTTTAAAAGAAACAATTGGATCAAGTTTCACTGACTTTTTTAAACTAATTTTTTCCTGCATATTGGCAAAGAGGGGCAGTCCCAAGATTCATTTAGATGAACACATCAACCTTTATTTAGATTGTTTGGGAAATATGCTTCCACAAACTGGCAACTGCTTTTTATCAATATTCTAAATTGATAATTTTTTGGGTTAGATTTATTGGACTGTAAAAAATTTTGTTTCAGGGAAGAGTCATCAAAAAGTTAAAGATAGTGACATCAATATCATCAGAGTGTCGAGTCACAATCTATATCTTGCCATTGCTTTAGTGTCACTCTTAATGAATTATTATATTATACTCATTTCTCTTGTAGATATTGAAAATGTGTAATAATTAATGATTAATTTATCTATTAGTGCAACTATCTATGAATTATTCTGAAGAAGATCCTGATCAGTGGCTGACCATGATGATTGCTACTAATCCTATGGAATCCATCTCACTAGTACCACAGAGAACCAGTAGTACTCATTCCCACTCACACATAGTCATATAGTATCTGATAAACTTGTAATACTCCACTGATGTAATTATATGGATGGTCATGATTAATATCTACAGGGTATCTTTTGATTTTCAAAGTGTCCAGATATAAAATTGAACTATGGGTTAAAAGTAGGTTTTGTGCAACAAAATTTCTAATAGTGGCAATCCTGCAGAGAAATATGCGACATGGTTGTGGCATAATGTCAGATCACTCCTGTTTTTAATTATTAGTAAAAAAAAATATTGGTTCCACATTCAGGCCTTACTAAAGTCAAGAGGTGGTCTATTGATTGTGGGAAATATAACTTTTAGAATTTTACATTGCTTACATTGTGGCCTTTCTATAGAATGAAACAGCAATACTGGTTGATAACCTACCAATCATCTTCTGTTATTTAAATAATACCATAAGATGATGTTTTAAGTGGCTAAATTCATGTTCATGTTAACCATGTCCAGATATTGCCAGGTATAGATTGTTAGATAGCTGTGTGGATGGAGAAGTGTGAGGAAGAGTAAAATTCAAAGAAAATAGTTTGGTTTAATTTCTCAATTGCTGTAAAAAATTAATTCTAATATTTTAAATGGTTTCTATATTAATAAAGCAAGCATTTAAATGATACCCTTATATATTGGTCACACAATATTCTGTTTTAATGCTGTCCATAGAAGAAAAATGTCTGTAGAATGCACAGGTCAGCTGGAAAAATTATTTGGTTCCATAAAAAAAATTATGCTTTGTAATCATTACATAATTTTTTACTAAATAAATTGTTGAGTTATTTCAAATAATTATACCATTGACATATAGTTTAATGATACAACATTCAAAGAATATAAATTTGTATGAGACTTAATTTAAAATGAAAATATAACATCATCATTATATATAGTGTATTTCCTTACTTGTTCCTCATACTTTCCAATTTCCCCCTTCCCTACAACTCTGATCATGCTCTGGCTCCAGATTGCTCCATACCTTCAACATGGTATGGAAGTAGACACTTAGAATTTAGTTGAGATAGTATGGGAAGAAGTGGTTCTTTACAGTCTATTATCATGAGTACCACTTACTGGGTAGCTGCTGTTGTAGACAATCTTCTCCTGTCAAACTTTGCCATTGAAATATACACACAGTATGACCATGTGCTGAGTAGAAAAGATTATCAAGCTGAAGGGGGTAACTTAACCAGTTTGAGGGAGATACTTTCCCGAGTTCCAACCCAAAATTTACTGAATATGTAATTTCAATGGATGGTGACACTGAATCGAACAAAGTCTCAATGATAGATATTTACAAGGCCATCCATTCCCCCTAGCAATAAATGTCCTTTGAGCTCCCGCAGTATTCAAGGTTCAACATAGTCTGGCATAATATACATCAATGCCAACTTCCTTCCAAACTTCTGCATCTCAACTTTTATTGGGCTTCCTTACACCCATTATTATATTCTCTAAGGTGTACACTATTGTGCAGATGAAACCACAGCACCATGATAATTTCTATAAGGGAAGACTAGATAAAACTAATTCCCTTCCCAATGTATGGAAATTGTGAAGAATAAAACTGATTCTAAGCAGGAATTTCACATCTAATTTGCTAGAAGTAACACTTTTTGTGGATACTGGTGATTTGTATCAATTTCTTGTTTTAACTACTCCCATGAATGTGTGTTAGCCAAGATTTATTTATGAATGGTGGTACAAATTTCTTATTTAAAATAGAGCTGTAGCATTTTTGTGTAGTGACAATATTTTTAGAAAAATAAGAAATCACCTTCTCTAAAGATCTGTATTGTGTTTGTATATGCTTTGCTATAAAAATTTTCCATTTCCTTGTAATAAAACATAAAACAATATAAAATTTAAGAATATGTATATATGCACACTTATATATTAGATAGCTGATATGCTAATGCAATGTGACTCCCCAACACATTGAATTTATGTTCCTCCAATGGTCACGGTAATTTTAAGTTTAAGTCAGTACAATACTATTAAATATATATTTATATCAATAAATAAACTAATCTGTAGCCACACCGAACCTCCCTTTGGGATCATAAAAAAAAAAAAAAAAGAGAGAGAAGGAAAAAAAAGGAGAAGTAATACTTTCCTTTCCCACACCCAGCACTCAGTGCACACCACGAAATTAGTCCGTCTGGTTTCCTTAGGTTCCGAATTCAGTTTTTAATTCTATCAGATTATCCGAAGCTCTACGTGATTATCTTCTGCTCTGTGAATGAATCTCTCAACTCCCTTGTCTATTAGATGGAAGCAAGGCTTGTTGGGAGCAAGATAGCTGCTATTAAAGTGGTGATTTTCTCAGGTATTCAAGCCAGGAGTGTTCACTTTTTATGTCTACCACTAGTGGTTATAGTGTTGTTGATGTGAGCCATGTAACTATTTTCAGTAATTTTGGTGGCACTTGTATCAGTGATAATCTTAGGTTGGGACCTTCTGCTGGTTATGGATGTTTAAATTATCATGATGTGGATGGTAATGGTGGTCCTGATATTGGACATCTAGTTAAACTAATATGGAAGCAAGGCTTGTTAGGAGAAGTTGCAGAAGTGATTGTCTTCCAAAGTACTTGAAGGCAAAATGTCCACTGACCATTTCTATTGTCATTAGTGATAATGTTGCATATCCATAGTTTATCAGAGCATGCAGACCAGCCTTGCAGTGAAACTTTCACTTTAAAAATTTCTTCATCCATGATGAATAGAATAAAATGGATTCACTTCTATATGACAACACTAGATAATTGAGCCACACTTTTCTTTTTCTTTTTGCAAGTTGTATTTGATCTACTTTTGGTTCGGAACTGGGGTGATAACATTGAGCAATTCCATAAATTTAAGGTCTAGATGTAGAGTATGCATCAAACAAACATAGTAAATACTCCAAAAGGAGATTCCACCCAAATATGGTGTTTGTATGCTGGACTATACTGAACATTCAATTTTCAATAGTTTCTTCATATGTTTTGCAGTGCTCAATATTTTCGAAGATAGTAGAACAAAACAGATTTAATTGGTGAGGAGAGTCTGTTAAATCCCTGTCCTGAGGACAGTGAAACATAATGACAGGCATGATGCCAGTGAAGTCAATCCTAACTAGATGTCAAGAGCTATGATCCTTTCCTAGTTTCTCTGGTCATAGGAGTTTATCCATAATTAATTTGGGGATAATATCATAGTATTTATTAACAAATCAGAGAATCACAATACCTTTGTATAAAAGATTTCATAAGCAAAGAATTGAACCAAAGAAATATGGTAAGGTAAGGAACAAATAGGATGAATTTTACCTAAGCTAAATTAACACATGCAAATGAGTGAGAGTAATGACCCAGGGTTATACCATCACATCCCTTTATTAATTATTGATGATTTCTTTATAATGTTGGCATAATGCAGCTTATTTAATCCTTGAATAGTGATCACTTCAGACATGAGTGATCATATGTGCATTTTTCATACATTAATGTTCAAATGAATATCAGAAGTGTAGTTAAGTTACTAAGTACTTGGTTTTTTCCTTGATTCTGCTTGGTGAGAAAATATAGTGCTATCATGAACTGCCTGGAAGTGGAGTAGTGGCAAGTTTACTTCTTGTTTCAGATTCATCCTTTCCAGCTTTCAAATGTGTTCTAGTGTCTGGCTTGGTAACATCAGCAGTGTTCTTGCTCTCAGGTGTGATCTTATCTAACTTTAACATTTCATTACATTTTACATTAGTTGAATAACCTTTGCATATATTTTTCAGCTAAACATATGCCCAGTTATTATTTTCTAGAATGGTTCTGGTCGAAGCTAACTCCAAAAACAGATCCAACTTTGAAGATTTTTCTCGCTGGAGGTGTATTTGCTTGTGATGATGCTTCACTTCCACCTGGAGGTTCCTTCCTCTTAAATCCAGTTTTTAGTGGATTAGACGTGACATTGGCAGATAATTTCGGACCAGAAATGATGGAAAAGATGGATGGTGATGTACTGAAGCACATGGAAGGTTTGGTCAAGTTCCCAGCTACCCTGTGATGAGCATGCTGTTTGTCTAACCTACAGATATTGCTAGTAATCTTTATTTGTTCTGTGCAAGGAACCACTTCACTCAGGTCCTTTCCTTCATGCGAAGCATTAGTGTTTATGACTTTGCTTGCCAGTGGAAGAAGTGAATTTTGAACTGTTATATTATTCAGCAAAAGCTGTTTGTGTGCCTTTTCATGTATATCTATAGCCTTCTCATCTTCTATTTTGGCAATCTTCATATGTTTCTTGAGCTGATTCTGAAGTTTGGTGTCTGTTTACTCTTTATTTCTTGTAAATCACAAGCCTCACAAAGTGGCAACCTCTTAGAGTTAATTCTCTGGATCTGCCAAGCTGGTGTGTAATCAAGCCCACAATAATGGCAGGTAATAATGACTCTGTTAATAGCCGTCTTTTGACCAACACGTGCTTTGGTATCCAAATAGTGGTAAACATATTGCAACCCATAATTTGAAGCAAATGTATCATCATATACAGGAATCAGAGGCCAATTCTTGTGATACATCTTTGGATAAGCCTTGTCCAATATTTTGCTGCGAATTTGTTTCTGCTGCATATCTCTTGTACTGATGCTAGGGGCATTAATTAAGGCTGAGGAGGAAGACACAATTTTTGTAAGATTGCTTGGTGTGACAATAATCTGCTTTGAATTTTCTTGATGGGGAGAATTCGTGCTTCCTCCACTACCAAGACAAACATTAAAAGAAGATTTGCTTCCACATCTAACATATGCTTTGTCCTGGGTGATAGGACCTGGCAAGTCATGAAAAAGGACATATCCTTTATCTTCCTTCTGTAATTTTTCCCCTTCAGCACTAGCACATGGATCGGTGCCTCTGCTGCAAACACTTTTAGATTTGATGATGACTCTTTCTTGATTATTGACATTTGTAGCTTTGTTATTCATTTTGGACATTTCTGGATGGAGTTATGAGTTGTGGGACATTGAACTGCATAACAAAGAAGACATGTTCTACTTTATGCAGCATATAAGCACTTCATATATAAGTGCTGCTCAATATTTTTTCTGCATGGAAGTGCTTGTATATGAAATGGATATCAGGACTTGGTAGTGTACTACAGTCCATAATTAATACTGCATGCTTTTTTGGTCACCCTATTGGGAAAGCCTTGATGGTGAATAATATACAATGAAAATTCAAAATAATAATAATAATATAGAAATAATTTTTTATACAAAATAAAGGAATAAATAATTAAATTAAAATTTTTTTTTAAATCCATAAACAAAAACTCACTCTTTTATTGGAAGTTTACAGCAGCTAAAGGTAGAAAATTTTCCTGTCAAGGAAAAGAAGATAATTCAATAGGAAACTAAAGCTAGTTCAGTAACAAGCCAGTCTTTGATTAAAGTTGAACTTCAGGAAGTGGCAGTTGGAGGCAAATGATGAAATATAATGAATTATTGGATGGCGGTTCAAAACTCTTGGTCCAACAAATATCATGAAAGAGCTAACTTGTTGTCCTGGTCCTTAGCAACTCCAAATTTGAGCTCAACTCTTTCCTAGCACATTTCAAGTACGATCACGCGTTTTTGGCTGACCAATCATCTCCAGCAATTTTCATGGATTAAATAAAAGAAAATGGTTGGACAAGTTTCCAGATTTATTGCGCTTGCCAACCGGTCCAAGTGTGGTGGTGATAACTGATGTCACTTATTTAAGAATGAAACAACAAAATACTACAGGTCATAGACTTCTTATATGAATGCAGGAAACAACCCAAGTGGCAAAGAGAATTCAGGGCTCTATACTCCAGACATATCTGAGGAATTATAGATAAGGTAAAGGTAAGTTATGGTTGAATGATTTTAAAACCTTCATGAAGATCTATGCCTAATACATTACCTATCAATTCTGTTGTCATTTAGCTGATTCTCAATTAGTAATATTAATTAGTCTCATTGTGGAGTGTGATTCTTGAAATAGATCTGTATGCCATGGAAGAATAGGGAGATATTCCTAGAAATTCAAATTGTCCCATCTGGTGTGTGATATTATCATTGAAACCAATGGTCTACCTCTTCTGTATTGCACATGGTATCCACATGAAATAAACACACTTGAGTGAAATTACAGTGCACATGCAATATCGGTGGATATTTTTGCCTGTCTGTGACATGATTCCTTTGAATTTTACTTGTGTTTTTGGATTTATAGAGTAATAAGGTGAGAGACAGAGGAAATATCTTTACAAACCTCACTTCTCTCCAAAAGAAAATACTTCACTTTTTCCACTTTCTAATAATAATGTGAAAATATCAGTGAAGAGTTCATCAATAATATATTAATTTTCTCCATTACTTTAACCAGATGTACATCAAATGAAATTGATTACAGATTTTATATTAGTAAGTTTCTCCTCTCTTTTATAGCCAGAGAATCATTTGTAATGCACTATAAAATAATAATTGTATAAAGTTTCACAAAGTTTGTTTAACCAATTTATTCTACATGTTGGATCGTAAAGAATTTTATGTTTCAGGGAAATGTGTCATGTACAGTTGAGAAAGTACATCAATCAATGTCATCAGAGTGTTAAGTTACATTATTTATATCTTGTCAATGATTATGTGTTCATTATTAATGTAATGGAATGTTATACTCATTTCTTGTGTAGATATTAAAATTGTAATAATTGATGATTACTCTATCTTTTAGTGCAACTATCCATGTATTATTCTAAAGAAGATCCTGATCAGTGCCTGATCATGATGACTGCTACTAATCCTATAGAGTTCATCTCACTAGGACAACAGAGAACCAGTAGTACTCATTCCCACTCACACATAGTCATGTAGTATCTGATGAACTTGTAACTATTCCACTGATGTAATTATATGGATGGTCATGATTAATGTTTAAGGGTATCCTTTTGGTTTTCAATGTGTCCAGGTATAATATTAATATATGGATAAAAAATACATTTTGTGCTAGATTCAACTAACTTTCTAAAAATGATAATCCTGCAGTGAAATATGCAACATGTTTATGGCATCTAGTCAGCTAGTGATTAGTTTTTAAAAAGTTCCACATTCAGGACTTTATAAGTCAAGAGGCTGAGATATTAATTGTAGGAATATACCTTTCAGAATTTCATGTTGCTACCAAAACATTGCGGCATCTATAAAATCAAAGGCTAACACTGGTTGCTATCCAACTAATCATCTTCTGTTATTTGAAAGAGACCATTTAATTAATATATCATTTTTCAAGCTGAGGTTGATACAACCCAAACAGGATTTTTTTTTTCTAATTTCATTTTATGTCATTGCTTTCCCATAAAAAAAATTTTTAAGGCCACCCTATATTTAAATTTCACCTGATATCTGTTTTGAAGTGACGGATTAGAGAACATGGTGAGCAAATAAATTTTAAGAGCTTTATGATCTCACTTAGTTAAACCCACAAAATTGTATATATGTACCTACCTATGCGGCTAATGCACTATCAACCATTGAACGTAGAGACCTCAAACTTAGACTGCATGCACAACTTAATCAGGGAAGTAACTTGGGCACTGTTAAAATGATAGAGTATGAGTGTGAGGTCCTCCAGACATGAAAAAAAGGTGATTATGTGGATGTAGTAAGTTTATATCTGACCCAAAAATGGTCAAAATTTCACAAAATGCTAATTATCTCAGTTGAAATTATCTTTAGCCCAAAAAAATAAGTAATGGGCATTAACATTGAGACTTTACCTATCCTCATGCCAAATTTCATCAACTTCAACCTCAGGAAGTGCTGTTTCAATTTGAGAAAATATTTAGCGTTATAAATGGTCGGACAGAGAGACATTCACATCCCTCTTTATATAGGATTGCCATGTTGCTTTCTTAGCATGCTTTAGCAAGTAGTTTGATGGTTCAAATTTATAGCAAGTTAGGTCACTATAACCATTCACTTTACATTAGATGCATATGGTCATCAGCGTATAACACATTACACTTGCACAATGATGGCCACATTTATTGAAAAGAAACACCACAGTATTGCCAACCATGCAGGGGAAGCTGCAAATGGATCTCTAGTCAAATAAACACTTAATAAGAGACTTAGTTTTCACAATGCCAAATAATCAATGGCACTAATTTCTTTTCTTCCTTGTCATTACTGCCATAAAAAGAGAGAGAGGAAAGGCAATAATTGAACAGTTTCAAGCAATGCTTTTGGATAATTTGATAGGGCATCATCAATTATAAAAGTTATCATTTTTCTAGCTGACTTATAGCAGTGGGAAACTTTATTGTCATAGAACATGGATCAAAAGAGTGCTCCAATATTGTAAGCCATGCTACTGGAAGGTTGTGTTCCAACAAAAAGCATGTAAACTTAACCTCAGCCTTTACAATTTGCGTAATCAATCTATCCTTTCCAGTAACCAAGACTGAGTTATCTTACAACTTGAGCCAACATCCATGGCCTTCAGCAAGTGCACCTGCACATTAATATGCCACTGTACATCTCTGCAATCTTGATTACTAACTGTCTAAGCATTATCTATACTACCAATGAGATGGAGGATAAATTCATGTTTTCTGGTCCTACAATGGTTTAAAAGCATCTATAATGCTCAGTTCTTGGACTTTTTGGTCTTCCCCCATGACAGTTTAAGAGCTCTCACTTTTTTTTTAATCATTAAGAAGACTTCCTTTATAAATTTAAGAACTTTCCCCAGAGGATCATGAAAACCAACCACAGGAAGGTGAGGATGGTTTATTAGCCAATTAAATGTGCAGGTTAGACAGATGATTGGAAGTTGGAGGGTTTGATGCCATAAATGCGAGTCACATTCGGATTTAGCGGGCCACTGGGCATGCCATTCATGTACTCATTTACATGTTCAACTCTTGAACTAATGGAAACAACATTCGAAACATGAATTTGTATGACATTATTCGAAATTAAAATATAGTATCACTATTTATAGATAGAGTATTTTATTACTTGTTCCTCATACTTTTGTATTGCTTCCTTTCACAGAAATCAGAGTATGTGTGGAGCAGTTCATGTCCAGGCTCCATATTGCTCATTATTTTCAAGGGAGTGTGGAAATTGACACTTAGAATTCAATTGAGATGGTATGTGAGAAAGTGGTTCTTAATACTCTATTATAAGGATTAGCACTTAATGGGAGGCTGCCACTAGGGAAAATGTTTCCATATTAAACTTGGGAATAAGAGCCTATCAATGTCTCATGCACAATGAGACTAATGTTCAGTAAAAATATATCATCAGGCTAAAGAGGAGATTTTAACCAGTTCAAAAGTTATACTTAGGCCAGTTCAAAATTGATGCTTTGCCAAGTTTCAACTAAGAATTTACTCATCATGGACTGTCATTCCATGGTGACACAGAATTGAGCAAAACTTTCAGCAATAAATATCTACCAATCCATTCATTTCCTCTAGAAATATATGCCTATATAAGCTCTATCACTATTCAAGGCTCAACACAGTCTGACCTAATTACACTTCTATGCAAACTTCCTTTGGAATTGCTGATAGGTTTTTTTTTCTTGTTAACTTAGCAGGCCATGTTCAAATCATTAATGCCTCTTTCATGTGGTAGCATGTGAAAGGCTATGCATTCCCTTTAATGTGTTACTTCAGATTTCGTCAATTTTTTCTTTAAATTGTTGATAGGTCTTTTTTCTTGTTAACTTGGCCTGCCATGTTGAAATGCATTAAAGTCTCCTTGATGTGGTATTGTGTGAGTGACTGTGCATTCCCTTTGATGTAAATAAAATGGTGGATGAGGAAGAGCCTTTTTTTTTTGGGCTTCTTTCAGTCACTACACTTGAACAATGGGGTTTGGACAAGTCAGACATAGCTGAGGTTACTTTCACTTATCAGAATTTCACATCCGCTAATTTTCAACAGGATCTTTACAGCCATTTGGCAGCTTACATTATACATATAAATAAATATATAAACATCACTAGCTCTATTAGTATAAGATGTGGGTTTGACAATGGGAATGGTTTTGTCATGGCCACACCCACATCAGTTCTTTTCACTGACAAGAACCAATCACACTAAATCTAAGTATGTGGTCTCCATGCAACCACAAGTACATTGATAACCTCCCATGAATGTGAGTATGTCTAGCCACACACATGACATTAATTGAGACAGTTTCATTTTGTTAAGAAGAGCAATCTAGTGGAACATGAGTAAATTAACACCCCAAGTACACACTATGTCACATCCTCCCTTTAAATAGTCTGGCTTCCCACCAATAAGATGACAATATAATGTAATAATGAATAATTCAATGATCAATCACTTAATTATAATTGCATGTGTGCATGTGTATAATAATGCCTCCTCTTACTCAAGACCAGTAATCTAATTGTAACAAATCTACACAATAAATAACAAATCAAGTTAATGAGCAACAAGGATCATGTCTGTAAAATTTCATCAATAAACATTCTGCTGTTTAGTTGTCTATTGAGCCCACATGCATGCCTTCATTCATTAATAGGTACTTGCTAATAAACTCGCCCTATGGGAGGTTTTTTGGCCCACCTTTGGTAGGCTGTACTCACATAAGTATCCACTTTGAAAACATATACTGTGGAATTTTGAAACAAAAGTGGATATGTGATTAGATCAAAGTGTTTTTACATACCATTTTGACCTCTTTAGCCTTACACACTCAGAGGAAGGAGTGTGGCCAGATGGGACCCACTCCATTTCTTCACAGAGTAAATTTGTGGCAGCATGTTATTTTTTTAATAGAAATATGTATGGCCATATAGATATGCTAATGACATTCCCCTGGTGGCACTGATTCTAAATATATATATATGAGTTCATGGATGTAGCTGCATTCTTTTTTCTGGCAACAATACCATTTTTGGCTTTTTTGGAATACATCAAGGTTTGTGGCAATATAGACTTATTCATGATGTTCCCCTGGTGAAACTAAATCTAAATATGTATTGATTAGTGGGTCAAACTTAAACGGTTCAAGCATGAAGAGTGGACACACAGACAGACAAAGAGAAGACTATTTGCACTTTATAATATATATAGATTTTTTCTTTTAAGGACAATAATTGAATTGTCTTTTTTATCTAATTTATTCCATTGATAGCATCGTGTCTATTTGATTATAGGAATTAGTGTCAATGCTATATTATTTGTGTGGCTAACAATTATTCATAAGTATTTTGTACTGTTACCATGTCACTCAGTTTATTGTTATTATTATTATGCTGAAAACTGACAGCATGTTTAAGGAAGCCAGTTCTGCAGCCCAGTAGTTCAGCACACGATATAAAAAATATGGTTATCCCAAACAAGAAACATATCATCTGAAAACCTCTCACAGGAAATCTTTCCGTTGAAAAACTAAAAGAAAAAATCTGTAAACCAAAAACCTGATATAGCCGGAAATGCCAACTTAAAACTGAAAATGTGTCTACCATAAACTTGAGCTTCTATTTAGGGCTACACACCAACTTGCAGCCAATCAGGCCTAAGCTCATGCAGCTGACTTCTATGGTGTGATAGTCTACTCTTCTTTGACAATTGTAAAGAGGCATATGAGCATAATATTGCAGCAGTTGCAAGCACTCCGCATAGCAACACACAGTTAACAATTATGCATTCTTCCTTTAATCATATCTTGCTGCCTGATTTTCTTCAAGACTATTTCAGGTAAGCAGACACATCTAAACAATGATAGCTGACTTCACAAAAGGCACATTTGTCAATAAGTGATGCCTTACAGTTGCCTGGTACTCTTCAAATTACATACCCAACCCTCCCCCCTTTTTTCATTCCATCCTTGTCTATATTTTCTTATTTATGTGTGTTTACACAATTGACATTTATAGTAAGTGGGGTGATTTACTCAGATATAAAGTTGTGATCCCTACCAGGAAAATTTGAAACAATAGCTCTTTGTGAAGGGTTTTACTCTTACCTTCACCAAGTATCCTTACAACCCACCCAGGGTGAATCTCATCAAACCCTAAAAATTAGAGCCCTTTTGGCACAATAGTTTGGGTGGAGTTATCAAAGCAACCCACCATCACTAAACTTCATAATATCCACCCCTGGGTGACCCCCATCTAACCTAAAAATTTGAGCTCTCTACACCCAATCATTTCAGAGGAGTTACTGGAAAAAAAAATGGAAAAGAAAATAAGTTGAGGATTATAGTAACACAAAAGAAACACATCATATGGATGGTGACAGCACCAACCCCATCTTGACAGATATATCAGCATAGCATCCATCCTATGGATAGAGATAATTAAGATATCTTAATATAATTCTAGATTATTTTTTTTAGCTATTTCTTGCCAGATGCTTTGGCCTACAGGGCTCAAACAGAAGTGAAAAAAAGAGCTGGAAATGGTTTGGGCACACTTTTGCTAAACTATGTGATCACACAAATGTAGTTTGCAGTAAGTAGGGTGATTTACTCATGCATAGAGTTGTGACCACAACAAGGAAATCAAGTAGAAAAATTAGCCCCACTATTAGGGTTATCTCCAATCATCACCAATCTTCCTTATAATCATTTCAGGATGACCCCAATTGAACCCTGAAAATTTGAGACCTTTAAGCCCAATCATCTGGGAGGATTTATCGAAGAAACCCACACTACCCCCTGGGTGATCCCATCTAATTCTTGAAATTATAAGCTCTCTAGGCCCAATGGTCTCGGAGGAGCTACTGAATAAACAAATAAACAAATTGAAAATTATAGTAACACAAAATAAATACCATCCTATGGATGGAAACAGCACCAACTCCCGAATTGAAAGATATTTCAGCATAGAATCCTTCCTATGGACCGAGAGAACCATGATATCTTGACATAATTCTTAGATCAGTTGTTTGCTATCTCAGCCCAAATGCTTTTGCCTACAGGGCATTAAAAAAATTAAGTAAAAGAGGTGGAAGTGGTTAGGGGCACAGTTTGCCAACCTATATGATTACACAATTGTTGTAGTTGGTAGTAAGTGGCATAGAGTTGTGACCACAACCAGGAAATTTTTTTGAAAAAAATCAGCTTCAGAGTTAGGGTCATACTCCGACCTTTACTAAACTTCCTTATAATCACACCAGGATGACCACAATCGAATCCTGAAAGTTTGAGCCCTTAAGACCCAATCATCTAGAAGTAGTTAGGGAACTAAGTGATCTTCACCAAACTCTGTTATAAAACCCCACGGTGACCCCATTAAACCCCAAAATATTGAGGCCTTTACAACTAATTGTGTGGGAATAGTAACCAAATGAATTAACAGACAGAAAAACCAAAAAGAAACAGAACAAACAAATAGAGAATTATAGTAAGATAATGCATTATGAGAGTAGGCTGATGAACTCAGTAAAGTAATCTTATCGAATGCAATAATGAAATGGATGTTACTCCCCTTAATATCTTGGTTTAGTCCACAAACATTCCTCTACTTCATCTAACAGTGGGTGATATGAGTTGTTAAAGGAGTAGTTGGCATGATCCACATGTACTATTAAATGAGTCACATATTTTTTGCAATAGCAATTGAGATACTACAACATGTTTCATAGTTGCAATGGATAATTTTCAACAGGTTAGATGCAGTGTTCATGTCTGATATTTTAGGTGTTCTTTTATTTTTTCCCTAAATGGATCCAAACACATATATGCTGGAGGACATGTACATTACCCATAAAATATAACAGCCATAGCTTCTCTGCAAATTCAGTCCAAATATGCAACATTAATTATGAGACATGTGTTCTTAACAGTAACCTGTGTATAATAAGCTGTACGTCCTCTATACTAAATTAAAATTTATTTGATGATTGGAGTGAAATGATAGTGCAAAATCTTAACAGAAAAAAATGCTGTCCCACATCCCACATAAAAATAATAAGCACTTATTTGCAGTTTAACATTTGTAGGATCAATTGTATTAGCATTAATTAGCAGCGTTTGACATATACAAAGACTTATACACACAAATTAATACTTCAAACTAATTGATAGGAAAGGAAATATACATTTGCACTGCAGTAGAAACCATTGGCATATGGACCTTCATCCATTTCATTGTGACACATTCTGTATGCTGTTCTTTGCTTGAGAGTCAGACTGAAATGATATCTACTTTAAAAAATATTCTGATCTAATAAACTTTTTTTATGAAATTAGCATTCTTCAAAAGTTCAACTATCTCCATAGGGAGCACTTATACTTTTCTTATTAGTTTAAACTAACTAAGTTTACCCGTTCCTTAATTTTACACAATTCATTTGGCTTTTAAGTTTGCACATATTGGCATGGCATACGGAATTGTCGTGCTACAATTCATATGGCACTTTTCTACTAGTGAAGATGTACTTTTTTACTATATAGAAATCACCAAATAAATATTTTACTATTCTTGGAATAAGTTTCAATTACTACAGGATGAATAAGCAGGAAATTCATGTTTTCTAAAAGTTAGGGGATAATGCAACAGAATATCCTGAAATCAGAGTTCGATAATTTTTTCATTTCTTCAACAGAATGGCAGTCATGACAGGATACTTGAATACGACATTATCATTGCCATAATATTCCTTCAGAGCTGCCAAGTTGAAATCTGCTTTGTTGAACCTTCCATGAGAGTGCATCATGAAGAAATCAATCAGCCCATGTATGTCATCAAAACCATGAGCACACTCATGAATGTCCTTTTTGAGTTCAATGAATCCATGTGAAATTGCAAGTGCCTCAATCATTTCTGTTTGAACACCAACTGAAACAATTTCTTTGAATTCATCACTAAATATCTCAGTAGGATGGTCACCTTTTTTAGTACAGTTGAATGCAAATAATCCACCAGCTTTGAGCTTATTAGCCACTTGACCAAAGACAATGTCTAAGTCTTTGCACCAGTGCAGTACATGGTTGCTGAAAACCAAATCATAGCCATCTCCAGGAATATCTTCTGCACCTTTCTCCAGGTATTCTATGTTGTTAGCAACATATGTTTCCCTGGCAATCCTAAGTCTATCTTTGTCAGGGTCAATGGCCACCACTCTGCCCTCAGCTCCAACCAGATGGGCTAGTACATTGGAGTGATAGCCAGTGCCACAGCCAATGTCCAAGACTTTACTACCTCGCTTAGGAGCTACAATACCAATTAGCTTTATTCCATCTTTTCTCTCCAATGGGGACAAATTCTCGTAATATTTCGCTTGGTCAAAGACTTCTGACGCCCCAGAAGACATTGTAGCAACACTGTGGACCGGAATAAAAGCAGATAAGTAGAGCTGCCTGGTTTATAATCCTGGATTTTCCCACCGAGGAGGAGCACCTTTTCCACCGCTACCCACACGCGCTGGGTTCAGATAACACCTACCCTGTGATTACTTAGAGTCCCACAACCGTCGCAAAATCTGAGTTGTGGTCACGGATTTACAATTGTGGGTGCGGTTATGAACTCAGAAATTAACTCCTAGGATACACATGAGCTAAGAACTAAAGTTTATACCTACTAAACACGTAGACACCAGTTCAGTAAAAAAAATTTTCAACGACTTTCACACTTAAACATTTCCTAAAAAATCAAAGTTCAAGGTAGGTACAGTACATACTTCAGTGAATTTTCCCTCTACCTGAAAGCTTTCAAAAATGAAAGAACTGGAAGGAGTTGAATTTGATTAGCCATTGGGGTTTGTTGTCATTGCTACATCTTGCAGTGGATCCACTGAGTGAAATCATTATGTACTATAAACTAAATGTTCAAAGCTTATCAATAGTGTCATTGCACTTGCTTTACAAATTGAAATGAAGAAAAATAAGGGATTCCAGTAATTTTTCCTCTATGAGAATGAGTCCACAGAGAGGCACATTTTTTTTTAAATCTATGCTCAAGTGACTTACCTTAATAACTCAGGCTGGCACTGTACTACATTATTCTTTAGACATAGGAATTTTTTACATATTTATAGTACAAAATAATAATGTTGAAATAGAGAGATATGGCATATTTTGAAAGTAATTTGACTTCTTTTTTGTTAAATCCTGTTTCGCAAATTTTCATTTTACAACATGGC
>OZ017789.1:12766328-12796065 GCA_963969325.1 Lycopodina hypogea | reverse complement strand
CATTTTCAATCATTCTTTCTTGAAATTAGAGTTAACTAAATTGCTATTTCTTAACCTTAAAAGTGTCTATTGTGTCAGTATTGTCTACCATAATTATGTAATAAAAGTTTAAAGGATAGCAATAAAACACTAACTAACAACTTTACAGCAAAACATTTTTTTATGCTTCATTAAGTACTAGGTAGCAAACTATCAACAATCTATAAAGTAAGCTATAACCAGATATTTAACAAACCACTAAAGCTGTGTTAGTTATTAAATACAGTGCATTGTTCTGATTGTATCCATATAACATCTCATAGTCTTCAAATTTTTTTCATAACTGGAATTAACCTTGCAACCAAAAAGTTTAAAACTCAAAAAGAGGTGACTACCCTTGTCAAGCTCTCATAATGACTGCAACTTGGTTTACAACTATGAGTATGAATGGTCATTTCTTGAAAGTATTGATTGAATATTTATTGCAAATATTCAATGAATTGTATTATTATCTGACCTAACTTCCAAATCTTATTAGATGTGTTCTAGCCAGGTAGTTGAAATTCTTTACAAAGCTTGGAATAAAACCAGTGTGACAGAGACCATATTATAATGTGTGAAGCTTACTTCATTTCCATCCACAACTATTATTCTCTTTCCAGAGGTGGTACCATGTTTGAACAAAACTTTATGTTGTCCATCAGGCAGATCAAATTCCCACTCAGCAGCAACTCCACCAGGATGAACTACGTCATTACTAGCCATAGTCCTAGCCTCTTTCAGCCTGTTGGAAGTGTGATCCAATTAATATAAGAAACTGAGATTAAGTATTACATGGTAAGCAAATAAATTGGTCATAGTACCTTGAATACATTTAGAGTTTTTTTTCCTCTCAAACCTAGTTCAGTGTAATGAAGTCAGTTCTTACAGACCACATATATTAGAGCGCTCAAATATGAAGCCTCCGTTGCTAAGCTACCGGAATCCCACGCTTAAAATAACCCCTAATTATTGTAAGAGTAAAGGTTGTGTTTCCTCCTATCGCTGGACAATCTATTGACCCCGTACCTCAATGGCAAATGCTCACGTGATTGAATGCATGCTCCTCAAAAGGTGGCCAGAAATTTTTTGGCAATGATGTGGATGGTACTTGAAAAAGTACATTCCATATCCCTGATAGTGCTGAACAAAAGTAGTACAGTTCAATGCAACTTCAAAATTAAGAGTTTTGCAGTTATGACGAAGAGTCCATGAATAGACTGGACCATTTACTGGACTAGCATGTCATATTGCATTGAGATGTTTAGTGGATATCTTTCAGGTTTAATATCTTGGGCTTCAAGTGGATGTGAGCTGCTTCATGTTCATTGAAGTACAACTCTGCATTTCATAACAAGAACTTCACATAGACACCAATCTATATCAGTAAAGTAATAAAGATTTTAATGAAAAAGAGATTCTTGTCCAGTGAGCCCAAAACTTTTCATTCGTCTGAATGTGTTTCTATCAAGAATATCTTGCCTGAAAGTTTAAATCTCACTATATGCACACAACATGCATTATTGATTGCTAAGTGCTTATAGAACATCCTTTACTTTCTGCACATGCATAGTAGCTGTAAGTCTAAATGGGACCATTTAAAAAATAAAAAATAAAAATTGTATTTAACAGGACTAAGTGGTTCCAAAAAAAATCAATTCATGTTGATATTTCACTTGAAAGCTGAGGATTCCATATTTAGAACATTTAACTCATGTTGGTATTTCTCTTGCAATTTCCTCATTTACAATAAAGAAGAGAAACTTCAAAAAGGGAGGTTGAAACAGCAAGAGTGCAATTGAATGAATAAAAAATACAAAATTTGTTCTCAACCATTCCAATAACAGTGATATAAAATTTTTTAAAACTCAAGTGCAGTATTTTAGCTGTAGATTCAATTATTACGGTTTGTCAACCAAGTAAACTTGGCTTTCTGGGTTTCTATTTTTGAAGCCAAACCATTTTTGAAGAAGCCAGATCTCTGGGAACTGACTTCCCAGAAGCCAGATGGCAACCCTGGCCTCAGGATGTGACATCAAAAATTGGTTTAAAAATTTAAAAAAATGAATGACCAAAAACTCTACTTTTGGCAAATTTTAGTTCAAAATTGGTACAGGCTCAACAGTGCATCAACCATATTTTCTATATAATGGGTGAAGTCAGGTTCACTATGTTTAGGTTTGGGTGCTTCTTCAACATTTGTGAATATTTGAAAGAAAAAGAAAAAGAAAAAAAAATTATATATATATATATATATATAGGGAACAATATACAGTAATTAAACAAAAACAAATGTCATTTACCCAGATACCACTTAGGTTGCCATCTTGTATTTTAAAATGTTGACCCCAATATGCTATATTGCACCATCAGTTTTGTCTGCCTCTTCAGCTGCACAAGAAAATTTGGCTGTCCCCTTATTAGTGGTGGTCTAAATGGAACATCTGGGTTCTGGGCTAAAATTTGATGCAGCTGTGGAATTTGCTACTTTATTTTGTACTTTCTTGAACTTCATTCCAATTTTTTTTTTTTTTTCTTTTTTTTTTCTTTTTTTAATAATGGGGGGGGGGGGGGGGGAACTCCAGCTGAACTGGCAATTCTATCTTCCCCTCTGGCTATCCAGCACTACTGAAGGATTATTTGGTATTTTGTTCACAGTCTCATTTGTAGTGGTTGTTGTAATGCTGCAGCTTTGGAATTATTGGCCTGCTTTTGTACTTTTATGATTTGCTTATTTATTTTTATATTTTTAGTGAAAGATGGAGAGCTCTTGACCCTTCCCCTGAACTCACCTCAGCCTGGCAGGCCACACCTTCCTCCATAGAATCACATCCATAGTAGTTGTAAGGTATCACAATTTTGCTCACATTTTTTAGCACTGATTTCAGAAAATATACTACCAACCAATTAATTGCATTCCAGTGAGACAAATTTTATTACTGGGGGCACCAGACCTTTCAAGGATGGGATGGTCAGCCAAACTAGACCCACCATGGTTAAAGGAGTACCTCTTGTGAACTACTTTTGCTAAGCAGATATAGTAAATTTGACAAGCATATATATTTGGTCCACCATTCAGACCAAATCTGTGAGCCAGAACCATGCACCCATTTTATTGTATTTTTTATTTTTTGTTCTTTTTTTTAGGGGGTTTTCTTTTTTTTTTCTTTTTTTTGGGTTATTTGGTATGTAGTAATGATTAAACATGAGTCATCATCAATATTATCTTGTCTTATCTTAGTATGATCTGCAACTTGTCTGTCTGTCTGTCTGTCTGTCTGTCTGTCTGTCTGTCTGTCTGTCTGTCTGTCTGTCTGTCTGTCTGTCTGTCTGTCTGTCTGTCTGTCTGTCTGTCTGTCTGTCTGTCTGTCTGTCTGTCTGTCTGTCTGTCTGTCTGTCTGTCTGTCTGTCTGTCTGTCTGTCTGTCTGTCTGCCTGCCTGCATGTATTCATGTATATATGTATGTAGGTATGTATATATGTATGTATTGTGTGAATGTATGTATGTATGTATGTATGTATGTATGTATGTATGTATGTATGTATGTATGTATGTATGTATGTATGTATGTATGTATGTATGTATGTATGTATGTATGTATGTATGTATGTATGTATGTATGTATGTATGTATGTATGTATGTATGTATGTATGTATGTATGTATGTATGTATGTATGTATGTATGTATGTATGTATGTATGTATGTATGTATGTATGTATGTATGTATGTATGTATGTATGTATGTATGTATGTATGTATGTATGTATGTATGTATGTATGTATGTATGTATGTATGTATGTATTATATATGCATGTGTGTATGTATATATGTATGTATACCCACCATTTCCTCCCAGATGCCTGGATCAATCGGCCTGACCTTTACTGGGGTTGCTCCTTTTTGGGGAGAATGTAATTAGGACTAGGGCTATGGCTAGATCCATTAAATGAACTTTCCTAATCATGAATAACCACTTTCTTACTTGTAATGACATACTTTTGTGTTTCCATGCAGTAAACAATTAGTTCAAATTTATTCTTGGCACACAAAAAATGTGGTTATAACCCACCATTCTATGTGTTCCTAGACTGCATGTATCACAGCTAACTATTTGTAATAGTTCATGTGTAATCTGATCCCATTGAAATGGGTACTTCTTTAGGTGTTTACAAATCACACAGGGACTTTATAAGGACACTGATGTTTAGAAATGCATCATAATATTTACTTAATAAATGGGTCAAGGCCTCCATATATCCTCCCCTCCCCCTCCCCACCCTCACTTTATGAGTATGCCTCTATGTATATTCGCTATTTTTCCCATATATTTAGACCTACCAGCTGGCTTAAATCTTCAGAGGGGGAAAGGGGTACAGTTTTGAAGGTAGTTTGTATCGAGTTTACCCCCAAGATAATATGATGCTATAGTGTAAAAATTGTAGGGCAAGTAATTTTTTACCATATATATCCAATTAAATATTTTAGTAGAATTATGAATCTGATAATTAGTAAGTTTTACTTAAAACAGCATAGAGGAGCAAAAAGGTCACAATTATCTAGAAGTTAGGGGAGACTAATATCAAATATAATGAAATAAGAGTTTTAAAGTAGTAATATTTCCTTGAATACAACATTGCCATTACCATAATATTCCTTCAGAGCTGCTAAGTCGAAATCTGCTTTGTTGAACCTTTCGTGTGAGTGTATCCTAAATAGATAGATCAGCCCAAATATGTCATTAAAATCATCATGTACACACTCATGATTGTCCTTTTTGAGAATATGCTTGAAAGAATATCTTTAAATTCATCACCAAATATCTCAGTAGGATGGTAAAATAATTTAGTTCAGTTTAATGCAAATAATCCACCAGCTTTGAGCTTATTAGCCACTTGACCAAAGGCAATGTCTAGGCCTTTGCTCCAGTGCAGTACATAGTTGCTGAAAACTGAATCATAGCCATCTCCAGGAATATCTTCTGCACCTTTTTCTAAGTATTCAATGTTTTTACTCTCACATATTTCCCTGGCAATCTGAAATCTCTCTTTGTCAAGGTCAATGGCCACCATTTCACCTTCTGCTCCAACCAGATGGGCTAGCACATTGGAGTGATATCCAGTGCCACAGCCAATGTCCAAGATTTTACTACCTTGCTTTGGAGCAGCAATAACTATTAGGGCTAGTCCATCTGTTCTTTCCAATGGGGATGAACTTTCGTAATATTCTGCTTGGTTAAAGACTTCTGATGTAAGAGAAGATGTAGTAGCAGAAGCTGATCACCAGAAAAAATATATAGCTTAATAAATATTTAATTCAGTCTTAATGTTGCAAGGAGGTGCTAAGAAATTTACTTTTATATACTGCTTTCATTTCCCCTGCCTGTGGCTCACACCTTCGCATGTTTATTCATGCTACATTATTGTTCCAATGGCATCACAGGAAATTTGGATGCTAAAAATGAAATAGAGGAGTAGTACAGTGTAAACCTAGCTGTGACTTATTGATTTAAAAATACTCCTAGGAAATCCAACACTAAAATCAAAAAGAAATGAATGAAAAGCATTAAACTATGCTGTGGAACCACTTGAGAAACTGAGAATTCCTCCATGGCTTGACAATAGCCAAACAAACAATATGATCTAAAGAAGAAGGAAAAATAAATTGCTAAAATGACTTGCTTTACTTCGGAGTAGAGGTGTGGTTAGTTAGGAATTGTACTGATAAACATGTTACAGTAGTCCCTCTTTTGAGAGACCACCTATAAATCAGACAAAATGTGATCTTCCTCTAAAGGGTGGGGGGAGAGAAAGGTGGTCATAGGTGTTACCAAAATTTTAAAGAAGTATATAATGACAATAAAAATGTGTATATAAGTTTATAGCTGGCATTTTTAGGAATTTATTAAATGAGATATTTGAGTTAGTTTAGTCTCATTAGTCACATCATGCAGAGTCCCCTCCAAAATAGCTTCATTTTTTTAATACACTCCAAAAAAAATGCCTTATATTCATGAGCAAAAGTAAAATGTCAGAATTCATGGAAATGTTTGGTTGCCATTAAAACAGCAATACCTTCTTCTAGGGTCAACAAGGAAATTTGTATTCCTAGACATCTTTAAAAGATTGCGCACTTAATGTGCCTAAACCATTACATCTGCAAATCCTAAGAGTCATAATATTTATTGTAAAGTTAGCTGGTGCAATAACCAAGTAAACAAGTACATATGAGTGTTTTGACTTTCTATAGTGATCATCAAATGTTGTCATCAGGGCTGTTTTATGTTCTTCAAAAGAGGTGGTCTTCTAATAGAGGTAAGTTTATACAGCAAATGCATTTCTCCTAAAAATGGTCTCTCAAAAAAGATGGTCTTCCAATGGAGAGGTCTCTCAAAAGAGGGAATACTTTAGTTAGCTACTTCTTCTGTGCCATTACTGATGTTTATTAAATGTAAGGAGCAAGTATTTAACTAAATGTAGATGAATAGAGCTAATTAATTGATATTTGGGAGAACAGCTGGACTTTTTTTTCTTTTTTTTCTTTACACTCCCACACAGAGTAAATGCATAAATATAGAATGTTAAATTAAATAAGTTCCCTAAGTAGGAGAGGGAAGGAAATGGTAGGCAAGAGAGGGCATGATATCTGAATGTAGCTGAACCTTGAAAAAAAAAAGTAGATAAGGTTGGGTAATGGGAATGGAATGATGGATAATGAGAATGGAATGATGAGTTAGAGCAAAGTTTATGATATAGTCCATGATAAGTGAATCTGATGATGATATGCTGATTTTTCTGCTTTGGTTAATTTTGGACTATTGATGAGAAAGTAGGTCCAAGTTAATATTGTTCTTTGATAAAATTGTTCTTTCTCTCAAGACCAAACTGGTCATACTGTTGGGCAACCAATCTCCCTAATCCTTTTTCTGGGGACTCATTGACAAAGGAAACTACATCGGTTAGTCTGAGTACTAATGTTGATTCCATTGATATATGAAGTGAGAGTAGCCTCTAGATGAATGTGCTTTTATTCTTATCCATATATTTAAAATGTGCCAAATTCAAAAATGGTGCAATATTGGCAGTGCAATATATCACAATAGGAGCTATCTTCATTCTAAAATTCTTCATGCCACTTTCCACAGACACCATTGGTATATTTTTAAGCATCTAATGGCTGAGTAAACTTTACTCTTATTTTTTCGATGTGAACAGAAAGTGTCATGGAGGGCTGCATTACTATTCCAAGATATTCATACATTTTGCAGGACTGCATTTCTTCCTGACCATAATGTGCAGGCCTTCCCCACCCCCCACCCCCATCCACCTCCGGAATTCTGGAATTTTGGTCTTCTCGAGGTTGACAGGTTCTTCTGACACTATTCATGGAGGGTGTCTAGCCCATGTTGAATATCTACTAAACCAGATTAGTAAAAGTCGAGGTCATCTGCATGTAAAGCAAACTTGAGTGCTGGAGAGCATTGCTGAAGGGTATCAGCAAGGTCTGAAACAAACAACACAAAACATGGTGGCCAAAGAGAGCCCTTTTAAAATGTTTATTACCTGCTTAATCTAAGGTGATAGTCAAATTCCATTATTATTTCTAATCATGTTGTTATCTATGAGATTGGTAATGATGCCATTCATTTCCTTTTAATACCAAAGGTCTCCCAAACTTTTCAAAAATAATGTTGTTGTCCGAGAGATTTATACAGAACAAATATAAACCATACTTAATTGATAGAATTATAGTGCACATTGTGAAACAGATCAAGGTGATCACTTGATTGCTCATCATGTTCAGTATACTGAAATAATGAACTTCTTTGAGAAGTAGTCCGCACTTCCAAAACAAAAGGAAAAAGCAGTTCTAGATGTCCAGTACATGTATGTGTGTGTGTGTGTGTGTGTATGTGATTACCTGCCAAATGGTTGCAAGGATTTGATTGAAAATTGGCAGATATGATCTTCAGGTAAGTGAAAGTAACCTGGGCTAGGTTCCATTTGTCCACACCCCCATTGTTCAAGTGGACTAACTAAAAAAAACCCAAAAAGGCTATTCGAGGTCCGTAATTCTTTTAGTCAAAGAGAATACATAGGTTTTCACACGCTACCATTTCAAATAAACAATAATGCATTTTAACATTGCCCACCCTGTTGCCAAGAAAAAAATATATCAGCAACTTCAAAGGGAGAATAAAATTTGTTGAACTCACAAATAGTGTTCCATGAAATCCTATTGCTGCAAGAGACACAGGCACTAAATCTCAGATGAAACAAATTCACAACATACAATTTATACTGCAACATAAAAAAATTTTTTTTTCTTAAACAGCTTCTTTAGGAGACCAGCTGGAGATATAGAATTCAGAGCTCCCACTACCACCCCCACCCCCCCCCACCCCCACTCATTACTATTCCTGCACAACATAATTAAGTTCCTGTACAACCAAATTAATGGCTATCAAAGAGTTCACAGGGAGAACAGCGTTAGAAGAAAGCAAAAGAATGGTGTGCCAAAAGTGCTTATTACTAAAAGAGCCACAGATATAGAATTAATATGAAAAATATTCCAACAAAGATTTCAAACCAATCTTAGTGGTGTAACAGCTGGACCTCCCATCCTCATTGTCTGGCTCATTCCAGCAACAATTTTAAAGCTGGTGCATGCACACTATAATTGAGGAGATATGTTTGTCAAGCATGAATGAAGAGGATTGACTTATCAAAAAAAAGGTCAACCAAGCATGCCTTAAAAATAAACCTACGTACACAAGAAGAACATTTCAAACAGTAAATCCTTGGAGAGTATTTCTCAGAGCAAATAAAATGTTGCTGGAGAAAAAAAAACACCAGTTGCCTAAACTCAGAGCAGCATAATCAGTTGCAGCTTCTGCACAGATACTAGATATTAGGGATAACCCAAATTTATATATTTTTTTTTAATTATGATTGCCCATAACTAAAATCTAACAAAACATGTCATCAAGTTAGACATTTCTAACCTCAGGATACTTTTTACTTTAAGACATAACCTCTTATTCATTAAATATCCCAAAATACATGACTTCCCACAAGACATGTCCACCTGTAAAACATGCCAACCTAATAGACATGTCCTCCCAAATACACATATTCTCATGAAAACATGACCACCACTACCACATATCTTCCAGTAATACATGCCACCCTACATAACATGTCATCCTATAAAACTTGTCCTCATGTTGGACATGCCCTCCAGTAAGACATATCCTACTTTATATCATGTATTTCAATAATACATGTCCTCTCATAATACATGTATTCCTGCATGACTTGTCCACCTGTACAACATGCTGTCATGTAATACATGGCTTGCTATAAGACTTGCCTTCAAGTAAAACCAGTCCTCATACAAGATGTGTCCTCCTGTATGACAAATCATCCCGTAAGATTTGCCTTCCTCTAAACCATGTACTCCAGTAAGACATCTTGAACTGCAAGACATTTCCTCCTATAATACATACCCTCAAGTAAAACATGTCCTCCAGCAGGATATGTCTTCCAGTAAAACACATCATATTGCACGATATACCATCCAGAAGACATGCACTCCACCAATACATGACTTCCCATAAGATATTTCCTCATACAAAGCATGACCTCCCTTTAGACATGCTCTCATAAGACATGTCATCCTGAAAGAGATGTACTCCAGAAAAATATGTCCTCCCATAAGACATGTCCTTCCTTAAGACAATTTCGTGACCACAGCCCACCAAAGGTGGGCCTAGCAAGCAATGCAGTCGAAGGCCGCAATTGCGTGCAAATAATGTTAACAATGCAAATACTACAAACAGCAAATTCATGTTTTCTTTAAGTTAGGGCATAATCATAATGCAGCAGAATATTCTGAAACCAGAGTTCAATAATAGTTTCATTTCTTTGACAGAATGACAGTTATGATGGGATAATCGAATATGACATTTTCATTGCAATAATATTCCTCCAAAGCTGTTTGGTTGAAATCTGCTTTGTTGAACCTTCCATGAGAGTGCATCATGAAAAAATCAATCAGCCCATATATGTCATCAAAAAGATGAACAAACTCATTAAGATCCTTTTGAGTTCAACAAATCCATGCAAAATTGCAAGTGCCTCTATTTTTTTGGTTCAAACACCAACTGAAACAATTTCTTTGAATTTATCACAAAATATCTCAGTAGGTTGGTTAACTTTTTTAACACAGTTGAATGCAAATAATCTACCAGCTTTGAGCTTATTAGCCACTTGACCAAAGACAATATCTAAGTCTTTGTACCAGTGCAGTACATGGTTGCTGAAAACCAAATCATAGCCATCTCCAGGAATATCTTCTGCACTTTTCTCATGGTATTGTAAGTTGTTAGCAGAATATTTTTCCCTGGCAATCTGAAGTCTCTCTTTGTCAGGGTCAATAGCCACCACTTTGCCTTCATCTCCAACCAGATGAGCTAGATTGGAGTGATAACCAGTACCACAGCCAATGTCCAACACATGACTACCTCGCTTTGGAGCTGCAATAATTATTAGGGCTAGTCCATCTGTTCTTTCCAATGGAGACAAATTTTCGTAATATTCTGCTTGGTTAAAGACATAGTTGCAGGTGCTGAACGCAAAAAAAAAAAAAAAAAAAAAAAAAAAAAAAAAAAAAAAAAAAAAATTTTTTAAATTAAAAAAATTTTTAAAAATGAAAAAGTATATAGCTCTATAAATAACTAATAAATAATTAAGCAGTCTTAAATATTGAATGACTTTGTTATATACTGCTTTTATTTCCCCTACCAGTCGCTCACACCTTCGCATGCTACTCACGCTGCGCCATTATTCCAATGGCATCACAGGAAATTTGTACGCTAAAAATTAAATGGAGAAGTAGTGCGGTGTAGGCCAAGCTGTGAAACTATCGAAATAAATGACGCCCCTAGGAAATTTCAACGCTAAAATTAAAAAGAAATGAATGAGAAGCATTCAACTATGCCGTGGAACCATTTGACAACATGAGAATTCCTCCATGGCTTTAAAATAAGCAAACAAACATGATGATCTAAGAAAGAAGGGAAAATAAATTGCTAAAAATAACTTGCTTTCCTTCAGAGTAGAAATGTGGCTAGTCAGGCATTCTATACAAGTTTTAACGCATTGTATCAAATCACACATGATACAGTAATTCCTCTTTTGAGAGACCACCCTTAAATCAGACTAAAATGGTCTCCCAAGAGAGGTGGTCTTCCAGTAAAAAAAAAAAAAAAAGGGGGGGGGGGGGGGGGTTGAAAATGGGTGTGATCGAAATAAAATAAGTATATCATGACAATAAAAATGTATATATAAATTCATAGTTGGGCGTTTCTAGGATTTCATTAAATGATATATTTGAGTTTGTTTGGCTTATTAGTCACATCTTGCAGAGTCCTCTCTAAAATAGCTTGATTTTTAATATGCTCCGAAAAATCTGCTTTGTCATCATGAGTTAAAGTCAAATATCAAAATTTATAGAAATGTTTGGTTGCCATTAAAATAGCATTTCCTTCTTCAAGGGTCAACAAGGTCTTTGAATTCCTAGACATTTTGGAAGACTGCACACTTAATATGTGCCTAAACCTTTACATCTGCAAATCATAAGTCATAATATTTATTGTACAGTTGGCAGGTGCAACCACCAAGTAAACAAGTACATATAAGTGTTTTGGGTTTCTATTGTGGTCTTCAAAGGAGGTGATCTTCAATAGAGGTAAGTTTATACAGCAAATACATCTCGCCTGGAAAAAATGCTCTCTCAAAGAGGTGGTCTTCCAATGGAGGGTCTCTCAAAAGAGGGACTACTGTAGTTAGCTACTTGTTTTGCATGACCGTAACCAGGGGGGGGGGGGGGGGGAAGGGGTTCAAGGGGTCCATGAAACCACCCTTTGCAAATAAAAAAATTTTTTTTTAATTATGAATAGTAGTATTTCCTTCCTCTATTACCAGAGTATCCATGAGTACACCTCCAAGGGTTAGTCTTAGTCAGTCAGGGGCTTCTCCCGTTCAGTTTTGAAGTGTATTCAGTTTTGAAATGTATCAAATATCTGGGGCTCTACCAGAGCGTTCACTTCCTATGTCTACCACTAGTGGTTATTGTGATAGTTAATAAATGGATTGTGTTTTTGTGTTGTTCAATTATGTATGTTGTGTGTGCCAAAAGGCAGGAAGAAGCTGATTGGCTGAACAGAACAAATGCACACACAGAGTACCAGATTGGAGTAATTGTAAACTGTGATTTTGGAGAGTCTTCTTGGAAAGCTAAGATTTGTTCTTGCTATTTTGAGGGTGCTGTGCATTAAGTGTGTGTGAGAGAAAAGACTTTCTCTACAATTATTGCTATATTATTAGTATAGTTGTTGTAGTTGTTTTGGGGTTACCCAAGTCTGGTTGAGTTTAGTTGTGGGCTCTGGTTGTCTGGTGAAACCCATCTTAGCCGGGTTTGTGACAGTGGAGGATGACAGCGCTCAGATCTCCATATCTGAGTGGTCAGACTAGAAGTTTCACTTGGTGTTGGTACTGGTATGCTTGGTACACTCTCTCTGGAAGTAGTTGCTTCTCTGTTCTCTGTAACAGAACTTGAACTACCAGTCTCAAATCCCATACTTTGCATAGCTGGCAAGTTGTGCTCATTGTTATCACCTTTCTCCTTCTTAACCCGACCAATGGGTCTTGTTTTCACATTATCAAAGATATAATTATGCAGAAATTCAAGATACACAACATTCTGAACATACCATCCGTTCATTCCAGTCATCTTCCCTCTGGGAGCCAAAATTTTCATCTTATCCTTATATCCAACATGAGACTGGGTGATATACATTTAGCTCTGGCTGGAAACATCTGATGGTAGGAAGATGCCCATCTTGGTGAGGGTCTGGCCCTGGCTCTTATTTGCAGCCATTGCAAAGGCTGCCTTCACTAGGAACTGTTTCTTTTTCATGTTGAAAGGGGAAAAATTGTCTCCTGGCAACAGTGGAATGCAGGAGACAATAATTAGCTAGCCTCTGAGCTGATACTAACCCAGCTACAGCATAAAATTTACCTAAAGATTAAAAAACTAGCTCAATACTTACTTTATTCCATAATACCTGGATCTTTTTTTCTCTGGCTGTTTAGGGTGAGAAAGGGACAGAAGCTATAGCCTCACCACTTCAATATTATAGCCACTCAACCCAGTGCTACCTGGATGTTGACTAGCCCAAGTTTAGCTTGCTAATCTCTGGCTTTTGCTCATCTAATTTGTCTTGAATGGTGTGAATGAAATGGTGTGGCAAGGTGTGACTAAGCAAGTTAGCCTATGTTAATGGGGTTACGGTACAGTGTTCACACACACACACACACACACACACACACACACACACACACACACACACACACACACACACACACACACACACACACACACACACACACACACACACACACACACACACACACACACACACACACACACACACACACACACACACACACACACACACACACACACACACACACACACACTATAATATATATATATATATATATTGTGTGTATACATATATATATATATATATACAAACATGTTAGCTCCAGTATAGTAAGATTATACTAAGATTATAGTAAGATATATGATTGCAGTGAGTTCAAGGTATAAGTAGATATGGAGTAGAAGTGATGTGAGAGGGTGATGTCATCAGCATAGAGAATTAATGTGTAAGGTGGTGAGAGTGTAAGCTTGCTAATGTCATTGATATATAAAATAAAAAGTAGTGGACCAAGAATGGATCCTTGTCGAACTCTGAGAGTGTGTGGCATGAACTCAATTAGGTATGCCCTTTTTTGTTTCTTGAAGAACAATAGTAATAACTGTATTGTTTTCATAAAGGGATCATCAACTCAAGAGATAATCAACTCAAGGGATTGTCTGCTAAGACATGAACAAAATTGCTGGTTCTTGCCTGTAAACTTCATATACCTACCTGCTGTAGGGACTAAAATTGCACATTGAGAGGCTCACTTAGCCATACACACAAATGATTGACATTCACTAAACCTTAATACCCTGGTAACATGATATGATACAGGAAATACCAAGTTATCACAAGAAGGAACAGAGCTAAATGAGGCTCCATGACTCTGGCTAAGTTAGGGCATGAGGTGACTGGAAGAATTTGTACCACTTTCCTTATCCTCTCAAAATAGGACTTTAGTAGTCCCTACAGCAGGAAAGTGGTATATGAAGTGTCCAGGCAAATATCAGCAATTCTGTTCAGGTCTTAGCAGGCGATCCTTTGAGTTGATGCCTTTATGCAAACAATACAGTGATTATCATTATTATGGTTTCTCCAAGAAACAAAAAAGGGCATAGCCAATTGTGTCTCAATTAATTAGTGCCTAATTATACATTCCTAATTATACATTCCTAATCTCTCCCTTGGTTACGGTCCCACCATTTCATTACAGTAATAAAAAAAGAATTTTAATTAATAATAATTATTGTATATACAACCCATTTTATAGTAAATAGATCCAATTAGTTGTAGTGGTAGGAGAGATTACTACTATGACATTAACAGGTATTTAGTGGTTGATCTTGGTATGACCTCCAATAGAGGACAACCTCTCTACAAAGGACAAATGAGTGGGTCCTAATTGTCTGTTATTTGGAGGTTCCACTGTATTTCCAATTATTTTCAAGGAAAAAAAGCAGCATTATTTACCTTCATAATTGTAGTTTTTCCTTAGTTGAGATATAGTTTGAAGGCAGAGATTTTGGGTGTACAGTGAATGGAGTGTTTATGCCTTGTTTCAAGACTAATTGTTGTTTCTGAGGTTTTGGAGAAAATTTGTATCAAGTTTACACCCAACAATATGTGACATTTAACTATCACAATAGCTGGGCAAGTCTGTTTGTTGATTTTTTACTATATAAGTACATCTAAATAAATATTTTGGTATAACTGTAAATCTGATAACTGATAAGTTTGAGTTAAAACAGGATATAGGAGCAAAATAAGTCACATTTCTCTAAAAGTATGAGAGAATAGTACAAAATATCCTGAAATAAGAGTTTTAGAGTAGTATTATTTCTTGAAAAGAATGGCAGTTATGACAGGATACTTGAATACGACATTGTCATTCCCATAATATTCCTTCAGAGCTGCCAAGTTGAAATCTGCTTTGTTGAACCTTCCATGTGAGTGTATCATGAATAGATCAATCAGCCCATGTATGTCATCAAAACCATGAGCACACTCATGAACATCCTTTTTCAGTTCAACAAATCCATGTGAAATTGCAAGTGCCTCAATTCTTTCAGTTTGTACACCAGCTGAAAGAATTTCTTTGAATTCATCACTAAATATCTCAGTAGGATAGTCAACTTGATTAGTACAGTTGAATGCAAATAATCCACCAGCCTTGAGTTTATTAGCCACTTGACCAAAGACAATGTTTAAGTCTTTGCACCAGTGCAGTACATGGTTGCTGAAAACCAAATCATAGCCATCTCCAGGTATGTCTTCTGCACTTTTCTCCAGATATTCTATGTTGCTAGCAGGATATGCTTCCCTGGCAATCTGAAGTCTCTCTTTGTCAGGGTCAATGGCCACCACTCTGCCCTCAGCTCCAACCTGATGGGCTAGTACATTGGAGTGATAGCCAGTGCCACAGCCAATGTCCAAGACTTTACTACCTCCCTTAGGAGCTAGAATATCAATTAGCTTTAGTCCATCTTTTCTTTCCAATGGAGAAGAATTTTCGTAATATTCTGCTTGGTCAAAGACCTCTGGTGTCAAAGAAAGCATAGTAGCAGAAGCTGAACACCAGAAAAAATATTTAGCTATAGCTATAAATAATAAATGGTCTTAAACGTTGCTAGGAGTTTGTAGGAAAATGACTCCGTTGTATACTGCTTTTATTTTTACCTACCAGTGGCTCACCTTCGCATGCTACTCATGCAACGTCGATGTTCCAATGGAGCATTGTTTTAATGGACACTTCAAGGTGTTCATTTTAACCAGGAAAATCACAGTCATTGATTGATATCACAGGATATTTGGACGCTAAAATTGAAATGAATGAGAAGCGTTGAACTATGCTGTGGAACTTTTGAAATAAATGCCGCTCCTAGGAAATTTGCAGGCTAAAATTAAAAAGAAATGAATGAGAATCATTAAACACTTCCTCCATGGCTTGAAAATAACCAAACCATAAGAAGAAATAAAATTGCTAAAAATAATTTGCTTCTCTTCAGAGTAGAAATGTTGCTAGTTAGGAATTCAATTGGAGTTTTAATTAATTGCATCCCATTGCATGTTAGCTACTTGTTCTGTGCCATTGTTGATGTTTATCAAATGTAAGGAGCAAGTTATGAACTAAATGTAGATGAATATGATTGGTTGACGTTGAACTTAAAAAAAAAATTTTTTTTTTATTTGTTACACCCTCCACTAGCAATATTTGTAGCTGGCATATCTAGTAGAATACTCAGTTGATTCTTTGAACCCCTGCTTCCCATAACTCAATCAACAAGATGACCATCAATCATAAATGGATCAATTTCAAGGTACACAGCATTCTTTCCTTTCAATCAGAAGATCTGTTGATAGCTGTGTGGAGTCAGCAAAGATTACCAACTCTGGATGCAGCCAGATAAAGTTGACCATGGATGAAAACTGCTTCTTCCAACCAAGCTCCCACTTTCCTTAGAATGTGACCCTACTCTCCTGTATCTCCCCTATTCTGTGTAAAATAATTCCTCATTTGATATACTAGCACGCAATTGTGGCCTTCAGCCACATTGCTTGCCAGGCCCACTTTTGGTGGGCTGTGGTCACAAGTCTGCTTAGGGAGTACATATCTTGTGGGAGGACATGTTTTCTGGAGTACACGTCTTTCAGGATAAGATGTATTAAGGGACATTTGTCTTAAGGGAGGTCATGCTTTGTAGGAGGACATGTATTATGGGAGGACATGTTTTGCAGTAGTGCATGTCTTCAGGATGGCATATCTTTCAGGATGATGTGTCTTACTGGAATCCATATTTTTTAGGAAGACAAGTCTTACTTGAGGTATGTCTTATAGGAGGTCATGTCTAACAGGCGCACATGTCTTATAGGAGTACATGTTTTACAGAATAGCATATCCTACTGTAAGATGTCTTACTGGAGGACATGTCCAACATGAGGATAGGTTTTACAGCATGGCATATCTTGCAGGTGTGCATGCGTTACAGGAGGACATGTGTTAAAGGAGGCTACTCTCATTGCTTGTCTGTTTAACATGTTGTAGATGTAAGCGGCGGTCATTTCTTGCTTCTAAACGTAGTATTTGTGTTAGTCTGATTGATATATCTTGTAAGCATGATTGGTGTTCCTCTGTCTCATTCTGGTGCCTCAGTGATTGTGTGGTAGTCATATCATGTAGGTGTGTGTGTGCTGTTCCTCTTCTGTCTCGTTCTTGTGCCTCAGTGTTTGTCTGGTAGATATTTCTGTTAAATGTGATTGTTGAACTTCTGTTGTCTCATGAATTAGTCTGTGTATCTGCCTGTTGGATACTGCTTGAAGCCAAAATGTATGTCCTTGTGGCTTTTCACTTGACCTCTCTTTTTCTTTTTTTTTTTTTTATAGATGTTTGGCTTTAGATTTTTTTTCTTAGTGTTTGTAATAACTGTGACTCATGAACTGAACTAATCATTTACTCTTGTAATCATGTTGTGAGCATGCGTAGTATATTTAGCCGGCTCATTGTTATTTCTATATAGTGCCCCTGCACACGCCTCTTACTGGTGACCCACCCTGACTCGTGTATCTCACCTTTTGATTTTGTGTATCGCCTTCTACAATGAGTGTGCTTGTTTGTTCAATTGTATAACTTTTAGTCTAACGCTAAACCGTCAGTATTTGGGGTAGAAGGTTATTACAGTGTTATTCTTCTTTTATTTGGCATTTGTGATTATTGAAAATGAACCTTTGAAACTGGTATGATTTTCCTTAGTAATAGTTTATTTATTTCTTCATATTTTCCATGTGGTGAGGTTTAGTAATGCCAGGAGAGAATCGCCCAGGGCCAGACCTCAACAGTTGAAGAACAATAATTTTTCTAATATGGTTTTCAAGTTACTTTAGAAAATCCTTAAATTCTCTTTTTGTATTGTTGCATCTGCACTGTGTTTTAGTAACCTGGGTTTTTTTTGTTGGTTTTTTTCAAATTTTTATTATTATTATTATTTTTTTTCTTTTCTTTTTTTTTTTTTTTTTTATTTTTTTTATTTTATTAATTCAGTGGTGCAGGAAGTAGTTGCAGTCAATTGAGTATGCACCTGAAATATAATTGGAATTTTTTTTTTTTTTTTTTTTTTTTTTTTTGATTTGATTTCCTATTAATGTAAATGAGTTTTGTATTTATGTTTGTATGCTTTTGTGTCATAAATGAGTGGGGTTTGGTAGGAAATTTATGGGGGGAGGGTGTAGGAGCAGCTCTGTGTAGTGTTTGGTCATCTGAACATAATAGAACACGCATGCACACACGCAAAGGTGTATACTTTTGTGTAAAATTGAGTCATTTCTGGTTTCTTTTCTAACCTGGGTAGATGAGATGGGTAGATTGTGGATTTGACCAAGGTTAAAAAAGGAAACCTCAGAGGGTATTTCTGTTTGAGATTTTGATTGATGTGGGAAGCTTTGACAGGCCATCTGCATTGCTGATGGGACTATCAACCCCTGCCATAAAAGCATGCGCATAAACCTAACTTCACTCATAGTTGCCTGGAAAACACTTCTTTTTTTTTTTCATTTCTTCCGATTTCCTTCTCCACTGAAACCTAATGTACATCCATAACAGAAACTTCACACACCTCCCCCCCCCCAAGATAACTTTTCCTGTAAGCAAACATGAATTTCACTTCTCTCAGTTTCTGCCTCAGCTTATCAGTGCTTCCCATCATAAATGCCCAACAAGTTATTTTACCAATAAAATTCAAGCTTATAACCTATTACTCCATAATTGCTATGGTTACATAACTTACATACCCCACAAAACCATGTGTGATTTGTTGTGAATTCTAATTAAAATATTTATTTTAAATTTTTTTTAGTGCATTCAGTTAATAATTGACATAAAAGGAGAGAAACTGACATTATCTTGGAACTATTGCATGTATTCATAAAAGGAAGCAGTTCAAGGTGTCCAGTTCCATGTTCAAGGTGTCCAGTTCCATGTTCAAGGTGTCCAGTTCCATGTTCAAGGTGTCCAGTTCCATGTTCAAGTGGTTCAACATCATCCCATGTTCTTCTTGTTTCCCCATCCTCTTCTGTTATCTGACAAAAATTAAGAAATAAATACTTTATATTACTTCTTAATTGAATAAACCTTAAAAGAAAATCATAAAATCATTTAACTTGGATAAAAGATTGATTATGCTCAGGTTCATCGACAGAGAAAGGAGAGTGGTATGTAGAAGTACTCATGAATGCTGACAGTGCATACTACAGAGATGTGACTCCACTCACCATCCTTGAATTCATCCCAGCTCCGAGCTTTTCTCAATGCCTCTTCACTCTCCTCCTCCTCCTCCTCCTGATCACCTCCTCCAGCCTTCTCCTCTTCCTCCTCTGACTCTCTGTGACCTCCCACAAAGGACAAGTCCTTCATCTTACGCTGACAGCCGGGGAGATCCAAGCCTTCTTGTCTCCTACATACAGTAAACGAAAAACACTTCCTTGAAATTAAATTAAAACTAAAACCAAAAAACAATATAAACATGCACTATCACTCAAAACTGTAATACTAATTCAATACTACCATCGAGTCATCATTCTCATATTGAAGTTTTTAAAAAATGGAATAAATGGAACTGGAATGGAATAAATGAAACTGCAATGTAATAAATCTAACTGGAATGGAATAAGTGATATTGCAATGGAATAAATCAAACTGGAATGGAATAAATGAAACTGCAATGTAATAAATCTAACTGGAATGGAATAAGTGATATTGCAATGGAATAAATCAAACTGGAATGGAATAAATGAAACTGCAATGTAATAAATCTAACTGGAATGGAATAAGTGATATTGCAATGGAATAAATCAAACTGGAATGGAATAAATGAAACTGCAATGTAATAAATCTAACTGGAATGGAATAAGTGATATTGCAATGGAATAAATCAAACTGGAATAGAATAAATGAAACTGCAATGTAATAAATCTAACTGGAATGGAATAAGTGATATTGCAATGGAATAAATCAAACTGGAATGGAATAAATGAAACTGCAATGTAATAAATCTAACTGGAATGGAATAAGTGATATTGCAATGGAATAAATCAAACTGGAATGGAATAAATGTAATTGCAATGGAATAAATGGAACTGGAACGATGCGTAAATGGTACCTCGGAATGTGAGTGGAATGTGGTGAGTTTAATGCTTGAAGGTGTACATAGACAGTTGAACGTGTTGTAAACTTCACAGTGAGAGTCTATCTGCTGGTACAGTATCAAATCACACACTAGACCAATGACACATAATGTACAAGATATAAACTGCATACAAAACAGTCTCTCCACATGGAGTGTCCCGGAGCTTATGAGCTCCCTAGGACATACAGATGCTTTGACTGCCGAACATAGACAGCTTCAAACAATGTTAGATTGGGGAGGGAGGGGGCGGGGGAGGGGGAGCGGGATATCTTCACAGAGACATGCCATTAGAGTGTGAATTCCCTGCCACAACTGATTGCCCACTTATTTTATATCATACTTTGACGCGTAATGTTCTACCTATTTATATACAGTCAGCACAGACACATACGATGGAATAATAATCCTTGAATCTTGTGGGGATATACATTGCCCTGAGCGAGGAGAGGTCAGGGTACAGAGCATCACTAGATTCCCGTGGGACATAGATAGGTGACAACTATATGACGACTTTAATTCTTTCAATAAAACATGATCTATTGACTAACTACTACTGTTTCTGCACACCTGGCTTCTTGTTCATCCCGGTACTTCTTCTCGTAGAATTCTTCCACGGTCATCGTTGGTAGACTAGGATAACCAGCACCAAACACCTTGGACTACACACAACAACAAAAATACAACAATAACAACATTATTTATTTTTACAAATAACATTAACAACAATAAAACAGCAATAATAACAAAAGTAAAAAATATTTTAAAAACACGCATCCATAAACTACATTTGATCAGCAGATTTCAGTCTGTACCTGCAACATATCTCTTGTTATGACAGTTGGCTTGAACCTTGGTGGAGTCACCTTGGCCATGCTAGCTTCCTCTACTGCACCATGCTTATCTATGCCACCATTCTTCAAACACTTCTCCATTTCCAACAGCAACGTCGCCTCCTGATCTACAGATCGCACATGATCCTGACAACGGTGGACCCAAAACTGCAGAAGTGTGAGTGAGTGTGCTCTCATGACCTCGTCGTCCACCTGATGCCCTGGGGATGTGAGCGACAACTCCACCCTCAATGTCAACTCCTGTATGGAGAGAAGAAGTGTATTTTTACGACACTCTCCACAAACACTTCCCGGCCACTCATATCATGAAGGACAGTGAACGAACATTGCCAGGGACACTAATAGACATGTCCCAACCTCATGGCCATGCACAGATGGAAGAGGATACATTGACAAGATGGTAGGACACAACACAATGTCAAAAGTCTACCCAAATACGCAAAAACAAGTATTCTTGCTGACAATAATTGATTCAATATTGTTACTGTATGTATGAATAGTACATAAATTAGTTAGTTTTGTGTCTCCAGTTTAGTGTTGTAGAACAATACATGTAATTAATCCAATTAATTCTAGACTCTTCCCTCTGGTATACAAATATTCTCTGCACTTATGTATAGGATTTGGACTTTTCCCCCCCTTTTTTTTTTGGGGGGGGGGGGGGGGGTTATATTTTTATATTGAAATGGTTGAGTTTGAAACACTAGAAATATAGAAAACGTTTGAATAACCTACCACATTATCCCTTTATGCCGAGGGCAAGAGGTTAATCTCTGCCCACCAATACATAGCCTACACTACAAGAAGATAAAAGTACAGGAAAACATGTGTGTTCAGTTTATTCATAAGGGAAGGTTGCACAGACGTGTGTTCCTATGCATACACCCACTCCAACCTGCCTCCACCCAGTGTGGTGTTGGTCCAGTGTGTGTGCCCATAGAGCTATTGTCAACCTACTCCAACCTGCCTCAACCCAGTGTGGTGTTGGTCCAGTGTGTGTGCCCATAGAGCTATTGTCAACCTACTTCAACCTGCCTCCACCCAGTGTGGTGTTGATCCAGTGTGTGTGCCCATAGAGCTATTGTCAACCTACTTCAACCTGCCTCCACCCAGTGTGGTGTTGATCCAGTGTGTGTGCCCATAGAGCTATTGTCAACCTACTTCAACCTGCCTCCACCCAGTGTGGTGTTGGTCCAGTGTGTGTCCCCATAGAATTATTGTCAACCTACTCCAACCTGCCTTAACCCAGCGTGATGTTGGTCCAGTGTGTGTCCCCATAAAGCTATTGTCAACCTACTTCAACCTGCTTCAACCCAGTGTGGTGTGTTGTAGTTGGCTAATGAAACATTAATGGTCTCAACACATCCACACAAACGACCACTTGCCTTCAGTCTCTTCTCCAGTTCTTTCTGTTCCTTGAATTTCTGTATCTTGGCTGTCCTCTCAGCAGCTAGTTTCTCATAATTTGCTTGAGAAGAGAGAGCAGGACCACTGGCAGAGGAGGTGTGGTCGTGTGTTGGGGGGGGCACATCCTACACAACAATAGGCAATGACTAACACAATTATATCCACAGTGGTGAATGTGAAATCCTAAACCATACTAACATAAATATTACAGCTTCACTATTCCTAGCAACACCTGGGCATCCTAATGCCCCACCCTTTACCCACTCTGCAACTTGCCCGCTCCCTCTACACCTAAGTGCAGACAGAGACAGAACAGGGGAAGGCGGGGCAAGGAGGGAGATGGTGTCAATGGTGAAGAGGAATGGGGTGGAGAAGGAACGGAATACAAATAGGGCAATGATTGGAACTGAAGTTGAGAGGAAGGAAATGATACAGGAAGGGAATAGAAACAGAATATGAGGAGAAAGAGGTGGAATGGGGAGTGGAGAATGTAGAACGGAACTACAACAGGGAGAACAGAGAGTGGAATCAGAATGGGAAATAAGTTCAACATGGAAAGAGAGAGAGAGCTGAGAACAGAACTGGAGCAGAGCAGAGAGGAAATGATGGTCGTCACGAACCTCTGACGTGACTGCATAGGACTTGCTTCTCTGCAGATAATCAACAAAGTAAACTCTTGCTTTCTGGATGGTGTCCAGGCGACTAGTGGAGGTCACACTCAGAGTCAGATCACCCAACAGGGCAGGCAGCAGGAAGAACCTGAGGGAGCATGAATAAAGGAAACTTGAATATTGCTTCAAAACTGAGAACATAATATAATACACTCATAGTTTGTGTGTGTGTGTGTGTGTGTGTGTGTGTGTGTGTGTGTGTGTGTGTGTGTGTGTGTGTGTGTGTGTGTGTGTGTGTGTGTGTGTGTGTGTGTACGTGCACAACAAATGATAACCACCATTAGAGGTACACACCCACCCACCCACCCAACCTCACCCCCCCCCCCCCCCCAGTACCCTTAGTGTATACAGATACCACGGCTGTCCTGACCATGCTGTCACAGCAAACAGCTGAGTCAGCAATCTTGGGTTTATTCAATCCAATGATTAGTTGAGCTTTGGCTAGTATGTATGAGTATGTCTGTGGGTCACACTGACAAATGCACATCACAAATTTACTTCAAATTAGCAGTAGTCACATCCTCCACACTCTCGTTCTTGCTGAACAGGTTCAACTGGTTGGCCAGGTGAGTGGCTTGCTCCAGGCACTTGACACCTTCCTCAACACATTCCTGTAGCACACACACACACAAGCAGATCATTCCACACACATCCTGTGACACCATAAATAGAAATGAACCAAGAAAATTCTTGTCATTTCTTCAAAGAAACAGTCAATTAATCTATATCCATAAAGGCGAAAAGGCGTGTGCGTGCGTGTGTGGACTCAATGGACAGCCAAATAGCAGAATAAATACTGACAAAAACATTGCAGGCATGATGCTTGAGTACCTCTTAAGATTTTTCACCAAAAAAAAAAAAAAAAAAAAAAAAAAAAAAAAAAAAAAAAAAAAAAAAAAAAAAAAAAAAATTATAAAAATGTCACCCCTGGTGGAGGAAAAAGGAATATAGATTTTCCATTATAAAAAGGCCCTAAAACCCATGGCTCAGTGGTTAAAAGCACTAGCTTCATGAAATCAGCGGTTCAAACTTGGACTAGGTTGATTTTTTTTCCTTTTCATTTCATACCTCTTTTTCTTTTCTTATTTTTTTCCCTTCTTTCCTCCCCTGTCCTCCCTCCCTCCCTCCCTCCCTCCCTTTTTCCTCCCTAATTTCCTTCCTTCTTTTCTTTTTTTCCGTTTTTTTTTTTTATTCTGACACGGCTCAAATATTAAAATTTTTTTATTTTTTTATTATTATTTATATTTCGTAGGTTAAATGAGAACACTCACATGTGCACACACAAATTCTCATTGTTATTGATTGGATTAGGGACCTGAATAATTTGTTATTTGTAGATGACAACTAAAGATGATTTGTTTATTCAGCTGATTTGTGACATGTAGATCACTTTATCATTGAATTAATTATTATTGTGTTATATTGTCATCTCCATTAGAAGGAAGTCGACCTATTGATCTCTGGAGAATGCAGAGTTGTCCTGAGCAGTGTTGCCGTAAGTAGAAAATTTAGGAAACATATTGGGAAGGAAAAGATCTTATTGGGAAATTGCCGAAACTCTCAAAAATATATTGAATTTCAGCAGGAGACAGGGATTCCACACTAAGTTAAACCATAGCCAGCTGCCCATGCAGAAGATGAGAGTGAAAAAATCAAGATCCTTACCAAGACCTCTCCATTCCAATTGCCACTGTTCATGCAAGCTACACTGAGGAGAGAATATCTGTCCATAATCCCTTCCATAAGATATTTCTCAGTGAGAATTAGAGTTAACTGCCCATGATCAAGCAGCTCGCCTGGGACACCAGCACAGAGAATTTCTGGCTGAATGTGCATTCATACAAGGATCCAGAGGGGAACTTTCCATTCCAACTGTTCAGCCTGGGTGTACTGAAAATGTCCTGCCTTCCAATTTCTGAGTGCAGATAAGTGACACATAAGGCAATTGAAGCTGTGATCTGAAGGAAAAGCTGTAATATGCTCCAATATAAATATTTGTAATGTGTGGTTTGAATGCTAAATATAAACTGTGTTAGCGTTTTCGTAGTGATTTTTTCGAAAGCTGATAATTAAGTAGTAATTAAAAAAATAGTGATTTTGAGCTGAATCCATCTGGTAACACTGATCTTGAGTCACGAGTATCTCAATAATACTTCTGTGAATAAAGAGGCTTGAATTACATTTGATTGGATACTCTCTACTCAGTGTGTTCATTCCTATTCAAACTTCTTCCTGTAGGTTTGCGAGGCTAAATGTGCCATAAGTGGTACTCAGACAACTCTTAGACATTGGCTGGGTCATGCTAATACAATTTGATCTGATACAGAAATGGGTTGGCTAACACTAGACCACACCTTCTCCTGTTGTCATGTCATTATATCCTGGGCAACGCCAGATATACGCTGCTGTGTGTGTGATATATATATATACACACACACAACATTCTGTGAATCCTTCGGCTGTGAAGTAGACAGGTCTAACCACTTTGCACAACCAGCTGAGATCTTTGCTATCCTTATAAACTGCCTCACTCACTAAAACTACAACCACATCAACAACAACAAAATTTTATAACTAGTGAAACAAATGAAAATAAAATTAGAGGAACTATACGGGAGGCAAAGACTGCATAATGCACGTGTGTTTACCAACTCCAGGAATTCATCCATCAACCAGTGAACAGCTGAGAATAATAGAGGTAAGGGATAGAAGTAGGTATGTGTACTCCTATGTAAGATTTAGGAAGCTATAGCTACCACAGTGTCAGAAATATAAAAAGATAAACACGTCTCCCCTCACCCAAAGAAACCCCAAAGCGCAGATTATTTCAAAATTTTACTTATGATGGGGTTGGTAAAGGGTCTCAAGCGTAAGCTGTACGTGATCTAACCTTGCCCTCTTCCGTCGTTGAACTGAAGTCATCTTCCTGTAACTTCCTTTGAATCTCAAAACCTTTCTGGAAGAGCTCCAGCAAAGGAGACGAAACACCGTCAGCCATTAGTATCACTAGCAGGACCCTTTACCCGCCGAACTGCAAGCCCTTGGGTTTACAGAGTAAAAGGTCCAGCGAGCGAAACAAGTCGACCATCACAATTAGCGAATTCCAAGGACCAGCCCCTTCCCCCCCCCCCCCCCCCCCCCCCCCGCAGCACCGGATGTTCAACAGTGACGCAATACATCCGGTGTGTGGGATTGGGGGTAAACATCCGAAAAAATCTCAGTAAACAAGGAGTTAATTTAGAAGGCGTCCGGTGGTGTGGCTACAAGTCACATGATGCTGGCATCAGCAAAATACCAACTCTCCAGATTCCACCTGAAATAACTCCTGAGCGAGATCTGAATTGAAGTATTCTGAAGTGTTATAGACTAAGGAAAGGTGAGGGTAGGGTTCTGTCGATGTTTGTAAAAGCTACTGAGCTTATTTTGTTTCATTAACTTATTGAGGTAGTTGTTTATCTCTTTGTAAACTGATTGAAAAACAGTGTGTTCCCCACCTCTATAGTGTGTGCTGTTCTTCCCATTGAGTTATTGCAATGATATTATTGTGTTCCTATCACCAGCAAGATGAACAGACTAATAGGAGGAGCCAAGAAGAAGGCCCCACCCCCCAGCATGACAGATGCCATTGGTGGTGTGGATGGCAGGGCTGAGTCCATTGAGAAGAAGATAGCCAAATTGGAGTTGGAGCTAAAGAAGTATAGAGATCAGATGAAGAAGATGAGGGAGGGAGCGTCAAAGGTAAGATGGTGGAGCTGGGTGGTATTCTCATCCAGAGGGAGGAGTGTTGTGTTTGAAAGGAGTGGAATTAAAGGCTGTTCCACACTGCACACTAAATTCAGTTTCACCTTTTTCTGGAATTGGTTTCACATAGAACGATTTTCACCCCAATGGATTCCCTGTTGAGCCACCTGTAGGGTAGTTTTACTGGCTTACAGATTTATTTAGCATTCCTGTTGCTCTATTGTTGATTTGTGCTATTAGGAGTATAGCTACTACAGCTCTCTCCCTCTTCCCTTCACTGTTTGTTTGATGACATTTCTGACGAAATAAGGCAGATTAAAGAAGCATGCATCGGTCATGTTGGGGGTGGGGCCTTCTTCTTAGAGATGGTGAAAATATTTAAATGTTTTTTCAGTTCTTACAAATATTTCATTTGAAGGAAATAAATGTTAAAGATCAGGAATCCCACATTGCTGTTGTATAAGGTATATGTGGTGTACAGTTTTACTACCTCATTTAGGGTACTTCAGAATGACTGAGTGTTTTACACTGGTTTGTAGGGTAAGGAGTGTGCAATTCAATTACCTGTAACTCACTCGTTCATTGCACACGTTAGTCTCTGTGTGTTCTAGTCACCAGACATACACATGGCAAGTGAGTAACTTCAGTTTCACTGGAGCAGAGTTCACAAAGGCCTTCATATCTTGGGTTGAACCTTTAGTGAATGCATCAGCATCCATCTGCCTTCTCTCTCCCAATCTCTCTGCCACTGTGCTACTGTCTGATATGCGGAGTGTCTAGAGAAGCTAGTGTGGCTGGCATATGTGATGATCATTACCTTCTTATGTACATTTACGTGTACATGCACACATGCACATTGTAAGATGTGTCCACAGTCTGTGCTAGTGAAGTTACTCTGTGTCAATGTTTAAAACAAAGTGTGTCAATTGATAGGATGTCACTGGAATGATGTTAAATTTTTTCATCCTCATAACAAAATTTTGAAACTGATTAACGCTTATCTGGGTGCTAACTGGCCCTAACCTTCGGGGGAGTGTGTTTAGCATCATAGCTGATCACATGATCCTTGCATGCATCATGTGAATGACATGTGGTGTGCATCATTAGAACTGCATCATCAGCAACTGCATGGGTTGAAGCATAAATGCACACCCATCTGATTACTTTAAGGAACAGTTGATAAGGTAAACCTCAGAATCCATTGATGCTGTTTCCATACTATGCTAGGGACCAGCATGGAACTAGGACTGGTGGGTATTTTGGAATTGAGACTAGCAAGCAACCTGAAACTGGAACTAATATTGCTTGGAACTGGAACTGGAACTGAAAGTGGTACTACAACTTGGAACTGATACTATGAACAAACATAATATTTCTAATTGATCGTGTGACTTTGTGTTGCGTTAACATGCTCACATGACCACAGCATCTGGTGTAGGACTCTTGTCCTGCATGTGAGCTCTGTATTAGAAGTGGCACAAGCACGTTAAGCTTCAGTAAGAGTCTGGCACAGAGTCTCTGGAAGAGTGTGCTAATCATATTCATAGCTAATTAATTAATTATTTTTAAGGAACTGCAGCTGCATTGTAGCCTTGTATTCTAATTCGGCCTAAGGCACCACAAGTTTGAGTGGGTGACACTTTCTTCATTAGCTCCTTAGTTCCTTCCCATTGTGGGGGGGGGGCGCACTGGATCCCACCCCCAACACTCACATTTAGCTCCTGGAGAAGTGCTAGGTGACATCTTGTGTCTCAGGTAACCCCTTCAATTTTTTCCCCTTGTTTGTTAACTACAGCATTAAGACAGTAGCCCCATTAGCTGATCATGGTTGCCAAGTGTTAGCATGTGCTCATCATGAAGACTGCCACTGTCTACTTTAATTGCTATAGTCATGATTGTGTTTTGTTTTTGGTTTTTAATTTAAAATATCTTTATATTAGGGACAATCTTTCCATTTCAATTTTTGTGGTATATTTAAATGTAATTACCAGGAAATTTCTGAGTATGGTCCACAAGAGTAAAAAATGTAAAAAAATGAGCTCATTTAGTCTGTGATTTGCTGGTCCACCCCCCCTCACCCCACTCCAATTTGGAGATGGGGTAGAGGGTTGGGCCCTAGAATACCCCACCCCTCTCGAACTGCCCATGTATGTTATTGTGTTGGGGTTGTTTTGTTGTTTTTTTCTTCCCAAATATGCCAAAAATAGAAACTATACTCTTGGTGACACCCGTTTTAGACCCCCAAGGTCCTCCGTAAGTTTGAACTGAAGGAGTAGCAATCACAGGCAGACAGACAACACTAGCTCCATTACAACAGGACGGGGGTGGCCTCTATAATGCAGTGTAGTCAATTATTACTATGACCACATATGGACATGGTGATTACATGGGTTGGTCAATCCCTCTGTGATTATCAACATTGTAATATTGCTGTTGTTGTCTCATTGTGGTTGCTATGTGGCCCCATAGAACATGGTGAAGCAGAGAGCTATGCGTGTGTTGAAGCAGAAGAAGATGTACGAAGGTCAACTGGAAGGTCTGCGCAACCAATCCTTCAACATGGAGCAAGCCAACTTTGGGCCTGCAGCAGTTGAAGGACAC